>CAWUFW010004799.1:730934-1461868 GCA_963921515.1 Calotriton arnoldi | reverse complement strand
TGTGGAGACAGCAGATGTGAGGTGAACAGATACCATACCATGGCAGCAATGGGACACACAAACCATGATCACTGTGCTGACCGATGACCTAGGAGTCCCAGGGACAGCAGGGGAAACACACCAAACAACATACAGCCAATGGCACACCCAAGATATGCCAATGCAGTGGTGCAGATGCACAAACACAAACAGGCAGACCAACACTGTCATCATACACAGCAGGTGAGGGGTGGGGGTGCCATTGTCCCCAGGCAACAACACAACACATGAGGAGAGCTGAATACCAATCATACAGATGTGCATACACTGCCACACTAAGGTAACTCATGGATCCAAATCCCCTATGTGGGCAAGCAGGCATTGACAGGTGAGAGGGAGCACAAAACACACATGTCACACAGGCACGTAGGAACAACAACTGACACAGCAAGTCACAGACACACCACAGCACCACCCCCAGGGCCCCCACAATGTGGTGACCCTGGGCTGAAGAAAAATACCACTGTGATGACAAAGCTAAATGTCGTTCACACTGTGAACCACAGTCAGGTGTCCTGAGCAACTAACTACCATCACACCTACACAAGCACAAATCAATCAGCATGGCCAGTAAGCCAAGGCCAACATGGAGGCAGGGGACTAGCCGGGCAACAACTCTCATCTGCACACACTCAAGACCACACCCCTCGACCTCCAACAATGTGCAGCAGTGAAGTACACATGCACTGGTGACATTGCACATGCACCCATTACTATTCCAGGGTGGTGGGTGGGAACCAAGGTGTAGAAACACATCACACATGGACACTCAACAAGACTCCTGAATGTCTGACACACTGCACACTACGCTGTACATGGACATGACGGCAATACCACACCGACCAATGGGATCCCAGCCACAGTCACACACCAATGAAGAAGCCAAGGTCACCCACAAAGAACACACATAGACAACAACCAACATTGCAGCCCGGACCCTAAGGAGTGCCAGCAGTCACACACACAACGTGTCACAATCACTGAAAGATAACACAAACTGGAAATCACATGACAGGGGCAAACAACAAGTGCCAAAGGGAAACCTGACTGTGACCCATCTGCGTCAGCACACAAACTCTGCCCTGACAGCAAACACACCTATGGGTGACACCCTGATGACCAGTAATGTGCCATGCACCCACATCACAGAGAACACAGGGAGAAGACTTTGGGGGAACATAGCTCAAGTCAGCAAGCATCACAAACAGGTACAACACTAGGGATCACAGCATGCGCAGATGAATGGAAGTGAACACACAGACATGCACATACAACACACACCTTGGGCGCAGGCAATGTCACACGTGTACACACTGCCATGAGGGGACTCCACTCCTGTGTGAGGAAAGCTGTGCCATATGTTGCCTCAGTAGGGCCCCATCATGTCAGCTGAGCACTTGGTCACACAATCAACAATTAGCACCAAATGAGGGCTCCCATCACATCAGCCTGGTCATGGATGTGCCAACGGAATCATCAGCACAGATCCAACACACTTGTATAGCAATGTTGCACTGACTACACGGATGAGTCCCTCCCCATTGATGCCCAAACCTGCATGTCCACTGGAGATGGCAACACGGTCAGGGAAGTAGACAAATGCAACGATGGCAGGCACAACAGATGTGCAGGGGTGGAAGCCACAGATATGAAATTGCCAATGTAAGTAGGAAACCCATTGCCAAATACTGAACACATGACACCCTCAGATGCTGCTATTGATGACATGGATACACCACATGATAGGACACATTCCCCCTGGACCACATGGGTTCCTGCACAGTAACACTTCATAATCATGAGACCAGATATCACCATCACTGCAGCAAGGGCATGGTTAGCTGCACCAACAACATGTACATCTGAAGCATGAGCACTAGAGAAAAGAAAGTTGCTTTATTCAGCATATGTGTTGAGGCCAAACGAAGTCCTGAAAAAGAGCAAAGGCCAATGGCCAGTCCATTGTCAAAGTTCAAACAGGGTGACACTGGCAGATGTCACCCTACGCATGCCTGCACAATACCAGGGACAATCCACTAGGAGGGGCAACCGGGGGGCAGGCCAGGCACCGCAGGGACAGGATCAGGGCTCACCAGGGGGAGTCAGGGAAGGGGTGGTGGGTGCTGGAGAGCCACTGACAACTGCAGTGGAGGTGTCTGACATGGTGTGTGCCGGCACAACTGGTGGGCATGACACAGATGTCGTGGGTGCCGGCACAACTGCAGTGGACCCTGCAGATGGGGTGGACAGGTCCGCCACTGCAGTGCCCAAGTCAGACAGGGCGGTAGTGGACTCCACTGCAGTGCCTACCTCCAGGGAGGAGAATGGGGAACAGGCAAGGTGGGTTGGACAGAGGGGGGACACCCTCACCACATCAGTGGCACAGACAAGCGCAGCGGGGGGTGTGGTGCTGGGAGAGCAAGTGGCAGGGGGAGAAGGCCGGAGCATCTTGGGGATGGTATATCTGTGGGTGGGGGAACCTGGGGCAGGGTGTGGTGGGGGCACCTGTGCAGTGGGGGCCTGAGGGATGGAGGACGGAGACCTTGTGCCTGAGCTGCAGGGCGGTGGCGGGGTCTTGCTCTTAGCACTCCGGGGGACTTGCGGGTGGGGGCCTCAGTCCGTCTGCGCCTGGGGGAGGGTGTCCGGGGGCGAGGGGCACTCTGCTCCGTGTGGGTGGGCTTCCTCTTCCCCCGGGATGCTGGAGCAGCTTCATCGGTGGGGAAGAGGCCGAGGTCACAGAGGAAGAGCTGCTGTGACTTTGGGGTTGCAGGTGAGGCAAGGGAGGGTGCTTTGGAGGGAGAGGGAACTGAGGACTGCGCAGTGCATGTGGATGCGTGTGTGTGTTCCAGGGCCCCATCCCCTGTGAGTCTGGCTTCAGTCCCCTGAATGTGCTTGCGTGTGCGTTTTGTCATTGGCGTGTGTGTCAGTGTGCTGGATGTGTGTGTGCTGGTGTGTGCCAGTGTGTGTGTGCCTGGGATGGGTAAGGTGCTGGGGAGTGTGGATGGAGCAGAGGCAGGAGGGGTGAGGGACCGTTTGAGGAGGGACACTGCTGCCGTCAGGGAGGAGTCCATGGACCTATTGCCCCTCTGTAGGTCAGACATGCCCGATGAGATGCCCTCCATGAACGACACCAGCTGAGTCAACAGCGCGGTGTGCGCATGGAGGACACTCAGCATGGCTGTCTGCCCTACATGGAGCTGGCGAAGGAGGTACACAGACTCCTCACTCAGGGCAGCAGGGGACACAGGGGCAGGGGTGCGGTGCCTGGCCCAAAGGAGACACGCTCCCGGACATGGGAGCCTCCACGGACCTGGGGAATGGGAGCCGATGGGAGGGCGGTGGTGGTGCTGGTGGTGGCGGGGACAGCAACACTAGCTGGGGTGTGGTGGCTGCTGACACCCGCCTCCACAAGGGAGTCATCCTCCGAGTTGCTCTGGTCCTCAGCTGAGGTGGATGCTGCTGAGGACTCCTCGGTGTGGCTCCCCTCGCCCTCCGTGCCACTGGGTCCCTCCGACCACTCCTCGGCTGCTGACCCAGTCTGGCTCTCCGGCTCCTCCTGGTCCGTGGAGCTGTCCCCTTCCGTGGCCGTGGATGTATCTGCAAACAATGGGGAAACAGACAGACATCAGTCACCTGCACATAACGCACACACCACTGTGAGCACAGCACATCACAGAGCAAGCCCTGGCATCATTAGTTGTACATTGCTAAAAGTGCACTAATTGAACAGGAGAAGTCAATTGTCAGTCTGATGCCAAGCATGGCACTCACATCCCACATGGCCTTGCACCCATCTGTCTGGTGTCTGTTGGATTGCAACACCCCAGTGTTGACACATGCACCAAGTACACAGTAGTTGGACAGTGCAGAGAACACGGTGTGGACACATCACAGCTCTTGCCACTGAGTCAGTACAGGTTTACGGATGTAAGGGATGCCCAGAGTCAAATAGGAAATGCATGTGATGCATACCAGCGACAGACACCATGATGCACCCATGTCCTGATAGCCAGCGCCACTATGGTGTGCATGTAGCACATGTCACTCCCCTGCAGGATCACCAATCAGTAGACACATGCCATGGCGGAGGCATGACTGCAAAGTCATACATCACTGTCTCAGTGATGTATGACTTTGCAGCCAGACAACAACACTCTGCACTGTGTCACAATAGTAGGTCATGGGGAATGCAAGTCCTGGAGCTGCACAAGTGCACATGTACATCCCCCCACAACACATCCTCTTAACCCTCATCTGTCCAGGTCATACCTATTGGACATATGGGAGACCTGTGACACTACCCTCTGAACCTGAGCCCCTCACACTCTGCTGTGCATGGGGAACAGCTGCCTGAACTTCACATTTACATGCCCCAGTCTGCATGGGCAGCTGATCAGACACCTATGTGTCACACAAGTATCGTCTCCTATGGTCACATCTCCAGTGGCATGCTGAGCCCCTACCAAGAAACACCACAGCAGTCCTGGCGACTAATCCACAGCACACTGACACAGAGGCAGACACCTGAGGGGCAAATCACTGTGCACAATGTGTCCTCTGATACACGGGAGTGGGAGTACAGAGTGTATTGTATGGCCTGGAGTAGGCATGACTGTCCAGCCCCACATGAATGAGGGATGAGCCCTGGACTGTAGGCAGCTGGCTAAGTATGTGTGACACACGTCATATACATACTCCTGGGGCCCAAACATTGTTCCCACCCGCAGCATGGGTGTGTGCCAGGTACCCCAGCCACATGTGGTGGATCAGCTCAGCAATTGGACCACAGATCAAAGTAACACGCTGAATACATGTCAGAATACAGGCATTGTGTAAGCAATGGACCCACCCATGATGCCCACCACAGAGTCAGGGAAACAGATGCTGTCTCCCACCTTGAGTCAAGCAAACTGCAAGGACACAGTCCTAAGTGACAGAATTCCCTGCATGTAAGGGCCACACCTGGGTATCAGATGAGGAGTGGGCAGTGCACAATAGAGGGACATGGCTCCTGGACAACATGACTGCTGTACTGTGGCAGTTCAACCTGGCCCGAGGAGGGCACATAACATGTTAGACAGAGTACACAGTGCAGTCTTTGACTCACCCCCTCCTTGCTGCTCTCTGGCCTTCAGCTGCCCATCCAGGTCTGGAAAGACCACCGCCAGGATCCTGAGCATGTGGGGGTCAGGGTCCGTGTTCCGCCCCTCCTGCGAGGAGGCGACAGCTTCAGCTGGACCCGTGCAATCCTCCGGGTCCAGCCCCGAAGGTCCTGCCACCTCTTTTGGCAGTTGCGGATCCGGCGCTTGTAGACCCCACGGACCGGACAGCCCGGACGATGTCCTTCCAGATCTCATGCTTCCGATGGGCAGAAGCCTGTCAGGATGACAAAGTGATAAGGACATTACTACACATGCAACATATCCGTGCATGACACAGTTGCATATACATGTCGCAATCACAGGGGCACATGGTGTACCCAGGCAGTGCACGGCTGCCCATGGACAGTTTTCCAGAAGTCACTACATGGTATCATAGCATGGGGAGTAAAACCCTGTTCAGAAGCACTGTCACTGCACCATACCTGTCCAGTGCAAGTCACTACACACTATGGGGGTGACAACTACTCAGTGAGCCTGCTAGCCAGTGGTGTGCTGACTCTCAGCCTTGCTAGTCAGACAAAATGCACATTCAGAAAGGCAGTGCACAGAACACTCACCTGCTCCCCTGGTGTCCCATACAGCTTGCTGTACTGTGGAAGTAGGCTGTCCAGCAGGGCCTGGTTCTCTTCAAGGCTGAAGGCTGGGGCTCTCTCCACAGTACGTGCCATTGCAGGGTCCAGAGGGGCAGAGACAGCAGCAGTGCAGTGGCAGATGTCGTCCTGGAGCATGTAGTGCAGGCAAGTGGGCTCTCAGGGGAACATGCAGCAATATATATGTGCTGGAGAGGCAGATACTGTCCCTTGTGTCCAAAGTGATAGGTCCAAGTCGTTTGCATCTTCTGAATCTGGCCAATCCATGGAATAGCAGCACCAAAACACGCCCACAGCATCCTTCAAATCTTCTACTTCATGACATACATGATTTTGCAACATTGTTGTGGGTGACCAACTGATTTTCCAGCAACCGACTCGCTCGAATATTCGAAAACGCGTCCGTTGCCAGGCAAGCCCATTGTCAATGGGTGCGCACCGATCGGTCCATTGCTGTTCAACGCGCACAGGGGTACAACGCGTACCCGCACACATTGAATGCAATGGGCCGGCCGGAGGCACCGATCGGTCCATTGCTGTTCAACGCGCACAGGGGTACAACGCGTACCCGCACACATTGAATGCAATGGGCCGGCCGGAGGCACCGATCGGTCCATTGCTGTTCAACGCGCACAGGGGTACAACGCGTACCCGCACACATTGAATGCAATGGGCCGGCCGGAGGCACCGATCGGTCCATTGCTGTTCAACGCGCACAGGGGTACAACGCGTGACCCGCACACATTGAATGCAATGGGCCGGCCGGAGGCACCGATCGGTCCATTGCAGTACAACGCGCACAGGGGTACAACGCGTCCGCACACATTGAATGCAATGGGCCGGCCGGAGGCACCGATCGGTCCATTGCAGTACAACGCGCACAGGGGTACAACGCGTACCCGCACACATTGAATGCAATGGGCCGGCCGGAGGCACCGATCGGTCCATTGCTGTTCAACGCGCACAGGGGTACAACGCTGCACTCCGCACACATTGAATGCAATGGGCCGGCCGGAGGCACCGATCGGTCCATTGCAGTACAACGCGCACAGGGGTACAACGCTGCACTCCGACACATTGAATGCAATGGGCCGGCCGGAGGCACCGATCGGTCCATTGCTGTTCAACGCGCACAGGGGTACAACGCGTACCCGCACACATTGAATGCAATGGGCCGGCCGGAGGCACCGATCGGTCCATTGCTGTTCAACGCGCACAGGGGTACAACGCGTACCCGCACACATTGAATGCAATGGGCCGGCCGGAGGCACCGATCGGTCCATTGCTGTTCAACGCGCACAGGGGTACAACGCTGTACCCGCACACATTGAATGCAATGGGCCGGCCGGAGGCACCGATCGGTCCATTGCTGTTCAACGCGCACAGGGGTACAACGCGTACCCGCACACATTGAATGCAATGGGCCGGCCGGAGGCACCGATCGGTCCATTGCAGTACAACGCATCACTGTACATGTGACTGGCATATGTCAGCATGCCTGTCTCAGATGGACATATGCCAGCCACAGATAGCTCCCAGGGAGTGAGGGGCACACCTACATCACGACAGCCTGTCCAAACCTTATCATAAGGCATGTAAGGCTGCATTTCCTATTGTGTGTATGTTGGTGTACATGTTGTCCTGTGGGTGTCACCTGTGGGCAGCCACCCCCAGGCTGTGCACGTGTTAATGGGGACAGGATCCTGGGTGTTACGTGTACGTGACCACTGTGATGTGCAACTGTTCATATCTGTGCATGTGCCATGGTCACATTTCACAGTGGTGTTTGTGTATGTCATGTCACATACCCCGTGAGTCCCATGTGGGACGGTATGTTTGAGCCAGGGTGTCCCAGTGGCACAATAGTGATGGCCCTCCACAGTCTTTGTGCATGTAGTGTTTACAATGTCTCTGATTTCATGTGCACAATGGGAGACAGTCTCCACATCCACGTTGTGTGTGCATGGACTCTGATGTTGTGCGTGTGTGTCACAGACGTCCATGGCTCTCCTGCCATGGCAAGTGTGGCCACTACCTGTGGGGGTCATGTTTGTTTTGTTGTGGTGTACACATGATACTCCAGGTGATGCCAGTGTCCATGTGGCATTACAGGGTCCCTGGGAATGTGCCTGTCGTTGAGCTGTGGTGCCTGGGGCACATCTGTCCTCACATGTCACTGGGGGGTGACTGTGACACAGCATCATGATATCCAATGGGCCAAACAGGGACAAATTGATGCCACCTGTAGGACCGTGTTGACAGATGTTGGCCATGTATGTACCATAAATGTCGTTCCGGTACTGCACACTTCATGTAGTTGTGCCTCATGATGATGTATGTTGGGATCTTGAGTGTGTTCAATGCCGCATATGTGGGGTGACTGACGATCTTGCTTACTTCTCCTCTGCACTGCAGGGCTCCTGCTGTCCATCGGCCATTCCCAGACCTGGCAACGATGGTGGAACGGGACAGCATCCGACGGTACCGCTTCACCAGGCAGCTGATTGAGGATTTGGCAGTGCAGTTGTCCCCACATTTGCAGCCTGGCCGGCCGTATCCTACAGCGCTGACCCCCAAGGTGAAGGTGATGGCAGCCCTACACTTCTTTGCCACCGGTACCTTCCAACATACTGTGGCGTCTGCTGGTGGGATGTCACAGACCATGTTCAGCCGTGTGCTCCGCGATGTTTTGGCGGCAATGTTGCTCTTCCTGAACCGGTACATCTATTTCCCTAGACTGCGACGACTCACTGACGTGAAGAGTGACTTTTATGCCCTGGGGAGGATGCCGCATGTCATTGGCTCCATTGATGGGACACATGTGGCTTTGGTACCACCACAGGCCCAGGAGCAGGCCTACCGGAACCGCAAGCACTACCACTCGGTCAATGCACTGGTGGTGTGTCTTGCAGACATGACCATCACACACGTGTGTGCCCGTTTCCCTGGTTCAGCACACGATGCCTTTGTGATGAGGAGTAGTCGCATCCCCAGGTTGATGGCACAGATGCAGAACCAGCGTGCCTGGCTTGTCGGTGTGTACTGACTTTGTGCCATTGTGTGTGATCTGATCTGTAGTATTCCGCCCACTTTTCCAAGTCAGCTGATGTGCACTTGTCTGTCCGTAGGTGACTCGGGATACCCCAACATGCCGTGGTTGCTGACACCCCTCAGGAACCCTGTGACACCTGCCCAGATGCGCTACAATGAGGCACATGGTCGGACCAGGAGAGTGATTGAGCGGACCTTTGGTCTCCTGAAGAGCCGCTTCCGCTGCCTGGACAAGACCGGAGGGTCCCTCCCATATGCCCCTGCGAAAGTGTGCAAGATTATCATCGTCTGCTGCATGCTCCACAACCTGGCAGTGCGGAAGGAGTTGCCTCTCATCCAGGATGACGATGACCAACATCCGCCACCTGTGGAGGATCCTGGCCTGGACCACGATGCCAGTGACGATGATGATGATGATGGTGATGGTGATGTCCGCACACAGCTCATCACCAACTTCTTTAGCTGAATGTGAGTATCCTGAGGTGTCATGTGAATGATGTGAGTTGGCATGATGTGTGGGTGGTGCTCTGGTGCTGTTGGAGTGTGTCCATGGGCTACTTGACAGGATGTGTGTTGCGATGTGTGGTGACAGGTGGGCTGTACTCCCCAACAGTGTTGACATGCTAACTTGGTTCTGGGTGGGTATCTTGTAACATGTATTGTGCATGAGTTTTGCTGTTCTGTCCTGTACTGCATTGCTTTTGACTGTGTGTCATTTCTGTCCTTCACAGGGTACTTTCAGATTCGTTTGGTCAACTGTGTCCACCGACGACGTGATTGCACATCCAGGCTGGTAGCTGTTGTGTCCCTACAGGTGATGTGCGCCACACCCATGGACTTCCTTCTGTCTACAGTTGTTGACTGTGTGCCCGCTACCAGGTGGGGTTACCTTGCATCTGTAGTGGTTACGGCATGTTGCTACTGTGTAATAAACCTGTGCTTCACTTAGTGATGTGCGTTGTCTGTGGTCACACATTTGACTGCCATTTGCTTACTGCACCTGTGGGCTACTTGACTACAACTGGGAATGGGTGTGGTGTCTGTGCATTGCACCGTCTTCCCTGGCAACATCAGTGTAGGCAATGAGTCAGATGGCCTAGGTGTGTATGTGTTGTGTAGCCCTGGTGGTGTGTCTCCCTCATATGTGTCACGTTGCCTGTACTCACATGCCTGTGTTGTCCTTGCTGTTGCAGTTCGCATACACTGTGTAATTTTGCAGTTCATCATCCCCATAACAGCACCCACGTTGGAATCACGACAGAGGCAAGTATGGTGTATTAGTGTGTTTATTGTGATAATAGTGCATAGGATGGATTGTGCTGTACATGAATCTTGCAATCCCAAGTTCCTAGATGAATAGAAAGTCCAGGTAGACAGGATCCCCAGTATCGGGGCCACTGTTGTCTGACACATTGTTCCAACTTATACTCCCCATGCAATGTGTGGGAGTAGTGTTGCCATCAACAGGGTGAACAGTCTGTGCACAAAGGCGAAAATCCAGAACAGGTTCAGGCTTCCTGGGAGTTGCGCTTGGCCATCAGCCTCTCACTTTCCCCTCCTCGGACGACCCCTCTTCTTGGGGGGGCCCTCAAGTGCAGGCTGCTGCGGTGCAGGGGACTCTCCGCCAGAGTCCTCCTCCCTCCCTGTGGCAGTTGCAGTTTGTTCGGTACCAGATGTTGTTGGCACACAGGGAGGTGTGGACTGGTTGCTGTTCATCTGGCGGAGGCATTGTAAAATGTCCCTGTGCACCGCCGTCATCTCATGTAGTACATCCCACTTGGACTCCACGCGGGTCATGTGGGAGTCCACACGTGACATGTGGGAGTCCACACGTGACATGTGTGACTCCACTTGGGACATGTGGGAGTCCAAGCGGGCATGATGGGCAGCCTGCTGCTGTTTGATGTCTCTGAGGAGCCCCACTACCTGGCTGAGCTCTCCGGTGCTGGACTGGTACGCATCAGCTATGCGTACCAGTTGTGGGTCTTCATGCACACCAGCAACGTCTGCAAGCAGCGACCTCTGTCTCCCACCCCTCCCACCACCCCTGCTGACATGTGCAGTGTGTGCAGTTGCACGCACAGATAACCCTGGTCCACCTTGGGGGTTGGTGGTGGTGGTGGTGTCCATGGCCCCAGGTTGGTCCAGGGTCACTGCGCTGGTGTTGTTCCTTATTCTGTCCATGTCGGCAGGGATGGTATTCGTGGTGACAGTCGTTGGAGGGGTGGGTGCAGGGGGTGCAGCTGGTGGACCTGCTGGTGCTGCAGCTGGTGGTCCTGCTGGTGCAGCATGTTGACTTGCACCGGATGTGCCAGGTTGTTCATCGTCCGAGGAGGACAGAGGCTGTACGACGCCAGTGAGCTCGGCATCCTCTTGAGCCTGGGACTGGGACTCCTCAGCGTCTGCTGCTGTGTCCCTATCATCACCTGTTTTTGGGAGACACAAACAATGTATGTCATGTTTCTGCAGGCATCAGTGGTTGACACACCTGACAGTTGTGACTGTGCCTCGGGGTGCGGGCCTGTACATTGTATTGTCCTAAGTCGTCACAGTCAGGGGTTGATATTGGTGTGGCACATTGTCCTGCATTATTTGGGCATTTCTATGTATTCTCTGGGGTGTGAACATGGTCTGCATTGATTGTGTTTGGTTGACAGCCAGACCTCCTTCCCACCCACCCACCCACCCAGTCAGTTATCCCACCATGGAACGTGCTTGCATTTCAGGGAGTGTAAGTTGTCTCTCAGGATGTCAGTCAGTGGTGTCCTGCTGTTTGTTGGTGCACAGTTGGCAGCAGGGCCTTGTGCTCCCCACAGCAGTAGCCAGTGTCAGCCATCTTGTGAGTCCTTCTCCACTCCCTGTGATGTGAGCATGGTTCAGGGTGGTGTTGATGGGCCAGTTGTGAGGCTGAGCAATGTCTGTGACTACGACTCCCATCATGCTATTGCCTCCACCCCCTTCCCAGCATGCCCATGCTTCCTTCCTTTTGACTCTGCTTCCCTGTGGGGTGGGCTGGCTGTGCTGACAGGATGGCTGGGAGTGTTGTCCTGGCAGTTGTTTGGCTAAGAGTCCCAAGAGTGTCCCTGTGCTTCACACAACATAAGCCAGGGTGGTGGTGCTTTGTGGGATCTTGTGTTAGGATGGAGGGCATTGCATTCTACCAGGTGGGTACTGTGGAGTTTGTGTTGGGGGGGGTGAGGGGAGGTGCTGGTGACTATGGTCAGTGCTGCAAGTCCCCCTTCCCACCCAGCCAGCCAGATATCCCACCATGGAACGTGCTTGCATTGCAGGGAGTGTAAGTTGTCTCTCAGGATGTCAGTCAGTGGTGTCCTGCTGTTTGTTGGTGCACAGTTGGCAGCAGGGCCTTGTGCTCCCCACAGCAGTAGCCAGTGTCAGCCATCTTGTGAGTCCTTCTCCACTCCCTGTGATGTGAGCATGGTTCAGGGTGGTGTTGATGGGCCAGTTGTGAGGCTGAGCAATGTCTGTGACTACGACTCCCATCATGCTATTGCCTCCACCCCCTTCCCAGCATGCCCATGCTTCCTTCCTTTTGACTCTGCTTCCCTGTGGGGTGGGCTGGCTGTGCTGACAGGATGGCTGGGAGTGTTGTCCTGGCAGTTGTTTGGCTAAGAGTCCCAAGAGTGTCCCTGTGCTTCACACAACATAAGCCAGGGTGGTGGTGCTTTGTGGGATCTTGTGTTAGGATGGAGGGCATTGCATTCTACCAGGTGGGTACTGTGGAGTTTGTGTTGGGGGGGTGAGGGGAGGTGCTGGTGACTATGGTCAGTGCTGCAAGTCCCCCTTCCCACCCAGCCAGCCAGATATCCCACCATGGAACGTGCTTGCATTGCAGGGAGTGTAAGTTGTCTCTCAGGATGTCAGTCAGTGGTGTCCTGCTGTTTGTTGGTGCACAGTTGGCAGCAGGGCCTTGTGCTCCCCACAGCAGTAGCCAGTGTCAGCCATCTTGTGAGTCCTTCTCCACTCCCTGTGATGTGAGCATGGTTCAGGGTGGTGTTGATGGGCCAGTTGTGAGGCTGAGCAATGTCTGTGACTACGACTCCCATCATGCTATTGCCTCCACCCCCTTCCCAGCATGCCCATGCTTCCTTCCTTTTGACTCTGCTTCCCTGTGGGGTGGGCTGGCTGTGCTGACAGGATGGCTGGGAGTGTTGTCCTGGCAGTTGTTTGGCTAAGAGTCCCAAGAGTGTCCCTGTGCTTCACACAACATAAGCCAGGGTGGTGGTGCTTTGTGGGATCTTGTGTTAGGATGGAGGGCATTGCATTCTACCAGGTGGGTACTGTGGAGTTTGTGTTGGGGGGGGTGAGGGGAGGTGCTGGTGACTATGGTCAGTGCTGCAAGTCCCCCTTCCCACCCAGCCAGCCAGATATCCCACCATGGAACGTGCTTGCATTGCAGGGAGTGTAAGTTGTCTCTCAGGATGTCAGTCAGTGGTGTCCTGCTGTTTGTTGGTGCACAGTTGGCAGCAGGGCCTTGTGCTCCCCACAGCAGTAGCCAGTGTCAGCCATCTTGTGAGTCCTTCTCCACTCCCTGTGATGTGAGCATGGTTCAGGGTGGTGTTGATGGGCCAGTTGTGAGGCTGAGCAATGTCTGTGACTACGACTCCCATCATGCTATTGCCTCCACCCCCTTCCCAGCATGCCCATGCTTCCTTCCTTTTGACTCTGCTTCCCTGTGGGGTGGGCTGGCTGTGCTGACAGGATGGCTGGGAGTGTTGTCCTGGCAGTTGTTTGGCTAAGAGTCCCAAGAGTGTCCCTGTGCTTCACACAACATAAGCCAGGGTGGTGGTGCTTTGTGGGATCTTGTGTTGGGATGGAGGGCATTGCATTCTACCAGGTGGGTACTGTGGAGTTTGTGTTGGGGGGGGTGAGGGGAGGTGCTGGTGACTATGGTCAGTGCTGCAAGTCCCCCTTCCCACCCAGCCAGCCAGATAGCCCACCATGGAACGTGCTTGCATTGCAGGGAGTGTAAGTTGTCTCTCAGGATGTCAGTCAGTGGTGTCCTGCTGTTTGTTGGTGCACAGTTGGCAGCAGGGCCTTGTGCTCCCCACAGCAGTAGCCAGTGTCAGCCATCTTGTGAGTCCTTCTCCACTCCCTGTGATGTGAGCATGGTTCAGGGTGGTGTTGATGGGCCAGTTGTGAGGCTGAGCAATGTCTGTGACTACGACTCCCATCATGCTATTGCCTCCACCCCCTTCCCAGCATGCCCATGCTTCCTTCCTTTTGACTCTGCTTCCCTGTGGGGTGGGCTGGCTGTGCTGACAGGATGGCTGGGAGTGTTGTCCTGGCAGTTGTTTGGCTAAGAGTCCCAAGAGTGTCCCTGTGCTTCACACAACATAAGCCAGGGTGGTGGTGCTTTGTGGGATCTTGTGTTGGGATGGAGGGCATTGCATTCTACCAGGTGGGTACTGTGGAGTTTGTGTTGGGGGGTGTGAGGGGAGGTGCTGGTGACTATGGTCAGTGCTGCAAGTCCCCCTTCCCATCCAGCCAGCCAGATAGCCCACCATGGAACGTGCTTGCATTGCAGGGAGTGTAAGTTGTCTCTCAGGATGTCAGTCAGTGGTGTCCTGCTGTTTGTTGGTGCACAGTTGGCAGCAGGGCCTTGTGCTCCCCACAGCAGTAGCCAGTGTCAGCCATCTTGTGAGTCCTTCTCCACTCCCTGTGATGTGAGCATGGTTCAGGGTGGTGTTGATGGGACAGTTGTGGGGGGGCAATATGTGTGACTGCGACTCCCATGATGCTATTGGCTACACTGACTTGGCCAGCCTACACAGAATTCCTTCCTTTGAGTGGTCTTCACTGTGTGTTGGTGTTGTTGTGGTGGCTACATGTGTGGATGTGTGTGTTAGTTCTATTTGTGCCACTGCCTAGCTGTAGTTGTGGTTGTGTTTGTACATGTGTTGGCACAGTTGGATGTGACTTTTTTGATGGCATGTGTTGTGTTTATCTGACTGACATACACATTTTGGGATGATTCTGTTCTAGTTGCTGTGTAATTGCTATGTGTGCATGGTTTGACTCTCCCCTTGACAGTGATGTGTGTGTTTTGTGGCAGTTTATTGTGTACATTTGTTGTGTACTCACCAGGCTCTGGGATGTTCTCTAGTCCATATACGCTCACTGGCGGAAGGATGGCCCGCACCTTCTCCTCCCAGGGCCTGAGGTATATTGGCTTGGCAGGAGGGCCACTGCCGGTCTGTTGGCTGTTGATGTAGTCTATCTTCAGCAGGTCCCGTACCCTCCTGCGCACGTCATACCACCTGTTCTGGATGTCCGTCTTTGTGCGCCGACATGATGATTGGGCGTTCACCCTGTTGATGATCCTCTCCCACATCTTGGTTTTCTGCGACATGGGGGTCTGTTGGACCAGAGTGCCAAACAGCTGTGGCTCCACCCTGAGGATCTCGTCTACCAGGACTTCCAATTCACAATCTAGGAACTTGGGATTCTTCTTGGGGGCATGGTGATGGGTGGTGATGGTGAGTGATGTGTGTGTTGGTGTGCAGGTGAGGGTGTGTGAGTGTGTGTTTTGCTGGGTGTATGTGAGGTAGGTATTTGTCGGTGTGCTGATGGTGTGTGGCTTGTGTGAGGGATGAGCTGTGGGTGTGTGGTTGCTTTCTCTTGGGTGCTGGCAGTGAAATGGCATTTGCAAAGGCTCATGGTAGTGATTTGTGTCCTTTATATAGGTGGAGTTGTGGGTGTGTCTTTGTTCTCTGTCCCCACCCCCCCAGTATTTATTGGCTTGGTAATTGCTTGTTTGGCCTTTTTTGGGTGATTTTTCCTTTGTGCTGTTTGTGTATGTTGGAAACGTTCTTGTGACCGAGTCGGACCCTGCATTGGTCTCGTACGGTGTTTTCCGTTTCGTTCACGCTGTGTTTGTGCAGTTTTGTATGCTGCGTACGCGTCGGTCGCGGTGTATTGTGTTGCTTCGGCTCGGTTTTGTATGCGTGTCGGTCGTACGGCTTGTCCTCCGTCCGACTCGGTCGTGTTTTTCGCGCCTTGCATCGTACTTTGCGGGTTGGAGTTGGCGGGTACGATTCGGTCGGATTTGTTCCGGGTGCGTGTCGGTCGGTTGGATTCGCGTGTTTTTCCAGCCGGATTGCTATTTTCCGAGCGGCTCGGTCGGTCGGCTTGGTTTCCTGACGTGTCGGTCGGATTTATCGCGGCTTGCATCGTATTTGGCGTGTCGGGCGCCACTGGTACGTGTCGGTCGGTATTTTTTCCGGATCCGAGTCGGTCGGTGCTTTTTCCGGCCCGAATCGGAATCGACCCCTTGGGCTTTTGGCAGTACAGGCCCGCCTCTTCCCTATATGCGGATGCTTATGATTCATTCAGTAACCTATTCAGTGGGTGCTTTATTGAAAAATTCACTTTATTGGCGTAATTCTAACACCTTTTAGGTTTACATACTGATAGGCAGGGGTCTGCACTGAAGTGTTTACAATAATTGTGAACTATGTTTTAATGTGCTTTTATCTTTTCTTTTAAATCATATTTTATGTATTTTATCTCACAATTCTTTTTTAGCTGTAATTACTGAAAGATGTAATATAAAAAAAATTTGTATGAACTTTTATGATTATATTCTAAAATTGAAATAAAGTATCTTGATGATGATTATGATGCATTACCTTCTGCGGGAGCAGCAGCTGCGCATCGCATTTGGAACCAGCACCTCACACTCAGAAACTATGTATCGTGGCAGCTGCGTGGAGAAAATCAATGCATCTCGTCCACTGTGTGACTCGACACCTACGCATCACTTCGGCTGCACCTCGCATCTAAGTCGGCAATGACACATCCCAGATCAAGGTACTTTGGTTCAGTGGGCCCAAGTGGGTCCCTGTATCCGACCCGCTCTCCTTCACAATCGGCCTGAACTTTGACTTTGCCCCGGTCCAGTGCAACCAGCTATCCCATTTAAGTGCTTATTGCTTCTAAGCACTATTTTACATTTATTCTTTAAAAATGTCTATCTCACCTTCTACTTGTTGGATTTTTGCCGTATTGGTCTTGTTTTATTTATAAAATGATTCTTTATTGTTCTAACCTGGGGGCACATTACGATGACGGGCGGACAAAGTCCGCCCACCACCGTAGCAGTGAATGGGACCGTCCGCCATAGGAGCGGCAATCCCACCATGAGTATTAGGATGCCACCGCCACGGTGGCGGAGGCATCCCCTATTCCCAACATTGTAGCGGGCGGTGTTCACAGCACCACCCGCCACAATGCTGGGAATGCACGTTAGCATTGGCATGCACAAGGTGACAGGCACCTTGTCCATGCCAATGTAGGGGGTACCATAGGTACCCCCATGGCCACCCCCCACCCCCCCACACTCTGGGGGCCCGCAACGGGCCCCCAATAGCGAAGACTGTATGCCTTTGAAAGGCTGCTCTCCGCAACCATCCTAATATGGATGGCGGTGTCTTGCAGACACTGCCACCATATTAGTGCCCTTTTCCGCCCGGTCACCTGTGTGACCGGCGGAAAACCGGCGGACGGTCTTTCCATCCGCCGGGCTCCCCCCGCCATCGTAATGTGGCGGGGGGAAATGGCATGCGGGCGGAGTGGAATGGCGGGCGGATCACCACCGCCATACGGGCGGTGGCGATCCGCCCATCATCGTAATGACCCCCTGGTGTGGAGTCTTTTAGTGGTGTTTTGTCACTGTGTTACTCTTTGAAGTGTTGCACAAATACTTTACACATTGTCTCTTAAGTTAAGCCTGAGTGCTCTCTGTACCAAGCTACCAGTGGGTGAGCACAGGATAATTTACGGTGTGTTGTGATTTACCCTGACAAGGATTGTGGTTCCTGCTTGGACAGGGAGCATGCCTCTGCCAACCACAAACCCAATTTCTAACAGTGATCATCTTGGAAAGAAATAGATTTAAGGCTAGTCAAACCCATGGCTCACGGAGAATGGCAGTTTCTACAATTGGCCAGAGTGGGAAGAATAACCCATATTTGACATCCTTTCTCTCCTTCATGCTTCAGATTTTTACAAGCTGTTTCCTTATTTTATTTTATTTATTTTTATTGACTTGTAAAGCGCCAGACTCACCCCCAGAGGGGTATCTCCGCGCTATGGAGGTGCAGCAGTCAGAGCAGATTAGATGCGGGCATTTTAGAAAAGCTCGGTTTTAAGGAGCTTTCTAAATAAAAGGTATTCTGGGCATCACCTCTCCAAGCAACTTGTAATCGCCGATGCGGGTTGTGCAAAATGAAAGAAGACTCACCATGAGCATAACGTAAGGACTGAAAATGTGCCATCTTCTTTTCCGCAGAGATGAGGCCAAGTGAGCACGCCACCATGTGACAACATTTCATACACAAAATAGGTAGTACAGCCTCTTCTTACAGCCTGGACGTGACAAACCTTTTTCTGACTGATTAATTGAGACAAAAGTAAGATCCCTATTTTCATGTATGGGTGGCACTACCAATGCAAATATCCCCATATGCGATGTGTGGTGG
This sequence comes from Calotriton arnoldi, assembly GCA_963921515.1. Lineage (NCBI taxonomy): Eukaryota > Metazoa > Chordata > Amphibia > Caudata > Salamandridae > Calotriton > Calotriton arnoldi. Next base: position 1,443,526 of record CAWUFW010004799.1, on the reverse strand, counting down.
GAGGAAGGGTCTTGACTTTGCTGATAGTCAGTTAATTAGATCAGTTCTGGGTGTTAATCTGTGTTCTAAACCAATAAACCTCTTGACAAGTAGGCAGAGTAATCCTATCTTTGGCGTTTTGGTGGAACTTTCAATCTTTATGAAGCCAGTGAGAATGCTGGGTCCAAAATGAAGCATAGTTTATTCACCTGGAATGCTGGCAAAGGAACCTACTGACTCCATCCAGAGACATCCTCATTAAAGCTGAGTCCACTAATCAGTAACCAGTGCTTCCAGATTTACCTTAATCCAAATTTGCTCCATTTTATGATTCTTTACTTCTTGACCATCCATATCAAAGGATCGCAGGATGCCAGAACTCACTTCAGTTTAATAAGGATTTAGATATGGTCAGTATGAACGCATATGTGAAGCCAAAAAACTGAGCAATATGGTGAATTGCATGTGCTCTCTGCAGACTATCCCAAATATCCCTCCACTTTCTTCCAGTATATTTGTGTGCCATATGAAAGTAAAAAAGATTGTGTCAATATCCTTAGATATTGTCTGCTTTCATGTTGAAGAAACATAGAATTTTTGGCCATTGGTGACTCCTGACATGGGTTTTGTATCCTGCCTGGGAGGGATGCTGCTGACCGAACAGGTCATGCTACTTGAAAGAGCCTTGATTAAAGAAAACTTTACAATCTCATTCTTGTCCCTCTATTCAATCGTCTATGGGGTGAAAGAATCAGCACTACATGCAAACTCACAAAAATGTATATTTCGCTTGCTCAAGTGGTTAGCCTTACCAATTATTTTCTATATTGGTCAAATTCATTCTTTTTCGTCTGCATTTGTGTAGAGAAACAAGACGTTCGATATACATATATATTTTGGTTGAAATTATTTTCTGAAAAATCATACCTGAAAATATTATCCACTCAAAAATGCTCAGCTTATTCATTCATGGACTACAAGAAGCGAAAACAAAAAAGGCCTACAATTTTTGCATTCCATCCAATCTTCCTGATGGACTCAGCAAGACCCATCGGTGGGATCTTTCTTTCTGCTTTTTTGCTGCCCTTTTTTCCCTCACAGTAAAGATATCTTGCCAATGTGTGTCAAGTTTACAACGTGCCCTTGCATGATTTCAAAATAAACCATCAAAGAGTACTGTAATTAAATATGTTTTCATGTGGCTGAGTAATTTTCTGTCCTGGGTTGGTGCCAGGGAAAGTTCGCGGTGTGCCATGAGGGTTAAGGTTACATGGTGATTTGTTTTCATCGGATTTATGAGCATCCTAACAAGTGCCAGGCCCTAAAAACGTTTAAATATTTAAAAGTATCATTGTCAAGGAAAACAATATAAACTTGTGACTCATGCCAGCTTAGATTTGGGAGAGGCTAACTGCTCATTCGTAATGTCTCAGGTACGGCTTCAGTGCAGAGAGTGTGGGCCAGATGTATGAAACCATTTTGCGCTAGCAAACGGTGCAAATCGCAAAAATCGGCCGTTTGCGAATGCAAAATGGCCTTTCCCAATGTATGAAAGGGTTCGCATTTGCAAAATTGGTCAGCGTAAAAAATGTGAATCCTTATTTTGAAAATACCAATTTTGCAAATCTCAAATTGCAAATTTGCAAATTGGTAATCGTAGACCAATGTATGAACCATTCGCAAATTGCGAAAGATCCAAAATTTGTAATTTTGCACGTGCAAGTTACCCCTATTACAATCAGGTGGTAACCAGGTGCATACTATTTAAACAAGCCCAGAGGGCCTCAGAATGTTTCACAATGACAGCGCTGTACGTTATAGCGAGGAGGACGAGGATTCAAGCAGCAGCACAGAGAAGTAGGAGGAGACAAGAACGCATTTTCAGAGTGCACCTAACCCTGTTTCATCAGACAGAGGAAGAAATCCATGACAAATATAGTTAAGACTCCGCTACAATACTAGACCTGATAGCTGACCTTCATCCACTACAGCAGCTTCAGACTAGCAGGACCAATGCCATTCCCACACATGTACAGGTCCTATGTTCACAGCACCTACTAGCTTCAGGGAGCTACCAGGGGGTGATAGCAGCAGCAGTAGGCGTCTCCCAAAGTGTGCTTTCACGCTTTTTCAATGCCTTCTCAGACGCAATGGTCCAGAGGATACACTATTAAATTAGATTCCCCACTACACAACAGGAATTGCAGCAGACCAAATTAGATTTCTACCAGATAGCCCAATTCCCCATGTATTTGGGTGCATTGATGGTACACATGTAGCCATTTGTCGCCCCTCAGGTAATGAATATGTGCTCAGGAACAGGAAATCCTTTTTATTCAATGAAAATCCAGGTCACATAATAACTGACATATTGGCAAAATTCCCTGGCAGTACTCATGATTCATTCATATTTAGGCACAATGGTTTATACACACGTCTCCTTGGGGGTGAATTTGGTGAAGGATACCTGCTAGGTAAATGCATGTGACACAGTCTGGTAGACTCTCTGGCATAGTGAAACAGTACAGTGACAATTCTATTACCTTTTACCCTGTAGGTGACAGCGCATATGCTGTGCGCTCCTTCCTACTCACCCCATACCTGAATCCTGCAACTCAAAGTAAAAGGAAATACAATGCTGCGCATAAGTGGACATGCAATGTGATGGAGCGGGCCATCCTCCTACTGAAGAGTAGGTTCCGCTGCCTACACAAAAGTGGAGGTGCACTGCAGTATGGGCTGGAGATATGTTGCAAAATTGTGGCCAACCTTGCGATAACCAATGGCATACCATTGGACATGACAGATTCTGAGTCTGATTAAGAGGATGAACCACGTCAACCTTGCAGAGCAGCAGACGTTGCAAGGGCAGCAGATGGCAGACAGAGACATGACAAAATAACACTGAAGTGAGTAATGATGAGACAATGCACTTCATGACCTTATTTTCTGGTGTGCTTTATTTACCTTAATCTCAGGTAACTGTATGCACACAGTCGCCATCATCTTTCATTTGTGTAAAGTTGTAGGACAACATAGGATTTAAAATAAGCATGCACAACATTCTGCACTGAGCATCAAATGCAACAGGTTACCTTACCCATTGGCATCCCTTGGTCACATCGCTAGATACTTTTACGGGCACGTACAGCACTGGAACGGTTATTGTGTACACTGGCCTCCCTTGATGAGGCCTCGGATGGCGTACCTTGCCTCGCACTACGCAGTCTGACCACATGTTTTTCAAATGAAGGCGCTGCACCTTCACTATGGTGCCCTTCATCCCAGCAAAGACAGAGGAGCCCCTTCCTTCCTCAGCAGCACTGTTTGCTCTTGCTCTTCATCGCCTGCGATTGGTGTTGTGGCGCTGCAAGTGTGACTGGTCACTTTGGGTCTGTGCCTGCTCATATGGCCTCGACTGCAGCTCTTCCTGGGTGTCTTGCCCTTCTACCTCAAACTCCTGTAGTGGAGCCACAGTGTTCCTGTGTGTTCTTGGTTCAGGTGTTGTTGGCATTGTGGTGACTGTCTCATCTTCCCCTGCCTGTTCCTGGGTCTCCTCTGGCTCATCTGTTGCTGAATCATCGCCCTGTGGCGCACGGGTGTCTGTGAATGTAACAGAACTACTCCAGTATTATGTGTGTACAGCTTTGTGAAATTTTTAACTTAAATGAAAATTGATTTGATTCATCAAAATATGGTGTGTTCATTGGTCACTTGCATGTGGTTCTCAACTGCGCCTATGCTGCTACAAATACATTTTTTTCTTATCTTGTGTGCCTGACTACATCTTTCATGATGCATTGCTGGGTGGTAGCCAAGAAGTCGACTGGAGTGGGATTTTACATAAATGTTTCTCAACTTACTAAGAGTGCATTTTGTGAGTTATGGGGCAAGTGCACTTTAGCATGCATCCTACCTTGGCCGGTGGTGAGGGCAGCTGAGCTGTTGTTGTCCGTAACACCACTGATAGCCTCAGGCTGTAAGGTCGACTCCACCAAGTCCTCAAGGGGCGTAGACGCAGGCTGGGTAGAAAGTCCTTCGCTGGTCTTCTTGGTGTCCGCAAGCCTGCTTGCCACCTTCTCCTTTGTCCTTGACCACAAGTCGTACCAGCGCTTGCGTAAATCTTCAATGGAGCGCTGTGTGACCCTTACAGCGTTGATTTTCGCTTGTATGTCCAGCCACATTTTCTTTATCTGATTCTGGGACATGGAGGGACTTTTTGCCAAATAATTGTTAATGGGTCTTGACCATTTCTTTAATTAAGGACCTCCAATTCTTTTTCACTGAATTTCATTTTTCTCTTGCGTCCTACAGCCTCCTTTGCCTTCTCCTGTGATGCCACACTGGGTATTTGTGCCTGCCTCTGCACTCTGCATTGTGTGGTGTGATCCTGCTCTCAGCCTCCTACACAGCCTCAGGCACTCAGGAACAGCATGGGAAACCTCACTTCCTGGTTATGAGGTCATCATTCTGCAACGGATTAGAAGATTCACAATTTTGTGATTCTTTAATTTGCGAAGTCGCTATTTGAAAATCGCAAATTGGGAATCTGTACTTGCGAATTCGATTTTTACAGAATCAGTCATCACATCATAAAACTTTATTTGTTTTTTTCGATGAACCATAAAAGTCACACATACACACAAAAAATACAAGAGATTTAAAATGCATGAATGCATGAGGAACATAAAACCAACCATGGGCAGCTGAACCAAGTGCAACTCATGAGTAAAATATTATACATTTTCTGCTGCATCAGAACAGTTCCCCCCCCTTTTTTTGTTTTAGATTGCATCACCGCACCCCAACAATAAAACAATAATACCAATCGCTTTTCAAAGTGCTTAGTGCCATTTGTTAGTATAAACTTTCTTAGCTAGACAATAGTATGTAAACAGGGCATGTAAACACTAGATAAAGTACATGATAGCTTATTTGCTGAGACGAACAAGTTTCAAACAAATATGATTCTATTTCTTGTTATCATTCACTTTCTAGATGTAATTTGAGAATCATCACTGGATAAGTGAGCAAATGCTGACTTAATGTTAGTCATTCTTAAAGTGCAATAGTGATTTTGTTTTGACAATGCCGGAAAAATTAATATATGCAATATAAAAACCTCCACAAGTTACAGTAGATCATTTTAAATAACAATCTAGAGGGGTGACAAATAAAACAGAATCTCAAATGAGAGGGACCTAGTATTTTCCAACTAACCTCCTTAAGCAAATTACAGCAGAGATAAATCTATATATAATTTCGCAGATGTATTCTGGTTGGAGTAGTGGGAGATAAAACAGCGCTGGCCTAAATTTTTTGATATTCAGAACCCTCAAGAGTGGTAAAATGTATTTCCTGCGTGGATTGTTGTATAGCTTGCAGAAGAAAAGAAAGTGCAGCATGTTCTGGCTTGAAGTACGATCACAGGGACATGGATCCAAAAGAGCTTCCAAATATGTGTGGCTCGGGTACAAGACCAATAGGTGGGCCAAGCCGAATCTGAATCTAGTAAGGTAAAAAAAAATTAAATGACTAAAGTGGTACAAAATATATGGCTCAATTCCTTTAGTGGTAATCAAGGGAAGGTAATCAGCTACCTGCTTTTTGCTGCGCTCCTTATATTCTCTATGATCTCTTAAAGTATTTAATAGGTCTCTTTTTAATTGGGGTTTTGTAACAGAGGTTATAAGCTGAGGGTTTGAGAAGAAATCCTGCCTCCCCATGCGAGTCAGCTAGGTCTTCACATAGCTGAGCCATGGTATTTTATAAGCATGGTCGCGGGTTTAGACAGTCTTGGATTATTTCCCGATTAAGGGACGGTTCTTCGTTTACCATATCGAACACCATAACATTATATGGGCACTTTGTATGCGGTCTGCCAGGGAAGTTAACCCTAATTCCCAATGGCAGATGATAGAAGGCAAACTGGGGGGAGCTGTCAACAATCTTCTAAGAAATACATTTTCCATTCTATGTAGGCTGGACGAATTGCAGAACCCCACACCCCAGCTCCATACAGAATCACAGAAGAGCATCAGGCGGTGTAGATATTAAGAAGGGATTCAGTTGGTCTACCGCCGAGTTTCCTAGAAAACCTGAATAGGGCCTCGAGCGTTCTGTCCAAACTCCTCTTCTTGACCTCTAAGAGGTGGGCCCATGAGCCTTTTTGGTCAAATGGAATGCATAGGTAGCAGAAAGTTGACATCTGAGCCAGTTTTTCGTTTTTGATAAAAAAGGGTCTCATTTTGCGATTGGCTTTCCCCACCACCATGACCTGTGACTTAGCTGTATAGGTTTGCAGGCCCAACTCACTCATAAAACCATTAAATCTGTTGAGGAGGGTATGCAGACCCGTTCTTGAGATCAATACACAGTCATCTGCGTACAATAGTGCAGGGAGATTTCTCCTCTGCACCCGGGGCACATCGATCGCCCCTTCATTCAGGGAACTCTCCAAGTCATTTCTGTATAAGCAGAATAGGAAAGGGCTAACACGCACCCCTGTCGGACACCACTATTCATTTTAATTGGGGCTGATAGTTCTTCCTCCGCCCCATATCCTACTCTACCTGTGACATCCTGATGCATTTGAGCTAAAAAATAGACCAGGGGAGCATCTATATCGATACCTAACATCTTTTTCCATAATTTCCCTCTCATCACACAATTGAAGGCTGATGTCAGGTCCATGAAGCCCAAGTAAAGATTGGTGTTTTTTGCCATGGTGTATTTGCCAATTACCAAATGAAGGTTAAGGCATTGTTCCAACGTGCCCAGGCCCCATCTGAAACCATACTGAATGTCCGAGAATTTCCCCTTTTCTGCTATCCAGCTTTCCAGGTGGTCAAGTAAAACCCAGCCCATCAGCTTACATGTGGTATCAGTTAGTGATATTAGGCGGTAACATTTGGGGTATGACCTATCTCCCGTTTTAAAAATAGGGACAATTATTGCGGTTGACCAGGAATCTGGAGGGGCCGTTGCTGTAACACAGCATAAAATATTAGTTAAAATAGGGAGCCAGAGGGCAGGCTTTACCAGGAAGAGATCAGCTGGTATGACATTGGAACCGGCAGCCTTATTTTTCTTTGTCAAGTCTAAAGCCTTTGTGACTTCCTTGATTGTCGGAGGATCCAATTTTCCCGCAGTCCCTTTTGTGTAGTTGCCACAATCTATAGTGCCAGTCGGGCACCCTCTGTTATTGTACATTGCCTGAAAATGATCAACCCACTTGGTTGGGGGAAGTGTGACATCAGTGGTGTTGTTGTGGTTATCTTGAAAGAAGGGGGCATTGATGGTCTTCCAGAAAAGACTACTATTTTTAGTAATGCCTGCTTCATATAGCCTTTTCCATGCCTCCTTCCTCACAGTCTCCCTGTGATTAGCTAGAGTCTTTTTATACTGGCATCTACAAGCTCTCACCCGTGCTAGATCTCTGGGCTGTGGTTTTAAGGCTTCAATGAACTTGTTGTGACTCCTTGTGCAATCATTATTGAACCACCGGAACTGTTTACGGGCCATAGGCCTTCTATTGCATTCCAGAGTTTTATTTAAAGATATAGAAATGTCTTCGAATGCTACTAGCATAGTCTTTGGATTTAGTTAATCTTCAAAGCAGGTCATAAATTGCACCTTAATGGGGGCAGACTCTTGATTTGTGTTTCAAAGTAAATTACTAATGGGAAGTGGTCACTAAAAGGTACTTTTAAGATTGACAAATTTACTGACTTGGGCTTGTAATAGTCAGAAATGACAATGAAATCGATGAGGCTGCCCCAACCACAACTAGTGTACATAATCTCTTCCTGCCCGTGGCTTTGACCCTCAGAGTGGTCTTCCATATAGGTACAAACAGAGGCCTGTGATAATGTGCAAAGTCTGCAGTTAAAATCCCCACCCCATAGTATTATATAATCTGTGTTCAGATCCATGATATGTTTGCTTAGTAAGGATTCAAGACTAGCTGCTATTTCTGTATTAGAAGGTATAACATTGTTATGATAAAAATGTACAATTATGAGTGTGACATTTAATTCATATACAACATTAATAAATTGAAAGTGCGGAGTGTCCAGGTTAGAAGTGCGTATGTTATTGCCCAGAGTTGTAGTTATTAACTTGAGCAAGCCTCCTCGGTCATGTCCTCCACGGGAGCAGACAGCTGGTGTATCGTTTGATATAAAACCATCTATATATATCTTCTCGCAGGCCCACGTCTCTTGAAGACAGATGATGTCATAGCCTTTTATAAAGTCTATCCAGTCATCATTTTTCACCTTAGACGCAAAACCAGCTACGTTCCAAAACAGGCAAGTGAACCTGTTGCCCGCTTGCGTGATGAGACCAGATTCTCTGGCCACAGGGCTGATCCTACAATTAGATACAGCCTGTGTGACCTTCTCTTTTATAATATCTGTAACCATAAAGGGGGATGCCAGAGGCAAGGGGGTGTCAACGTAAGCCTGTGTTGTTATACTTACCATACTTGTTGGGGTGAATTTCAGCCGAGCCAGTCCCTTGTTTGTGCAGTCAGTCAATTTGCTTGAGGGGTGAAAAGCGATTGTGAGTTGGAATGGTAGGACGTTCAGAGACACCCCCATTAGTGGAAAACAACTGCGGGAGGGATTGCTTAATAGGCCTGTAGAAAAATCCCAAGGGTACTGCCTCAATCCCTTCTCCCATAGGATGCAGTTGGGATGCTCTATCCAGAAGGCAGTCTACTATGTGCTTGTTCCTAAAATTGTCCACGATACAGTCACCAGGTGTCTCTTTTGAGTGATGGCCTACCCAAGACACATGTTGTTTATACTCCCGTAGAGTTCTTCACAACTAAAACACTGTGTGGTCTTAAGGAACCAGTGGACAACCTTGTTTTTTAATTGGCAATGGACATCGACTAGGGGGGCTGGCAGAATGTTTTTTAAAACTATTACTAACGGTGTTGCCTCCGGAGGGAGTTGCAGAGTTCTTTGGGGTCTTGTGCATGCTACTTGGTTATTTACAATGGCTAAATGTTTTTTAGGTGGAAAATCAAGACCGTTGCTGGGCATCCTTGGAGGGCCTGAATGTGCCCTGGGAGGGCATGCTAATGGATTAAACTGGGCAGTGCAGGTAGAGCTATTATTCCTGCCCTCCTATGGTGTGCGGCCTTCGACTGATACTCCCTGGATGTGGCCTGCCGTGGTTGTAATAGAAGCCTCTGGGCTTTGCCTGTGCTCCACCGGATTTTTAAAGGTGCTTGAAACAGAGCTCAGGCTTGAGCCAATCAGGATTTCTAGGGAAGTGTCAATGCTATTAAGGACAACGAGGACTGATTCAAGGCACACTTTCAGCGTTTTTTTCCAGGAGCTCTGAGAGGTTGGCTTGTGTTAGGCCTCCCTGAGTGGTGTGGTTAACTGGCTCAGACCTAGACGGCAGCCCGTTTTTTCTATTGACAGGTGTCAGTTTATTTCCAGCCAGGGGCATCATGCATTTCGATGGCAGCTTAATACTGCTTTTTGCCTTTTTTACTGGTGGTGAGCCGCTAGGTTCCAGCTGTGAGCTGCAATCGTCATTGGTCGCAATCATGAGATTGCCATTAAAAATGCAAGTGTTTCCAGTGTCCTTACCACTAGCGGCCTGGTGCGGGGGCTGTGGGGGCTGTGGTGGCTGGACTGTACCCCCATCTCCTGCATCTCCACGCAAAGGTTTAGTGTGCAGAGCTTTTTTGGTGACCCCCAACCTCTCCTCCACGCACTCAATTTCATTGTTAATTGCCCCCATTGCTGTAGTCAAGAAACTAGTTATGGTTGCGGCCAGCGGGCGTTCCCTGGTGTTGGGCATCACTGCCTTGCTCTTCCTCATGATCTTACCTTGCCGGGAGATTTAAATTCTTTCCGTGCAGCAGTCCCAGATGCCAGGACCAAGAGGGGTGGCCCAGCCTAGCCTCGGTCAGGCGCGGACGGACGCTGTGGGAGTGTTCCGGCACCTTTGTGGCATCAGATGCGTGGCCCCCGTCCCTGCCGTGAGGCGCTCTGTGCTAGGGGACCGAGTCCCACCCCAGCGAGAATGCCAGGAATGCTGTGGGAAGAACGGAAGAGCAGGAGCGGCAGGAGCAGTGCTGCCGGTGAGTACAGGGCCTCCTCTAGCCTGGACAAGTACACTTATTTATAATTATATGTGTTCTTGTCTTGGGAGAAGGTGACTGGTTATCCCAAAATCTGCCGCAACGTTGATAAAATGAGATATGGGCTACAAAAATTCACCGCCGCTGATGGGTGTATCTATGGTCGTTAAGACTGCTTAAGGAGATCACTGCCACAGCTGGGGTCCGGAAATTAATCACCGCTGCTGCCAGAGTCTGATGACTCACCGCCGCTGCCCAGAGCTGGAAAGGGAGTATCCCGCCGTAATTACGAGTCAAGGAAATCACAACCGCAACCAGGGTCCGCCATCTGCCCTGCCGAAACCGCCAGAAGGACGCCGAGGGGCCGCAGAGGTCCGAGGAATCGGAAGACGCCAACACGCCGACCAAATCAGTATTTTTTAGCGAATGTTTTAATACAATGCATTTTGCGGTTACCAAATAGCGATTGGGTAAAAATCGCTATTTGAGTTTCGCAAAATGCTTTTTTGATACATCTGGCCCTTTGTGTTCTCCAGGTAAAATTATACCTTGGCGTTTTGACTCCTCCCATCATGCCCTTTTGTCACAGGGTCATACTTCAGGCCTTTTCCAGCAGTCTGTCCTCTCTTGCGGGCATGCCAAGATGACTGTCTTCTATTGCCTTAAAATAACGCCTAACCTTCCAAGGGAGGAGATACGTCTTAGACAAAAAGACATAATCAATGTAATAAAGTTGAAAATAGAGACTGGGGTCGCAACTATGCAGATCATAGGTTGATGGAACGAAAATGGGGCCATGAGAATGACGACTAGAGAAACCCTGGTCTAGTGGACAAGTGAGTGTCTATGGAATTATGTCAGGTATTATGTCAGGTATTAGTAGCATCCAATAACTTCACTCTTCCTTAACAATGAGAGGTTACTGGAGATAAATACCATAAACTTATCAACTACACTGCACTATGATTTATAATATAATACATATACTATGAGGAGGGATTCTGGTCCTTGCCAGGAGCCTGGCTGAGAGAATCTTTAACCAGTTTAGTTTGCTTACTACTCATCAGCAAAACAGGAATGGTGGAGGGAGGTAGTAACCAGTAGATTAGACGCTCTTGCAACGAGCACCACAGAAGCAGTCTCAGAAAAACCCCAGAATCCTCAGGGAAGGGGATGAAAATGGTGTAGTGAGGGAGAGGCTGAGTGGCAAATCAATACCAAGCAGTGAGTAGCCTGCAAAATAAGAAAGTTGCAAGGAGACGAGTCTGCTACACTGCCTGCCCCTTTCATAACCTGGCAGTGATTGAAACTAGTAAGGAAGTGATTGCTGGAGGTTGCAAAATTAGTTGATGGAACCTCCGCCATCTTGGAGAGGGGCCTAAAATCACTGACATTTCCTGAAAAGGACCCCTTGTATGCAGGAACAGATGTGGTTATTATGCTTTTTCATTACAATGGCGTAATCTGATGTAATTCACAGCATTTCATGTTATGCTTTGTACTCAAAATCCCCAAAATTATACCATTGTAGCACATTGTGAAATTTCAAGTGTGTTTAAGTAAAAATCATGTTGCGGGAACACAGGAACAATGCTAATGAAGAGAACACGAGTGGCTGTTGTTCATGGCATGGCCCAATATTGACCCAAGGAAGCATTTCATGCGAACAAAATAGAGATTAAAATACCAGATTTGCATTTTGCATAACCACATAATTTTTCCAACATTTCACATAATTATGCAAAAGTTACCACCTTTAATCTCCCAGTCTGATCCATGTGCCCCAAGAAACATTCATTGGGGAAGAGGGGAGCAGCGCAGACTACTGACCCCAGGTTTGTGTGAAATAGGTTGCTTTAATGAAACAGGTGCACAACACAAAACAACCTTGGCCTGTGCCTTACAAAGCTACAACCTCACTATACAAAGTTAATCACCTACGTTAAGCTACCCCCACCCCTAAAATGTCCCCCCCACATCACAATTTAATTCAGCAATATCGTACATGCTTAAGAGCTGGTCAACTGCAACTGAGACCTTTAAACTCCCTTCCCTCTTTACTACATCTATTAAAACTTCCTGGCTTGTCCAGACGTGAACTTGACCATCCGATCCTTTTCAGCCTGAATTGCCGCCGACAACAACAAACTTCGGTTAACCATGGCAACTTCTCTGCCAACCGCCCAAGCGCCTGCTTCAAGAGACAACCTTAACAACATAACCCCTTCTGCACACCTGTATGCAACAAAACTTGCCCAATGAGGATGATGCACGAGGAAAGGGGGACGCCCACCTGAAAAATCCTAAGTATAGGGACGGGAGAGTGGGACAAAAATGTTATCTACCAGGTACGACCCACCGTGTCACCAAGATAAAATGGTGGTTGGTACCGTAAAATTGCAGCACATATAGCCCTGGGCTACATACGTAGCCCAAAAAATGCCCAAAGTAGAGCAGTTGTCCGACTGCTCTACTTTCCCAAAATACCCAGGGGGCAGACCTTCCTGTGGTCGGCAGAACCCCAAATCCCCCTTGGGGAAGAGGGGAGCAGCGCAGACCACTGACACCAGGTTTGTGTGAAAAAGGTTGCTTTATTGAAACAGGTGCGCATCACAAAACAACCTTGGCCTTTGCCTTACAAAACTACAACCTCACTATGCAAACTTAATCACCTACGTTAAGCTACCACACCCTAAAATGTCCCCCCCACCACAACTTAATTCAGCAATATCGTACATGCTCCAAAGCTGGTCAACTGCAACTGAGGCCTTTAAACTCCCTTCCCTCTTTACTACATCTATTAACCTCTTAACCAATTAAACTTCCTACAAGACCTTAAACTTCCTGGCTCGTCCAGGGGTGAACTTGCCTACATGTTCCCTTGCAGCCTGAATTGCTGCTGACAACAACGATAAACTTCGGTAAACCATGGCAACTTCCCTGCCAATCGCCACCCTGAAAAATGGGGCTCACTAGTGCACTCTTTTTCTGCCCCCACGCCCTAGGGAAAGAGTTTTGAACTAACTGTTGTTGAGTACCTTCACCAACATCAGCTTTAGCTGCAACACGTAGAGTTCAATGCCTATGGAGGAGAACCGTACCCTATCTCCTCAAAAATACCACATCTTCATAATGAAGATCTGAATGTTCAACTCTGCGCAGGACGATGTTCTTGCAAAAAAGGGGGCACATTTCCTAGAACTGCTACCTCCTAGCCCTGACTATGGCTGCCGGCTTGACAGTCCGATGCCCAACCCTTCGTGGAACAAACTCCATCCACAAAACGTGGCAACCAGCCCATATCTCCTGAATCTTCCACAGGTCCTCCTACGTGGAGTTAACACTGACCAACCCAGCAGAATCACTGACTCGTTCCCACCTAAATGTATAACAATATATCAGGACACTTATCCCCTATTGATAGTCTAACTCCAAAGGGGGAGGGGGCTCCTTCTCTCTCATTCCCCTTTTTCATACCAGCTGATGGAGTACATAGTGACAATGACAACCCAAAAGTGCCTCATGACTGCTGGACCTCTAGTGTCTTCCCACCCCACTTGACAAATGAGTGGCCCACAATCCAAATCTTCAAACCTACAGCCTGAGGCCCTGGAACACAACCTGTAAAACAGAAACAAAGTTGACAACCTGTACCATTATTCAAAAAACAACCCTCCTACCCCCTAATATGGTGCTGCCCCAGCACTAAACGAGTCCCCCAGCGAACCAAGCAAACCTAACTATGGGACATACCCCGAGCCACAATTTCCTGCCTGCACTCTTATGATCTGCTTTAGGTTTGTAGATCCAGAACCACAGGCCCACGACGAACCACCCAACTACCTCCCAGAGAATGGCCCTACTCCCTCTACCCCCAAAAGTTCATGGACCCGCAAAGCTCTGGAAAAACATCCCAGCCTTGAGGGCTGGGAACAAAAACTGAGTCGCTGGTCCCACTGCACATCCTGGGGTTGAACCAAGTGCACCACACTTAAAATGCCGAATAGCAAAGGGCTCCTCTTAAGATCACCTGCCCTCTAAATATTCTCCTCCCAATCTCACCTGCAGAGGGTGCATAATCCCACCAAAGCTTGCCTGAAAAGGCAATATCTGTCTCGTTGCCATAAACGGTTAACCTTGACTGTCCTTTGTCCTTGAGAGAAGTATACATTGCATTATATCCTCTATCTTACACCGTTTCCCCAACCTCCCCGTGGCCACACCCACTAAAATTAAGACCTGGCGTGGGCATAAGCTGTCCTTATTCACACTGCTAGAGAAATGGCAATCAACTAAAGCATCCTTCCCCTAATGACTAAAGATACTGAGTCATCCTGGTCCTGACCTTGTCCACCTCCTTGGCCAGCCCCTGGAACCTCTCCCACTGTGCACTAATCAGAGCATCGGCAATGCCAATGTCCTCACATGGTACCTGCCTGACTCCCTACATGATATCAAATTGCCAGTATTTGAGAACAAAACCCACTGACACTTCAAAGTTGCCTTGCTGGCTACCTATTTTCCACCCATACCATCGACCTGGCATGAACTCTAAAGCGAGCTTTGCTGTGTGACAACTGCTCCCCCCATAACGCCCCTGCCACTCCCAAAGGAAAACGGTTTTTTTAGAAGGCCATGCTGCAGCCACTTCGAGTTCTCTCCGGTGGCCAAACATCGGCATACTTATGCCCCTGCCAAAAAAGCCCAAAAACAAAACCAACCGCCTCTCCTGCAAAGATCTGAGCGTCCAAATCCCTGTCTGTCAATACTGCTAGGGAAATCCCAATTAAAGAGTTGTAGGAACACTAACCACCTCTACAGCCAGCCTGATAAGATGGTGTGGTAATTGCAACCAGAGAGTGACACACCAACCTCTTAACCCCTGCCCACCCAGCTCTCATTACCCTGCATGCAAGGTTCCTAATGTCCCAACAGGATTTGCACTTCCCTGACTTTTACTTTCATCTGCCCCAACTTTGCCTCCAGAAGCCTCTGCTTGTAACTCTCCTGTACCCCAGCAACCACGTTTCCATAGCCCTTGAATCAAGCACTATATCAATAAAAAACATGACCGTGTAGGGTCTCACCATGTCCTTCTGCTGCTAATGGCAAACCTGATCACCCATGAGCTCCTGGAACTTATCAGCCTGTGCTGGCAGTCCGCGGCACCAGGTTTAATTTCCACCAGGAAGTCATCCAAGTAATGTGTTATGTGCCTGTGACCCGTGCACCATGTTGAACTCTATTGCAAGGACATACTGAAGCACTCCTAGGGGCATATTATCAAGAAACGGCGTTAAAATTATCGCCGCTGTAGCGGCAGACTGCCGCTAAAGCGGCGATAATGGGCTTGATAATATGCCCTTGAGAATTCCAATAGAAGCCCATGTTCTGGTGTCAACATGGGCTTGGACCGAGGCCCACCGCTTCACCATGTCTTCATGCCGCAAGGTTACACCACTTCTGCCTTGAGGGTGCCAAGAACCAGCAAAGTATTACTGACATATGGAATAATAGTACCCCCCGCCCAGATCCTTGTTGGCAACAACTTGGCACCTCCATTTGTACTTCATCCTCTCTCTCAATTCCCCTTCTTCATCTTCAGGCACTCGCATGCGTATTTCATGTTTCACCACCAGAATTTGTTGTAAGCAACTTATGCTAGGGGCTGTATCCTGCCCTCCAAAGCTATCTAATGATGTGGGATGACCCAGACCCATCCTGTACGCCGGTCTGCTGGGGGTTGTATTAAGCCCTCCAGCGTGTTGCATAATCGAGGCCACGCCAGACCTACTTGGGGCGATGATCTTGTTGTCCACCGTCGCCGCCCAGCTGGCCGCACTGGGCCGCGCCTTCTCTTCCCCTCGGGGCCCTAACCTGCACTAAGCTCTCCTGAGTCTGCCACTCCAGTTATCCTGCTGACCTGTGGAAAGCAATTACAGGCCCAGTGTGCTGGTACAACCTAAACCAAATGCCTCCAACTACACTGTCCTAAGCTTGATAGTCATGCCAACCATACCTTCTGCATGAGTCTGCTACACCAAACCCCTTTCCTCCCCCCATGTCCTCTGTCAGGCCCCTACCAGTCCCTCCTTGCTCTAGGCTTCCACGCCCTCTCAAAGTAAAAACCACTTCAAAGCAGTCCTCCTGCTTCCTGCTTTCCCCCAGGCCCTGATCCCCGATGATCCTCCTTCAAGCCAGCTATCCATGACCCAGTAAAGGGTGTACCAATAGCTGCCTATACCATGAGGTCCACATCAATGCCCCCTAAAAGTATGTGTAGGATCCTGCTATAAGTGCTTCCCAGAGCTTTAGTGGGATGAAAAACTGGGGGGTCTCTCACAGGAGCATGCCCAATATAATAAAGGACATAACTTAAAAACACGTAAACTGAAAATCTGTGCTTAGAATAGAGTGCCACCTGACTGGTATTTTGCTGCTTCTGTCACTGCATCCATATATATAGTACAAATAACCTTACACCTACAACAAGCCCGAGCTATCCAAGGGAGAGGGCAAAAATGGAGAGCCCGATAGGGACCGGTCTCCGCAACAGCTTTTTGAACTGCCAGCAGGGCCCGACCCACTTAAAGCCTGGTGCTCCCCATAGCGCTCCCTCCCTTTTCTGTGACTGCGCGCACTTCCGCTGCTGCCCTGCCCACCTTACACACTGCGATGCCTCTACCAACTACCAAGAGGCCTCACGTTCGCCCAGTGCAGCCCTCGCAAAACCCACCATAAAGTGGAGCTGGAGGCCTAGCTCTTCCCAGTGCTTAATTTGAGCAGGTGGTCTCCAATGCTTGGCACCGGCACTTAATTGCCAGCCCCCCACTAAGGACAGCAGTTCATTTAAAAATTAGTAGAAAAACAGTTGTTTATTTATTCAATACACATTTAAAACAAGTAATACCTGCCACCTAAACCATTCGCAAAGCTTGGGGGCCTTGAACAGTCTGAATTGTCACACTTGTAGCAGTGTGATGATAAGTAGTTGTGTAAGTTCTGTCATTGGCAGCGCTGGCAGTGGCAATGTGTGGTGCAAACTGTGGTGGCCTCATCACGAGGGCCCCGGCACTTATTTTTTTACAAATTAAGCATTGGCTCTCCCGCAGGCCGCACCAGATGATGGTGCGACACCGGCCCTGCCCAATTACAGGGGGCCCCAGGCATCCTGCAACAAAACTAGACCCACAGGCCATCTGAGATCTCACACGGCTGCTGTCCGGGTTCGATAATGGCCCAGCCCTCCTACCTGGATTGCTGCCATTTCAGGAAGCCGGCGCCACGGTGAAAAGACCCAAGCCGCTACCGTGACCCAGTCAGCCACCTCATAACCATGCGGTGTACCATCAGCAGCCTTGGAGCTAGGGCAAAGTTGCCCTCACTGGCCAAGCTGCAGGACGCCATCAAAACCACACAGGTAAGGATACTAAAAGTACATTAAACAAAAATGTTATCTACCAGGTACCAGCCACCATGTCACCAAGATAAAATGGTGGCTGGTACGTGGTACCTTAAAATGGCAGCATATATACCTCTGGGCTACATAAGTAGCCCAAAAAACGCCCAAACCCCAAGCAGTCGTCCGACTGCTCCACTTCCTCAAAATACCAGAGGGGTAGACCTCCCTGTGGTCGGCTGCCCCACAAAACCGCCTTGACAGAACATAACAATTGACAACTGCTGATCAGGATAAGGCAGGTGTGTGATAATTAAATAGATAATGTGAGTGTGCTTTCAAATTGCTGAGCACTTAGGTGAGAGCTGGTATCAGGGCAACTAGCAACAACAGACCTGGGTCTATATTAACCATGCATTTACTCGGCACTCGCACAATGCACACCAGGCCTTCATAATGGACAGTGGAGCAATTAGCAGCATTGTTAAACTTTCTAGCACAAAAGGGTTTTCAGGGCAACTGGCAAGACTAAACTTGAGCACAGATTTTCCATGCATTGTGGCTCAAAAATAAATCGATTAATTTTATGGTTAAGAAGGGTTTTTAAACCAAAAGTTGACTAGACCTCGTCACCAAAACCAAAAACGTCTAGCACATGTTGTGATGAGGAGCCTTTAATGGTTGCATGGTGGGCAGTCCAGGGAGGTAACTGGGCAAACACCCATAAGCACCAAAGCTAACCGCGTCCTACTAAAACCACACAAAATATATGCAGGAACCTGCAGGGATGAGACATATGGGCCAGGGTGTGTCTGGTGCTGGATTAAAGAGAAGGGTGGATTCAAGGCTGCGCACCCATGGTTTTTGTCTCTCTGACATCTAATATCACCAATGTTCAGAGCTGTTCAGAAAACTAAACAAGCATTAGAAATTCAATAGGTCTCGCATTTTTATGAGTTGGAGCTATTGGCGTTGTAAATGGCAACATCTTTTACCCTTGTGTGAGGAAGTGGATGTATGTGACTTGAGTAGAATTATGTGTGTTGGATTGGAATTGTTAGTTGTGTTGTTTTTGTGGCACTAGCAAGCAAGGATTTTTAAAGGACACTGAAATAAACAAATCAAAAGCAGGGGGATGGCTTTAAGCCCACAAGAGAAGTATACTAAAGTATACAAGAGGTCGTACGCTTATGCTCGACCTAAAAAGGACATTATGACCACAGTAACTGCTATAACTGTTGTAACAATAGTTACTGTGGTCAATAATAATAATTAATAAGATGTTATTCTGTTTTCTTGTTTGTTTTTGTTTTCTCTCCTTTTTTCATCTGAACAGCCGCTAAGAAGTGATTATTCACAAAACACGTGTTGGCTGTTATCATTTACTCTGTATGAAGAACCAGTAATTTAAGAATTTAGCGAATGGAAAAATTTTCGTTACCTATTGATCGTAATTTTATATAAATAACTATATGCCTATATGTGTGGGCAATTACCTCAAAATTAATTTTAGCAGTGTAAACGTCATTCTTATATTGGAGATGCCATTTGTTATAATGTAAACAAATCCAATAAAATATTTTTTTTAATTAAATTTAGATATGACTTGGTATTTCACTTCTTGGAGAAAGAGCAGATTGGTACACAATTTTATTTCCAATTACAGTATTTTCCACTGAGGTTTAAACCCTCTGAAATTTTATTGCACATTTAGCCTTGTGCAAGATATTAATGCATATTTGAGTGAAGCATGGCTTCTGTAGAGGCTTGCCTGTAAACACAGCTATACTGACTCTTGTTTAATCTTTAATTTGGAATTGCTTTTTTATTTATGATGAATTGATTTTTACAACTGATGTTTTTAATTCATATGAAATGTAATCATATTTCTATACATTTATTAGTGTGTGAAATTGGGAAGGCAAAAGACTACAATAAATATATTTGATGATGATGATGATGACAATGATGTGGTGGACATATATATTGACTGAAACACAGACAGCGGAAAGAGAAGAGTAATTGTTTTTAGATCTGAGAATTACTCTACTTCCATGTATGATTTTATGTGTGCATATGTGTTATACAAACCCAGCTTGTGTGCAATTGAATGCTGAACAAGGCATTTGCCCAGGTAGGTAAAGGATTTAAAGGTGAAGCAGAATAGGAGATGACGGCAATTCCTGTTGTTCAGACATGCAATGATCTCTGAAGACATGAGTCCTCAGCTCTTTTCTGAGTTGCTGGAGCGGTGGGCAGTCGCGGTCCATGCAGGTAACAGCGGTAGGGTGGTAGGGCCAGGTTGGGGGATTCCGAGGGACGGTGACGAGAGAAAATGAATTATTTATTTAATTTTCCCTCTGCATCGTCCCTCGAAATCCCCCCCAACCCGGCCCCACCACCCCACCGCTGTTACCTGCATGGACCACAACTGGCAGTGAGGTAGTGCTGAAGCTGAGTGTAATGTTGTACCAGATCCAGAAATAATACATCATGAATGTCTGTCTTCTGTTTTTTTCTTTTATTACAGTTTTTAGTTTCTAGACTGATGATGTCCAGGCCTTTAGTTTGGCACTAGCCACTTGAGGGGGTTATTGTTTCAGCAAGGTGACCTTGTATGTGATGCATAAAATATGCGAACCTGGTAAGGGAGAATATGTAGTTCTGATTCAGATTTAAGGTGATTTAGGTGAACGTCTTCAGGCCTTTGATGAGATGTGCTGTACTGTCCTTTCAGTAGTCCATGTGCAAGAGGATTAAAACTTGAACTATTGTTCTGAAGTCTATTTCAGGGAGGATAGATTTTACGTTGTCGGAGAGGAGCCAGAGCAGGTACCAAGCCATCTTGGTTATCTTAGCAGTGCGTTCATTGATAGATACGTTCGAATTTAGGGAGAAACAAGTTATTTTGCATGGGAGGACAACAGCTGGGAGAGGAGGTGAATTGGTGCTTTTTTCTTAGCTAATCTTGAATTTGTGGTTGGGTTTGCTGTTGGTGAACAGGGAGATTCTGTCTGGTTAATGTTGATATTTAGGTAGATATCAGACATCAAATACTGTTTTTTATGTTTCTTGTAAGTTATACTACAAACGCATTGCTATGTATGTATAAAGTACAATAAGAACAGTAAAAATGTAAGACCTTTATATTAAGATCAATTGCTAATAAATACATTTGCTTTGAAATAAGCAAGGACACATCATTCTGAATAGCAACAGAGACACAAGCACTAAGCACTGTCATACCTCACACCTCTTGTATCATCTACACTGGCTGCCTATCGAACAGAGAATTCAGTTCAAAACTCTCTGCACCACCCATAAGAACTTACACGGCCAGGGCCCCCAGATATTGCAGGGGCTCTGCACACTTTATGTCCCAACGCGAGCACTGCGCTCCGCAGACCTGCATCTGGCCTGCACTCCTAGGGTGCGCAGGAGCAGAGCAGGGGGGCGCTCATTTAGGTCCCTGGCCCCAGCCCTATGGAACTCTATTCCACTCACGGCGCGCAGCACACAAGATTACTGGGCATTCAGAAAACAGATTAAAACCTGGCTGTTTTCCTCTATCTAGCACACAATGTGTGTGCATGCTGTGTTCCTGTTCCCTAAGGCTGTTAGAAACAGACCATACCTGGCTGTCTTTCCATCTGGCAAGCATTACTTACCCTGGTCATCCGTCCGCGCGCGCTGGGACGCCCCGTTGCTGGGGCAGCCATGCGCTATTCAAGCATTCCTAACATAACATAACATAACACATGTTGAGTACCTGAATACCATGTAGTGATGATCTTCAGGAGGAGGTCTGTCACCACCCTATTTGTGGATTCTCTAAATTAGGTGACACTGGTAGAGGGAAAGGATGTAGCCATGGATACTGTTGAGAAGACTTGGTGTTTTATGGATCTTGAGTTTCCAATCTGGCAAATTGTTGGTTGGTGGCACAGTGAGAGGTGAGCCACTGTGGGGCCCTGTAAGAGAAGTCATTGGGTGCTTCCCGGGTGGCAAGTAGTGCTACGTGTTCGCAGAAAAGCTGAACAGGATAAGCAAGCATGGATCATTCTTGTCTTTGATCAGGAAATCACCATGAACTATGTGAAGGCTACATCATGGCTGAAGTCAGACTGACGGAGGCAGTTTTTAATGATTACTGATTTTGGAAGGGAATGGAGGCTGCTTTCTTGGTTGGTAATATTGTCTGGATTCAGGGTATGTTTGTTCAGCAGGGAAATAATCTGTCCTGCTTTGAGGTCATCTAAGATGGTGCCTTGGTAGGGAGAGATATGTTGTGGAGGGGTTCAAAGTTATCATAAAGGATAGACTTCACGATGGATGAGGGTGGGTTATTGTCTTTGTATCTAGTGTTCTTGATGAAACTGAGTATGTTGCTGAAGTAAGTGTGTGAGAGAATGTTTGAGAGTGACCGATTGGGGGATATTCTTGGGGGAATGTAGACACGTTTAGTGTCAATTTAGTGGTATGTGGGTGGTCTAAAATTGTTTACCTTCTTGGGGAAGAAGTGATTGATGGCATTGGTTTTGTCACTTGAATGTGGACCAGAAAGTTCTGGTATGGGACTGATACAATATTTGACTGGACAGTGCTTGGCTTCTATAGGAGGATTCTCTGAAAGTGTATTGTACAAGGCGACTTTGGATGAAATGATGAGGAGCCTGCATGCTGAGCTTTGTGTTTTTTGTTGAGTGGGATCATAAAGGGATTTGGTCTGTCACCCTACCATTCTAAGTCTGAAAACTGTGCTTTCATCCTCATTGAGCTATCCTTGGTAGGGCCATGGTGCTGAGGGGTTAGAATTGAAGGGAGGGGCGTGTGTTTTGAAGAGTGTACCGGTCATTATCTTTTTTATGATAGTACTTTATACGCTGAGAAGTGTGTTGATGTCTGTAAGTGTGCTGGAGAGCGTGGCAACTCCTTTTTGGATCATTTGTGTAAGGAAGTCTTTGAAGGCCAGAAACATGTGTTACTTTCATTAGATTGACCTTAATGTATTGATGTGGCATGCAGAGGGATAAGGGGATGGCAAGATGGTCAGTCCAATCCAGGAGGGACTAGCATTGAATTTACAGAAAGGCTGTTATGATGATATTAGTAATGTTGACTTTGAAAGGGCTAGGTTCAGTGATGGGTTGCTTGATGTTCAGGGTCTCAAAGAATGTTTCAAAAGAGTCTTTCAGTTTCTTGGTGCTTGAGTCTTCAAAGAGGTTAAAGTCTCAAGTGAATGTTGGGTGGGTGTGTTGAACTGCAACAGTAGTGATGAGATCTGAAATTTTCACTTCAATATCCTTGTTGTATCTGAGCGATTTGTAACTGAGGTTGAACTTGACTTTATGGGCTACTGAGAGAAGTAAGTAGCTTGCGAGGTGTGAGGTGTTCAAATGTCTTTAGTGCTTGCAGATTGCTTAAGATGCATCACAAGATTAACTTGTGGATGAGTCCTCTTTCAGTCTTTCGTGTTGGATCTGTGTGCTGGATGTTGTAAACAGTAGGGATGAAGATGTCTACTATGTGTGTCAATGTGAGTGTGAACCATGGCTCTAATGAAGTGAGAGTGCAGCAAGGGGGTTTTGTTAGATGTTGTCTGCCATGTCAGGTGTAGAGAGGACCGCAGAGTGGTCCCTGAGGAGCAAGGGTTGGCAGATTTTCCCTGTAAACTCAGATTGCCCCTGCCAACCCCAACCCTGACCACTGTCTTCTTGTTAGGAAATGGGATGTGCATGAAGTTCTTGATGATTGCTATGTGTTTATGGAGTAAGTTATTGTGTGATGAGGGAGTGATAGTCATGGGCATCGATTCACCAAGATGCCAGGGGAAGCGGAAGTGACATCACATACACTTTGAGCTTAGTGACATCACAGGAAGTAGCATCATAAGGCACCTGACCTTGACTTTTTCCAGGTAGGCTTGTCACATGACCTAAAATCACAGCAATTGAGGATTTGCGTTGGATAGTATCTCAAAGTAACGTAAAGTTGCGCTATGTGCTGTTTTGCATTATTTTGTATCAAGGGGGCATTCTATGAATGGTGCATGGGGGTACGCATGCAACCATCCATGGGTTTTGATGAAAATCCCTATCTACAAACATTGGTAGACAGGAATTTGTGGCAAAATCTTATGCCTCCCTGAGGCACGTGTAATGAGAAGAAATGTTTTCATTTCTCTTGTTTTTCCAACTTTGCATGTGTGCTCTATTGAACAGCACACAAGCAAAGTGGGAAACACCTTAAAGCATAGTATTTTATTGGAAGGGACACCTTCCAGTGCAAGAGCTATGCTTCAGAGAATGCACACAACTTGCACTCTCAAGGCTGTTAAAAGTGCCAGCGCACTGGGAGAGAAAAGATGCACCATATCTTAATAGATGTGGCACATTTTTTCCTTTACCCCTTTGACACAAGTGAGAGCAGCAGCTTTGGCCCAGCATTGCCTTGCCTCAAAGAATAGTAAATCTGGGCCTCAATCTCACACAATCTCAGTCACTACCTGTCCCTTGACTCTCATCCACTTTTACTTACACTCACATGCTTATACACACAGAAACATTTTCTCACACGTGCAACTCTCTCTCTCACTTAAACACACTCCCACCCTTAAGCATGCATACAACATACATTTAAAAACATTTTTTATTTACAAAAGCTGCCACCATAGGTCCTAAGTGTGCTCCATTTTTAATTACAATAATAGTGAATAATAAAATATTATTCACTATTAGCATAATGAAAACAGGCACACAATAAGGAATGTGGAACCCCGCGTGTTCTTGACACTGATTTGGGCATCCCTGAGGCCAGGGATTGCATGGAAGAGTCAGGGGTCACAAGCCAAGTATAGCAGCTGTGACCCTAGGTGACGCCTAATTGATGTCCAAGTATGGTATGTGATGTCATGTGTGGAGCTTCGACCCCACATTTGGATGGGTAACTTGAGAAGCAGGGGTGTTGATCCTCAGCCCTTAGACAAACAGACCTACTCTTAGTACTCTAAAGGATACTCTTGTTTCTGCTTTTAGATGTGGATGATTGCTCTAGGATGCAACAGACTATGAGACAGGCAGAAATCGGGGAGGAGCTGGAATTGATAGACCCATCTGCTGCAGAAGATAACCTAACGTACTGGATGCCGTGCTGACTTCTAAGTTGTGTTGCCTAGTCTGGGGTTCAGGGAAATTATGGTTTTAAATGATATGGGTGGTGCAATGTGGCGATTTAGCTGATGTTGAAAGATCTATCGGTAGGAGCAGCAGGTTATGTCATATTCTTAAGGCTATGCTGACTTCTGGTGTGCATTTCCTGGCCGGGGAATTGAGAATCGGACAGTTTTGAAGGGTCTGGGTGGGGACAACAGAAGAGCGGGACGGGACTGATAAGCACTCTTGCAGTGGCAAGGCCTGTCACCTTCAGAGGCCATTTTTAATATCTGGGGCCCATTGTCTGGCCTTTGCCTAGGTCATTGGCCATTTTTAAGGCTGTGAGTTCCGGGACTATGTGAGTCTACTGAGGTTGGCAGGGGCACCAGCAAGTCACATCATCTGTTGGGGTCTGCGCTAATTTCTGGGTCACTTTGTCTGCCTAGACACTCTTTAGTTAGTAGATATTACATTCTTGCAACAATTCTCTTTTATGTCAAGCAATATTTTCAAAAAAATTGAAGCAAACTGCCTTTTCAAAAAAGTGGAAGTCTGAAAAGAAAGACTTAAAGAGGCCTCAACTAAATTTTTGAATGTTGTGCGTTCCATTCCAACAGAGGTCCTTAGCAAACACTACTATATTGAGCTGTTTCCCCACTCCACTCTTCAAATTCCATTGCCTCCTCTTTGCCCCTGAAGGACCATGAGCTTTTTTTCCCCAGCACAGTCCCTCTTGAAGACTGCAGTCAGCATTGGACTTGACAGTAGCTGCGCCTCCGCTATGGCAGAGGAGCGTCGCCACACCGCTTTCAAGCAGTGCGAGAAGAGGAAACATAACATGTTAAGAACTTTTGTTATTATCATGTTATGTTTCCTTTGTGGGCGGGCGTGTGGGTTTGTTCTGCTCACGAAGCAGGGCAAGGGTGGAGTGGTTTGCCCACTCAATTGCACAATGACTGTTTGGTCGGCCCTCTCAGGCCACCCAAGCCAGTCATGCTCACTTTCCCCTTCTCAATGCAGACTGCATTACAGCCCACATGGAGAACAAGCCCAGGCTCCCATTCCCTGGTTGAACTTCCAACCAGGAAGCTCAAAACCAATCACAATGCTGCATTGCAGCGTTGTAATTGGTCAGGGGAGCCTGGGTGCCTACCAAACACAACGCTGCATTGCAGCGTTGTGATTGGTCAGTGGAGCCTGGCTGAACTTCCGAAGAAAAGCAGGAGTGAAGACGGCGGACCCGGCGAGAAGGTAAGTTAATTCAATTTTTTATTTGTTATTATGCACAACCCGTCACCCCCCCCTCACACGAGCCACCCGCCCCACGGCCCGCTAGCCTTTTCATCCGCCTCTGAGACGTAATGAGTCTCTGTGGCTGCAGAAGTTACGTCAGGGCAAGAATGGAAGCCAGAAGTAAAAAAGCTACAGGTGACAAAAGAACATAGGCCCTTAATATGATTGGCACAGTAAATGGGGTGTATATTCCTACTTTTTGCCCCCAAGGCTGGTAACTCCAGGGTTGGGGAAAATACAGGTCATTATAAGTTGGACCCTAAGGGTCTACTAAGAAATAGGGAATTAACAGGGGATTTGGTAATTCCGGGTCCAGTTCACAGAGTAATTCCTTATTTTGTGCCTGAATTTCACCTGGAAATATCAGCTGCTTTTAGCAGCCAAAATATCTGAATGAACATTACGAGATCCATGTTGTTCCTGCGAATCTCATACTTCTGATGGAATCAGGAACTGCTGCTACAGGCCCTATCAAAGTTAAGAGACCACCCATAAAAGGCTCTTGTCCAAGACTTGAAAGGGTTGTGTTCCACTTTTTCCCTTGATCATTCTGGTGATGTTGCCTAAAACCAGGGACGACGTACGACTAAAAGGTGCATGTCCTTTACTTACGCAATTGTCATTATTCTGGTCACAATATCAGAATTTAATAAAAAAGAAAAGGGAAGTGCAGACTATAAAAATAGGATAGACCAAGCTGGGAACTGACCATTTCCTTTATTCTGAAATCTTACAGAGGTATTGAGGTGGTGGGAGGTTTTGGTTAGTTTGAAACATTTTAATAATAAGAAACTTTATATTTCTTAAAATTTGATCTAGTGCTATCAAACATTTAAAACATTTTTTTATGACACTAAAACTCAAAAATTATTGAAACATTTTGGTGCTAAGTTTGAGAGATACTTTTTGTAAAAAGAAAATTATTCCGCGACCTTCCTAAATGCCATGAGAAGTACTTGAGGATTCTCTTTCCCATTCATCTATCTAAGGAGATTGGAATGACACCCAAATTCAAGCTGCACCATCTGAGTGAGATCAAAGAAAGTTACCATAGATAGGAGGAAAATGAGAGAAATCTTATACCACAAGTGTTTAAATACAAACAATGACAGATATACAAAAGATGCAGGAGGGCATGCCGAATATCCAGTACATTCCTTGACAAGTTGTATATGCTCTGGTGCACCGTCACCATCTGGATAGATGTATTTGAGGTAATTCAATCTACAGCTAATATAAATTTTAATTACAGAGCGCTTAAGAATGTTATGGGGTGTGGTGATGTATAATGGAGATTATGGGTTAAACTTCAACTTCTAAACACTAATTACACAACCGTTAAATTTAATCTGAAATGATGGCTTCCACCAGTGTTGTAACCTGTGCTCCTGTTCATGTGGTGATGATAGAAGTTTCTTTAAACTGCTGATTTACTGCAAATGGCCTGTGCACCAAGCTGATAATGAGGGCCCATGGGAAGACTTTATCTCATTGCCAAAGGAGATATGATGTTGTGTTGATCATGGAGGCTGTGCCAGGGCACCAGATCTGGAAATGATCTGCCACCAAGTTGGAATGTGGTAAACCTAGGGATTGCTAAATGTTCACAGAAGAGGATCTCAAAGATCAATTAATGAAAAGGTGTACTGGACCTGCCTTCAGAAGTGTCTTGTCAAAAATGCATAGAGTATTGATGTATCCCGCTGGTGAATGACCAGCTAGAGTAGGATGACAATCAGCCGAGACATATAGTATGAGATCCTCTTTCTATGTCAGTGGTAAGATTGGCTGATAATACCGGGATCTGTTTGAAAAGAATAAATAGATGCCCTGGGAGTCCTGGAAAGACACGAGTATAATAATATAATTGTGACACAAAGGCTGTTCAATTAAAACATACAGCCCAACAGAAAAGGCTGGTAACAATGTATTCATTTATTGATTCAACTGTCTTATGTAATGAATTAGCATATATAGGCCTGTATGAACTATATATGAAAACATAACACCAGTGCACGTAAAGGAAGTAAGAGAAATGAACAAGAAGAGAAGTATATCTAAGTATGAGAAAAATATGTCTGCAATGGAGGACATTTTTAGATATGTGTTTGTCATCCATATAATGATGGGATGGCATTCCTGGCTGGCGTAAGGTCAGATTCAGTGCCCTAAGATACTAATTAAAAACAGCAGGTATGAATTTCGAACTCTGGGGTACACTGACGGACATCTCTGCATCCTCAGAAGGGTATTCTCCATTGCACTCAATCAGTTGACAGCGGATGGAAAGGACAAATGAGAACCATGACCTGGGCCCATTTGATGCCCATGCAATGCCCCAGAGTTCTGAGTATACTGCCATGGTCAATTGTGTCGAAGGTAGCAGAAAAGTCTAAAATGATTCTTCAAAAAATCATAAAACTCTCTGTCTACGCCTTTGGTGATCAAATAACCCTATTCAGAGTTCCTTCAATGGTGAATGTCCCACTGATGAAGCCTCCTCCAACTTTGCCATTGGCCAGCAAAGATACTATAGCAAAGTCAGGAATGGTGGAGGAGCAGCAGCAGCTCAAAGTATTCTGACTGTTCTGCTACCATGTCTCACTGAGCTAAGTCCATGAAAGCTGACCACGTAAAGTGTGATCAACTTTCATTTAAAGGTAACAATAATGTCCTTAGCCCTCCCTTCCCTACCATAGTTAGAAGACTAGATATGTGACTACTTGAAATGTAGGCCCACTTTCGGGTACACTGTGTTATATTCCCTATGCCCATAGTTGGTGGTAAAACGTCCATCATTCACCTCTATCTTACATTAAATTGCAACTTGGTTTTCACCACACCATTGGTTTCTCCCATGTCAGAAAAAAACTTTGTGGTTGAGTAACCTCTGCTGGTACAGAACTCAAAATGTGTCAGAATTTTCACAGCTACTGTAGGCTAAGGACATACATCAAACATTTATTCAGAGGCAGAACTCTCAATCAGTCTGTCCGTATTTAGAAGTCAGAAAAATAAAGCCTGATAAACATAACTATCCGAAACTTTAAAAAGATGGGACATGTGACCCCATGGCTCTGTCACTGTATCACCAGGACCCTCATTCTGGAAATGGTATCCCCATTATAGCATTGGTGGTAAATGGCAAAAACCGCCAGCAATATAATACTGCCCAAAACAGGTGGACAAAATGCCATCTTCAGGTGAGAGTATGGCAGATGTTAAAATAATAGAGACCAGTGATTCATTGTTACAATTAATGATTTCTTTGCTTGAAAGGATAATGAATGGATTATTCTCCCATTGTTTGAAAAACAGTATTTAGATGTTGTCTCAGGGGACTATCCTTAGTGGATCCTCCCTGTTCTTTACATAGTTCTCTGAGGCCCATTAAAGGCTATGCAAAAATATTTTTGAAAAATTGTACATTTGGAAAAGAGGCTCCATTTCCACTTTGCATAATTTTATGCTCTGTAGAATTCCTCACACAGGAATAAGGAAGCACTAATACATTTCTCATGGCATTGCCTGGTAGTGCTTTCCAGGCGTATAAGTGTCAATATTTGTGAATAGGAAAGAACATAAAAGTATGTTCAAATAGAGATGTATATCTCTGCCCTTGCTTTTATCCGTTTTTCGTGAATTGCACCATTTGTCTCCAGAAATACTCAGCCTTCATTCAGCTGATTTCTTCATGGCTTTGTTTTGTTCTATTTTAATGTATTTTCTCTTTCCACCTCAGCCACACTCACCACAACTCATACACAATTTTGGATTTATTGTGTTTCATTATTTATTGATTATGTAGGACTTTGATTTGGAGTTTTTGTGGATAGGTACTCCTACTGCCAAACTGAGCTTTGGCCACTCTTTTTAGAACCAGGCGGACCTTTGTGTTTCTGATGACAGTGCCCCCACTGGTCCTTCTGATGGAAACCCTACACCGAAGGCCCAACAAGGTTGGGGCTGTCAGTGTGAGTGCATCAGACCATCCACTGTATTTGAAGGTGATGCCCTGATGTTTTTATTCAGTTCAATTCCCCCAAGGAAAGCCTGGTGGTCCACAACAGAAAAAATAAAAATGACCCTCACATCCCAAGAGAAAACTTCCAGAATGTCCGGGTCATTGCTATTTTGTCTTTCAAATACAAACTCCTGCTATTTAAAAAAGAAAATGTTTGCTGAATGGCCACATGAACCGTGATGGCCACTGAGCAAACATTCAGGGGCATATGTACAACAGAATGACGGAGCGTGGCGTTAAGCAAAACTTGCTAACGCCATGCTCTGCCATTCTGAAAACGCAGGGATGCTCTGTATTTACAAAGATACGGTGTACCCCTGCGTTTCCCCCAGCGCTGGCGCTAAATTCAGATGCCTAGCGCCATTGCAGGCACCCTTCCTGCACATAAACAATCACAAATGGCAATTTGTGCTGCACTGTGCAGCAGCACACATAGAAGTTGCAAATCATCATTTTTGTAATAATTGTTTATGTGCAGGAAGGGACACCTTCCTGCACATAAACAATCATTCATTACGTTTTGCTGTTTTTATGTGTGCTGCACAATAGTTATTTATTTCATAAAGTGCAGGGCTACTAAAAATGGCTTCCCAATGCTGGAATAAAAAAGATACAAACATGCAGACTAAATATGAAAGTTATCAGAATATGAAGGGTTTGACAGTCTTACTTGAGCTTGGGCATGTTGGGATGTGAGCACTAAAATATAGCTCCATACTCATCGGTTTCAATAACCATGGCGACCTGGAACACACAAGGCTCATGTACTTAAGGAGCAGTGGATGCAAGCATTTTAAACTTTGATTTAAGCCCTGTACTTATGGGGGTAGTTTTAAACAGCCTAGGGGGCCCTGTGAACTTAAAGATGATACCATCCAGGCACCAACATTCATTATTAGGGTTTATGAGTCTTCTGCTTGACAATTACCATCAAGCTCAGCCTGGATGCCACTCGTTTGTTACCATTATGTGCTGTTAATGGCAAATAGTACTCCGGAGCTATTGGGGTACATTTGCATCCCTAGCCACACAGCACAATAAAGTGAATTCACTCAATGGGAGTTGTCACTGAATACCACTTGTTTATTTGTGAGCCCAGTCCGTATCCTTTTTAAATGATGGCCTTTGTTACTCTTTTTTCCTTCCTAATCAAGGTGTCCCGCAGTTTGCCCGGGACCCACCAATTTGCCTAAGGAGCACTGTTCTGCTCACCTTGGGGTAAGTTGAGACTGCACTTAAACGTGCTCTATGTTACACCACGTGAGTATGTCTGACGGTGATCATACCACGTGAATAAGTCTGTTGATTGAGCCCTTGACATTATTCTATGGTACTGTCATGTGCTGCTGAGTTTTTAAATAAGAGTGCCTGCTCAGTCTTGTTTGTTTTGAGTAATTTTCACCTTACGTTCTAGCCATGCAGATGCACTCTACTACTTCCTAGTGTATTCACCAATGAACTATTATATTTTCACGGTGGATACTGGTCCGCATTTTTAAAATTCTGTTGCATATGCTTTCCCACCTTTTGTCCCTTTCTCTTTTAGGTGGAATTGTTGTGCTGCAACCATCCAGGTGCAGTATCATTAACATCGAGCGACCATCCTTTATTAGAAAGGAGGTCTCATGCCCCTATGGGGGCGCCAAGTCACTAATTTTGGTCCTGAAGAAGTGCCGCCCAAACCCTGGGCTCTCTAGGCGCGAAACATGTTGACCGCACTCTGTTAACCGCTATCTTGGTACATTGTGACCACACGATAGCACCACTGTTTTTAGTTAGTCCTGGCACCCCCACTTTGCACTTATCACATTCTCGCAGAGCCCTCTCACATGCACTCGCCTAAAACGGCGTTACCGGATCAAAAGATCCCCGACAAAGAGCCCCCAGGCCCGTCAAGCATTGCAGCGCCTGCCAGACGAGGAGCGCCAAATGATGAAGCATGACACCCTAAAAGGTGTGAGAGGGCATCAAGTTCTGATCTTCAGGTCTCCTTGCGACAGTAGTAACGGCTACGTGGTTCCACCCCTTGTGACTACCTGGCCAATGAGGAACTACCCCGACCATGATAACTATTTAGTCTTACAGTAAGTAAGATTTCTTATAAGGCCATAAAACCTTCTTATTTTGCTAACTATTGATAAACCTGCTAGTTGTTGCACTTTCTATAAATTTAAGTTATAATAGTGATAAAAAATATTCCGGTTTGGTGAATGAAAAAACACTTCTATAGTCCAGTTTTTTTGGTAATACAAAAAATGTATAGGTTACTGTGTAGATACCTAGTGATGTGTACTGTATGTAAAATTGGGTATGCCGGTTTCAATGTGTTTTTATTTTTACTGGAATAAAACAATTAAAAATAATTATAAAAACTAAACTTTGAGTGGTGAAGAAAAACTTAATGTTTTTGTGACAGGCCAATAATGAATTTCTGTATCTTTTCTGTGTCTATGTCTTTCTCCATCAGATCAGTTGTGAGCTGTCTCCTATTTTTGTCTAGATTTGTATTCATGAGACCCAAGGCATTGCATTGATAGTGATGGGAAATTGTGGACTCAGTGCGAGTACAGTGTTCACGAGCAATTTTACGCTTAGATCAAACTGACTGGCAGGGCTGTTTTTGGACCTCAAATACATGAACTCCAATGTGTGTTAGAAATACTTTGAGTGAATGGCAATAAATAGGCATCTCATCCCACGTTTTCCACTGTGAGGCACATAATCTTAATACAAATGCCATGGAGACTAAGGCCCTAAGTAGGATGCCGGTCGGTAAGCCTCTGAACGCTCGTCGGAGGTTTACTGTCAGACATTCTTGGTTTGGATTCCGACCGCCATATTACGATTACGGCGGTTGAAATCCAAACGGGCTGGTCAAGTCAGCTGGCCAGTCGGAAACCGAACATAATCCCTTACGGACGGTGTTTCCACCGGCGCACTTATGATGTCGGTTTTCAACAGGTTTTCCATGTTAGGCTTTCCAACATGGAAAGCCTGTCGGAAAGTGACTCTTGGAGCCCCTAGCAGGGCCCCCTTCTCTCCACAGCCTATGGTTGTGGGCTGGGTGGCTCCTACAGTGCCCCCCCTGGTAAATTCCTGCACCGTGTAGCAGGCACCATGAGGTGGCTGCCACACGGTGCAGGAAGGATTTACAGAAACTGCCATTTCACTGTGGAAGCTTGTGCTGCGGCTGGTTTCCGACCACCTCACAAGCTCCCATAGGGAAATGGGAGTTTGCGACCGCACCATGTGTGGTCGCATAGTAATTGCGGTTCCAGACAGCCTCTCCGACTTCAGTCGGTTTCGAAACCCCAGGGATGTCGGTCTGAGGCAACTCTGATCAAGATCCTAATTAGGGACTAAGTGACAGATGCTTGACTTTAACTTATGTGCTTTGTTGAAGATACCAACACCTTCTCCCAAATGAATGGTGAGAATGAGTTTCTAAAGATTACACTAATTAATTGTGTTGGAAGACTTATTGGCAGACATGGATCTCCTTCAGGTGCCACTGAGCATATCCATACTGATACAACATAGGAAGGACTCATTTTCACAGAATCCTTGACCAGGTCCACCTTTTTGCAGAAGAATGGGTGGATGGATTGCTTTCCTCATTAATTTTTAACTGCAGCCATTAGACACAGTCCTTATACATCACTTTGCAGCTCTGCATCTACACTGTATTCGGGCTCAAGATTTCCAGGGGGATTTAGGCCTTCTGGTTGACTGTATTGTGTAGGACAGTCTCATTCTGGATCCATTGCTTTCTCTGTCTTCTTGTAGTGACAGTACACAAAGATGCTCTCTTACTTAATGTAGTGTATTTTAATTGCTTGGTGTATGGTGCATTTTACCTCGCTTTCTCTACATATTTTATGGAATAGCGGGATTTTGGAGAAAAAAATATTCCCTCCCTATCTGCCTTCTTCGTCTCACTTCTTGCATAAATGAGCTGGTACACTTTCCTTAGACGAAGTTCCACTCACTCAAATAATTGGAAAAAAGTCATTTTAATTAACATCATAGTCTTTCTTACCTATTCCTGCACTCCAACCCTGTTTTAGCCCAACCTTATCCTCTTCCAAACATATTTTCCCAAGACATGGAATATAGTATCCCAGCTCTTAAGGTGTCATTAGAAAAATAATAAAGAAGCCTGAGACAAAAAAACTTAAAGAAAAGGAATAATGAAGATTACTCATAAGTAATCAGACATTACCTCCCTATCCATCTCTTCATCCCAGCCCTTGCATACATAAAGAGGTAGCAAAGATCCAGAGAAGGACACATGGCTGGGGGAAGCCAATCGGGCTGTTAGTGGGCAAAGCCTGTAAGAGCTCCCGACTGTTTTAAATCTGGCGACAGTGCAAACACGCCAAAGGCACACCTAAGGCAAGCCTGTCTTCGCCCATCCACGTCCGTCCGGGGCCAAGGGCCAGCCATTATGGCCAAATCTTGATGTACTCTACCAACAATCTCAAATCTTTATCTTCAAATAATTCCCATCTTGAAGCACCTCTCATTCAAAAAATCGATAAATTAGATATCCTAAAATGGCAACAGTCAGACTGCTCACAGTCTGAGATGTTGCTGACATATACTACTACCGTGGATAATGGCCCTGGGTTAATGCCAAACTCTACAGCAAGGGATTTCAATATTGCCTACCTTAACACAAGCTCATTGGTTAGATATCAACTTGAGATATATTAACTCCTCGACTCAGAATCCCCGGTATACTGTTTCGAATGGAAACTTGGCTAACAGAGACTCAATGCCTGATATTTTAATGGCACTTCCCGAGAATTATAATGCACTTAATTTTAATAGACCTCAGTGAAAAAAAGGTGGAGGGGTGGCTGTAGTTATAAAAAAAGCACCTCTTGTTCACCAAACGTACCGCATTACCAGTCCCACTGGCAGAGTATTTGGTAATCAAATTAGATTTGCCTACTTCTTCTCTAATATGTATTCTCATGTACAGATTTCTGGGTTACATGTCTCACTTCCCACTACACTTAACTGACTCCTTATGCGCCCTAGCTATTGATTATGCAAAAATATTACTTCTTGGAGACTTCAATCTGTGAGCCAATGAGGAAAATGGCAGCCTCATCTCCTCTGACCTTACTGATTCTCTTATTAGTCTGAATTTCGTTCAGCATGTGCATTCGGCCACACATATTAGGGGCCATATCCTAGATCAGGTTTGGTCACTGAATCTTACTATATCCAACCTCATGGTTGCCCCTTGTACCTGATCGGATCATCATTTACTCAAATTTGACATGAATGATATAACATCTAGGAAATCCCTCCATCCAAGTATCTCTTCCAGAAACTGGAAAACCCCCCATCCAAGTATCTCTTCCAGAAACTGGAAGCGTGTTAACCATAACACCTTCTGTAACTCCTTGGCATAATCTCAACCTTTCTATAACGAGAATTTAAACGTTCTCGATGGGACAGTTACCAAGTTACTCAGAAAAGCCAGTGATACGCATGCCCCAATACGTAAAACAAAATCAATCCATCAACATGAAGCTTGTAAATGGTATACAGATGATTTAAAGTAAGCTAAACTTGAGCTACGCCAGTCGGAACATAAATTGCGGAAAGCATGCCTGCCTGACAAAAAGGATAGCTTTGTCTTGCGGCTTAAAGCATATAAGAAATTGTTACGGGAGGCCAAATCTACATATAAAATGTTAAAATCTGAAAGCAAAACTAAAGCTATATTTGACACAGTTACGTAACTCTCTAACTCGGACTGTTCAAATGATCCAATGGTCCCTACTCAAAAATTGTGCTATGATTTTAACTCTTTCTTCATTGAGAAAATTCATATGATAAAAGATAGTATCCCCCCTGGCCCGCTTATCAGCACTATCCTCTCAGATGATATGAATCCTTTAAAACTCACAGCATTTCCGACAATCAATAAAGATGGTCTCTTGAAGATGATGACCAAGGCCAAATCCAGCTCCCCTAGTAACATCTGTCCCCCTTGGGTTAAAAAAATTATTTTCTCAGATTTTCCTGATCCAGCGATCGGTCTGTTCAAATTATCCTTAAGTCAGGCCATGGTCCCTCATACATTTAATGAAGTTGTAGTCCTTACTCTTCTAAAACAAAGCTGGGGTAGATTCATCTGTCTTGAACAACTACCGTCCAATCTCCTTACTTCCTTACATAGCCAAGATATAGGAGGCAATCATAGCCCAACATCTCTGCTCTTTTCTTGAAGATTGTTCCTTCCTTGGCTCTCATCAGGAGGGTTTTCAACCCACCCATTCTATGGAATTTGTTATATTTTCCGTAGTTGATGATATGAGAGAAGGAGCAATCCTGTTTCTTTACGCTTTGAAAAATAAAAAATCAGGAAATATTTTTCCATCCAGTCCATCATCCAGATCATAATTGACCATGCTCTCTATCTCTACCCTGGGCCTTCCCAAGGGCTTGAGTCAGAGGCTTCAGCTGATCCAAAACCAAGCTGCTAGATTGGTCTGGCGTCAGCCTAGATTCTGCCACACCAAACCTCTACTGGTAAAATTACACTGGCTTCCAGTTGCTCAGACAACCCTTTTTACAACGGGGTGTACTATCTTTAAATTTTGACAAGGTAAAAGCCCAACTTTTGTGACCTCCATAATTCCGAAATATATTTCTAAGCGCAATCTTAGATCACTGCTCCAAAATCTTTTAGAGGTCCCTGTATTTAACAGGAAGACATTGAGCAGAGCCATGTTTGCGGTGCTTGCCTCTGGTTTCTGGAATTCCCTGCCCCCTACCATCAGAGCCACGACTTCCTACATGAGCTTTAGGACCTTGTTAAAAATCTGGGGGCATATTAGCAAGAAATGGCGATAACTATCGCTAACCTAGGTTAGCGCTAGTTTTCTATCGCTCGCCGATCCCTGCAAGTTATCGCCCTGTTAGTGACGTATTAGCAATGTTTTGCTAACAGGCGATAGTTGCAGGGATCAGCGGCGAAAACTGTCGCTAACATTAACGTGACGGCGTTAATGGAACCGGCGATAGTGGGTGGAATCCAGCGATAAGCCCTTAGTGATAGAAAAAGGCACGCTAACCCGCAATTGCTGACTTAGCCAATCTGGCCACCTCCAACATAAAAGATGCACCAAAAAAAAGGATTAATGCAGATGTGAGCGGCCAGGGCATAGTGCAGCACACACCAACAACCCCCTCAAGCCACCCAACATCCTGGTTGAGCAGGATGAGATCCTGGTCCCCACGCAGGACCTGCGTCTGGTTCCTGGATCCCTCGCTGGACCTGCGTATGGTTCCTGGATCCCCCGCTGGACCTGCGTCTGGTTCCTGGATCCCTTGCTGGACCTGTGTCTGGTTCATGGATCCCTCGCTGGACCTGCGTCTGGTTCCTGGATCCCTCGCTGGACCTGCGTCTGGTTCCTGGATCCCTTGCTGGACCTGCTTCTGGTTCCTGGATCCCTCGCTGGAGCTGCGTCTGGTTCCTGGATCCCTCGCTGGACTTGCGACTGGTTCCTGGATCCCCCGCTGGACCTGCGTCTAGTTCCTGCATCCCTTGCTGGACCTGCGTCTGGTTCCTGGATCCCTCGCTGGAGCTGCGTCTGGTTCCTGGATCCCTTGCTGGAGCTGCGTCTGGTTCCTGGATCCCTCGCTGGACCTGCGTCTGGTTCCTGCATCCCTTGCTTGACCTGCATCTGGTTCCTGGATCCCTCGCTGGAGCTGCGTCTGGTTCCTGGATCCCTCGCTGGAGCTGTGTCTGGTTCCTGGATCCCTCGCTGGACCTGCGTCTATGGCCTGGAGTGGGATGTGGAGTAGATGTGGAGTCGATGAGTCGTGGCGAGAGACATTGATGTGCGACGATCACCCGTACCTGGTGGTGAAGTCTGGCAGGTCGCATGGAGACACGTTGCCGACCTGTGTGAGAAGCCCGCCTTGCACACCTTCGTGCAGTCAATGGTAGAGGTGATCCTGCGCACCAACGTAGTGATGTCCGCTTTGCATACTATGATCCATCACTACACCGGGGTGCACGGAGGGGATTATCAACGGTGGGTGCCGTCTCCCTGCATCACAGGACCGATGATGTTGGGCTGGCCGGATGCCCTGGAGGGTGAGGCCCCTGTGCAACACCG
Organism: Calotriton arnoldi; assembly: GCA_963921515.1. Classification (NCBI taxonomy): domain Eukaryota; kingdom Metazoa; phylum Chordata; class Amphibia; order Caudata; family Salamandridae; genus Calotriton; species Calotriton arnoldi. Next base: position 1,405,425 of record CAWUFW010004799.1, on the reverse strand, counting down.
AACTTGTGTGGACTGAGCGCTGCAACTACACGCCTAAGGGAGCCCTGCTGCATCAACTGCATCGGGCGGTCCACCAGCCGCCTACGCGGTGACTGCTGTACCCAGCCCAGTGAAAGCACACCTGGCTCAGGCTCCTGCTGGCTGAGTCACAGATGTGGAGAGAGTGCAGTGGAATGCGCCACGGGGTCAATGTCCAGGTAAGGAGAAGGTGGGACGCGTAGCGCAGAAGGGCCGTGGCGGAGTCGCTCATACCTATCACACGTAGATGACGCACCCCCAGTGGCGGGTCTACCGCTATGTTGGAAGAGCGTTGCCCCACCACCTCAAGCAGTGCAGAAGAGGAACAATCATCACATGATGATAACTCAATCAATCAATCACTCAGGGGAATTGTTAGTGCGCCACACACCCGTGAGGGTCGCAAGGCACTGAGGGGTGGGGGTCCGTAGATTTGTAAGCTGAAGAGCCAGGACTTGAGGGTCTTCCTGAAGGTTGTCCAGGAAGGGGGCACCTCTGATGTCTGCTGGTAGCTCCTTCCAGGTAGTGGATGCAATGTGGGAGAAGGATCACCCGCCTGCTCTGGCTCTGTGGATGCGCTGCGTTTTGGACAGTGCGAGGTTGGAAGATCGGATGTCTCATTTGTGTATGCGGAAGTTGATTCTGTTGTTGAGGTATTTGGTTACGTTGTTGTGTAGGCATTTGGAGGCGTGAGTGATGATTGTGAAGGTGACTCTTATCACCACAGGGAGACACTGGAGTCTACGTAGGTGTCGGCTGATGTGTTAGTGCCGGGGGATGCCGAGGACGAGTCTGGCGACGTTGTACTGTAATGTCGGTAGTTTGCAGAGTATGGACTTGTAAATGGCGGCGTAGAGTGCATTTCCAATGTCCAGTCTGCTGGTGATGAGTGCATGGGTGACTGTCTTCCTTGACTCTGGGGGTATCCATTTGAAGGTCTTGGTGAGGATGCAGAGGGTGTTGAAGCAGCTGAAGGTGACGGAGTAGACCTGTCTGTTCATGGTGAGGGATGGGTCGAGTACGATGCCGAGGTTTCTGGTGTGGTCCGAGGGGGTAGGTGGGCTTCTGAGGGTGAATGCCAACAGGTGTTGTCCCATGCTGAAGGTGTGGTTCCAAGGACAAGGACTACTGACTTCTCAGCGTTGAGCTTCAGGCAGCTGTTGGTCATCCAGACTGCGACATCCTGCATTCCTTTCTGGAAGTTGAGTCTGGCAGTGGTGGGGTCTTTGGTGAGGGAGAGGATGAGCTGGGTGTCATCAGCGTAGGATACGATGTTGAGGCCGTGTTGTCGGACGGTGGCGTCGAGGGTGCCATTTAGATGTTGAAGACGGTCGGGCTCAGAGATGAACCCTCTGGGACTCTGCAGGTGATTTACGTGGGATAGGAGAGGAAGGTTGGCAGTCTGATCCTTTGGCTTCTTCCGGGGAGGAATGATCAGATCCAGTCGAGGCCTGTTCCTTGTATGCCGGCGTCGTGAAGTCTGGCGACTAGTGTGTGCTGGGAGACGGTTTCGAAGGCCGCTGAAAGGATGAGTATGATGAGGGCTGTGGAGTGGCCTTGGTCCAGGAGTGTGCGGATGTCGTCTGTGGCAGCGAGTAGGACGGCCTCGTTGCTGTGGTTGGTTCGCAATCCGGTTTGGGACGGGTCGAGGATGGCGTTGTCATCAATGAATCGTGTCAGTACCCTGTTGACTGTTTACTCTGCAACTTTGGCCGCGAAGGGGAGGAGCAAGATGGGCCGGTAGTTCTTGAGGTCGGTGGGGTCAGCTGTGGTCTTTCTGAGAAGGGGCCAGACTTCTGCATGCTTACAGTCGTCTGGGTAGGTGCTTGTTTTGAAGGTGGTGTTGATGGTGCGTTGCAGTTCATGTGTGATGGTGGCCGAGGCTCTGTGGTAGATGTGGGAGGGCATGGGTTGGTGGGGGCCCACAAGTGGATGCCTTTCATGGTTGAGGCTGTGTCTTCGGCTGTGACTGGCGTCCAGGTGGAGATGGTGGGCTGGCTGGTGTGTCCGGGGCCCAGGGTGTCTGTAGACGAGGGTTCCTCGGAGTATGGAGTTGTGGCTGGTCTGGATCTGGAAGTGCAGGTGTCTGGCGGAGGGGAAGGTTCCGCTGGGGGGTGGTGAGGCGGAGGGTGCTCTTGTGTGCAATGGTGAGGCACCCTCCCGGGTGGTTGATGCGGTCCTTCCTCTGGATCTTGTATCCGTCCGGGATGGCGGTCTTGATGTCGGGGTCGGAGGAGGTGTTGGTCCAGGTCTCCGTGAAGAAGGCGATGTCGGGCGAGAGAGAGTCGAGTAGGTTCCAGATTTCCACAGCGTATATGTGCATGGAGCGCCCATTGAGGGGGATGCATCCTAGGGTTCAGCCGGTGCTGGTGTCGGCTGTGTTGGAGTCCGGGGTGGTGGTTAAGCTCCAGCGGCAGTGGAGGCAGGAGAACTGGCCGTGGGTCATGTTTGCCAAGGCCTGTTGTCAGTCTCTGACTTTCCCGGGTTTAAGTGCGTGGAGGGTGGCTGTGCCGTAGCAGTGGGTGGCCCGTGATCCAGGCTTACTGGCGCTGGTCGCGGTTGGGTTGCAGACATGCGCAGACGGGCTTGTCTTAGGTGCGCCTTCTGCGTGCCAGCAGCGCCTGTCCGCTGCGCAATTGCGCAGCGTCTGCCATTAAGTAGGGGAGGGCGGAGGAACGATCAGCTGGGAGGCGGGAATGTGCGAGGGCAGGGGTGCGGGCCGCAGGGGCAGCAGCGGCGGGAAGCATGTAGTGCGGGCTCAGAGAAGCCAATGAAACAGTCAAAAAAGGGACAAACAAGGGATAAATAACGGATGTAATCATGCTATGTATCCTGAGGGGTTGGGCGGGTGGGTAGGACTGCTCCAAACACGGAGCAGGGAATGTGCGGCTTGGCATGCACACTCAAGTGCGCAATGACTGTTTGGTCGGCCCACTCAGGCCGCCCAATGCAGACATGCGTACTTCTCTGTTTACAATGTAGGCTGCATTGCAGCCTGCATGGAGAACATGCCCACCCCTCCGGCCCCTGGCTGCATGACTTGTCCTGTTGCCAAATTACAATACCACCACCGCATCACAGCGTTGTGAATGACTCATGCGAGGGAGACTGGCTGCCTACTTCCTTTTCCTGGAAGCAGACGCAGGAGAGCAGGAGCTACGTAGACACGGGACACTGCTTAGAGGTGAGACTTCCCTCAATAAATTCTTAACTACACACGCTCACACACACCTCCCCGCGGCCACGCACCATACAGTTTTCATTACGGGGTTTACCACCTCACAGCTGTCCAGACACCCCCCTCCGCACTTCTCAATGGTGGCAGCTGTGCACCCATGCACAGCGGGCATACCACTCGTGTGCCAAAGGCACATACGTAGTTGCAATGCATGCCATGACATCGCATTCCATTCTAATACATACTAATACTAGGCACATTGCAACAGTAGAGTAGGTGTTGCATAGCTGAGACATGACGATCACTGTTCCCACTACAGTGAGTGCGACCCAAGAATAACCTTTGCACTACAGACCCAACCGTGAACCCTGGAATTCATTTCTGAACCCCCAGAAGACACCCAAAAGATCACAATTGAGACAAATGCACCCCCAAATTCCTCTATATTTTGGCACAAAACACACCCAGGATTTAGAAGTTTGACCCCAAAAAACACACACAACAATTCAAAAATTTACCCCAAAAAACACCCCATTTTTCATATTTTACCCCAAAAAACACCCCATTTTTCATATTTTACCCCAAAAAACACCCCATTTTTTTATATTTTACATCCAATACCCATGCACACCTGAAAAAGTTGAAATTACCCCATTATTGACCTCACAATGTGTTGTATTCACATGCGATGTTAAGGCACCTGCATTGTCAGAGTTGCGTTGTTAATGATGTACTGCCTGCGTTGTAATGGTCGACTCCCGTGCCAAAGGCAACCCATAGGCTACGCCTTTTGCGTCCGTCTGCACCTGGACCGCGCTCAGCACCAAGGAGCATTCCTCTTGGACACTCCACCGATACGATGCCAGCAGCCTCCTCCCCATCAACCCTGGACACCACCTCGCCTGGCAGGACCAACCTCTGCTCCGGACCGGACATCACCATCACCATCACTGACGGCTGCAGTATCACCCGCAAGGAGCACCCCAACTGTCAGGGGGGAGGCATTGCCATCACCTAGAGAAGCACACTCCAACTGACCACGCACTCTAATGACCCAAGGGTGACCATGGACCACATCAACTCCAAGATCCGGACCAGACACAGGTGCATCCTCTGCGGCACCCTCATGTGCAGGCCCCCCGGGCCATGGCCCCCCATTCTCCAATACCATTTTAGACCTCATTGCACCCCAGGATCTCCCATCCACCAACGACATCCTACTCGGTGACCTCAAGTTCCACCTGGAGAACCCCAGTGACCAGGACACCACCCCCTCATGGGGAAGGTCCCCTACATCAGACGCAAGCGGCAAGTCACCGCAACAAGCCACATAGCAGGACACATGGTCGAGCACGTCACCTCCACCAGCGTGAACTTCAAGTGCAGCCACAACACCGGACTTTCCTGGACCGACCATCATTGGTAATATCACGTCTTCACCTTGCCCACCGCCATGATCGCACCCCCTCGCAGCTGGATCAAGGCCACCGAAGATCATCTCATCAACTCCCTCCGCACCGACACTCCACCAATGCTTCCATACGATGACACCGCAGCGCCCAACCACCACCGATGTATCTCCTACTGCGCCGACTTTCGGGCACCCCTCATGAACAGCACTGCGTCAGTACCTTCCGCCTGCCTGATGGCAGGTGTGAGGGTGAGGCAGTGCCACAGGGATAGGCTGGCCCCATGCATTGCTGGAGTTGCGTCATGGTTGTGACATGACTGCAGCAATGCGTGACTTTAGCGCATATGTCAGGATTCCTGACATATCTGTCATTACTTGCATCATGGAGTGCTGTACAGTGAGTACAGCGCATCCATGCTGTTGCAAGGAGGGTGTAATGAGAAGTGTTGCAATGCTGTGTTGTCGCAGCGCAGCAACACTTTTCATGGCTGGGGCCCAGGAATGCGCATTCCTGCACTGTGTTTTGTCGCAGGGCAGCACTGCAACATTGCTTGCAGCACTGCCCAGCACCAGAAACATGCATGGATGTGGGCCTAAGACTTATTCCCATTTTTAAGACCAGCTATTTTCTGATCTTAAGTTCCTGCAGCTAACGGGCCTTAGCGAGACTTTTTTTATCGCTTTGCGGGTCCGGCCTATCCTTGCTAATAGGGCGAAGTGCGGTTAGCGGGAGATTTTGCTGGATTTAGAGACGGAACGCCTACCTTGCATGTCATTAGCGATAAATATCGCTGGCATGCAAGGCGATAGAAAAAACGGGTGCTATCGCCGGAAAGCTGTCGCTAATGCATGCTAGCGACAGCTTGCTAATAGGGCGATAAAATATCGCCACTTTAGCGTCAAAAAAGTGCCGCTAAAGTGGCGATGAGCCCTTGATAATATGCCCCCCTGGTTCTTTAAAGAGGCATACAGTTAGGATCTGAGTCTCTCATGCCCCCGCTAAAGTGGCGATGCGCCCTTGATAATATGCCCCCTGGTTCTTTAAAGAGGCATACAGTTAGGATCTGAGTCTCTCATGCCACTGTGTTCTCAGGACCATAAAACCTTTTTGGTGTTTGTGCACTTTATAAATTTGCTGTAAAAAAAAATAACATAACAATAAGCACCCCAGGATGCATACAAATAACATGAATTTATTTTGATAATTATTACAATGAGCACAAGTTGCAGCTCTACTATTCTGTTGTCAGCAGCGTGAGTGGGGGGTGTTTTTAAATCTGTTTTATGCTTACTATTGTGGCATTTTAATCTTACCTGTTATAATCTTCTGAGCACTATAACTTTCTGAGCACTTTGCACTTTACGGTCCCCGTTCCGACGCAACTTTGTAGTCATTTGATCGGAGGGACGCGGCTCCACCCAGTGGGCTGGTTCATTCCAGGCTCATTTCCGGCGATAAGACACTTAAAGCAATGACTGTACGGACGCGCCGCCGGCGCGCCAAAGGCAAGCCCGTCCGCGTCCGGACTGCGGCCAGCACCAGACATGCTGTTCATTGTAAAAAAAGTAAGCCCTCCTACTTGACTTGCGAAGGTCTAATGAATTTAAGGAAGGCGAAACATTCTAACTGCCTTGTTACTGATATAGTGCATGCAGCTTTACCATCTGTCTGCGCTCACTGTAACTTGGCTATTGGGCTCTCTGAGGGGATTGGCAATACTACCCGAGTCTTGACCACTCACTCAGAGTCAAAGCATTCAGAAGACAGACTTAGAGCCTATCTTATTAACTGCAGGTCTCTGATTAAACACTTGGAGGATGTATGGATGGCACCGGCTAATAATGACTGGGACATGATGTTTCCTACTGAAACATGGTTAAAAGAGGAGTCTAATCCTGTTTTAGCACTTGCCATTCCACCTGGCTTTAAAATGTGCTGCGCAAACAGGCCTGGAGATAAAAGGGGCGGTGGGGTTGCTATTATTGTGAGAGACTCCTACGAGATTACAACCTCGGTGGTTTCTAACCTTGGAGAGATTGAGGGACTAAATTTTTGTATTAAGACTGGTTCGACGGCATCCCTAGCCGGACTTCTTATTTATAGACCTCCTAGCTCCCCCCCCTCTCTCACTTTAGACCTTTGCAACCTTATTGCGCAAAAGTCTTTACAATATAAAAACTTTTTGGCCTTAGTAGATTTTAACCTCCACATTTCAGACGTGAAGTGTACTCAAGCTTCACAATTACTGATGTCACTTGAGGGAGCCAATCTTACGCAGCACGTAAGGTTTTCTACCCATTGTGCTGGTAATACACTTGACCTGGTGTTTTCCAACATCTCTTCTTTGGTCGTTGAGCCCCCGCAACAACAGATTTGGACTGATCATTTTCTGATCCTATTTTCTTGCAGCAGAGCAATACCTCAATGCAAAGGAAAACCTTTACAAATGCTCAAAAGGAACTGGAAGAAATTGACGCCACTCTCCTTAGGCCTGGTATTGCTGGACAGCCAACCCCAATGGTCCAACGACCCTAACAAGGACGCTATGGCCTTGGATGTATGGATGTCGGGTGCTTTGGACTAGCTTGCTCCAGCTAGATTAGTCAGCTCTCCTAGAACGGCACCTTCGGCGCCATGGTTCACGGAGGAGCTCAGAATGGTAAAGAGCAACTGTAAGCGCATAGAGCGTCTCTGGAGAAAAGCATATTGTCCATTGGCAAAAAAGACCTACAGGGATGCCTTAAAAGATCTCCACAAAGCCATGAAAATCGCTAGAAGGGACCACTTTGTGAAGCGCATCAATACATCAGATAATTCTAGCAGAGACATTTTTAAGATAGTCCGCTCCTTCACCAAACCCACAGCGCAAGAGAGTAAGATACCTTCATCCCCTTTACTTTGTGAAAACTGTCAGATTTTTTTGAGGAAAAATACATAAGGTTTACGATGCCTTCTCGCCTAAGCAGGACACCATCGAGTCTGTAGATGAGGAGAGCCATGCTGGGGATGCATCCTTGTCTGTATTTCTTCCCATCTCACTTGAGGCATCCTTGGGTGGAATTTTGAAATGTAAGTCAGGATCCCCAGTAGACCCCTGCCCCCGAAACTGTGGGAAGCTCTTGCCTATACTCTTAATCCGACCCTCAATCACATATGGAATAATTCACTAACTACTGGCATCTTTCCAGAGTCATGGAAACATGCTATGCTCCTACCCCTTCTAAAAAAGCCTAATGCTGACCCGATGGATTTAAAAAACTATCGCCCTATTGCTCTTCTCCCGGCACCGGCAAAGATGTTGGAAAAATTGGTTAAACTTCAATTTAGCAATTTCATTGCCAGCAACGATATATTGCATGAAACACAGTCTGGTTTCATTCCGGGCGGGCTTTAGCACCGAGACAGTTTTGCTGGAGGTGGCCGAAACTATACGAATGGAGGTGGACGGTGGAGCCTCGGCTATGCTAGTGCTGTTGGACCTGTCCACCGCCTTTGATACGGTGGACCATCCAATATTGCTGGCTAGACTGAAGTGGGCGGGAGTGAAGGGGACGGCACTCGCCTGGATTAAGTCCTATCTCAGCGATCGCACGCAAAGAGTCATATTACACCCTTTTAAATCAGAAGCTAAACCCCTCTGGTGTGGGGTGCCGCAGGGCTCAGCGCTGAGCCCGCTACTTTTTAATATCTATCTGGCTCCTTTATGTGCGCTCATTTCAAAATGGGGAATAAAAACCATCTCCTATGCAGACAACACACAGTTGGTGTTCTCCTTTAAGGACCAGTCGGCAAACTCTTTTGAGAGGTTTAGGGGCTGCCTGTGTGACGTCTCCAGCTGGATGAATAACAATAAGCTTAAATTGAACACTGAGAAAACTGAGATTTTGCTCTTCGGCAAGAATTCCCCACCGCTGCCTGGTCTGTGGTGGCCGGAGGAAATGGGCTCCTCACCCTGTCCGACTTCTACAGCGAAAAACCTGGGTGTAAAATGGGACTCTGATATGACATTTGCATCCCTAATACGGTCCATTACATCCACCTGTTTCAGAATTCTGAAGGGGTTGAGGAAATTTCTATACCTACTCCCGGAGAGTTGTCGAAAATTAGTTGTTCATGCCACAGTGACTTCAAGGCTTGACTATGCCAACAGTCTGTTTCTTGGTCTTCCGGCGTATCTGATAAAGAGACTGCAGATGGTGCAGAATGCGGCTGAGAGATTGATTAGAAGAGTGCCATTTAGACAACATATCTCTCCGCATGTCAAACAGCTCCATTGGTTGCCGGTTGTGAAGCGGATAGAATTCAAGGCCTGGATAATTGCGTTCAAGGCCCAGAAAGGCAGCTGCCCCAATTACATCAAAAAACGCATCCGCCCCTATCAGCAAACGCGCTCGTTACGCTCTAACTCACAGAATCTGCTGTGCGTTCCCCAATTTGCGAAAGCTCGCATTGGTGGCAGGGCCTTCTCAGTAGTAGCAACCAGTTTATGGAGCTCCCTTCCTGACAGACTTCGGCTTATACCGGTTGAAGGGGAGTTCAGGAAAGCTTTAAAGACATGGCTTTTTAGCCGTGGTTAGCTTGAAACCTTTTTCTGCTTGTTATCCTCTTCCTCCCATGTCTTGCTGGATCACGCTAGCGCCGGGACACCTCTGCTTGAGGTAGCTGATGCGCTTTATAAATGTTGTTGTATTGTATTGTATTGTTGCAAAGGAACTCTAGTAGCTTCTGCACAAGACAAAGCCACTCCTCTTGTATGTCTGCCTTGAATGTCCTTTTTCCAATTATTTAAGGGTATTGATGCAGGACTACAAAACACTGCCTTACAGGTATTGTAAGGTTTAAGTGCCTTAACACCGAGATAAATATTTGCATTTAAATTGTAAATAAAGACATAGAGCCATTAATGGGATTTTAACATTGGGTTTTAGTTTACAGCTACAGTTACACTGCAGTTCAGTTTACATTAATTTAGGTTCTGACAAAATGCGTAACCAGTTTTATCTGCTCTTTCTCTTATGCACGTTTTTATACATACTTCATAACAAGATGATTCCAATTTTACAAGGTTATAGGAATATAATTTTTAAACATTTTTGACTTTTTGATAATAAAATGTACACAGTGCTGCGCACATGCAAAAGAGAGAGTACCCTGACCGAATATAGGTTTTGTACTTATGCTGTGCTTTGGAAATGCTGCAGAACTATCAAATACAGTAACCTTATCTGAACCAAAAATCTAGGGGTGAATGTAATTCGCGTAATTCCGTGTAGCGTAACCACATTAAATTACCTAACAATTCCACAAGATAACTCCGAATTACACGAGAAGTCTTTCTGCATTTAGTGCTATTTTCGTAGCTTCTTATTGCTAAGCAATAGCGCTAAATACTACAGAATGCTAATACCAGCGTGAGCAGCCGCTCAGAATAACTGTGCTCTTGGAGTAGGATTTTCCCCCAACTTACTCTTGGCATTTAGCACGAGATTCTTATAGGACGATGCACCCTTGCGTACAAAATGGGCATGAGGATGCATTTTGCACTAAGAAATAGCGCTAAAAGCAACAAAACACAAACAGCAGTGTGAGTAGCCATTCAAGCTCTCTAAATTTACTCTCACATTAGGCATTTTCTTCCCCCCCAATTACTCTTAATTACATGAGCGGGAGTAATTGCATTATTATTGGTCATTCTGTGTCGAAGAGTAACACAGAATTACTGAAATTTCTCTGATGTAATTAAAATTACTCCGAGGCCTACAAAGCTTGCTGATGACTTCCTTCTATATAATAGTTATCAGTGTTAAAAAGAAGGTTAAGTAGGCTCTCTACCTTAAAATTGATAGGTAGCATGTCAATTGAAAAAACATCTAAAAAGTATTTTATGGCATGTCTGGGGTGGCAGAAAAAATATTGAATCTTAAAAGTGTCCATTTTCAAAAATCTAAAGAAATTCGTACAAATTTTGTCTGGTGAAATTGATTTGGATCACATTGTCAAACACAGATAATAGCACCGAATATGCATTTGCCAGCAGAGGTTGTTTAAAATGTATTTCAGCTTTTAGAGTTTTATTTTTCATTAAGTTATAGCAGTCATTATGTTCCATATTGGGGTTCAAATGAAATGCAAACAAAATGTACACCACCCTCATCCTTCTCTACATAAATGCTTTCTAGTCTTAGATATCTGACCGAGAAATTCCTGAACCAAATTGTTGCCTTTAAAGCGGGGTGTGTCAGGGTTCAAAGGAATGGCTGATCCTTCATGGAACAATACTGCACAAATGATGTCATAGGGTTTTTAACTGAATGAATGTGAGGCATGCACCCCAGAGAATTCTGTATTGGATACAAAGTCTAAGCTAATACGTTTTGCAAGCAGTCCTAAAGATACATTTTGTTTGAGCTAACCTTGTCCTTACAGGTATGCTGAATATCTTCAATACAGTCTCTCAATGGCATACTTGATGTTTGAAAGCTATAAGGCTTTAGCGTGCACAAATCTGATGGTGGGTAACATTTTCACTTTCTTAACGATAAACTTGCAAACCATATTAGCAGTTTATGTTGTCCAACATTGCCTCTGATGAGGCACAAGGTATTTTGGTGCAGGAGAGTCTGACTTAAGATCGATTCTGTTAATATGCAGTTTATCTTAAAAAAGAGATCAGAATATATGTGGCCAAGGAAGTCTAACTGTTTTCTTCCGGACATAAAGTGTGCTCTTTTTGCAAAACGTTTGTTGTCAATAGTCAGTTTCTTGTCTTCAAAATGTGTCAGTATCCTTGAAGAAGAACCCTGCTGAAAGTTGTGTGTCCAGGGTAGCATTGCTATAAAGGAGAATAATCTTTATGTATGTCCTGTATGGGTATGCTATCGCTTGGGACAATGAAACGACCCCTGAGCGTAATGTCTACTTGGTTAAATATTCTTGTAATGGGGTAATGTTACAACTTTGGAATCATCTTCTATGTTAGCACAGTTCGCTTTTGTGATGTTACAGGCCAGCTGCAATAGAGTATTGTTGAGATCCAGATACTTGTCTGTGGACCCTGATATAGAAAGAACTGTGGGGCATATTTACAAGGGCTTTATCTCCGCTTTTTTGGCTTAAAAAGCCAAAAAAACGGAGATAAAACTATCGCCCTATTTACAAGAGGGTGCTAACATGCATAATCGCATGTTAGCACCCTTTTTCCCAATGCCTCCCTTTGCATCTCTAATGAGATGCAAAGTGGGCATACCCCGGATGGACTACCTTGCAAATATCGCTGATGTTCACATCGCGATATTTACAAGGTTGCCCTAGCATTTTAGCACACGTTAGTTTTTGGAGAAAACCGCTGTTTTCTCCAAAACTAACGTCTGCTAAAATGCAGACTTACCTATCCCTAACATTGGGGTGGATTATGCTGATACGACCCTGTGGGTCGTATCAGCAAGGTCTATCGCCGCTTTGCAGGGAACATCGCTGGAAAACCAGCGGTGTTCCCTGCAAAACGGCGATAACCTCGCTATCTCTGGAATTTTTATCGCCCTGGAGAAACGCGTTGTTAATAACACGCTACCAGGGCGATAAATTCCAGAGATAGCCTGCGATAACAAAATTATCGCTAAGCACGGCCAGCGATAATTATCGATGGCCGTTGATAATATGCCCCTGTATTGGCTACAGGAGGGTTCAAAGACGCTAGAAGTGAGACTTCCTTGAAAAAGCAGCTTTCAATCGTGATCTGTCTGTGTTTGAGAGAAAACAAGTTTAGCTCCATCTTTGGAGGCGCAACGCAGAAAGGACATGGGCATTGGTTTTGAATTAAAAAAATATTTACTTTGCTGAGTAATTTCCTATTTTTTGACACTGTCTTCCGGCTTCTGGATCTTCTTTCTTGAGTGCTTTTCCAAGTACACTTTCTGTTTTTGTGTGGTACAGGCAGACCCTTCAGCATGACACTTTTTGTTTTCTTTTAATACTAGTCTGTTGATGATACTCGTGCTGAGTTCCCTTTTGAGGCTGTTTGTTCATCCATTTGCACCAGCTGGTGTAACAGACCCCACCACGTCCTTGGTGGTGTTTACAGCCACTGTTTTAACATGGGGTTTCGTGATTTTAAATCCTTTTCTCAAGAATGGCATGACTCTTCTAATAAGTTTCAAAATTGCCTCTCACCCTGCTCCGTACATAGCAGCGGTACCATGAAAGAATCCAGTGTCTGCCATAGTCGGCTTAGCTAGGTAATATTACGCGTAGAGGGTTAAGTTGCCATATGTTTCATACTGATTTTGTTTAGATATTCAGGGTTGCAGCCACAGCCTTAAATGAAAATTGGCAATCACTTTCCCATACTTAAATGCCACTTCCTCCAACTGATGACCAAATATCAAGATGGCCATTGTATCAAAGTGGCTCTTAGAAATTGGTACGCAACCAGCGCACATCTTAGGGAGGTGGAGAAGCTATTGTTGAATATCTGTGATATTATATCACTGTATATACCCTGCTAATACCTGGACGTGTGGTATCGCAGTACAATGTTGTTTATATGCTGTATAGTTCCTAAAAGCCTGCTGTATTAAGCTTAGAACATCTAAAAATACTTTCCTTCTGACATCTAAAAATAGCTCTATATTTGAATACTTGTCAATGCTGACAATATGTATTGTTATATTTGTGGAATGTTTATGTTTAGCAAACTCCTAGATGGTCGATTACATCTGCCTGCCATTGATGACTGTTACACTTCTCTTAAAATACTTCCTAGTAGGATTGTGGAAAGATTATACTTCTTCCATAGATAACCACTCTTTCACCAAAATTCTCTCAACAGGCTCCTTTTCAGCTCCATACCTTCTGACCAGAGCTTTAGCAGTTCCAAAGCTTCCAACTCACTTTTATCACAATAAATCTTCCTTAACTGTCACATATGATATCTCCACATGCAACACATGAAATGAAAGACAATTATTTTACCGAAGACCATTTTATTAAAATTTTAAAAAACGTAATCGGAAACACATCATTGACATTATTTTATTATGATTGCAGTGCTTGGTGATGATGGATATGGTGCAAGGTAATAACATTGTATACATAGTGGGACATCTGCTGTACTTCTCAGTTTGCTGACACTAGACACATTGACTCAGAGTTACCAGTCTTACATTTTTGGAGTTACAAAGTTAAGCTCAATAAATAGGATGTCTCTCTCACCACTCGTATAATTTTGTATAGATAGGATATTTACCGCATTCAAATATACAGATAAATAACACGAAAATGTAGGCACAGCATTTTAGATAGATATTTTGGAGGGCTTAATCAACACCCACATTATCTTTTTTTAAACTAGGCATTGCACCCATGCTTTTCAATAGCTCTTAGATCAGACTTCAAACTGAAGGCATCCATTGACACTATATGTAATCGAGTTTTGAGAGTGTTACTTGCACACTGAATCGCCACAAAAGTATTCGAAAGAGAGCTGCATCATATCAGGGTGGACATTTTTTCCCATATCAAATTACACAGCATCCTTACCTTTGTGAGTTGCCAAAAAAAATCTATACCATTGATAGTTCTTGTCATGAAAGACGTTGTAGACAGGTGTGCATCCTGCAGAGGAACATTGATTTGTTGGCTGTAACAGAGTGTATAAAAGTCACCTTTGAGACTGGTATTTACAACAATCACTGCTAAAGCTTAAACGATTCGTTGAGGAGTACACTTAGAGTCGTGGAACCTTCAGTCTGTTTTGAAAAGAATAAGCAATAAAAAAATTAACAGCTTATATCATCAGCTGTGGCTTCTGTGCCCTGGCAATTTTCGCTGACGCTTTCTGTGGTTCAAAATAGAAAGATATTTTATTAGTAAAAATTATTTTAATATATACATATATACAGTATAAACCACAATTAAAAATCTTTAGTCACTGCCAAACATTCAGTTTGTTTTGTGATGCTTCCAACATCTCGAGAGTTGTTACGTTCCTTTGACTCATAACCTCTATCGGCGTTTGCACATAGGTCAGCTCCTACAAAAAAAAAAACATTTTCATATACCTTTGAGTTAAGAGCCATTATTGATCCTTCTCTATCTTCCATTTTTCAGCTGGTATATTTTTTACTGGAGGCATGGCTGCCGGAGGATCCCTTAATAGGAGATATCAGTTGCAGCAAATCATTATGGCTAATATTTGATAACCTCTGGCAGAGATCCTCATCAAGACCTGTGATATCGTGGCCAGCATTGTTAAACACATTCTGCTGTGAAGCCTCCTCCATCATGACATGGTCTGGCTGCAGTAAAAGTTATTGATAGTGTTCATATTATATGTAGGAGGTGAAGTATGTGTATCTCTTCATATCAAAGGCAGGATCCTGCTCATGTAACAAGTGCCTGGTTCTGGCAGAGACTGTGTGAGAAGCTCTTTATTTCTACCCCACACTCCAGAGTATGGCTTAATCAGCTACAGTATCACTTTATGCACCATGGTCAGTGGGTCCATGAGTAGTACATCCGGGGCATAGGCTGGGTGATGTCATTTCTTGTTTGGGTTGTGTGGTCAGGAGCATGGCACTTTGGGATTAGGCATTTCTGGGCAGGACTTCCAGGTCAGGCTTTGGGTGCTGTACTTTCCAGGTTAGAGGATGCATGTTGTAAATTTTCAGCCTCACGGCGCACAGCAGCCCTGTTAGACCTGCCATCCTTCATGTGGTCCTCACCCAAGCGTTTTTCGTTCTCCCCTCCTGTTTTCTGAATCTGTTTTTGTAGGCATTAGTGCTCTGTGCACTTTACCACTGCTAACCAGTGCTTGTGTTCACCCTTATATGGTAAAAGTGGCCTACACCCAATTGCCACAATTAATTTACTTGTATGTCCCTAGTAAAGTGGTACTACAAGTACCCAGGGCCTGTACATTAAATGCTACTAGTGGGCCTGCAGCACTCATTTTGCCACCCACTGAAATATTGTATCCCTTTAAAACATGTCTCAGGCTTGTCATGGCAGTTTGTAGTGTAGTTTTAAACTGCCAATTCAACCGGGCAAAACAAACCTTTTGGCAGGGCTAGTAAACCTTCCTTTTTAATACGTACTGTCACCGCTAAGGTGAGCCCTAAAGGCTTATTGGCAGGATGCATTGAATTTAAAAAGTAGGACATGTGGGTTTAAATTTTACTTGTCCTGGTAGTGAAAAACTCCTACATTTGTCTTCTACTAATATAAGGCCTAGCTCTCCCATTGGATAACATTGGATTGCCTTATTACATTTAAGACGTGCTAACTTTGGATTGGGAGCAGATGGAAATGTTATGTTTCGACGGAAATGAATTAAATTTTAAAACTTCTTTAATGGTAAAGTCAAATTTTAAGTCCCAACTTTGAAAAGTCAACTTTTAGAAAGTTAGCATTTTCTTGTCCTAACCATTTGGTGCCTGCTGCCATTGTCCTTGGTCACACAACTGTGAATGGTGCTGCTGTTGGGGCATGTGTGTTCCTGACAGACAGTGAGACAAAGGGAACTGATTGTAGGCAGGATGGCTGGGGGCAGAGCTGTTCCTTGCCCCACTTAGATTTCAAAGAGCTTGCCTCCAGCACACACAAAGGAACCTGATTCTAGCCTTTTGTCACCCCAGATTTCTCAGAGTCTTGGCAGGGGTAGGGAAGAACTTTCCAGAACCATATGTGGGGTAGACCAGGATGTTCCCCCACTTCAAAGGTTGGCATCAGGTATAAGTAGTGGACCCTCAGAACACCTCTTCTGTATACTCCTGGATCTCTAGAAGACTTCAGAGGGACTGTCTGGACACCTAGAGGACTATACTGTCCCTACCAGAGGACTGCCCTGATGCTTGAAGGAGAATTGGCCCATCTCCTTGAACCCAGGACCACCAGAAGTGACTCCAAGGTCTAGTTGGCTGGCCTCCTGTACAAGCTACAGGGACCTAGCAAGCTCCTGGGGTCTCTAACTCCGCACCTGGCCTCAGCTGGACTGAGTCCTAACCACCCATGTGGGTACTGGACCCATGGTAGTGGTGTTGGTGGTACTTCTGACTGCTTTTGTGCCAAACTACCAGAGGGTTAAGCACAGGTTAATATACTGGCTTTTGTGGTTCACCTTAACAAGGATTATGGTTGCTGCTTGAGTAGGGTTCCCCCACCTCCTCTCATCCAAAAATCCGATTTCTTACAGGCACTCAAGGTCACATGTCATTTCTGGAACAGGACAGGGTATTCTGCCTCTGGGTCATGGTGCAAGGGACAATGCCATTTCCGGTGAAGAACGTCTAGATCAGGGCCCATGGGTGAAGTCACTTATGAGCCCTGAGCGGCTGAGCCCCAGAAGTGATGTCCCTTCAGGGGAGTGACTCCTGCAATGTGGCACCTGCCAACTTTAGTTCAAGTTCAAGTTTATTAATGTTAAGATATTTGTCTTTAAAACATAAATACATAAACAGTTTAAAAATGTATTAAAAATGTGACCACCTCCCTGACCCAACCCAGATCCTTCTAATGCAGATTCAGTCCTACCCCAGTCTGCAGATACTAGCATCAGATATCAATACGAATTCCTTCTTCCTTAGCCGCCTAGACTCTCGAGTATCCAGCTAGATCAACATAATTCAAGGATCCTTACATTACTAACCCAAGCATATTTTAAAATATTTTGTCAAGGCACATGCAACATCTAATAATTCCATGTTCAACAAAAGTGCAAGTGCATTATTTCGATGTATTGCATCATATTTAAAAACAGCTGTTTTAGAATCAAGCGGCGAATCCCATTAAAATGACGACAATCCATCAAACAATGAAGATTAACATTTTGAAACCTCAATCCTCATGTGCAATTATTCTCCTCATCCAGAAAAACATTAAATTTCTCAGCCCTTAAATACCGGACATTAAAAGCTACCCGGAACTTTAATAATAATAAGCATTGACGGGCATCTGGAAGAGCTGATATATCCGATTTTCCCAAGATTTCAGCATATACTGTGCTGAGGGTTTGTTTCCTATATATTCCATATCAGCCAATCTTGACTCTCTTCTGCTGGCCATATTTAGTTCACTTTTCAAAAGGTGAGATGCCTCAGCCATCTTAAAATTCTCCATTTTCAGGGCACTAGCAATATTACCTAAACTGTTTCTGACCTGCACCACCCACCTTAACTCACTCCTTCCAATTTCAGAGGCACAGAGAACTGATACCTTCTTTACCTCCAAGGACCAGAGTTTGTCCCAAAATCAGAGGGCTGCTTTATAAGCCAGAAAATTCCAGGTCTGCAAATCACCTTCCAGTCTTATTGCCAGGCCCATCGCGCTTTTTGGGAGACCTAACAGTTTTTTTCAAACACTTGTTCTCACAACTCTCCCAACTTCCCTCCATACTTAGAGACAATACCTCTGCCCCATAGTAAATATTGAGTGGGGACCATTGCATTGTAGGCTGTAAGAAGGGGGGACCAAGATGGGCAGATTTGATAGTGTGCCATACATGAGTCCAAGAACATTCTCAAATGTATACAAATTGTAAAATACACCTTCAGCACATGGCCCATAAGGTACCAACATTTGTTTAGATCAATGCAATGCATCGGCCCCCTATAGTTTTAGCTGCCCGCGTCTCCACCAATTCTTTATGTAGGGCCCAGTTCAGCTTTTTTGTAAAAGTCATACCTAAATATTTGTAAGAGGATACCACCTTTATTGTCCTATTACCTAGGGACCACTTAAACGGTTTGGAGTTTTTTTCCAAAAGGGATTATTTTAGTTTTTTTCCAAATTCACCTTTAGTTTTTTAACCTCACAGTAACTATTAAATCTATTACATTTTCTCTGGAGAACTACTTGGGTCAAAACTTAAATCGCCAGATCATCTGCATAAAGGAGGCACGGCACATGTCTGCCCCCAACTTTTGGCGAAAACAGCTGGGTAGCTGCCAGCACCCTCGGAAGAGCTGCGAGGAACAAGCAGAACAATGTAGGAGCCAAGACGCAACCCTGCCTTAACCCATTTCCTAAGGGGATTCTTCCTAACTTAAAAAGGTTACCCAAGCAGTTTCTGGAACTGTACACTTTACCGGTGGAATCACATGACTACACTCCCTCTGGCCCAACTTCCAGAACTTTCTTGAATCCCTTCTTCAGTAGGGTACTTATCATAAGGTCCCAATTAGACTTGTAAAAGGCCTGCTTCTTAGTCCTAACCAGGGCCTTATACTCCTACAGTTATAGCCCTCAGTCTTGTTTGTGGGATCCAAAGAGCGCCTACTGCTTCCTACTTTCCTTAGCTCCTTCCTAACAAATAAGCACTATATCAAGTCAGTAATATAGTAGCATACCTTTGATCAACCCTGACACTTTTAGGGTTGCTAGGGATGCTACTATATTACTGACTTCAAATAAACTATAACCCAGATCCAATGTGTCAAATAGCTACAGGTAGACCTTGCAGTTTTGTCAAAAAGTCTGGATCCGGGGTAGAGGCAAGCTGGTTGCTGGACCTCTGCATGGCCTGGCAGGTTCATACGATGCTACAGGTCATCTCAGAGCCTTTTGGCTCAAACGATTTTGACCTTCCTCAAATGACATTCAGACTTACATACCAGTAGCTTCTAAGCAGGATATCTTTGCAATATCGGAAACAGATTTTACTACTGAGAATCAAACATTTTACCTCTGTTTAGTGCTCGTTTACATTGGTCTGTTAGCCAGCATTCTGAGGCTGCTGCCCCATGAGACACACTTGTCTGCTGTGTGCACACCACAAGGTATCGCATCACTGCCGCTATTTTTGTATACTAAGGGTGGGTGGGAAAATTTAAATCCACAGCAAAAACCACCAAAGTCTCTATTCTATTACATTCCAAAATTCCTTAGATTAATGACAATTTCGAATGGATGAAGTCTTCTACCTAAATGACTGAAATTTGATTTTAAAAAAACAATCTATAACTTAACAAGGCTTTAATTTTACAAAGTTTTCAACGAGGCCTTTATGGTCCTGGGAAATTTGCAAAAACAAAGTATCTGGTTTTGAAAACGAAATTGTAGTCTATTTAGTCAGCCGAATGTCTAAACAAAAAATACCAAATGTATTCATGAAAACACACATTAAAATTAATTAGACAATGCAATTTAAAAACCACACTCCAGACTTACTCTATAACATTTTAATAATCATCATAAAAGCTATATCACAATCTATACTCTATAAATTAATGATATAATCCAATGCCTCGATGTTAGTATTAATATCAAAATTGTAACAAAATGATACAAGACATCTAGATCTTTCAAAATAAAATATTGGACTAAGTAAATTAAATGAGCAAATGCATTTGGGTATTTTTTAGACATTTACAATTCTCTTTAAATCTATTATGACCCCATTTTGATTTAATAAGAATGTGGGAAACTCAAGCGCACTTTAGCAATTATTAACAACTGCCACACCCACTCATCACTGTCCTCAATTAAATAATCAGAATTTGTCATCTGTATTTGAGAAAAACAATCTATGGCTTCAAGAGGCTTTAAGTTGGAAGATGATTCAGGAATCCATCATTTCACCCATACTTTTGTACGAGCAGGAGACAATCTTGTATTAATCTTTACATAATTTACATTTAAATTTCCGAACCTATGAATCCGTAAAAATAAAACCATCCTAAAAGCATAAAGGACGTAAATTAGCTGTCCTAAAAATGTTCCGTGGCCACTGGGTGCCTTATCAAGTTTATAAAAAAGAACCACTCTTATTAAAGAACCAAACATTTAGTAAGGAGAATGTAGGATATTAGATAATATGCGTGTTACTAATTAAAATCCCAAAACTGAAGTATATGGCGAAACGCTGATCTTCAATTTACTTTAGCAGTTACCTTAGTATTTACCTTCTACTTCTGTATTTCTAAACATGTGTAGATTAATTTTTAAATGTGTGTATATGTATTTCTATAACTGTACAAACAGATGTGCAGAAATGTTCACAGTTTATTTTTGAAAGCTACTCAAGTATTTTCTAAGTTCATTATTAGCTTTGTTGGCATTCAACCTCATCAAACCATATACAAATCATGCAACAAAGTGCTTCATTTTCAAAAAAGGAACATTTGTAATATATCAAAATAAATAACTATGATTTGATTAAGGTAGGCAATCTAGTAAAAAAAAACACGACGAAATAACACTCCACTCTATATTCTGCTAAAAACATTATCCACCCAGATCTAATTTAATTTCAAACCTCGATCAAACATGTTTATTAAAATTGTCATACTGGTTATAATATCATTTGTACAGCTCAGTGTGGAATTAATATGGCCTTACAATTGTAGGTGCCTCAGTACGCGATTTCAGGATTTTCATCCCACACTGGAGACTGATCCATCACCGTCATGCAAAACGAATCCCTTAACACCATGCACCTACTTAACTACTCTGCACCGGAATGTACATTTCTTCAGGTCAAGCACCACACAACCCCAATGATTCAATGTCCTTCTTACTAATCTGTCGCTCTTCATCTTCAAGTACCTGATGCACAACAAAATTCTTGTTTCTGTCATCTAAGTCACCCAAAGCTCATTGTTTTGGGCAATTTGAATACATGGCATTAGAATCGAGAGCTATCAGATCTTGGTGCTTTAGAACTGTCACAGTTCAATATGGACCCAATGCATTCTGCAGGCACACCCATAACAGGATATTTTACAACATCGGCTACATACTCACATCCAATCCTGAACCCATAACATAGAGTGACCTATCTTGCATCCCTTTCAATATCATGATTGCTGAAAATCACAATCCAAATAAAATCCAGGAATTTGAAAGCCTGCCAGGAAAAAAGCTGAAATTGGACACCCGGGGAATTCTGGTTACATCCACAAAACACTCCTGAAACTTTTATCTGCATGCCATCAGCAGTTCAGAATTTAAAAAAATGTCTGTCAAAAGCATTTGACAACACAATCCTTGGGAAAAACATTCAGACTCTGGTCTGCATAATGGTTCACCAAGAAGGTTGGAACACTCAAAGCCACTAATAGAGCAATTGAACCTGGACCAGACAGCAGAATCTTATATACTCGCAAACTGCACATTTACAGAGCAACCATTATAAAAGAATTACTCCCCGTGCCTTGCCTTTGCATCATATCCTCCAAAGGAGGTCTTCAGAACCATCTCTCCATTTAAATCCACTAAACCCTGCTCCAGAGAAACGGTTCTCTCCCGAACACTCCTTGGTGATCTAGCCACTCATTTTACAAAAAAGCCAAGGAGCTAAACTTCCTTCTCAGTTCTAAAGCACCAAGAAACAACCAGCAGTAAAAAAGACAACAGAACATACCCAAACTGTAAGAAACATTCTTAGCACTTTTCCCCCATAATGGGACCAACCAGTTAATGTCAGACTGCAAAACAAATCTGGATCATCAAATAATTCACGTCCACCGACTATTTCAAGGAAACACAATTTATCAAACCTATTGTAGTAGCTGCATTAATGATTACGAGTACGTACCTCTCTCGCTACGGGCATCATACCATAAGACCTAAAATATAATCTATCAAACCACTTGTAAAAAAAATGGGCCTGAATACAAATGAATCTGGCAAACTAAAGACAAATAGTAAACAGATGCAAACTAGCTAAACATTTTGAAAAGGCAGCTTACACACAAATGGAGGAATTTATCTGGTGAATAATAATGGAGCAGCCGCTGTGACCAGTCTAGACCTCCCTGTCGCTTTTGACATGGTACACCACCCAAGTAGTGTTCAGACTGGGAAATCTGTGGGACCAAGGAAAACATTGCATTAGAATGCCTGCTTCCTATTCAACTGGAGCCACATCATCTCATACCCTCTTTCACCTTCATAGCCTCTAAACTCAAACACTTGGATACAGACCCCCGGGCGCAACCATTACTTCCCTTCATTTAAAGAGCCGCGGCAGTCCATTGCATTGACTGATCCAATCCTTCAATCTGTCTTGCTACAACTGTGCTTATGACACAGAGATTATCCTCAACTCAAGAACATCAATGACACCACAGCCAAACTGGCACTATGCCTGACTTCAGCAAAAGAGTGAATAGCTGTCAACCATCTTAAACTCAACCTGGACAAAACAGAATTCCTCAGATGTGGAAACCGGAAACCGGCATATTGGACTTCGCATGACCTGCAGTCCTAGGAAAAGTGCCCCCATAAACAAATCCAACAAAACGTCTAGTAGTTATCCTAGTTGCAGACCTTACTCTGGAACTGCAAAAAGATTATGCAGTGAAATCCTGGACAAACATGATCAGAATCTTAAGACAGAATTTTCCATACTTAGAATTTCCCAAGAGAGCTTAAGCCACGCCGCACTTGTGCTCTCTTTCTTGGACTACACTAAAATGATCTATACCTAGGAGTCCAGAAATTACTCCTAAATAAATGGAAACAGGTGCAAAATGTATTGACCAGGGTTTTTTTTTACACCTGAAACCCGGGAATTACATCAACCCGGCTCTTGTAAACTTGCACTGGCCCCTGGGGTCTCACCAGATCACCTTCAAAGAACTATGTATAACACAGTGATTGCTGTGTGGAAATAGACTGACATTTCTAAGGCAAGAATTCCAGGTCCACTGTCATAGGTGTGGCCTGCGATCCAACTCACTGCTACAACTAAAAGTACCATGCTTCAAAAAACCCTGACTCTCAGGGTGCACTTTCTCAGTCCAAGCCAGCAAACTGTGGAACGTCCTTCCCTAGAAACTAGAAAATCATTGTTCGTTTAGGAAAGTTGCAAAAATACTGTTCCTTGAATTCTTGTGCTCTAAGTGAAATCTAAGCTACTTTAAGAAACGCCCAACCACCACAAAATCAGTGACCCATAGTGCAAAATAAAACAATTGATTCTTCAAGGCAAGACCTCTACAAATGTTTATAGTTAAAAATAAAGGTACCTGTCTCTCTCACATACTCTTTAAATGTCAGCACAACTATGAGCAGAGCCGTGTTCACCGTGATGTTACCAGACCACCTCAGGACATCACGCACCTCAGCCAACTCTTCCACATAGCTCATACTACAACCACACACCTCTGCAAACAAACATGCAGGTCCGCCTGTAATCGAGCTGGACAGGTAGAATGCCACAAAGTCAAACTAGTGTCAGATTAGCGCTGTACCAGATAACATATTATAACATACGCTGATCATCGAGATCTATTAATTAATTTTGATGTCGCGGGGACGACTGATGGGGTCTTACTAATTTGTTATGCATCTCTTCGGACAGTCATGGCGTTTTTGCCTTAATCCAATAGGTAATATTTATTAGCTACCCAAGATTTAAAGTAAATGTAAAGGACTTAAAGAAACCATTTATATTAATCAGGACCATTGTTCCATCCCCAAAATGCCAATGTCAATGTCTGGGTGGCATGACAAGTCTGTCACTCGCCTTTGCCATGTTACACAGCATTTTCATATTGCACCTGCCTTTAAACATTCTTCTATATGGGTCTCAACATCTGGCCATTTGTGGCTAAGTGGTTTCTTGAAGTGTGCAAATTTCCAGCTTGCGGGCAACTAGTCTGCTAACCTGCCTAATGATGACAATGTATGCAGTAAAGAGAGACCTGTATAGATAGATGAAAGAGATGCGTCAGCTACGGCTACGGGTAATGAGCTGCATAGCAGTATTCTACTTTAATTGCAGAATGTTTTTGAAGTGTCTCTTCACAAAAAGAATTTGGGAACAGAGAAGCAAAGCAAAAAGCTCATCAGCTTTGCCGCATGTTGGCCGCATGAGTCAGCCTCTTTACATGACTGGATCAGGCGGAAATGTAGGCTGCATTCTCATGATTCATGGAAGTAACTGCAGGTGCAATCAGCGTTCAACAAATCATTTTTTATGAACAGATGGCAAAATCCTACTAGATTTAAAAAAAGAAACGAGTCATACGCCAAACCTAGTGCAAAAATCCAGCTGTTTTTAGGCGGAATTAGAGTGGGAGGGGTCGCTTTCCAAAACTAGCAGTATAAAACTAGCAGTATAAATGTATTTGCACTGTAGGAGTTTCAGAACCCTCTGAAACCTTCAGTTTATGAGTAGAGTTCAATTTCCACAAGATAAATCTGGAAAAATAGGCCTTTCTCGGTTGAGTGAGTGCTTATTAATAAAGTTTATTATTATTTTTTTTTACAAAGTTGAAACTCCAAACAGAAATTATTTTTCACCGTCCAAATTGTTAAAAATGTATTTTGTATAGAGGCTGAACTTAGCCAAAAGGCATTAGAAAGGTTTGTATGAGCACCAGACTACATCACACCAGGTCAGATACATTTTTTAGGGCAGCAAAGATTAAGGTATTTGTCTAGAAACACAAGATGATGAGTCAACGGGGGGCCTCGAACCTGCTTCCTCAGTTCCAAAGGACCAAAGTAGGATGCTCTGGATGTTAGGCCACATTCCCTCCCCTTTTATTGGCCCCAGTCAGTTCTAGATGTATGAGGCAGCCGAAAAACGTTCAAACAGCATCTCTCCCATTAAATATCCTCTTTACCAATGGCCACTTAATTCTAATGGGATAGATAAAAAGCAGTTACTGACCCCATAGCTATTATAAGATTTTAACTTTCACCCCGTCAGGCAGCCGAAATCTGTGTGTGAAACTGAAACATTAATGGGGAAATCCGGACCCGATTTAGCGATTTCCCCAGAAATGTCTAATTACTTAGTGGACCCTGAGGTCCAACTTGTAATAGGCCAGATACCACCCCACTCCACAGTGCTTAATTTGAGCCTGTGGTTTCCGGTGCTCCGCACCGGCACTCAATCATCAACACCAGCGCTTGAGCACCAGTTAAGGACACATTTATTTTTGGTGGGCACAGGGAGATTGAGTGATTCCCACAGAATCACAGGATGTTGACCACCCCCCCCAGCCCCCCACAGCTACTGACGGTTCTCTCGGAATCAGTACCGACGGAGCTGCGAAATACCTGCCCATTTCCCATGCCACCCATAGTGTGCACCAACATGTTAAACTTAAATCTTTATGTACGAGTTCTGAGTCTTTCAATCAAATTTACTACAAAATCTTTTGATAGCTCCCACCAAATCCTTATTTTAATCATATGATTAAAACATGAAACATAAATAATGTAATATTCTCTGACCTGCATTGGAGCTAACCACAGGGCCGGCTTTAGGTTAGTGCGAATGGTGCAGCCGCACTGGGCGCTGACCTATGGAGGAGGCGCTGACCTCAGGCGGGGGGAGCTGTGTTTAGCAATAACTTATGATTGGAGAGATGAGGGGCACTTTTGCCCAGTGGCAATGAGAGAATCCGAGAAGCCGGTCATAAGGTGTGGGGGCACCAAAAATGATTGTCGAACCGGGTGCCACCAGCGCTAAAGCCGGCCCTGGCTAACCATAATTTTTAATGGCCAATGTTGAAAAACAAACATTTAGAATCCCCAGTAGTTAGCAAGCAGTACAATGTTGCTGTTTCTCATACTCTGTTTTGTATTTTTAAGAATTAAAATCTGATTTACATTTACCGAGGGTAACAATCCCTGGTTTACAGTGTTATTAAGAAATAACCACGCACATCCATCAAAAGTTGTATTTCCAAAAACACAGCACTTACCATGTACATAAGTACGCAACATAAAACCCAGGAATGAGTGGCAGA
The DNA here is from genome assembly GCA_963921515.1 of Calotriton arnoldi. Lineage (NCBI taxonomy): Eukaryota > Metazoa > Chordata > Amphibia > Caudata > Salamandridae > Calotriton > Calotriton arnoldi. Next base: position 1,379,113 of record CAWUFW010004799.1, on the reverse strand, counting down.
AAAACACAGACTCTTGAATTAGTTGCAAAAGACAAGCAAAAGAGAAGATCATTTTTTTCAATGGACAGGTTTGTGAATGAATCCCAAAGTGAATTTTAAAAATCAGTGCCACCCCATGCGGAGCACACGGGATCTGCCGTCCTTCGTCCCAATCCCAATCCTACAAAGACCTGTGCTGATCACAAACTATGGCAGCATTCTCTAGCGTGTTACTTTTGGTACGTGTCAATTGTTGCACTCCTCAGACAAGAAAAGAGACACATCATTTGACACTTTCTAATTAAATTGATGTCTCTGGGAGGAAATTGAATACAACGCCCTGATCAGTGGGTGGAACAAGGACAAGAGACAGCCATTAATTTTGAGAGAATGCTCCACAGTACGATTTTCCAAGAAATGTCTAGAGGTGAAAAAGAACAGCTGGTTGTGGAACTAGTCCTGGTACCTCCCATAGCTCCCCTACTGAACACTGGCGTAACGAAACTTGAGAGGGCCACCCTGCAAGGTATGTGGAGGGACCCCCTCCGGTCTCAGTCAGGTGCTCTCCGGCCAGAGTACTGTGCTGAGGGGGCCCCCTGGAGCTTGCCCCCCCCCCCCTGCACCGAGGGGGCTGCGGGGCCTGTGTTACGCCACTGCTACTGAGAGTCCAAAATAAACACGGCACTATAATGGAAATCGGGAGCACAGATTGTCCACCCCACTGGAATGCAATCTTGCAAATGTCTAATGGTTGAGTCTCAGATCTGGAACATTCAGAACAGCTATTACCCTTTATCAGAAGGGTTTCTGGCACTATTCATGTACTTAATCCAGTTTACACGTGGGAAGAGAAATTACTGTTGTTAACCCAAAGGACTGCGGCAAATAGAATATGTCACAAACTATTGCCATAATCATTTTATTCCAAGTTTAATTAAGTTACATGATCCACATCATGCCTTTTTAATTTTCTGGGGTTTGTTGGTGCTCGGTGCATGTTATGACTCATTCGAAGCAGGAAGGCTCAGAATGATGTGGCGATTTAGCACACAGTAAATTCCACATCTGATGGTATCAGCATTTACTGGGATGTGCTGGCTAGCTCTAATGAGGCTTTTAGTGCCTGGGCTAAATGTTTTCACTATTGCAGTGGTCTGAGGTCACACATTGTGTCCAACAGCCTTCTGGACATTTTACTAGAAGAGAATGTTCTTTTTTCTCAGCTGTACCCTGACTAGGCTACTACTTCACAGTCACATTCCGGGTTTTGAATGTAAAAGCAAGTGTGATACAGGCCCTCTTTCACGGTAGAAAGCACAGCCACCATATCCCAGCATCTTTCCATTTCAAGAGACAACCACAAAACATTTCAAGAAAACATATCAAAATGACTACTCAACATTAGGAAGTTGTTTATGACAGTTCACAATTTGCAAAAGGGGACAATGCCTGGAAAAACCTAAAACAAAACAGTTTGGAAATGTACACAATAGTTTTGTGTTCACCTCCAGTGTCCTCCTACCGCTTGTTGAGCAGGTTCAAAGAATTAACCCATCATCTTCTCGAAGCGCGTCAGAAGTCACCTGCCACCTAATGCCAAGAGTCACTGCCAATTAAACAGGAAACAGCAGCTTGCGTCATTCCTCTGTGAGGCCCTATGCATGCAGATGTATTCATCAAAAGACTCTAGCTAATTAGGAAAGGGGAGGGACTTAATATGTTTCCCTTTTTAGTCAGGTTGTCATGGAATACCTGAACACAGCTCGCCATAGAGTAAACAGCACAGTTGGGCATCTCTAGCCCAAGCAACTGCAGGACAACCGGACAGCCATGTCTCAGCGAAGAGCGATCCCTGTCTCCCTCAACTTACCTACGCAGTCGGTGTGTGTGGTGGGGGCACCGTCCACTGTGGACATCTGTGGGTAAGCAGAATATGTTTTGTATCTTTGATGAGCAGTGATACCCCATCATCTACCACACCTTTAGCCCATCACCATATTGTAATGAAAGCATGGGCATTTAACAGGATTGTTGTTATAGTTACAATAGCTTTTGCAAGAAATTACTCTTTGATGCTGTGGAAAAGTGGAATGTGATGCCTAGTGGAGCTTTTGGAAAGATTCATGTCTTCTTTCGAGATACTATCACTAACCTGATTCTGAGCTTAGTATTTGCATCAGGCATCTCCCCTGGGATTTACCACATAAATTCCTCCTACGACCAGGATCAGGATTAAACATGTGCAAAAGGGTCCAGCTTTCTGGATTGTGCATCTCATTTCCCTTTTCGGCTGTCCAAACTCGAAATTGCACAGAACTGGTGGGAACAGCTGCTGGAAAAGGTAATTTCAGACCCCGTTCACCTATTTCCCATGTACTATGAAACCTGGACTCTTGCATATGAGGGAAATAGCCTGGAGCTGTGGAGAGATGTTTGTTTTAGGGAACATTGTTATAACAGGAATTACTTCAATTTGTCATAATAGGAATTGCTTCCAAAGGAAGGGACAGACTGGGAACATATGTTTCTATCGGGAAATGTAGTGATGTATGGGGCAAGATACCCCATAAGCGATCAGGCTATTCGAGTCAAAGTAGAGTCCCTTGACCCAATGGAGGAATGAGGCCAAAGGTTGGGTTACTTTGTAAGGTCTTGGAACTCCAAAGCGAAGTGCAGTATTCTTTTAGCGTACATACTGCATTTTTTCCATGTAACATAGGTCGGTAGCATAATTACTGTCGCCCAACCCCATTCTTTCTTCTCTTGATCCTTATAATGAAGACGTTCTTGTATTTGCAGATATACATTGTAAATGTGAAATGTTTACTGTGGAAGTAGAGACATACCTATATGCAGCTTGGAATTTATTTCACAAATATTTTAAGATTTGATGCAAGCCACTCTGGAAGATAGTTTGGTGGTTTAGAAGGTGCGGGGGCATGAGCATAGATTCCTGTTCTGTAATGAAGTCCAACAGTGTAACACATTAGTATTCTTCCAAAAAATGTCACTTTAAATCTAGAGTTTTCAGGTTTTTGGTCAATCTTACTGGACAACTGAATATAAAATGAGAGCGTGGCTTTTAAACTTAGCTAGACCTTTTCTTCAGGTGATATTAAAAAATATTTTTCAATAATTACATTATTTTTATTGGAATGTCTCCTTGTAAGCCAACCACTGTATTTCTTTCTAGATAGAAAGGTAGCTGTTAGGATACTCTTCACTCCATTGATGTAAGTGGCAGTTGGTATTCTGCCCCGGAAGCTCATTTTGATGCTCTCTGCCTGCTCTGGCAGCAGGCACTGCAATGCCACAACTAAACCGCAAGGAATCATTACAGTCCAGTAGTAATGTCAGCATCTAATTACAGGGAGGAGTGATGTAGGAACTAGACTCTAATAAGGATATCGGTGACGGGTTACATAAGGGGATTTCTGACAGATTGCACCTACACAAGATCTGCTAGGGCTGTGGGGAAAATGGTCTTTTCAAGGAATCTTCTGATAAAAGGAGCTATTTCCACGGGGGGCAATGCGATGGGGCTGTGGAGTGATGTTTTTAATAGTCAAGTGGAGACTCAGGGGCCGATTCCGATTCGGGCAGGAAATCTCTCCGACCGAGCCGGACCCGGAGAGATTTCCGACCGAATCGGACCCTAGCAGTCCGACCGAACGAGTACGATGCGTTCGCATGCTATCGGACTCGATTCGGTCGGACTCCCATTGAAGTCAATGGGAGCCGGTCGTACGACGCGTACGCGGGCTCCCATTGACTCAATGGGTGCGAGGCGAACAAGGGCGCGCCCTATAGCGGGTACGCGTCGAAGCGGGTCGCGCCGTACACGCACAGGTAGGGGGGACCCATGGGTCCCCCCTGTGTGCGACTCGCGCGGCTAAGCATACAGGGGGGTCCGACACGGACCCCCAAAGTCTGGCTCTGACTGCTCTTTCGAGCCGGACGGCGCGAGTCGGTCGGACTGCTCGCGGCGCGCATCGTACTTACCCGGCCGGGAACCGTCTCCATTGCGCGGTGCGAGTCGTGTCCGTGCGAGTCGGTCGGAGCGGTTGGGTCCCGCGAACGAGTCGGTCGGCGATTTAGCGTACGTTCGCATCGTACTCGCTCGCCTGGACGCACGTCCGACTCGGTCGGAAACAGGGCGTCCGAATCGGATCCGGTAAAGCCGAATCCGATTCGGAGCCCTACCGGCCGAGATCGGAATCGACCCCTATATCTGGAATAACGTGACAGATCCACACGTGGGCTGTGGAGATAGGTTTTATCCTAGGAAATTCTTCTAGCACACATTTTCACTGGGTCGGGAAAGTTGCTCTGTTGCATCAAGAGCGGCTTTATTTTCTGGTTCCATTAGGAGGGGGAGGTTTGTGTTTGCAGAAATATAACCGTAGATGCCAAGCTTGCTTTTCAGGGTGGGGTCAGCTCTCATTACACACCATGCATTTTAATGAAACCGTTGTTTCCATATAATTACAGATAATCAGATCATGAAATGTTAGACTGTGAGTCAGGTCTTAATTTATTTTCCAGAGCCTAGGACTTAAAAACATTGCTTTGATGTGGTTACTGAGTTTAAAAAAGCATTTCCTAACTCATGAACTCAGGAGAAGGACTAGACAGAGTTAAGAATACAGTGGTCTGTTGCTACCACACTCTTTTATTAGAGGTAGTCAAAGTACGCTGTAAACTGAAGATGAGTAGTGCTAGCTTTTGAAGGATGCTCCCATAATATCCAGTAAGAGGAGAGAGCAGATAACTGAAAACAACTGCAACTCTGGAGTGAGAGATAGTGAGTGTTGGAAAGTGGATTATTGGTAGGGGCAAATGTAGGTCTGCCACTGGCAATAAGGCCACTAACACATGATAGGACTCAGCATAGGTCTTAGAAAATTAGTCCCATGCTCAACCCTTGGTAGCTTGGCTGCGAGCAGGCAGGCTTAACTTCAAAGACAGGTTTGTAAAGCATTTAAAAACACCAATTCAGTAAATAATTAAGACATAATGCACAATAAAAATCCAACACCAATTTATAAAAATAGGAAATATTTTTATCTTTAAAATGACACCAAAACGACAAATATCCAATGTAGGGAACCGGAGATATGAATTTTTAAAGATTTATCACTTTATAGCACTTAGAAACCTATAGCACCATATTGGGACATCTGGTCGCGATAGACCGGCTCAAAGTCAAAGTTTCAGGCCGACCGCGATGGAGCCCTGAGCGGCTTCCCCTCACGGTAGGTCCCGTCACAGTTTTTACCTTCGGACTTAGAAACTTTTCTGGAGCTTTTTCTCGTGGGGTCCCTCAATGCTCTTCACCAGGCCGGATTCGGTGAGGGTTGGCCGGCCTCGGATTTCTTCTACTCCCGATAAAACTCTGGAAGTCAGACCTATGGAGCTTTCAGCAGGACGAACCTGGATGGCTTGGCCGGCTCGCGGTTGAAAGCAGGCGGCTTGGCTGACCAGGTTGAGTCGGTCCCCCTATGGAGCTTTTTTCCAAAGTTGCTCCAAAGTTGTCCAAACTCCTGGAACTTCTTCCTGAAGTTCCCCAAAGGGTCCCAAAGTGTCTCAAACTCACTCCAAGGGTCTGGAAGCTCCAAGATGGTCCTTGAAAGTTGAGGACTTCAGTTCCCACAATCCACTTGGACAAAACCCTTACAAATCCACTGGTAGTTTTCCAGGTTGAGGATTCTTGGTGGTGATGATCCAGGTGAGCTCTGTTAACCTGTAGCTTGCAGGGAGTCCACTCTTTAGTCTTTTTCACAGCAAGGTAGTCCACAGGGCTGTAGTTCCAGATGGCGCAGTCCTCAGAGGGCAGGCCTTAGCAATTGCACATCCAACTTCTCAGCATGGCACAACGTCTTGCTTTCTTAAGTTTCAAGCAGCAGATCTGAGGGGCTCTGCCCTTCTCAGATACTTATTCCAAGTTCTCTGGCAGGAGGTCACTCCTGACCAATGGGGGCAGGGTAACGCCCCAAAGATATGACCACATCCTGTAGAGTGTGGCATTATTTTTTCCCAGAGTGCATCAAATCTTCCAAATTCATAATGGCTGATTTTCCAGCAGAGAGTTAAGAGCTGGCTAAACACACCCTTAGGATGGCTATTTCCATAGTCCCCTTGCATCTGCTCATTCCTTCCTTAACATAGCATCTGGCTTGGGGTCAAAAGTTTAGAGTTGTAAATGACACTGGTTTCGTCCCTCCCCTTTGAAGACCATGGTGTACGACTCCTCCCCCTGCCCTGGCATTCCTGTGGAACAGCACACTGCCCTCCCAGAAGAGCTGGGTAACCCCAGGGCTCTTCATCACCTCTTTAAAGCAGCCTGGCTAATCCACTTAACTCTGACCAATCAGGACAGACCCCTGGAAGGCTGAATCTGGACCTACAAACAAGAAAGTCTTATAACTTCTTGTCTGTACATTTTAGGAGAAATTCAACAATATCATATTGTTGGATTTATCACTTCCATTCTGGGAAGTCTTTGAATGGAAGTTCTATCATTCTCCTATCAGGAGTTATTAGTTAATAACTTCTTGCCATGTTAACCTATGTGGCATGGGATTTGCAATGGGAAAAAATGACTTGGGCCATTTTTCCAGCACCAGGACTTACAAAAACATATTTAATAAGTACTTCGCCTATATCTACAGGACCCCCACCCCATGGATCACTTAGGGGAGATTTTAGGGGTTCTGAATCTGTAGAAATATTGCAGATCCTCCCTCCCCAGTGCTCCTAGCATCAAAGTCGAATTTGGGCAGCACTTTATCACAATGTGGGGAGTGAAATGTGAAATTTTACTTAACCCAGGGCATATAAAACTGATTTTATAAGGGTCCACCTTATAAATACCTGACCCCCCACCCCTGGGACACCTAGGGGAGACCCTGGGGGTTCCTAATATGCCAAAACATTGTAGGTTATCCATTCTTGAGTGCCCCAAACACCAAAGTCGAGTTTGGGCACAATTTTCTTTTTAAAAGCAGTCATGGAACCCAGGGCTGCTTTTAAAATGACCTCAGGCTTCAGCAGTGCACACATGCAAGTGCAGAAAAGTCTGCCGGCCTGTAAACTGCCATGCCCTTCTATATACTAGGGACTGATAGGTAGTTTCAATCCCCCTGCCCTATTATGTACTAGGGTCTTATAGGGTAGGTCATGCCAATCACAGGGGTACCCCAACCCATAGTGTACCCTAGTGTATGTAGGTGTTTTCACTGTATTCTAAATGTGTCTCTTTCAGCATAGCACTGGCCCTGGGCCTGGTTAGGCAGAGCCCAGGGTCAGTCAGAGTCAGTTACCACCAGTACCACTCAGCAAAAAGTTGGGGGGTGCCCAGGGCACAGGACGACTTTGCAACAGTGAGGCAGAAGATGATTCTCACATGAGGGCACTTACCTGCTGAATTACAGAATAGGAAGTGGCAGACCCTTAAGGAGTAAGAAAGGAAGGGGTATCTATAATCCCAACAGTGCTCCACCCTGTCGTAAAATCTATGAGCACTTGCAAGTAATGAGAATATGACCATATTATCATTATTGTTATCTGTCCAAAATGCACAAGCGCTACAAAGGGTGGACGAAAGTCAATAATACAGTTGGGTGCAGCGAAATCCTAGAAAGAACCTAAAGGGGTTATCACGGCCCGTATATTAGACTAAGATGCAAATCCGGTAAGCAGACACAACCAACCTGATCAGTGAATTAAATAACTCCTACTGCCAGTCAAAAGACACTCCACATACCACCAGGTCTGGTAGAATATTGGTTCATAAGTCACCATTATATTGTAACTTTTATCTATATATCACACTGGATCCATGATGGAATGATGTACATAGAAAAGCCAGCCTTGAATTAAAGGCACTGACCATATTTGGATAGAAAAAAATCATCAGACGCTCCAAGGAACACAGACTACTCTTGTTACAACTCCGTGTGAATGAGAGGAAAAACTACTGTGGATATTACACGAAAGAGTGAGAGAAAAATAACCAGACACTGCAAGCACAAGTGAGGCATGTACAAACCTGGCTAGCAAACACAGCTGGATCCGGTAGAGCCCATGACTTAAGTCCCACATTTGGTAGCAGGGCAAATAATTATTCTTTTGCTGGTGACGGTTTCACAAGCCCATGATTTTTAAACCATATTACAAAAAGCAAAAAGATATTTGAAATTTGAATTATTCTACAGGTTATCACAATTTGAAGGTGGGAGACACTCCATACACCTTTCTCAGATATGTGAGCATTTAAGAAGGAGCTCAATGGATTGTTGCTAGACCTGACAGCCTTAGGGTGTTCTTCCCCCCAAGTATTTGCCTGCCTTCCAGTTATCTGACCTCGTTTTTCTGGTACTAGGACCCTGCACACTTTACTACTGCTAACCAGTGCTAAAGTGCTTGTGCTCTCTCCCCTAAACATGGTAATATTGGTTCATCCCTAATTGGCATATTTAATTTACTTGTAAGTCCCTAGTAAAGTGTTACCCCCTGTACCCAGAGCCTGTACATGAAATCCTACTAATGGGACTGCAGCATTCATTGTGCCACCCACTAAAGTAGGCCTTTAACCATGTCTCAGGCCTGCCACTTAAGAACCAGTGTTCAGTTCACACTGTCATGTCGATCTGGCAAAAAACCCTTTTACCAGGACCAAAGCTTCCCTTTTTATACTTATATGTCACCCCTAAGGTAGGCCCTGAACAACCCAGAGGGCAGGGTGCAATGTATTTAAAAGGCAGGACATGTACTTTCATGTTTTACATGTCCTGGTAGTGAAAAAGTCTTAAATTCGTATTTCTCTACTGCAAAGCCTATCTCTCCAATATGATTAAATTGGGATTGCCTCATTAGATTTTATAAGGTCATTTCTAATTGGGAAGGGATAAGACCCCCCAGTATGGTGTCTCTGAAATTCTAATTTAAAATCCTAACTTATGGTGAAGTCGGATTTTAAATTACAATTCAGGAATTGCCACTTTTAGAAAGTTGGCATTTTCTTACCTTAGCCATGTGCTGCGGGCTGCCTGTCTCTGATCAGTCTGGGGTGGGTGACAACTGGGCTTTCTGTATTCCCCTTAGACTGCCACACACAATGGAAGCTTAGGTGTGACTTGATGGCCTATCCTGGAAGGATGGGAGCGAGGAGCTGCACCCAGCCTCTCTTACACCTGAATAGGCTGTGTCCTGTCCCCAAACAAAGGGCTGCATACCCTCCTCTAGTGAGTCTGGAGCCAGGGCAGGAAGGGAGAACCTCTATGCACTTCAATAACTTGTCTTTTAAGTCTCCCCCACTTCAAAGATCCAACTGGGTATAAGTACTGGACATCTGACACCATTATTTCAGTACAGTTCTTTACCTGTGAATACTCTACCAGGAAGAATGACTGCTGTGCTGCTGAAGGATTGCCACTCAGCTTGACTGCTGATTTGCTGGACTCCTGTCTCGCTGTGCTGCCCTACTGCCTGCCTTTTCCCTGCCTGGGTAAGAAGGACTGGGCCTGCTTCATTTGAACCCAGTGTGACTCCAAAGGCTAGCTGGCTGAACTCCTAATCTGAGGTCTCAGGGACAGAAAAGATTTCCAACCTACCCGTTTTTGCACCTGGACTTTGCCATCTGTGAGTCTGCCCTGCCAAATGGTGCCACCCCTGTCCTGGACCCTTGGAAGTAGGCCTAAGGTGCTTGCTGCTACAAAATCCATGATCTTCTGTCAAACCCATGCATCACCGTTTTGAGTGGATCGTAACTGACGCATCGTCCCTGTTGCGTGGATCAGAACTGGCGCATCGCTCCTGGTGCATGGATCAGAATTGGCGCGTTACTCCCATTGTGTGTACCAGAACTGTCACATTGCCTCTGCTATGTGGATCAGCCCCGACGCATCCTCTTCAGAACCACCACTATGCAACGATCTTCCCAGCACAAGGTCCTCGAATACCAGTAGGCATCCTCAATGACGATGGTGACAAATCCCCGCATCGCAGCTCTTCACTCATCGTACTGTGTGTGGATCAGGACGGCACTTCACCTCTGTTGTGTGGATAAACACTGATGCATTGTTTTGGTTGCCCCCCTGCATCTTCAATGTAAACGCAGCCAGGATTAAGGTATTTTATTCAGTGGGCACCACTGGGTCCCTGTATCCGGCCCACGCTCCATCGTGGTCAGCCTGAATTTTTACTTTGTCCTGGTCTGACGCGACCAGATGTCCCAAGTAAGCGCTTATTGCTTCAAAGCACTATTTTCCAGTTTATTCTTTACAAATGAATATCTCAAGTTCTACTTATTGGATATTCGTCTTTTGTAGTTTTGGTTTTGATTTATTTATTAAGTTAAGGGCTATTTTTCTAACCTGTTGTGGAATCTTTTTGTGTGGTGTTTCACTGTTTTACTGTTTTAGGTGATGCACAAACACTTTACATATTGCCTCTAAGTGAAGCCTGACTGCTCTGTGCCAAGCTACCAGAGGGTGAGCACAGGTTAATTTAGGGTTTGCCTGCTTCTTACCCTGACTAGGAGTGTGGTTGCTGCTTGACTATGGCACATACCCCAGTCAACCTACAATCCAATTTCTTACAGTACTAGAACACAATATCACAGTTGTTAGTATCAACATTGTCAACGTAATTATATATTTATATTCTTATATTCTTAAAACCACATCCGCATACACTTTTCTTACTTTGTATGTAGTGGTTTGGTAGATGTATTCGATGTACTATTTTATCATGCAATATTTTACATGCAATATTTAGCACCCGTGCCCCTCAATGTGGACTGTGGGTGCATGTGCGCAACCATATTTTCTTGTCCTTGGAGTAGCAGGGCAGCCATGGACCCTATTGCAAGCAAGGAAATAGGCCCCCTTCCCCAGGTGAAAAACAACTATATTTGGGGACCAGTGGGCCCCTTACATCACTGGGATCAGTTCCACTGCACCAGCTTTGCTAATAATAGCTACATCCCTATTTCTTGGGCCACTGACAGGAGCTACACTATAGCAGTGGTTCTGAGGCTGCTGAGAGAGTTGTGTGCCCAACAAAACTGGACTTGCGCAAGTGCCCCAACAAGGGAGCTGGTGATGCTGCTAGTGTACTTAAAGGACAATCTTCTAACACTCATCTCTGTTCTAGATCAGCCCCACTTGATGCCACCACGTTTGACATTGAAGGAAGTCCTGGAGTAGAAGTGAAGGTTGTTAATCGTCTTTCAAGTCAAACTATCCAAAAAGAAGCGGGGAAGTGGCCTCTGGACAAAAATCTGGAGGTCTCAGTTACCACCACTAAAACCAGCACTGAACCCAATGACAACAAAGTAAGTGATTCTCTTGTGTTGAGTGCACAAATGCCCCAGGGTGCAAATGGGTGAACAAGAAAGCATGTCATGAGTGAGGGGTGCCTTAATGAATTTATGGTGTGAACTTGGGGTTTGGAAATGTTGCTGGACTGAGTTCTTCTGGAAAGACCAGGTACTGATACTGGAGTAACAGTTGGTGAGAACGCTGTAAAATTGCATCTTCATCCTGTGGTAGTGGTCAGGGGTTCGCATGAATGGTAGAGGCACACAAGTATACTACATCCCTCTTCACAGAATAATAAACCTGGAAAGTCCTCGTTGTTTGTGCATGGATGAATATTGTGGTCATTTCATTGGCTCGACGATGATGATGGCTCTCATTTTTTGGATACAGTTTTAGAACAATTCCAATTGATTGTTTGATAGCCTGCTTACTTCCAGTACACTCCTTTGTAGATTCCAAGGGGCATATTTATCAAAGGGTTGTATCGCTTTTGCACCACGCAACGGGGAGCAAAAGAGTTGCAACCCTTAAGCTTGATTTATCAAGCCACGCAAGGCCACCTTGCATGGCCCTGAGTGGCTTGATAAAATCAGAGTAACACAAAGCTGCGCAAATCACTACATTGCGATACTCTGCACCATGGAGGCGTTGCATGGGTGAATTGTGGGTGTTCCCATGCATCTATCCATGGATTTTGGCACATTTCCAGACTTACCATCAGTGATAAATCTGGGAATGCGTCAAAAGTCTACGCTTCTCCAGGTGCGGCGTAACGAGGAGCAATAGCTTTATTTCTCCTTATTACTTCCTCTTTCTATATGAGCTGCATTCTGCAGCACACATAGAAAGAGGAAAATGCCTCACAGAATTCAATCAATCAATCAAACTTTATTTGTATCGGTTAATTAAAACCATTACAACATATTAAAACATGCAACCAGAAGATCCAAATGAATTGCATCGTCGTTGCCTCACAGAATTGTTTTTGTGGAGGAAGGTCTCCCTTCCTGCACAAAAACAATCCTGCTAACAATGCAGGCACCCTTGCACCATTGCATCCTTGCGCTGACGTTTGGCAGCACATTGTGCGCCTGCGCTAGAAAATTACATGAACGTACTATGTTTTGTTAAATATGGCGCATTCCTGCCCTTTCCCTATCACACAGCACACTGAAGCCAAGCAAGGTGACTTGCTGCACTGCACTGCATGATAATTTGATAAGTATGTCCCCATGTCTTTTCCAGTCCACTGTCTGTTTTTGTGCCATTCATGGGCAGGATGCTGTGGTGGGCAGGGAACATGGTGCTGTAGCAGGCAGGTGTTCTGTTGCTAGGCACTGCCAGTGCTACGTTATCTCTCCTTATGTGCTACAAATGACAAAAAGGTTTTATGAGTAAATGTCGAAATTTTCATAAGGTGGTCGTGTTTTTTATGGTGAACTTGAAAGCTGGTATTGAGAGGGCGAGGCTTGTTGATTTTTTCCGAGTGCCTTATGTGGTCTTCTTATATCTTGCTGGCCCGTTTGGGCCTTTTCTTTCAGGATGGTGCCTGGCTCAATAGATTGCACTCGTGCAAGATATTTAAGTCAACATCGCGACTGGGACAAAACTTTTTTACCTCTCGGCCACCTTTGTGACAAGCATTCTTTTTTTTTCTGGGCCCCACCAGAGTCAACCATTCTTCTTGTCTTCTGGGTCAGCTTTGGACAGAGTATTCGTTTTTCTTCTGGGGCACTACTGGGACTGGGACTTTTTTCCTCGACCATTCCTGGGCCACACACTTCTTTTCCTTACGTCTGTCTTTGGACCATGCACTCTATTTTCTTCTAGGCTTCATTTTGACCATTTTCCTCTTCTCTGAGTTGTTCGAAGCTGCTAATGACTGATCCATGTTGCAGACCCTTTGCCTGTTGTATGGGTCACTTATTCCTCTTCTGTGGCTTATTGGACCACTTCTTTCTTCCTTGATTGTGGGTCCTCTGGCGGGAATGGCTTGCTTCCTCCACATGTGGCAGGTCCCACCTATCCACTGACAACTGATGCAGCACAGAGCACATATAGGGCCTGATACACAAAGGGCTTCCGCACTCGTAGCAGAGGCCCCACAGTCATGAGGGAGTCTCTGCACTCGAGGCAGAATCTCCGCAATGAAAATTCTCATTGTGAATCAGGCACTCAGAGCCTTTCACTTCACGTGTGAGAGAACAGGGAGGGTTGCCACCTGGCGAGTATTTCATCGGCTTGGCCTCTATATTTATGCCCATGGCAGTTAATATATTGGGGAAAAAGTGAACTCTGGTATTTTTTCCCTATTGAAAAATGAACCGAAATCACATGAGAAATCACATGAAAAGTATTTGCGAGTCAAATCAATAAACGTTAGACAAATTATTTTTTCACCTATCAACTCTTGGACTTTCAATAATTGCAAAGCATAAGCAAAATGACCAGTACTTCTTGCCTGTGAGAAGTCGGTACCCTAACAAGGGTTCAAACGCAAGTTTAAAAGTGGTCTTTTAATTAGTTTTTTATTACCCCTCTTTTTCTCTTGTGGGTTAGGTTGTACAGTTCTTCAGCCTGGTCCGCGGGAGAGCGAGCGCAGAGCAGGTCACTTGTGGGTATTAGCATGCGGGAGTGGCCTTTGGCTGGTAGCTGAAGAAAGGATTTCTTCCCCCCCCCCTTTTCACGTTGGTAGTGCATTGTCATTTTACAGCAAGACCACAGTGAACTCTCTGTGTCCAAGGCATTAAAGTCTTAGGAGAAGGGGTGGTCGTGGATAGTGTCACCTTAAGAATTGTCTGGTCCCCCGGCAAGAAATATTTTAGACGCTCTTGTTTGGAATAACTTTGAATTTTATTACCCATTTTCTGCTAATTCAAGCCCTATACTACTAGCACACAATAACAAGCAATCTGGAATTTTCCATTAAAGGTTGAGATAGAGACATACACATAAGTGAGCTAGCGGAAAGTTCACTTTCACAGAGGGCCCCTGGAAGGTGGCGCTCTAGGCAATTGCGATCTCTCCCTGTGCCTTAAAACGTAGGGGGACTGGAGAGGCAAGAACACACCATGTCTCTCCCACACAAAGTAGTTATCCCTCTTTTTCTTGCTAGGACCAGTGCTTTAAATGGGCCGGTACTCACCGGTACTGAGTACCGGCACTTCTTTTTTTTGCCTCCAAGAGTACCGGCACTTTTTTCTTACAAAGGAGAGTACCGGTACTCATGGAAGCAGGTCGGCGTTTCGGGTCATGGCCATTTCACACCGGTAGTGACGTGGCACAAGCCGCACAGCCAAGCAATGTCTGACGTCACCCGCCAGGTAAGATCGGAAGCCCTTTAAAAGGGCCAGTTTAGTCTGGTTTTCGCTTTCGTTTTTCCCAGCGCAGGACGGAAAGCAGAGCCACAGGATCACCACTTTCCAGCCCAGAAGAGCACTATCGTGACGTGAAGGGATTTGCCATCGCCAGTCAGACCCAGCGAGGAACTCTCTTCATCAACTTCTCCGGTTAGTACCCTGCGCGCCATTTGTTTTGTTCCTGCCTCTGCTGGAACAGCAGGATTGGATGGGCCCCTTGGAGAGATGTAATGCAGGGCACCGGGGTGAAGTGCAGCAGCCGCCCTTTCATTACACAAGCACACTAATTTATTTCAGACTACTGTGCCTGAAACAAATTAGTGAGCTTGTGTAATGAAAGGGCGGCTGCACTCACCCGGTGCCTACATCTCTCCAAGGGGCCCATCCAATACTGCGTTCCAGCAGAGGCAGGAACAAAACGAAAGGAATCTAATAAATTCCTTTCCTGCTGTTTCTGCCTCTGCTGCTGTGTTTAGCTCCGGTCATCGCTGCTGGCCCTGCTCCTCTCTCCAAGGGCGGATCTTCAGGAGGGTTTTTATGGGATGAAAAATTAAGTAAGCCCGCTTTCGATGAAAATGAAAGCCATAGTTACATATGTGTTTATTCCATCCAGCTGTAATGTGTTAATATTTTGCCCATTCTGAGTTTGAATGGTCTTTCTCAAGACTGGAAGCGTTTAGCAAACTCGGAAGCACCATTCTGATTGAAATATCACAGGCCTTAATTACTATTAATCACTAGTAAAAACAGTAAGCACTGCATACTGCACCAGGAATCAGAATGCTTTGTTAGCAATTCTCCAAATTATACACGTAACTGATGGCGAAAATAAAGATAAACATTAGGTTTAAGAATAGACGGGCACTTAGTGAATCAAAGAAAATTGTTAGTTATAACCACTAGCGTTGGTTATTAAACTTTCGCAAATGGAATTTTTATTCACTAGTAAGTGCCAAAAGTTCTAGTTGAGAGATGGCTAAGTATTCCAGTGTCAAGGTGATGGTAATTCTCTATACATGAACGGATAAAATAACGCCAGTGTTATGCGATGTAGTAAGAAATAGTGTGACTATGAAGCTCAGCATGTAATTTAATGGTTGAAATGTGACCAAAAGAGTTGCTTTATATAAGGAAAATAATTTAGAATTGGGTGTGAAACCCAAGACACAAGTAACTGGGGTTAAACTTGCCAAAACGTCCATTAAAGATCCTAAAATTTGAAAGCCTTGAAGTGCAAGAGATCAGATTTGTGAAATTGACAGTGCATGCATGCATTGTGGAGTGCCATTTAAAAATGGCATACATGCCAGCAGCCAAATATAGGGCAGTAAAGTAAAAAAACAAAACAGGAAGGGTAAAAGGGAGTCTGACTGATTAAAGTTTTAAAGGGGACTACAAATTGTCAAAGCGCATAACTGTCTGGAGGAAGGGTCTGTTTAAGTTGAGTTTTTATAACGCTGTTAACTAGCTGGGTGTCCTGCTGCCGACAAGAAGGGCAGTAGGGACCAAAAGAAATACATAAAAATGGCTAGAAAAACTATAGAGAACAGATGCATTTTGAGCTTTTTACTGAAGGTAAGTGAGATGAAATTGTATGTAGAGAGGTTTCAGTGGGAACGACCACCTCATTTAGCTATCCTCTTCCGTTGTTGCCCTTTATACAACTCTCCAATTTACACCATAAGTGGGGTTCAGCAGATTAGTGAATATCATGGGTTCTCACTAACATTTTTGTTTGCCTAGGATCACACAATTTGGTAAAGTGGGGAAGCCAGGATTAATCCCAGGTTTTGTGGTTTCACATTGCGCAGTTGACCAGAAATCAGAAAATCTAGGATTAATCCTGGCTTCCCCACTTTACCAAACTGTGTGATCCTACGCAATTGTTTATACTTTCCCTCCTTTTACTTCATTATCACATATAGGAGAACCTCTCAATATTATTTCAGGATATGCACTTTACAAAATCCTCCCCTGTGTTTGATTGATAAATTATAGTGATCATGTTTAATTGGAACACAGGCCGCTCAAGAGGATGAACATAAGTTCAATATTGGCATTGTTGTCAGGGTGGAGGGAAGAATTCATGTTTTTAAATTCACGTTTGAAAACGATCACTTTAAACGAAAAAATGCTTATCAACGCACTGGTATAATCTGATGTAATAAGGATAAGCGGTTCTGCATGTTAATAAAATAACACTTTTTTAAAAATTTTAATTAGTAAATGCAAGGGTATCAACAATATATTACAGATTGAAGCAATTTGTCATTCGCACCCCAAAAAATTCTTGCGCCCTTTAAAGTGTCATTAGCCCCGCCCATTGCCCCGCCTTTTTGCCACGCCCCCAGATCACAGCTCAATTTGATGAGTACCTGCACTTTTTTTTCCCCATTTAAAGCACTGGCTAGGACTCCAGTTCCTAGTGCGAGATGGGGTGTGGGAGGGTGCTCTTTGCCCTTTGGTAATGTCAAGCTTCAGCAGTGGGCCAATGAGAAGTGTCAGATGGCTCCAAAGTAGGATGCTCACATTGTCTCTTCATGCTGGATGTGCAGGGAGCTTGGAGAAACGAGTGGGTGCTGTCAGACAATCTTCTACTGTTTTCCCTCAGCCTTCCTTTTCATGCATGCTCCGAACTTGTCCCATGGACTTATCTACTGGTGGGCAGAAGAACAGTGGTGGATTCGAAGCCCTTCTTTCCTGCATGGGTTGTTGGAGGGTGGCAGTGCACTGCATGGGGTGTTGGACGGTGCTTGCTTAGTCACTAAGCTTTTCTTGCAATTTGACCATTGGCATGTTACTTCCAGTGCACGTCAGTGCTGCAGCCTTGTGTCCTAATGCTGCAATCTCCCTTGTGCAACAATGTCTCCATCTTCTTCACAAGATAAAGCTAGACCTTACAATTCCATAGCCAGTGGTATACTGGGAACAGAAAGTGACCATGGAAAATGTGTTCATACCAAACCCCCTACTAGTGTATCGAGGGAATGTAGCAAACAAGACAGTCCATTTTCAGGCATATTTTGGGTGTAGAGGCAAAATATAAACATGTCTACATGAACATTGTGTGTTTTCTCCCTGTGGGCTGTTTATTAGGCTGGATAGCTGATGTGCCTCCATCCACCCACCCTAAAAGCAGCCCCTATTCTCCAGGTGTTTTTTCCTCTGTGCCAAATGGCCAGTCCAGCCATGTCCAGAATCCACTATCTTTGCCATATGTGGGCAGGTCAAGGCAGAAGTCAGGTTTGAGCCTTACTCAGGCCAAAGGCTCTGCTCTAATCAGGCACTACTTCGAATTAAAGGATGAGCTGCAGACAATCCAGGCCACTGGTCGCTTCCCCTCTACTTTATGCAATTTTGGTAACAAAAATAATGAAGAAGCATGCTGCAAATTCAAGGATATATGATGAAGTACAGTGGGAGGATGATTTTAATAAGCAAGTATTTGCAAAGCAATAGGCGTGGTCCTTGAAAGTTTGTGCAATGGTTAAATTCATTTTTTTTTTTTTTTTAATACAAGCATATGCATCAAAAAGAAGAAAAAACATTTGCCATCTAAAAATGGCTGGCATATGCTTAAAATAAAACATTTAATATAAAAAAAATAATCATTTACACACTCATTTTACAAGAGCTATTTTGGAATAGCAAGTCTTTCAGCAGTGCCATATATTTTATTCTTTGTGAAGGAGATGAGACAAAATCACCACCTAATCGAGCACTCAAATTGCAGGCAGCTACACTTTTACAGTGTCACTTAAACGCTTTATTACAGCAACTTTAACAAAGAGACAGACTATAACTCACGATCTAACCGGGCACCAAAGTGCAGGAAAAATAAAATAATGAAATTCAAAGTTAATATAAACTAGAAATAAAATAAAAACACTTTGAACCAAACGTACCACTGAAGAGGAAGAGCTGTTGTTAAGCATATGGGAACAATGACCCCAGGCTTACTGCAGTCACTCAAAGTGAAGGAAGTCATTGGACATAGCGGGCTGGCCAATTGCCCAATGCCCTATAATTTGGTGGGTGGAAGCAAAATGTGGTTGACAATTAAACAGACCAGTGGATAAAGCCTGCTGAACAAAACCCTTTGTATAGATATTATGTATGTTTTTTTTTTGGGGGGGGGGGGACAATAATCTGGGGAGAGAACTAGAGGAGTCTCAAAGGCCAGGACTATTAGTGTATGTACTTATCCTCTGTAAGAAATTGGGTTACTGGTTGACTGGGGTGTGAGCCCTGGTCAAGCAGCAACCACAATCCTTGTCAGGGTAAGGCACAAGTAAACCCCATATTAACCTGTGCTCATTACCCTGGCAGTTTGGCACAGATCAGTCAGGCTTAACTTAGAGGCAACGTGTTAAGTATTTGTGTGACACTTCAAACAGTAAAACAGTGAAAACACCACACAACATGTATCCCATACTGAGTTAGAAAAATAGAGCAAATTTTAATAAATAAAACAAGACCAAAATGTCAAAAATCCAAATAGAAGTGTAATATAGCGCCTAAAAGCACACAGTGCCAACCAACCGTGGTTATCTGGTCACACTGGACTGGGTCAAAGTCAAAAGTTCAGGCCGACTGCGATGGAACGTGGGTCTGATACAGTCCTAGATTAGTCGTGCTGAAGGTTTAACTTCTCATGTTTTGTGCCAAGAGTCCTATTCACATTGGAGAATGTCACATTGGTGGTCCTCCATGGGCGATTGATGCTTGCTGTGTGAAAAGATGGGATGATGGCAGCTTGCACTGAATGTTTGTGTGAGTGGCTCAATCCTGGTGTGAACAGGCCCACAAAAGCCCAAAAGCTTGATTTTAGGAGCCCGAGAGCTACAGCAACGGTCCAGGACCTGAGAGGCTGTTGTAGTATGCTGCTCAGCCTGGATGACTGTGTGTGAGAATGTTGTCGTGTGGAATCTTGGAGTGCTTGAATCAGTTGGTGACGGGCTGAGCAGCATAGAGGCTGCTCCTGGTGGGGCTCAATCCTTCATGGATTTAATCCTTATGCTCATCCTTTGTACAACTTACTACTTAAATAAACCTACATGAAAACTACTACGGCTGGACTACCCTACTTATTATTACAATTGGCGACGATTTGGAAGAATCTGCCTGTGCTACCTTCCCACAAAGCTTCAATTACTTCAAGGAAAAGCACTGCGTTGAAATTATCTGCAAAAGCATACTGGCACCCCTGAGAGCCCCACCAGTGACCCCTGCATTGGTCGCCCCATCTTCTCCGTGCCAGTCCCTGCTTTCTCCTACTCCTTTGGGACAGTGTTTCACTCCTGTCATTTTGCGACAGAGCCTCCAGTCTCCCACAACGTTTATGTTCCAGTTCTTGCCTGCAGTTCCTGCCCGAAGATCCTCCTGCCTACCTGACCTGCTGTCTGCCAGTTTCTGCGCCCTCACTTGGTTAATTACAGAACGGGTGAAGAAAACCAGAACCGGCACAAGAAATGTCAACTGGGTTAGTGAGCCCTGTTCTTGTTCTAAGATTGTAGAACTAACGAAGGAGAGCTGAAACAGAGAAGGAGACCAAGAACCGGACTATGAGAACGAGATCCGGTCAGTGTTTCACAAGCTTTAACAGGTCAGGGGGTCAAGAGCCAAGCAGAAGTGTTAATTTTACTTTTCTTCAATTTAAATGGCACTCGAATTTTGTTGATGTTACCGGCGGGAGTGAATGGATGTTTGCTGGAGGTCAGTGGGACTTATATTTGCCTGCATTTTCAGTTTAATTTAAGAAAATGTTTCCCGAGCATTTCCATTTCAGCCCTGGCAATTACCGTTACTGGATTGCGACATTTAAACACGGCGCGAGACACCTTGCACTTGGGGGCAGGAAACTCACTGCAGCACGGTCCAAGTGCTGTGTGGGAAGCTTTTTGTGTCACTGAGGCTCATATCATGAGGCCAGCAGACTAGCCCTTTGAGTCACTCTTGGGTCTTGGGTTCAAGATGAAGTTGCAGGTCCAGTTCTTCCTCACAGGCAAGAGAGCAGCAGGCAGTAGGTCAGCACAGCGGGGCAGCAGTTCCTTTAGAGCAGCAGTCCAGCAGACTGGCAGTCCTTGTAGCAGCACGGCAGTCCTTCTTCCTGGTAGAGTATTGTAGTGATGTCATTGTTACCTTTTTGGACTTGGCTGCGTCCAGTCCCCTGATTCTCCCAGTTAGAATGTTCGTGCCGTGCCGTTCCAGCGATGTCAGTTGGTCCCTGGCTGGCGTTGGTGGAACACGCTCGCCTGTTGCATTGAGGAACATCTTGTTGTGAATAAATCCTTGTTCCTTAAGTCTTCGGTCTCCGGTGTCATTACCACATTTCTTGGCGACGGAACGCCAGCCATATGTAGTGACATGTGAGCGGATGTAAGCGTGGACGGTAGACGCATCGGCCGCCCTCTCAAGTCACAAGGGGGAGCTGTCTACCGGTGGTGAGCGCATATTACGAGGCGCACGCAGTGATGTTTTGCTGTATTGTGGAGAAAAATCGGGAATTTGTGGAAACAAAGACGCCACAGAAATACAGTAAGCAGAGTATGCTAGTGGAAATAACAGATGTGCAGCAGCGTAATCAAAGTGGGATTTCTGAAGTGAAAGATAACAGCGCAGTGCGTGAAGAAAGGTTTAATGAGAGGAAGTGAAACGTTCGAATTGAAGCCAACTGTGACTGAGGGAGCGCGGAAATTATTGAGAAGTGTATTGCTTTCGTACGCTGACTGGAAGTCCCTTTGAAGTTTATTTCTACATTGAAAGGGGATTTCTTTTACAAAAGAATGAACAGTGACTAAGCGCAGAAATCTTTGTGGCAGTAATGTCGTAGCGCGCTGACAGGAAAGCTCGAGTGTGGAGCCTAATAGCTGCATGAGGAGGTTTTGACGTGAAGGAGCAGCGTTCTGAACGGAGTCGTTTTCTGGTCACAGCTGAGTCTTGGAACTGTTTAATGTTCACTAGAGCGCGAAATGAGTCTGTTTCACCAAGCTGTCAGTTATCAGGTGGTGATCGACGACGTAATTTGTTTAGCAAGCTTATGAAAGAAAGTCAGGAGGAGTGAGCCATCTAGTGGACAAAGTGAGCATAACGTGTGAATTAAGCAGAAGCGAATAGGTGATTTGTTAGCAAACATGGCAAGTTCTTCAATTGTGATTCCGCCATCATTCATGTCCCAACCAGGACAACCTTCAATGCCTTGGGAAGAATGGATCGATTTATTTGAAAATTACATAATAGCAATAGATGGCGTAGAGTTCTCTCCAGAGAGAAAGAAAGCACTTCTACTGGGTACCATAGGCAAGGAAGCACATCGTATCTTTAAATATTTGCCACAGATGTTGGGTAATAATAATCAACCCGTGGAGGATGTGTATATGGAAGCGGTTTGCTAAGGAGGAGAACGTCGTGCTCTCAAGGTATATGTTCTATACCAGGCCACAGAAGCAAGAGGAAACTATGGAGGAGTTCGTGTCTGTATTGAGGGAATTGTCCATCAAATGCAACTTTGGGCAAATGACAGATGAACTTATTCGCAACCAATTCATCGTGCAGTGCCACAGCAGAAAGGCACAAGAGAGATTATGGGCAGCAAAAAACCCTACATTAAAAGAGGCGCTGTCTATTGCGAAAGTGGTTGAGGAGTCTGATAGATGCATGTTGATTATGAGTAAGAAGAATGCCATAACAGAAGAAGTTGCAGTCGTGGGGCGGAAGGATCAGACAATAAAAACAACGACAAGTAAACCTAATGAGAAATTACAAAAAAGTAAGAAGCAAAAAGGTTGTTCTAGATGTGGCAGTTTGGTGCACACAAGCGACTCAAAGTGGTGTTTCGCAAGCAAACAAGACTGTATGAAGTGTGGACGCAGGGGGCACTATGCTAGGATGTGTAAGACCACAGAACGAACAAGGGTTGCTGTTGCTGAAGAACCAAATTCAGATGGAGATGGAGATGAACGTGTTCTAATGGTCCTACCTGGCAACGGCAGCGAAGGTAAAAGAAAACGCCCCAAAGCTGAATTTGACATTAGAGGAAAACAAGTGGAACTGATGGTTGACTGTGGGTCTTTGTACACCATCGTGCCAAAATGGATGTGGAAAAAAGAGTGGCCAGACGTTAACCTGGAACCCAGAGACATAGATCCTAGAGGATACCAAGGAGAGAGGATCGATGTTCTTGGTTACTTTACCGCACCCATTATGTTTAAATCACGATGTACAGAGGGCAAAATCTATGTTGCGGAGGATGGTCCCCCTATCCTGGGGTGGGGACATCAATTTGACTTGCACATAATCATTGACCCGCACTCGGAGGGGCAAGTACTTAGCTTGTCCGAAATGTCTACGGATGAAGTCTTGAGAGACATGGAAGGTGCGTTCACAAAGGGTCTGGGTGAACTTAAAGGGTACACCCACAAAATTGTTTTGAAGAAAGGTACCGCCCCGGTCAAGCACAAACTTATAAGGGTGCCTGTTGTGGTGCGGGAGGAGGTAAAACAATTATTAGATCAAATGCTAAGAGATGGTGTAATAGAACCAGTGGAAGCCACCGAATGGGTCTCACCAGTAGTTATCAGCAAAAAGAGCGATGGGAAGTTGAGATTATGTGTGGATTTAGGCAGTCTTAACCAGCATATCGTAACTGACACCTTTCCTCTTCCAAACATTAATGAATTGTTACTTTTGCTGGGAGGTGGTAAGTACTTTTCAAAACTTGATTTGAAGAGTGCTTACCACCAGGTCAAACTTGATGAGGAGAGTAAGAATCTTACGTCTTTTATCACCATGGAGGGTACCTTTCGGTTCAGGAGACTACCATTTGGGCTGTCTTCAGCAGCTAGCGTCTTTCAACGCATCATGACTGAAGTGTTAAAGGGCGTTGAAAAAGTAAAAAATTTTCAGGGCGACATCCTTGTGTTCGGAGAGTCTATTGATGAACACAACAAATGTCTTAAAGTGGTCTTGGGAAGGTTGAGGGAGGCCGGCCTAACTCTAAGAAAAGAGAAATGTAAATTTGTGGTGGAGGAAATAGAGTACCTGGGACATACCATCTCTGGTAACGGAGTTCGCCCAAAAGTGGATCTTACTGAAGCTATACGTGAGGCACCTGTTCCCAATGACAAAGACAAATTGAGATACTTTATGGGTTTAATTGAGTATTATGCTAAGTTTGTAGATTCATTTGCCTCTAAGACTGAGGCACTGAGAGCGTTGTTGAAGAAAGGGTGTTCCTTTAATTGGGGGGAGGAGCAGCAGGTTGCTTTTGAGCAAATCAAAAAAAACATTTGTGAAGCGGGTGTCTTGGCACCGTTTAACACCAAACTTACTACCTTTCTCACTGTAGATGCCAGTGCGTGTGGGCTGGGGGCTGTTTTGTCCCAAAACTTTAAGGGGCGAGAGAGAACAGTCGCATTCGCATCATGAACCCTGTCAGAGTGTGAGTGTAACTATTCTGTTATAGAGCGGGAAGCTCTGGCTGCCGCATAGTCAGTGGAACATTTTCGGACTTTCTTGTGGGGAATCGAATTCTATATCCGCACGGACCACAAGCCTTTGGTAAAAGTGTTGAGCCCAGGGGGGGCTGGAAAGGGGTCCGCAAGGTTGGCCAGATTGGCATCACGTCTACAGGAGTACAGGTACAAGGTGACTCACATACCCGGTTGGAGAAACGCACAAGCAGACTGTCTGTCCCGTATGTCATTGTGCAAGGGTGGAGGCGTAACTAAAAGCAATGTTTGGGAGCAGGAGGGAGCTGTGGCTTCGTTGGGTGATGTGACTGAATGCGTAGGAGGAGTGGTAACTGCGGATGAGTGGAAATTGGGGATGGAACAAGATTCTACTCTTAAGGAGGTAGAACGCATGTTAATCAATGGTTGTAGAAGGGAAAGCACAGTGGGGCCCAATGTAAGGCCGTTTGTCAAAATAATTGACGAATTCAGTTTGAGTGAGTCCAAAGTTCTTATGAGGGATGACAAATTTGTACCACCTTGTGCTGTCAGACGCAAAATAATAGCATTGGCTCACGAGGGGCATCTTGGCCAAACTTTAACCAAGAAACGCGTGAGAGAAAATTTTTGGTGGCCCTGTATGGATGAGGAAATCAATGAATGGGTGGTCAATTGTGGGGTGTGTATCCAGAGCGAAAAGAGGCTCAAGACGGGTCTCAAGACCAACATTGGCCATATTGAAGATCCAGAAAATTCTTGGAGTACCGTGTGTTTGGACTTCATTGGGCCAATGCATGGCATGGATGAAAAGCTAAAAAATGCGTTAGTTATGGTAGATGTGCACTCTAAGTGGCTCATCGTGCATTTCATGTCTGAGGTAACCACTCAGAGTACAATAGAGAAACTCAGAATGATCTTTCAAGAGGAGGGTCTTCCCCGTATCCTGGTCACGGATAATGGGACCCAACTCGTATCGAAAGAAATGAGAGATTTTCTTGACAAGTGCGGTATTAAACACCATCGCACAAGTTTGTACAACCCACAGGCTAATGGTATGGTTGAACGGGCCAATCGCCTGGTTAAAGGTACAATTTCCATGGCAGTCCAGAATCAGAAGAATGTGAGAAACATGGTTAATGAAATGGTGTGGGCACATCGCACGACTGTGCACAGTGTAACTGGAGTTTCCCCGTTTGAAAAGATGCGTGGGCGGAAACCGGGAACAAAACTTGTACTTGCATGGCTTAAATCACCCGGTTCTTCTGTGGTGCGGGACAATGAGCACAATACTAGAACATCAGGTATCTGTATCGGTGACCTAGTAAAAATCAGACATGGCAGGACAGTCAAGGGACTGTCAAAGTTTAAGGGGCCATTCAAGGTAAAACAAGTCTTCAAGAACTAAGTTGTTGTAGAGAACGGTAACAAATGGAACAAACGTAAGGTCGCTTTGTTTCGCAAAGGAAGGAATTTGCACACAAAGTAAATGACGTAAATGTAAAAAGTTATAACAAATGTGCCAACGACTTCTGGCTTTTGAGTGATGTTGGAATTGGAGCCAATGGAAGGTGTGGTGGGGGTGAACAAGGACGGGGGCGTTTATCTTGTGATGCCCACAACTTTTTACCTGCTACCTCTTCTCCATCTGCAGGGCTTGAGTCCTCACGCCCCTGCCGTGACCGCAGACCGCCAAGTTATTTGGCAGACTATGTACTTACATGATTTGCATTTTTCCTTTTTATCCTGTTTCCAATTAAAAAAAATGTTCTCTTCTTATTGTATGAAGGGAGGGGTGTGTGTAGTGATGTCATTGTTACCTTTTTGGACTTGGCTGCGTCCAGTCCCCTGATTCTGCCAGTTAGAATGTTCGTGCCGTGCCGTTCCAGTGATGTCAGTTGGTCCCTGGCTGGCGTTGGTGGAACACGCTCGCATGTCGCATTGAGGAACATCTTGTTGTGAATAAATCCTTGTTCCTTAAGTCTTCAGTCTCCGGTGTCATTACCACAAGTATCCATATGTCCAGAAGTCTACAAAAGAGTTGGTGTCTGAGGTCCCCTTTTTACACCCTGGTGATATGGTTCTGGAAGGTGGGAGAAGCTTCTAGACAGTGTCTTTGAAGTGCATGGAATCTCCTGCCTCCTGGCCCTGTCTCCAAGCTGGATGATGTAACAATGTGGGGTCTTTAGGCCCTTTGTGTGAAGGCGGAGCACAGGCAATTCATTTGCAAGTGGGGCTGTGCTGAGCTCCGCCCCAATCCTCCTATCTGATGGCCCATTCAGACACACCTAATCTCTCTAGTGTGAGACTGTCTCGGAAGAATTCACAAAGTCAAGTTTTCAGTTATAGCCAGTCATGTGACCCAAGACAGGCTACAGGGCCAAAAGGGCTAATGACAGGAAAATGCCAACTTTCTAAAGGTATTAACACAAAAATGTGCAAACCAATATACCAAGTGGGCTTGGGTAAATAAGCGTCAGGTAATGATGCCTACAAGAGATGTACTTAAAGAAATATTTAAGCAAAAAATCTCAAATTACCTATTAAACCTCTAATCATGATGGAAGGAAAAACAAATTCAAAGCAGAATAGTCTATATTATTTAAGTAGAGAAATTAATCAACACAACCGGGCGTAGCTCTTAAATCTTTTTGTATTTCAATCATAGACCAGTGGTTTCCTTAGGGGTTCAACATGAAGAAATACTTCAACAACATTGATAACTGAACAAGAAAGAAATTCTTTAGATTTCCTTAATTATCAATGTTCATTAGCCCATTCCTAAGGACATCTAGTTTGGAGAGTGTCCTAGACATAGGAACAAAATCCCCAGATTTTATAATTTAACAGAGACTAAATGAAAATGGGTAAGTGTCGGCGTTTTGGTCTCTTGTGAGGTGAATCTATGAGACTGTCATCAGGACAAGATGTTTCATATAAAGATCCAAGACCCTATTAGGGCAAAGAAATTCAATCAAAGAGATTCTAGAAAGGATGTTATCGCAGGTAAATTGCGAATATTTTCACTAAATGAGAGGCGACCCGTAAAGTACTCAATTCAATTCAGTAACGCTATTTCAAGTAGCGTTGCCGCAGCCACAGTGAGCATTCCCCGTTAGCTCTCACTAGCGTGAAGGGTGTTCCAGTCCAGGGTTTCCTATGAATTCTGGGACATATAGTCCTGATATAAAATGTAATAAGCAAGACCATAAGTCCCAGAATTAAACGAAAAATCCTGGACTGGAACAGCACATCACGCATAAACCTAGGAAACTTGGTAGGGCTGCCATTGCCAAATGTTGCATCTGATGCTGTAAATTTAGAGCAATGACATGCTTTGTAGCACGTTTATTTATTCACCATAGCTCAGCGTAAGCACGTCTCATTCCAATTAAAAACCCAACCGTTTCATATTCAACACCACACATCACTCGTACTTTTGCACATTACGTTTCACACACACACACACATCCATGCACGCGCACACACACGCACGCACACACACACACACACACACATTGTGGCTGTACCCTTGTAATACCAAATGCAGGCTTACTGTAAAAAAGGGGGAGTAGTGCAAATCTAGCCATATGCAATGACAGTGCAAAAGTGATATCGTGTGCACCATTTTGCAGCACCTTGATGAAATGGCCCTTAAATCTCTGTTACTGCTTATTAATTTAGTTGAATTCTGACTAGTCCTTTCACTACAAAGCGTGTGATATCTCTGACTGCTTCCACAGGTGAATGTGACTTATTATGGAAGGAGCGAGAAAAGTTTCCCGAGCAGTGCCGTGCTCCACCTCACTAGTATTGGTAAGTGCAAACCAGTATACATCGAGTGGAAATATAGGGGTACAGACTCTGTCACCAGAACAGGTACCAAACACAAGCCCTGGTGTGCCTATTATGAAACAGACACCAAATACGAGTTGTGCAACCTCAATCACAAGTGTAGTATGGCAAATCAATTATGTCCCCAGTCTACTGTGATGGGTGAAACCGTTTCCTAAAATACCATTCAGTAGCCAATTTGCCCCTGAATCCTATATATTGAACATAACATCCTAGAACAGGTTCCAAGAGAAATAATGTCCCCAAGTATATTGTGCAAGGAAGAGAACGCCCGCTATTTAATAGAGTGGCAGGAGTTATTTTACCTCAGGAAATGTTGCTGAGGCCAAGAATATTGGCCACATTATATTTGCGAAAGAGATCATTTCCAGCCAAATGCCCCAATAATTTTAATGCCCAACAGCAAGTATAATAAACATCAGATTGAACCAAGCATGTAAATGTGAATTGCAACTGCGTTGGGTGGGATTATACACTAGAGCACGACGACATGTGGATACTACTTTTAATAATGTGACACGAGAAACCTAGAGTAGGAAGAAAGACGTCAAGGCCATATTGTGCCAGGAGGATTAATACTCAAAAACAGAGGGGCATATTAGCAAGGGCACTATCGCCGCTTTAGCGGCACTTTTTGCCGCTAAAGCGGCGATATTCTTATCGCCCTATCAGCAAACTGTCTCTAACAGCAGTTAGCGACAGTTTTCGAGCATTAGCGCCCGTGTTTTTACCGCTTTGCATGTCAGCGATATTTATCGCTAATGACATGCAAAGTGGGCGTTCCCGACGAACAAACCTGGGAAACACCCGCTAACAGGCCTATCGCCTATTAGCAAGGTGGCCACCCCAGTTAGCGACGTGAAAAGTCGCGCTAACCGGGTCATCGCCATTTATTTAACACCTGCAATTAGCAGGTGTTAGCCATATCTAACATGGGGGTTGGATTATGCTGATACGACCACAGGGTCGTATCAGCAAGGTTATCGCCGTTTTCCATGAAACATCGCTGGAAAACCAGCGGTGTTTCATGGAAAACACCGCTATGGCTGGAATAATTATCGCCATAGCGCTAAATGTCGCTAATACAGCGTTAGCATGGCAAATTATTCCGATGATAGCCGGCGATAAGAAAGTGCTCGCTAAACACGCTTTGCGATGTTTAGCGCACTTTTTAGATAATATGCCCCAAAGTGCCTGGGAACAAATTGACCAAGAACGAACAATAGTAGCCAGTAAATGCTACAGGAGAATGAAAAAAAAATATTTAAAAGTGTGTCAGGAAACGTAATGCCTTTAAAATACTGTGAGTCATATTATCAAGCCCCTATCGCCACCACAACGTCACTTTTTGTGACGTTGTGGTGGCGATAAGGTCAGCGCTCTATTATCAAGGCAGCGTTAAGCCACTTAACGTGGCTTAAAGCCACGTTAAGTGGCTTAACGCTGCCTTGATAATAGGGCCCTTTCACGCTAAACTTAGCGTGAAAGGGGGCGTGCAGTGGGTGTTGCGGTGGGCGTTCCACTGCAACACCCATTGGCGAAACGGTGGCGAAATGAGGAGAAATGCTGTATTTCTCCTCGTTTTTGCTTTTTCCATGTGTGCTGCCTTGTGCAGCACACATGGAAAAAGCAAAATGCCATGGTTTGGTCATGTACAGGAAGGTGTCCCTTCCTGTACATGAACCCGTTTTTCAAAATGCCATTTTGTAACTTCCATGTGTGCTGCACGAAGCAGCACACATGAAAGTTACAAAATGGCATTTTAGGTTTGTTTATGTGCAGGAAGGGTCTCCTTCCTACACATAAACAAACCTCCCTGCTCGGAGACACCCTTGCACTCTGGTGCAAGGGTGCCTGCGCTGGCGCTAAGTTGTGTAATTTAGCGCCATCGCAGGGGGAAACGCCAGGCTGCACCATATCCTTGTTAATATGGTGCAGCCTGGCGTTTCCGAAGTGGCGGAGAGAGGCGTTAAGCCAAGACGGCTAACGCCTCTCTCCGCCACTTCCTTGTTAATATGCCCATGTTTGTTTTAAAAGCAATAATTCTAGATAACATCACACAAATATTAATCTGTCTGCGGATTTCAGTACACTGAAGGCAAAGTACACAGAACAGGGTGTAAGGAGGAATATTATATTTCACAAATTTTGTGCCAGGTAGGACAATTCCATAAGCACTCTATGTCAGGAGAAGGATGCCTCCTGTTATACTGTGCCCGGAAGAGCAATGCCTGGCAAAGTGCGCTTAAACGACTAATGTTCACAAAAAATGATGGCAGGAAGATCCCCACCTACCAACCAGACACAAAACACGTGTTCTCTCTTGATTAGAGTGCACGGAGCTTCCTGTGTGGGACAAACTCTGGCGTCCCTGTTCTTGTGAGTAAGGTGGCAGTTTCCATAGCCTTTACATAAAAAAAAAAATCCGAATTTAGAATGCTGTGCCAGGGTCAAATTACACCTTGTCATGCATTGCTCATAAAATGTCTTCATATGTTGCAAAAAAAGAGAAAATACCATTAAAAACTGATCGTATGTTTTAAAAATATGAAATATTATTGATAAAAAAGGACGGTTGAGGCCGCCACACACGTTTTAGTACCATCTTCATTTGTAGGTTCAGAATAAATGATTACTCTCCTGCCACTGAAAAAGCTTTAATGCAAACATATTGAAAACATTTAGGGGGTCATTACGATGTCGGCGGAATGACTTCCGCCCGACATCGACTCGGTCATGAGACCGACCGACACCCGGACAGCGGTCCCGACCTCCCCATTAGGATGCAACCGAACACTATTCGGTCGCATGCCTATATTTCAATATGGGAGCATGCATTACGGCCGTAAACCGGCCGTAATGCATGCTCCCATAGTGAAATGGGAGGTGCGGTTCATCCCTGCACCCCGTGGCAGCAAGGTGCAGGGATCAACAGAGGGGCACCATAGGTGCCCCCTCAGCCTCCAACCAGAGGCCGTGCACCCAAGGGGGCCCTGCTGGGGGCCCCCAAAGACGCTTTGCGACATGGTTTCCATGTCGGACAGACCGGCATGGAAACCATGTCGGAAAACGTCATCATAATCTCAAGGACGGAAAGAGGTGCCCTTGAGATTACAGGCCGCATTCCGACTGGTGGAGGGGCTTTCCCAGCCCGTCGGAAGCCAGCCAAAATGACCGGCTGGTTTCCTTTCTGACCGCCTCCATCGTAGTGAGGCAGTCAGAAAGGAAACCGAATGGCCCATTACAATGCGGCTGTAAAGGCTCCAACAGCCTTTATGAGCTGCATCTAAAACAAGACATAATGATGTCATTAAATATTAGTACATAGCTCCTTACCCATTGGCTAGCAGAAAGAATCAACCACATGGCTGTGTAACCTATGCCAATTGTTCTTAACCTGTGGTCGGGGAATGCTTGGGGGTTCCCGACGCCTACTCAGGGAGTTAGTGACTGCTTAGAAAAACGCTTTATATTAAAAGATTATGAAAGAGTATATAAATACACAAGCAAAATGAAAACTGAACATTTTCCAACGTTCTGTAAATGTGAAGGATTTCTAAATTGGAGTTTAAAAATTAAGCTGGTATCCTCATATTGATTCTTGCGAGCAGTGCAAGTGCGTCAAACAGAATATTGTATGGACAATGGGTGGCCTTAGTTAAATTTAGAAAAGCTCCAACATGCCCATTAAAATTAGACTTAGATTTTTGGATATTTGTTAGTGAATTAAGTGAAATATTTCAGCATTTGTGTATTTGTTTGCTGAATGGTTGTTCCCATATTGTTTTATGGTTCAGTTATCAAAATGGCTTAGGCCGCGCTTCCGGATTCCAATAATCACTCAGTGGGGGTCCCGGGATTCCAAGAATGATTAAGTGAGTGTCCTCAGAAGTTAAAATGTTAAGAACCGCTTTTGTCTCTTTAAGACATAGGCATTGTGTTTATCTTGAATGCACATTTATACGTTCCTTCATTTTCATTCCTAACAACTGGACTACTTCTTGCGGTCTTCCCATAGTTTGACACTCGTCTCGTGCGAGTAAGACATTATAGAATTCATGTAAGCCTTTCCTGTGCAAATGATTTGAAAAATAGCCAGAAAACGTAATGGAATGCACTAGAGAAACAAACACGAAAAGATCTATACAGAAATGAGACTGGGTGTGACTGATGAAGTTAAATTGTGCAGAAAAACATACAAGATTTTGGAGGTCTAATCATTTTTAATAATTTTATCAAAGTACAGGAAGCTGAAAGCATAGGTAACACTGACGTTCGACGGAGACAGCAGTGTTGAGAGTAGGCACCGTAATGTATGGATCAGCTCGGCCTGGTGCGCTATATCTCACATCAAGATTTGCCTTTCTAAAGTCCCTGGGTCTCTAGCCAGAGCAGCTTAAGAGGCTAAACTTCGTGAGGAGATATATGTTTTCGTCAAGAAAAAGGAAGGGCTGCACTTAGGGTCTCATTGCAAGTGTCCTGAAGTATAAGTTTAGGAGGAACACTACAGTTCCCTGGATTTTCACCGGAATTACCAAAGGAAAAAATTTGGGAATCGATGCGGTAAGTCTGAATCCTGCATGTTATTCCCCTAAAACTCAGAAATCCTTTTAATCTGCCCGCCGGAGTAATTCCGGGACATTCGGTAAGAGTAATTCCAGGGGTCTGATCTACTAGGGCACTCCTAATGAGGGTCTAGGGGGCAGATTTACAAGGACTGGCGCATCTCTGCAAATCAGCAGGGATGCGCCAGAATATATGCGACACGCAATTCTCCCCATGCGCCACCACGGATGCGTCGCACCATGGCGCAAGGATAGGCAGATGCGTGTCGCATCTTGTGGCGTAAGGGCGGCGCATTGCTGGAGTCGTGTCGCAAGCGCGACGCAACTCCAGCAATGCTCAAGGGCTGCCCATACTTAACGTGGTGCGTCACTCCTTACGCCTGCTTCAAGCAGGTGTAAGGGTTTTACGCAGCGGCATCATAAAACTGACTCAGTGAAATCTTGTAGATTTCAATGTGTCACTTTTACGAGGCTTTCCTGCGACGGAACACCCACCCTGCGACGGAATGCTCATATGAAACCTGACGCAGGTTTCATGTGGCGCAGTGCTTTACAACCTGACGCATCTCCCTAGATGTGTCACGTTGTAAATAAGTCGCAACATGGCGCATGGTTTACGCCGCCGCTGCGTCATAGAAGTGATGCAACGGCGGCGCAAATGTGTCGCATGGGGCTTGTAAATCTACCCCTAAATGTATTGTGGCCTCCTCTGACTGCTCACAAACCATTGGGTGTCACTTGGCAGTTTCAGGCTTTAATGACGTGGACTAGCCTAACCTAGAAGGCAATGGCCAGAAGTGCCAACCAGTGTGGCACCATCACACTAAGCAAGTTATCTTTCTTTTGGCTCTTTTACATTTGGCTCTTTAAGTAAACCAGTTTTTCATGACAACCACCAACCTGCTCCTCAATCTCTTGCTGGATAGTGTATCCCTGTCATCATGAAGGGCCTGGCTGCCTGGAGAGTAGGAGGCAAGCGAGGAAAGGTTAAGGGAGAAAGCTTGGAAGAAGTGAAGAGGGAAGCAGGTAAAAAGTCAATTGACCTGTTGTGATGAGTGTCTTTCCACAAACTTTGGTAACAACAATCGAATCTTTTTCAGAACTGTCACTGAACGTTGATGTACACCGCAATGGGACGGTCAGCGATGATAAGACCAACAAGGTAAGGATCCTCCAAACCAGCACACCTGCATACAAGAGCTGTAACATAGCAGTTCTCGTGATTGAGTGAGAGTCTGTAATGGAAACTTTGGCCCACAAGTTTATTGACAGGCCCCTTACCAGAGAGATCCTCTGTTATGATTGCTTACAACACTACGGGACACTGGGGGGCATATTTACAACGAAGTGGCAGAGTGTGGCGTTAGCCTCCTTGGCTTAACGCAGCGCTCCGCCACTTCAGAAACGTAGGGCTGCACCATAATTACAACAATATGGTACAGCCCTACATTTCCCCCTGCGCTGGCGCTAAATTTAGTAGCCTAGCGCCAACACAGGCACCCTTGCAAAATAGTGCAAGGGTGTCTGAGTTGAGGGGAAGATCGTTTATGTTCTTTCCTGCACATAAACAATCACTGTCCTTTTGCAGTTTCTATGTGTGCTGCACAATGTAAGGGTGTGGGTGTTGCTGCAGAACCCCCAAAACAACCATGCTGAATGAGCATTATTAAAGAAGACTTTATATTTTGTTTTTATCCTGTCGCATTTAGTCGTCATTTTGTCAATGGAAAAAGTG
The DNA here is from genome assembly GCA_963921515.1 of Calotriton arnoldi. Taxonomy (NCBI): domain Eukaryota; kingdom Metazoa; phylum Chordata; class Amphibia; order Caudata; family Salamandridae; genus Calotriton; species Calotriton arnoldi. Next base: position 1,344,850 of record CAWUFW010004799.1, on the reverse strand, counting down.
CTGTCTGTAAATGACAGTGCGCTACCACACCATGTTTTAGTAAGGGTTTTTTTAACAGCCTGTTCCAAAATACATCACCCACATACTTCACATTTACCACTCTTTCGGAATGGATGGGCCTCATTTGCGACACTTGTTCTTTGTGTGTTGCTTGGTTTTTTCAGAATCCCTATGGATTCAATCATGTAACATTGATTGGAGCATCTCCACTCTGAAAATTGTTCCAGCACCACTGCTTGTGGGGGACAAATCTTGCACGTGCTCTTATACTACAGTCTCTGGAACTCTCCTGAATCATGCAAGGAAGCTCAGAGAATCATGCTGGTCAGGTTAGAATCATGTCCCAGCTTTCTGTTAACAAGAATGTTAAGTCTCATACTGCCCCCCCACGCCCACTGCAGATTCCCTCGTATTTCATAGTATCTCTAATATTTTTCGTAATACCAAAGCAAACACAAGGAGATGATGGATGGAGCGCTGAAACTTTTCAGACACTCACCCCCAGTCACAGATCTGGGTTAAATCCATCATTGTTCTTTACCTCACTTCCCCACCCCAGTTCAGACCCAGCCATATGCAAATCAGTCTTGACCCTGTTCCTCATGGGAACAGTCCAGGCAGACCTGCGAAGCCAGGTCTTCCCTGGATCGGAAACAAGCATCCTGGGACCGGTTTCAGGGTAACAGCCCTCATCAGCAGGGACATCTTAAGTATTTTGGGGGCCCTTGGCCAAACATATTTTTGGGACCCCTGTTCGGAACAGTGTTGAATGTATGATCCAGTTTCAGCTCTTTCATGCCCTCTTTGGCCAGGTCACTGACAGTGCACAGGCCCACTCATCCAAATTATAAATGTGTTTACATCGAATATTCAGGGATAGTGATGTGTGTTTTCAATATTGTAACACAGCAGCAGCTCACTAATATTACTGCAAATAATCTCTGTGACACCCTCCCATTTCTCATAATTGAGGTCCTGTTTTGATTTAGAAAACATTTTTATGGATGTTGCATGAAACATAAGCACAACATCTCTCTGCAAAATGTCTGTAATAGACTCACACATCACCCACATTAAAAATAAATTAAAGGAAAACAGTATTTAAAACAATCTCTTTAAGAATTATTCAAGATCAACAGGGCAAGACTCAGATGCAGAACACAGCTGGCTCTCTCAGGGGGCCCCCTGAAAGGCCACAGAGCCCACTTTGCCCATGCCTTAAAATGTCTCTGCTCATCAGTCAGGCTAGCCTGAATCCAGCTTCAAAGTAAGCAAGGGACCACGCCTGAGCATACCCTGCCAACTTAAGGTGAACAAAGCAAACACAAGGAGATGATGGACAGAGCGCTGAAACTTTTCAGATACTCACCCCAGGGAAGAATTGTGATATTAGATCACACAATGTAGTCCTGAGTGGGACAAAAATGTCTATTTGCACTCAAATAAGGATTTCTGGACCATTTAGAATGAGAAAGCACCTGTTTCTAAATGTCATTTTTCTGATGGGGAAAGTAGGATTACCTCACAAGTTGTAATGTCTATTGGAATGAGGTCCTACTAAAGAACCTGATCCAAATGTAATAAACATCTTATGTCATTCCGCTCTTCCTGCTGGCCGGGGTTCCTTGTGCGGCCATGGAAAGTGATACCCTCTGAGGTTTCCTGGGTGTCGATAGACTGGAATGTGGACTGATTAATTACCTTGGCTGAGATTAATTTACGCATTCCACCCCATATATTTTTTAATTCTTCATTGTGATGACCTAAGTGTGATGGGTAGGCACAGACATGGGTCCCATGCTTACTGCCACTGGAACCAAACTGCACCCGACTGAAGAGGCCAAAATAGACTAAAGCCGATCTTGGGTTGCTTTTGTTCTGGTTCAGATAGGGCTTGGCAGTTCAGGCTGGGCTGTTCCTACTGGAGCAGGACCAAGGCTTATTAGCATATTGCTGGGTGAATATAATGTGGCACGGTGGTCAAAAGAAACGATGGACTGGGATCTAGCCCCAAGTAATTACCAGTGGCTAAGATTAATTCAAGCACTTCAACCATCACTTTTTTGTATTCTCCATTGGGGTTCCTTGTGGGGTCATCGAAAGTCACACTTCGTGGGGTTCTGTGGGTGTCAGTTTGGGGCAGCAGGACTGGTGATGAGCAGATATTAACATCCAGTTCCTGGTGTGGTTTATTATCGACTAACTTATAACTTACGCATCGGCACATTTGTTCAACAACTCTATGACTACAGTATACAATGTCTGCCTTTTCATATATCACAACACTTTGGTTCAATGGGGACAAGGCATAACTTGAAGAAAAACAAATAAATCACAGTAAAAATAAAAGACTAAAGTCACAAGAAGAGATCCCACCATTGTCTGAGAGTAGTGACGGCCTTGTTGACCAGCATTCTGAAGAGGCAACAGAATGACAAGATGCTGAGAGAAAAGTCAGGAAAGGAGTACTGGGGGGGAAACCTGTAGTGCTGAGACTGACGAAACTGAATGTAAAGCTTGTATAAGGAGGAGGTGCTAGTTGGGCTCAGGCAAACAGGAAAATGCCTGGAGTTGCAATTGTGCTGCTGTGCTGGGTTCTACCTCCATATACGCCCAATATCCCACAAGTGTCAGCACTCTTACTGATGTCTGCTAGCTAGTGCGTGCATCAGCACCTCTGTAACTTGCAGATACTGTGTATGGAAACAAAACTGTGGTTCCCAAGGTTTCTTTTGGATGCTGTATACTTCAGATTTTAGATCCGTCGGTATTGGCCAACTAGGTTGCTGGAGTAGAGGAATACTGTGCAGAGCATGCCCTACTTCACCTGTAGAGTCAGGGGCGGTGCCTCCATGTGGGGGGAGAAGCGTCGCCCCACTGCTTTCTCGCAGTACGAGAAGCAGAAGTATAAAATGGTATTATAAATACCATTTTATATTTCTGCTTCTCGCACTGCGAGAAAGCAGAAGGGTTTGGTTGGGAGCGGGCGGGTGGGCAGGTCTGCTCGAGGGCAGGGGAGGAGTGGCTTGCCCAATGCTGCCGGCCCTGACTGTTTGGTCGGCCCTCTGGGGGCCGACAAACCAGTCAAGCACACTCTCCCTATTCTCCATGTAGGCTGCATGCAGCCTACATGGAGAAAATGACCTCCCTATAGACGCCTGTGTGGTCGGCGTCCCAACCAATCACAACGCTGCCATTGCAGCGTTGTGATTGGCTTAGGGGAGGGAAGCTGCCTGCTTCCTGTTCTGGAGCTGGAGTTGGAGCTGAGAAAACGCGGGACCCAGGAAAGGTCAGTTTTATTTTTTTATTATTTAAACGCCCACCCCTCACAACTCCCCTTCCCTTGGAGCCACACAAAAATAAAAAGGTGATGATGAAATGTTTCCAGTCCATGTTTTTTTGCCCATTGTATCATTCCAGCAGGGTCAAGTCTTATCCAAATAAAACTTCTGTACTCCTATAGAAACAGTACAGCCTGAACTGCTTCGTCAGGTTTCGTATAAAAGGGACTACAAATAATGGTCACTGGGCCTCCTCATGGGGTACTGTTTGAGTCCTGTGGCACAGTAAACACAGAACCCACATCTTGCCATACACGTTGTAGTTAGAGCGTAAAACTGAAACACAAGGAAAAAGGGTGAAATGATACAACAATACCAAGGGGCTCAAACTGCATCTTACCATTTGTATGTGGCTGGGCCTTGTCTGGAGAGATAGAGTGGCAAAAACACCATGGACTCCAAAGTCGGGAGCGGAGAACTCTTCATGGTAAAGTATAAGAAAAAGTCCCCTGTACTTTAACATAGAGAAAAAGTATAAACCTTTTTTCAACTTAGATTTATACTTATATATTAACTGTAGAAGTAAAGCAAAAATGCCACAGCACAATTAACCACAGTTTGAATGAAAGAATAATTATTTAAAATATATTAAATGAAATTAAAATGATTTTTCTCAAGGTTATATTAAAAAATTCATTCCCACCTAAAGTAAAACAATAATTTGTTATATTATGTATTAATCATTAGTGAAAGTGATACATTAAATTATTTAAAAGTAATTTATTACAATTAATTGTTACATTAACCTTTTAAATGCAAAAAAGTTTTTAAATTATGTAGTGTTTTTATTTTTATTTTTAACATTAAATCCTATTTAGTTCAATTTGTAACTATTTCAAATAATGTAATTTAAATAAACATAATTTTCTGTGGGGTTTTAAATTTAAAGTCCCTGCCTCCATTATTTTCTATAGGGCAGGGTTGGTATGTGTGGTGCTAGACTTACTGTTGTTTATTTCGTTTTTGTAGAAACTGAGTGCCTCATTTATGAGGTTTTGGCTCAGGGCAATGCTGCAAGGAATCTTGCTGCACTGCCCTACGTTAAAACAAAAGGAAAGGAATGCGCTGTATCTATGTGATATGGTGCATTCCTGTCCCTCTCCCCAGCGCCGGTGCACAATGGGCTGCCATGCGCCACTGCAGACACCCTTGCACCATGGTGCAAGGGTGCCTGCGTTGCAGGGGTGATTGATTTTGTGCAAGAAGGGACACGTTCCTGTAAAAAATCAATCGTTTCAGGCAATTTCCTCTTTCTATGTGTGCTGCAGAATACAGCACACATAAAAAGAGGAAAAAACGAGGAGAAATTAAAACATTTCTCCTCATTGCGCCTCCTGATTATGATGCAGTCCCAGGTTTATGATTTCTCGTAAATCTTGGAATGCTTTTTATTCTGCAGCAACACCCATGGAACACCCCTTTCACGCAGTGTTTTGCGTGAAAGGAGCACATATTCTTAAGACCATGAAAAGCCACGTAAAGTGGCTTTACATGACCTTGTAAATATGCTGGGGCACATTGCGCCACCGGAATGTAAAAAAAAGTGACGTTCCGGTGCTGCAAGGCCTTATGCTGCCATTGCATCACTATTTGTGATGCTACGGCGGCGTAAAAAATGCACCACACTGCGCCATATTTACAAAGCGCCGCATCTAGGTAAATGCGTCACTTTGTAAACCCCTGTGCCACATTATACCTGTGTCCGGTATAATGTATGCAAGGTGGGCGTTCCCCCGTAAAAAATGCTTGTAGAAGTGGCGCAGTGAAATCTATGAGATTTCACTGCGCCACTTGTACGAGTTCACTGCGTCAAATCCTTATGCTTGCTTCACAGCAGGCATAATGTCTGCCGCAGGCCCTTTTACATGGGACTCGCCCATGTGTAATGACACATTGCTGGAGTTGCTTCTGTTTTGCGACACACTTCAGCAATGCATCATTACTGTGCCACCAGATACGTCAGGATTCCAGACGTATCTGGTCAATCCTTGTGGCATGGAGCACCGTACAGTAAATACGGCGCAACTGATAACGCCGATTCTTATCTAATTATCTATAAGAACCTTCTGGCCGCCAAGATCTTTTTACCTGTTGAATAGTGTAAAGGAGAGAATCTCATCAGGTTCGATATCAGCATTCATTTTGTCTGAAAGGACCACGGACTCCGAATTCAAGTTTGAGAATTTATTATCGCCAAAAATAACTGAACGTGCAGGCACCTCAACACGAGGTTAAAGAAATAGATGGGCACTAATACAAATAATAATCTACGCAGGAGTCTCATCCGACTCAGGATAAGAAGAATAGACAGTTCTAGGAGGACCAACCAGACTATGATTGCTCCTATTTCTAAGTTGCTCTTCATGGGCCTAAACAAGCTTAAAATCAATTGCTGTCCTTACACTAACGCTAAGTGACATCCCTGCATAACGATTTTCCCAGGCAAGAGTGAATAAAGGTGTCAGCTGTGAAGACTTCCTAAGAAGTGCAATCACATAGTACCTAAGCTCAGCTCTGTCCTTCTCGCTGGTCTCCCCTACCTCTTCTCTGGCCTCCTCCCTCAGGGCACTATCCCTAATACAAAACCATACTACAAAGGTACACGCCTTGTTTACGCCCTCTTGGCCAGGTCTTCTTTCTTGTGCTTTTCCATTGAAACGGTGACTTCATCCTGGACGGTTTCGTTGACCTTGAGTCCCAGGCGCCTTCTCCGCTGAAAGTATCATCCCTAAATTCCATTACACTCCCCGTACCATGCCTCCCATCTTTCTAACTTTTGAAAACAAAGAGTTAGTCTTTACTAACGAGACATGTGTCCTTGCACCTGCAACAAAAGATACGTTCAACAGAAACCTTCTACTGTGCTAATTAAATCTACCGTTTGTGCCCAGAGAGCCTTTCCAAGAGAAACCCTTTTCGGCCTACATTATAAGCTAACATAAGAATATACCAGGCCTTCCTTAAGCATATATGTAGTCAGGCCCTTACATATAACTTTTAAACACACATCTTACTTTTCCCTATAAGCATATTCATTACGATTCTTTATGCAAACAATAAATTACATGTGCAACTTTAATATGGTGCACGTTTAAACTACTGCAATTACATTACATACACGAACTAATTCCTCTATGCATTATGTTCACACAATTCAAAAAGCATTACATTACATCATTATCCTAACACCATTATACTGCTGAGTTCACTTCGTCTCAGTGAACTATTCATTCTTTGCTAAACATGCATGAATATACAATGGATATAAACGAATATATGTCTGAATACATGTGGGTGCGGCCTATCAGTGATTATGATGCACCCCTACAATTCACAAGAACATTTCGCTCTATCAGTTCCCCCTTTGATGACTCCTGTCATCACATCCCATTCTACTCCCTCGGAGAAGGAACCGACCTAAACAGAACTTGTTCCCATCTTCCCTGATCTGAAGTTCTCCATGCTCTTGAGCCTTTTATACTGATTGTCCTGCAGTCTTGCCAATCTCATGTCATTTTCCCTCAAAGCTCTCTTGACTCTGCCTGCTCGATACCATTTGTAGGCCTTGATCATAATCCACAAGCCAGCCACACAAACCACCAAGATAAGGAGTGGTCTCAGGAAGTACCCAAGGAATCCCTTTCCTAGGTTTGCAAACCAACCTCCCACTTGACCAAAACCCTTTCCGACCTTTTCCCAGGCCCCTTCCTCGGTCAAATCCGCTATCTTTGTGTGGACCATAGTGATGTTACTTATATATTTCTCCAGATCCTTGCTACGGTCTGGTATATAAGTGCAGCACTCTTGAACCTTCAGCATTTTACAGACTCCGCCCTCTTTTGCCAATAGGACATCCAAAGCAAGGCGATTCCGCAAAACCATTCCCCTTATCGACAACATCTCTCCTTCCACCAACACCAACGATTTTGCTGTGTTCATCGAAAATTCATCCACCACCGTCGCTAACCTCCGGATCTTCACATCATTCAAGACTACTCCTAGACTAGGTATCATAGCTCCAAAGATATCCCCCACAACGATTCCTGCACTTGCAGCTCTTCTCGTTCTTGAATGCTCTCCACCCTCCAGAAGATTTAAGTCTTCTGTATGGTAAATCTTTGGAAATATTATTGACAAATAACATGTTCCATACCAATTTGCAGGCAACCTCACATAAGCATTCTTCCCACATACGTAATACACCGTAGGTATCACTTGTACAGGACCTTGGAGGAAATCTTTTGCCTCATCTGCCATGGTGAAAACGTGATCACAAGTACTCTGTCCCACTGGAACCTTTTCGTAGTAAGTCTGATACCGCCTTATACACAACTTACCCCTCTGCTCCTTATCCAACGCTATAGGACCATAGCTTCCCCTGGTCTTGTGCAACCGTTCTTCCTCCGTCCAATCTGTCCTGTGATGCCCTAAATCTCGGGATTCAGTCAGCTTTCTATACCTATCTTCAACCTGATCTACAAACTTTCTCTCTACATCCAACATCAAACAAGTCAGATTGTGTCTGTGTGCGAATGCTGTATCCAATTCCAAACTCGGTATGAAGTACTTCCTCAGTCTGTCCTCGGTCTTATAATAGTCATACTTATTCAAATGCTTGTAAGCTGGAACTTCAGGAAGTACTGCGTCGAAATTGGAAAAGAAATACTCGAACTGATCTCTCTCATAAAACAAACTAAGCAAAAGACTACAAGAAATACCATAAGTCAGTGGAAGATGATGATATCTAATACCCTCATCCACCGAAGTAGGCAACTGCATACACACATAACAATCTTTCGCATCCATCACGTCAACATACTCATACAACAACTTAGCATACGCATTAAGCTTAAAATCACCCTTAGACAAATCTACATGTAATCTACGACTTTCTTCTAATATCATAGCTCTATCAGCTGCCCTGTCTACCCCCTTCTGACTAGGTGTGATAGGTGTAGGTGTCCCTGTCACTGCCTCTACTTCTGGCTCATGCGAACCAGTATATGAGACTACAACTACTATGATTATTGAAATTATCACACTACTTATAAGAATGCCTATAATCCACTTTGCTCTACGATTGGGATTTCCCGGCTCCATGATTTCGAAAGTTCTCAAAAAGTCTTGGTTATCGCAAAGAACTCAGAAAAGTCTCTGTCCTTTATTTGTGACTTGCTTAACCAGCTCGAGCAACCATGAAATCTCCGGGCTTTCCCTTTCCGATCACAACTTATTTACACAGTCCAGAAAAAGACTTCCCTAGTTTTCGTTCCTCTTCCTGTGGAAAGTCCCTAAGTTTATTCTTCTTCCACTCGGACCTAGGTTATCTTCTTCTTTTAGACTTTATTTACAGTTCATTACTGATCCATAATGAGATCCTCATTGAGCACGACCAGAACGTGATACAAAAGTTCAAGACGCAAAAGCAGCACTTCGTGTGAAAACGGCTCAGCTCCGAAAGGCGGGAATTCGACCCGATGCAGAAGCAATTTTCGGACTTCACTCAGAAGTGGGGGATTCGGAATCGTGAGTGTCAGTGTTCCGTCTATCTCGAACCCTGGCATCCGCAGCACCACCTTCACCACCAGTTTCGGGCTCCGACTGAACACTTCCACTGACTTCAGTCTCCCTGTATTCACCACCCCTGCATCAAACACAGTGTAAGTCCACTCAGGGGTAGAGTATCTGCGACAAGGCACTCTTGTTCTTTTGGACCTTCGCCGACTGTCTTGTGCTTGGTCTTCGTCGCTTGCTTCGGTTTCAGATACTTCGGACACTGGAGCAAGGTCTCTCTCAGGTGCTAACCTCAGGTTCAGTCGCCTCTGTCTTTCAGGCCAACTTTCAGCACTCCTGTTCGTTCGTCTGCCTTCTCCTTCTATGCCCAGTGCATTACTTCCTCTTTCTGTTGCATTTGACTCTTCTCCGCCCACTGCACCTTCTCCTTCTTCAGTGCCTGAATCAGGGTTCAAACTGTGGAAACCCCCTTCAGCTTGCTCTAGTGCACCACCAGCTGTGTCAACGACCCTTACAGCTTGACTTGTCCTCTCATGTGGCCCTACCACGTCAGCTGGGTTTTCATTTACGAGAGGAGCTGTTTCTTCCAAGGGTGCTGGAACTCTGCGGGTATGGGAAGCATGCACCCAGTTCGGCAATCCTCCACACTTTACTGCTGTGTTCGTGATAAGTATCACCTGATACGGGCCACGCCAACGGGCATCCAAGCAACTCTTCCTCACGTGCTTTCGGACGAGTACCCAGTCACCGGGACACAAGTCGTGGCATAGATCACTCGAGGCTGGAACCACAGCTGCTTGCACCTGCTGGGATACAGAACGGACCACATCAGAGAGTCCTTTACAATAATCGAGAATCAAATCATCAGTGATGTTTATCAAGGCTGTAGTTGGTACTGCTGGCAGTCTCATTGCCCTCCCCATTAGTATTTCATGGGGGACAACCCGGTCTTTCTGTCTGGGACACTTCGCATGCTCATGAGCACCAGTGGCAAGGCGTCGGGCCATTTCAGGGATGTTGAAGAACACATTTTTGCCATCCGGGCTTTCAAAGTCCCATTAACTTGTTCCACCATCCCAGAAGCCTCTGGTCTGTAGCTACAGTGGAGTCTCTGGTCAATGTTCAATGCTGCACAAAGTAACTTCATGATTTCGCTATGGAAGTGCCCACCTCTATCTGATTCCAAAGAGGTCGGGATCCCGAATCTAGGGATAAGCTCCCTCAACAGTAATTTAGCCACTGTCAGAGTGTCACACCTTCGTGTGGGGTATGCCTCCACCCACCGTGAGAATATACATACTATCACTAGAATGTACCTCAAGCCATTGCACCTAGGCATCTCCACGAAATCCAGCTGTAATCTATTGAAGGGCCCTCCTGACCTTCCAATATGACTCAGTGTGACTACAGTTTTCTTTCCAGCATTCATCTGTTGACATGTAACACACCTCTGACATACCGTCTCAGCCATTGCTCGGAACCGTGGGTTATACCACGTCTGTCTGAACACCCTCATCATTGCGTCTCTACCCAGGTGTGCCTGACCATGTATCAATCTTGCCATCGGACTCAGCAATTCTTCCGGTAACACAGCTCTCCCATCGTTTGATACCCACACATCCACCTCTCCTCTCTCGCAACCAGCTTTGATCCAGCCCTCTCTTTCCTTGGTTGAGACTTCATCTTGCAATCTCTTAAGCTCTTCCCAAGTGTCTGCCATGGCCAACATTATGCTGAGATCGGTTCCCTCTTGGCTCTCTTCTATCTCCCTGCCTGTGTATATGCATCCTTGTTCTGCGCAAAAGCGGGCTACCTCATCTGCGTAGTTATTACCCAAGGATACAAAGTCCTCCCCCTTCCCATGGGCTGAACACTTTACAACAGCGATTTCTTTCGGATGCTGTAATGCTTCTAACAATTGTCTTACATATTCTCCATTACGAATGGGTGAGCCAGATGATGTCAAAAATCCCCTCTGAGACCATAACTGCCCGAAGTCATGCACCACGCCAAAGCCATATTGGCTGTCTGTGTAAATCGTGATTCGAATTCGATCAGCGGCCAAACAGGCACGGGTCAAGGCAATGATCTCAGCTACCTGCGCGGAGCGTACTCCTTCTAGGCAAGCAGCCTCGACCACTCCTGAAATGGTACATACAGCAAATGCTGCTTTCAATTGCCCCACACTGTCTCTTAAGCATGAACCATCGACAAAGAAAATTTCATCTGGGTCAGTCAGTGGTTCATCGACAATGTCAGGTCTCGGTTTGGTGCAAAGTTCGGTCATATCGAGACAATCATGGTCCTCACAATCTTCATCATCTGTGTTCGGTATAGGCATTAATGTCGCAGGGTTCAAGACGGAGCACCTTTTCAGAGTCACATTCTCTGCGGCAAGTATGACTTGCTCGTACCTCGTTAACCTATTGTTCGTTAGGTGCTGGGTCTTGGTCCTGGTCATCAATAACTCAACCGAATGTGGCACATGTACAGTCAATGGATGTCCCATTACAATGCTTTCACATCTTTCAATGCTGACACCTGTTGCAGCAACGGATCTTAGACATCCGGGCAACGCAGAAGCTACTGGATCTAAAGTAGCTGAAAAATAAGCAACTGGTCTACGGACACCTCCATGGTTCTGAGCTAACACTGCTAATGCACATCCTCCTCTCTCGTAACAAAACAATGAAAAGGCCTTGTTGTAATCAGGCATTCCCAGTGCGGGAGCCCTGCACAAATCATCTCTCAACTGCAGGAATGACATCAAGCACCCCTCGTCCCATGGTACCGGATCACTCACATCCTTGTGTGTAAGCCTCTGCAGAGGCTTTGCTCTCAAGGAGAAACTAGGAATCCACTGTCGACAATAGCCAACCATTCCCAGAAACATCCTAACTTCCCTCTGTGTAGTGGGTACCGCCATGCTCATTATTGCCTCAATTCGATCTGGTGACACCTTCCTCTTGCCTTTTTCTAATCTGTGTCCCAAGTACTGTACCTCATTCAAACAGTACTGCAGCTTGTTCGGGGACACCTTATGTCCATTCTCTGCTAAGTGGTTCAACAAGGCTACTGTGTCAATTCTGCAAGCATCTTCTGTTTCTGAGGCAATGAGCAAGTCATCTATGTACTGCACGAGAACTGAGTTCTGCGGCAACACAAGACTCTCAAGGTTCTTCTTCAGGATCTGGTTAAAGATCGATGGACTTTCCGTATACCCTTGAGGGATACGACACCATGTTAACACGCGATTCTCTAGCCTAAATGCAAAAAGAAATTGGCTTTCCTCGTGGAGCGGTATCGAAAAGAAGGCTTGACACAAATCGATAACCGTAAACCACTCGGCTTCACATGGGATCTGGAACAGTATTACTGAAGGATTCGGTACCACTGGACAACAAGGGACAACTATCATGTTGACCTTTCGCAGGTCTTGCACGATCCTGTATTTCCCGCTCGGTTTCTGTAGTCCCATTATGGGTGAATTACAGGGACTACCTCTGATCTCCTTCAAAATACCCTTCTCAATGAAAGTCTCGATCACAGGTTTTATTCCTGCAATCGTTTCTATCGATAAATTGTATTGAGGTGTTCTGGGGAAATCAACATTCTGTTTCACCTCAATCCGCACTGGTTCAACCCCTCTGATTAAACCTATTTCGTCTCCTGCGAAATCCCACACCACAGGCGACACTGCGTCTCTCAGATCATGTGGAAGTTCTTCCACAGTCACCATTGGGTACAGATCTATACACAGATGCTGATTGGCCATCTTAAAGTCAGCATCATCATCTCTCGTCTGGACCTCCACTCCTCGTGGTGTACAATAAATCGTGCAGTTCAATTTGCACAACAGATCTCTTCCCAAAAGACAAACTGGACTCGTGTCACATACTACAAACTGATGTCTAGTTTGGAAAGTACCTATCTTTACTAAGATCGGTTCTGTCAATGGGCTGCTCATCTTCTTGTTCGCTACTCCGACAACCTGGATTGATTGTCCCGAGAGGGGTAGGTTAGGGACTACTGCAGATCTTACAGTAGACCGGGTAGCTCCAGTATCAACCAAAAGTGTTGCAGGATTGCCCTCAATCTCTGCCTCTACAAAAGGTCCTCTCTGGTCTACCTCCAAGACCGCTCCAAGTGTGCAGTCTTCCTCCCCTCTCAGGCACCGTCAGGATAAAGGGTCTAAGCTATCCTCAGCATAGCGTTCGAACAGGGGCATCTGTTGGTACGTTCGTGTTCCTTGTGAAAACTTTGGAGCTTGGGGAATCTGAGCATGAGAATTGTAAACCCCCCTTTCATCGTTCTAGGTCTCGTTATTGTGTTAACCACCTCTTGCGCGGGTGCCTGAGCCCCCTCTTCCTCTTCCTGTACCTGATTAGCTGGGTTCAAAGGACACTCGCGTTTCCAATGTCCGACCTGGCGACAAAGATGACACGCAGTGGTCTTCTTTAGTGTGGCCACGTCCACTCCTGTCTTGGGGTCTACTGGTTTTCCCTTTCCCTGTACCTGCCCATTCTGGTTTCCCTGGAAATTTCCTTGCTTTCTTCCTAAGGTCCCTCCACTAGGCTGACTCTGTGCTGTCTGCATCTGGACAAGCATTAGTTTGTCTTTTAGCTTTCGGTGTTTCGAATCCACCTCATCACTACAGTATCTCGCGTACCGCAAAATTTCATCTAGTGGCTTGTTCTGCCAGCAGATCAAATGGTGCTGTATCATGAGGCTGATTTCCCCTCTCAGACCCGTTACAAACTTTGAGACAAACTGTCCCATATCCTTAGGGTCCAAAACATCTAACCCACTATACTGTTTAAAAACTTGCAGAAGTCTTTCATAGTATTCATGCACCGTTTCCTTGGGTTCTTGTACAGTCCGATCTATCTTAACCCAATCTATATCCTGAGGTGAAATCTTCGACTTCAACCATGTAATCACCTGCTCATACTTTTTCATGACATCAGGTGATGGACCATTTGTAACCGCCTCTCTTTTCGGTTCCGAAGTCGGCCACTCAATAGCGACTTTACATGCTGTCCACAAATCTCCTGGTACCACTATGTCAAACAAAGTGTTCAAATCAATCCACAATACTTTTGAAATCTTCACAAACCGCTCAACCTGCTTGTACCACTCCACCGGTTTTTCCCTCAGCCGAGGAAAATCATTTGTAAATGCAGCCAAATCACCTCTATTCCACGGCACATGCACGTACCCTCCATTCTGTACTTCCCGTAAAGGAAAATTTCCTACACCCGTCGCCCCCCTCCTGGCGGCGGCGTTTCCCCTTCTGCTCTCTTTACTGGTTTCTTTTTGGACCACCTTTCTTCCCATTTGTCCAACAAAATCCATATTCTCATTCCTATGATCAGGTCTCTGGTGTGCGTCTTTAATCCTGTGATTCTTTTCTCCTCCAACTCCTGATCACTGTAATGCAATCTGTGTGGTCCCTGTAACGCTTTAGTTTTATTCAGGTCCACCTCATATCTTTTGGCCAAATCCCTCAATCTATCATGTGCCATTCTAGCTTTTCGAGTCACATCTTTTGCTACAAACAGCAGCTCATCTGATCCATAGATTTCTATCCTTTCCAAAGGCAGACCCCCACTGATCATTTCGTCTACCTCTGCTTTCAGCCTCACTACATCTAGCAACCTTGCCTGTACTGCACTCCTCAGTACATCTCGACAACCTGAACCGTCCCGCTCATCACAGTCACTATTCTGTCCTTGTGACCTATTCCCTTCCATATTCCTGGAACCTGGTCTGTCTTCCGAGACATTTTGTGCCCTATCTCTTTGCATCCTATCCTCTTGGTTCGTTACTGTTGGTGTCCACTCCCTCAAAGCTGACTTAGATTCCCGTAAAGACCTCGGTCTTTCCGGTCTCTCCTCTTCTCGACCACATGAAGAATCCGCAGTAGCCGGTAACGGCGTACTTGTCTCCATTGGTCTTGGGAAATGAACCACCCTTACTCCCAACCCATTCCCACTCTCACTGTTTCCTTCTTCCCTTCTCATCGGCACGGAGCTCCCTTCTCTCACTCGGTCTGGGTCATATACCGGTACTATAGGGCCAATGGTAACCGGTACTGTCAAGGAGTCCGGTAATCTTGTGTTCCCCGCAGGAGGCTGTGTTATCATAGACGCCGTAGCCCCTCCGTTCCTGTGGAAATTCTTCCCACTACTCTCATGCTAGTCTGGTTCTGGCTTTCATCAACTATTGCCACTGCTGGGGTTCTCTTTCCCTCTTCTGAATCTGGGTTAAATGGTGGTGGCCTCTCTGCCAACATCCTATCCAACAAACTGTCATCTAGATCACTATCATCCTCATCAATTCTTGTAATCTTTCCATTTTGTATCAGCAGTGGGTATAACTTATCTCCTTCGATCGTGTCTGCTCTCCACCTTTTCTCCAAGGCATCCCATTTTGCATCTTGAAATGCCCTGACCGATTTCTTCACCCTTTCCTGGCATCTGTCCTTCTTCCTATCATACGCTGCCCTTATCCACGCATGTAGTGCCTCAAACTGTGTTGGTCTAGGTAGTGGTCGTAATGAAGCCATTACACTCTTGAGCTGGTACAGCACCTCTAACCTGAAAGTACCATATCGAGGGAACGACAATTCTCCTTCTGCTTCTGTCATTTTATGCCAATTCTCAAGCCAAATTATGGTATGCAATCCTACATTCTTTGCCATATAATGTGCTGGTGTATCCTCGGGAGGAGCTTCCTCTCCCTCCCGAACAACCACATGTCTATCACCTCTACAAAGTTCCCTTAAAGCTTTAAAACATTTCATGATGAATCAACTTTGTTATTCGTACTCAAAATGTCCGCTTTTACTTCCTGATTTCAATCCTCCAATCCCAGCGCGGCTCACACCAACCGGCCTATCGCAGCGCGGCACTTGTCTGACGTCACGTTTCCTCCGCTCGCAGCAGTTCCCCTCCTTTCTAATTCACTTGTTCTCACTCGCATCCGTCCCAATTATACTCTGAAATAATGTCCGTCCTACCGAACAATTACCTCTCTGACCGTCAGTCTTACCAATGACCGATCAGTCTCTTAAGCTTGTTGACCTCAATCTGGCAACCGTCTGTCCACGAACGACCGGACAATCGCCTCTAATACACTCGATAGGATTCAATCACTCGATGTTCTGCACACAATAACCTACGACCTGCGTTGGTTATTCACACACTCACACATGTCCCTATCTTCTGTGGGTCTGTCAATGACGTCTCGTGACCCCCACAACTCTGGTCAACGTTCTCAACTCTGGGTGTATTCTACACCACAATAAATCTCCCGGTCCCGCGCGCGCTCACGGTCCGTTTCTCAATCACTCAACTTTCGTTCCAACTCCGCAAGACATCACACAACAATATAACACTGCAATCTACCAAACATCACTCTTTTCATACTCACTCTACTACGAACTGCTACTTCCGCCGCACCGTCACTCTCCGTCAGTTTTCCACGACCTCCGACATCCGTCTCTCGCGGTTCCCTGGATCTGCGTCACTCGGGCTCTATGGGGCAACTTAATCTCCTATCTTGCTCTAGATCTCCCCTTACCATCAAAGGTAACCATCCTACTCTGCTACCAACTGATAACGCCGATTCTTATCTAATTATCTATAAGAACCTTCTGGCCGCCAAGATCTTTTTACCTGTTGAATAGTGTAAAGGAGAGAATCTCATCAGGTTAGATATCAGCATTCATTTTGTCTGAAAGGACCACGGACTCCGAATTCAAGTTTGAGAATTTATTATCGCCAAAAATAACTGAACGTGCAGGCACCTCAACACGAGGTTAAAGAAATAGATGGGCACTAATACAAATAATAATCTACGCAGGAGTCTCATCCG
Organism: Calotriton arnoldi; assembly: GCA_963921515.1. Lineage (NCBI taxonomy): Eukaryota > Metazoa > Chordata > Amphibia > Caudata > Salamandridae > Calotriton > Calotriton arnoldi. The sequence continues at coordinate 1,328,117 of CAWUFW010004799.1, read as the reverse complement.
ACTCAGGATAAGAAGAATAGACAGTTCTAGGAGGACCAACCAGACTATGATTGCTCCTATTTCTAAGTTGCTCTTCATGGGCCTAAACAAGCTTAAAATCAATTGCTGTCCTTACACTAACGCTAAGTGACATCCCTGCATAACGATTTTCCCAGGCAAGAGTGAATAAAGGTGTCAGCTGTGAAGACTTCCTAAGAAGTGCAATCACATAGTACCTAAGCTCAGCTCTGTCCTTCTCGCTGGTCTCCCCTACCTCTTCTCTGGCCTCCTCCCTCAGGGCACTATCCCTAATACAAAACCATACTACAAAGGTACACGCCTTGTTTACGCCCTCTTGGCCAGGTCTTCTTTCTTGTGCTTTTCCATTGAAACGGTGACTTCATCCTGGACGGTTTCGTTGACCTTGAGTCCCAGGCGCCTTTTCCGCTGAAAGTATCATCCCTAAATTCCATTGCACTCCCCGTACCATGCCTCCCATCTTTCTAACTTTTGAAAACAAAGAGTTAGTCTTTACTAACGAGACATGTGTCCTTGCACCTGCAACAAAAGATACGTTCAACAGAAACCTTCTACTGTGCTAATTAAATCTACCGTTTGTGCCCAGAGAGCCTTTCCAAGAGAAACCCTTTTCGGCCTACATTATAAGCTAACATAAGAATATACCAGGCCTTCCTTAAGCATATATGTAGTCAGGCCCTTACATATAACTTTTAAACACACATCTTACTTTTCCCTATAAGCATATTCATTACGATTCTTTATGCAAACAATAAATTACATGTGCAACTTTAATATGGTGCACGTTTAAACTACTGCAATTACATTACATACACGAACTAATTCCTCTATGCATTATGTTCACACAATTCAAAAAGCATTACATTACATCATTATCCTAACACCATTATACTGCTGAGTTCACTTCGTCTCAGTGAACTATTCATTCTTTGCTAAACATGCATGAATATACAATGGATATAAACGAATATATGTCTGAATACATGTGGGTGCGGCCTATCAGTGATTATGATGCACCCCTACAATTCACAAGAACATTTCGCTCTATCACACCCAAGGTGTTGCACGGAGGGCACAATGAAAAGTGTTGCATCGTTGTTTTCAACCAGCAATGCAACACTTTTCATAAATGAGGCCCTTAGAATTGTTAGTTAGGTTCCACCCCCTTTTTCAGGGAGTGGAGACATGTAAGGCTATACTTTTAAGTAACTTTGCACTAAGACTGTGTGACTAGCCAAAAGTAATAGAGTTATTCTATACTGTAGGAGTATTTAAATTACTCTCAAGTGCAACTTACCTTTGTCAATAGCCCTAACAGTTTTCATTTCACTGGATTTGGAGTTCTGCGTTGAAGTGCTTATTGGAGGATTGGCATGAAGAGTTTTCTTTCAGTGTTTTTGGTGTGGATTGGTCTTTGAGGTGTTTTATTTCTTGGTTTTATATGTTCTGGTTTGTATTGTTTTTCAAAATGAAAGGAAGTATGTACCATTCTTCTCTGTCTCCTGTCAGGGATTCTTTGTGAGCTCTGCTAGAGAACCCATCATAAAGAGTCCAGTAGTCAGTACCCGGATTAACAAACATTTTGCACTGGGTTTGCATCACAAAAGAGATGCTAACCTGTGCAAAATGTTTTTTTAAATTTCCTTTCCAGTGCAAAGCTTGTTTTGCATTTGAAAGGTACCTCAAAGTTAACGCAAAGCAGCACCTACCGCTTCTTTACGTTAGTATGCATCAAGGGGGCGTTCCATTAGTAGTAAATGGGCGTCCCCATGCTACCACCCATGGTTTTCGGCACAAAACCCTATCTACTAACAATGGCAGACAGGATTTTGCATCAAAATATAATGCCACTTTGAAGCTGGTATTAGAAAGGAGAAATGCTTTTATTTTTCCTAACTTTTCCTACTTTGCAAGTGTGCTGCACTGTACAGCACACATCCGAAGTGGGCAAAGTTTTAACGTTTGTCTAGGTATAATATTTTGTACTGGAAGGGTACCCTCCCCAGTGACATCTTAGGGTTTCTGGGGCCTCGGCTCAAACATAATTTGCCCCCCCGCTTGAAGCAACTCTGAATTTATTATCTATATTAATCTCATCCACACTGTCAGTGACTATGGTCAGATCGTCAACAACTCTCTTCCTTGGCCAGCCTAGATCTGGGTTCAACCTTGGAGCAAACAGGGTTTCTCTGCACCAGAGAAACAGAAAGACTAATTGTGTAACCATGGCTGCTGCATGTGGTGCGAGTTGCAGTGGACTGGTGTTTCGCCCTTTGGGCCTGTGCATATGGAGGAGGCTTTTTTGTTTACTGCACTTTAGTCCCTGCTCCATGAGGAACATGGACCCTGAGTCAGGTGGCATTATGCTGCAATCGCACCAGCCATCAGCTGCTTCACGTCGACAGTGCAGTCATGGAGATAGCAAATAATGTTTCTTTGCACTGCACAATGGCACGTGGCTACCCGCATGAAAAGCAGAAAGACTTGTGGTCTGACTAAGTCTGCTACCCCCAGTGTGTGTGTTGTAGCTTGTCTGTCATCACCATTTGGACATACGATGCTGATGGGTGCTTTTGTTTTACCGCAGTACCTGTGCTGCATGAGACAGGTATTCAGACTCAGAAAACAGCATGCTATGATTGAAACTGCTGGTAGCAGCTCAGCAAGGACGATGCAATCACAGAGGGAGCACACAATGCCTATCCTTACATAATTGGCATTTGCTGAATAAAGGCAAAGGCCTGTTACAGTTGGGATAGGTCTATGCACATTAGAAGGTGAGAACGCTTGCTGAATCTAACCAGATCAAACAGGTATTTTACTTTAACCACCTCTATCTTACAGGCAGGGGGAAGCTGACTGGACAGCTTGAGCTGTCTCAAAAATAAAAATGTAAGTAAGCAAACAGCTTACTTTAAAACTCTAGACAGTCTGGGAATGTCCCAACATATTTAGTGAAGGGGTCCCTTGAAAGATAAGGGCCTGGGCCAGAGCTCACTTTGGCAATGCCTTAAAATTTCTCTGACCCTCCTAGTATGAAACCTATGCTAGACCCATGCAGACACCTTTGCACTGTGGTGCAAAGGTGTGTGGTTGGTGCTCGGCAGCCTGATTGTGCACCGGTGCTAGGGAGAGAGGAGGAGAGTGCCATGGCTCTGTATATATGGCACTTTCCTGCTTCCTCCATGTCATTCAGTGCATCAACTTTGGTTGCAGTGCTGCGTTGGGTGACACTTTTGATAACCTGGGCCCAGGTTTCATTCTAACTATAATACACTGTACACCCTTATGAAATGGCAACCCCAGGGCTGTATGCATGCCATATTCACTACTACAAAAGTCTAGTCAACCTATTACGCCAGTAGGAACGTCTATGTGGGACAATTGCCCTTCTTTAAGGCAACCTTAAGCATTTTGTGATTTGTAACTTCCCAAATAAAAAGGTTTCTGCAAAGTTGATTTAGTGTCTGATGACCTTACGAAAGGTGGTTGTGTTATGCAGTTCTTGAACTGCTAAAATAGCTGTGGAGTCATTATGTTTGTTCCTGGTGGTTGGGAGGACATTGAATGGAGCGCACTGCACATACACACTCATGTTTGGGACTGTTGACCAACTTCTGTTTCTCATTAGAAGCTATGCTACTCAGAGTCCTTTCCCCGCCGACAAAGGAAGCACACCCTGCCCTGTGGTCTTCGTTCCACTAAGAGAGACTTAGAGATACCACGGCCCACAGCTATACCAAAGATCATATTCATCTTATATACCAGTGCCTTTGTAGGCGGTTACGGGGGCCCATTGACTATCTCCGTTCCTGGAAAGGACTGACATCCACGATGACAAGGACGCAATGCGGTTCTTGAGTTGCAAGATGGGCTCTGTAGTAACAACTAAGAAAAGCAACAAAAAAGGACATAAGAAGCAACCAAGAAAAGAACCAGCCACGGCCCATGCAGGTAAGCGCGGTAGGGTGGTGCGGTCGGGTGGGTCGGGGGACGACGGCAAAGGAAAATTAATTATTTATTTAATTTTCCCTCGTCATCGTCTGTGGAAATCCCCCACCCGACCCCACCGTCCCACTGCTCTTACCTGCACGGGTCGCGGCTGAAAAGGACATAGCAATTAAATCAACGGAAGTGCTGTAGATGGGGCTAGCTCTACAGAGTATGGGACAGATTTCTAAGACTCAGAACCTGACATTTGTCCAGTTGAAAGCCAGAGTGTGGAAGGAGAGCAAGCGGACTTGCATTAATAAGAAAAAGATGCACAGACTTGTGTGCCCTCCGTGCCTCGGCCTCCATTCACTCACACGATTAACTAGTTTTACTTCATATGCATTTTTTTAATGCTTTTATTAACAAAGATCTACTGACAGTGTTTATTGCACTAAATGTAACTAAATTGAACAGAACTAAACTAAACATTGGACATCATAGCAGACACTGAATCTCCCCATTCTGATTCTATTCACCATGAACCCCCACACCCTATTTGCTTCTCTTGAACCTGGCTTGCTTTTTAAGTCCAATGAATCCGCACAGTGCACTTTATTACCTGCCTTCAGCCTGGTTGTTCCATCCTGGTTAGGACTAGTGTGAGCAGTGGCGGCTTGCTGAGGGAGTGCCGTGGGGCGGTGTGCGGGGCGGGGGAGGGGCAGGGTGGGGGGGGTAGTGGACACGGACTTACGACGGACAGAACTCCCTCTGAGTTCTGTCCGTCGTATGTCCGAGTCCACTACCCCCCCACTCTGCCCCTACCCCACCCCACCAACCCGCGGCACTCCCTCGGCGAGCCGCCACTGAGTGTGAGCTAGGGGTGGGATCCACTCTGCCATTGCAAAATGCACCTAATGAATCTGATGGGAACCCCTGGCTTTTGTTGTCTGACGAAATCGCCCTGTGCACTTTATTAACTGGTTTATACATTGTTTTCTCTGGGTGGGACTATTGTGAGATAGGCCTGGTAGTCCCAATGAAATTGCAAAATGCACTTTATGAACCCGGACGCAGACCTCTTGGTCTTCTGACATTGCACAACGCACTTTAGTAGTTGCTTTAGCCTCTCCCCTCCAGGCTGGCGGGTAAGAATTATATACCCTCAAGCCCTTCACTCCTGGTTTTTGGACTAGTCCGCGGCAGGCTCTGTAGGATTTTGGACATGCTACCCTACGTTTTATGTTCCTGATTGGCGACAGAATGAATGTTACTTGAAGAGCCTTTTCTGAGGTCAGGATTTGCTTTTTAGTAATCTTAATCCTTAGAATCATAGGCTCACTAAAGGTGCATTTGTGTTAACGTCTGCAAGGCACCACTTGTTTAATTTCCTACATTTTTTATCTAGCAACCTCGCCATACTTTGAAATTATTTCAAAGTATATTGCGTTTTATTCTTCGGACTGAATGTTGTCACGGGAACGAGTGGGCAGAATAGTATATCTTGATTTTATTATAGATTGGAAAAAAATTAAATGCTTAAGCACTTTTATGACGCACTTAATTGGCAGACATATGCATTAATTAATTTTGTTATTACTGACTCTGTTCTGTTTAAATATTTCAATCTTCTTTGCTAAATTTTTATGTTATTAAATAACTACAAGTAATAAAAATGTACTTACTCATATGCTTCCTAATCCCACATTTCTCCATTCTATATTCTTCGACTCCTTACTGCTTTCCATCCTATATGAATTCCCATCATGCATCTCATATCCCTGTCCCCCCCCCCACACACACACGCCAATATTAACAATATTTCCTTTCTCCCAACGCCTGTAGGCTTCCTGGACCTGGGGCCCAGAAGGACACGGAGCCGTACTGTTGGTGAATTGTGACAGGGATAATAAGAGCTCCAAGAATATGGACTGCGTGGATAAGAGCCATCCTTGTTCCACAGGTAGGCAGTAAAAATAGCACTTATTTTCTGTAAGGAACCTGTTAATTTTAAATATGATTTATCAATGTCCAGAAATTTCTCCTACCAGATATGACAAACCACTATTGTATTTGACCTTGTGCCAGACAACAGAGACGCAACACTGTAATGAACATCTAGGGCCAGATTTATCATTATTTGACACAGCGCAATGCAGCAAGACAACTTGGTCCACTGCGTCAAATGGAGAGGGCAGGAATGTGCCATATTTACCAAGATATCGGCCATTCCTGCTCTTTCCCTGCTCTGGTGCACTAGGTGCTGCCTAACGCCAATGCAGGCACCTTTGCATCATGGTGCAAGGATTCCTGTGTTGCAGGCATGATTTTGTTTTGTGCAGGAAGGCACACTTTTCGGCTCCAAAACCAGTGGCGGCTCGCCGAGGGAGTGCTGCGGGGCGGTGGGGTGGGGCGGGGGAGGGGCAGGGTGGGGGATAGTGGAGTCCGACATACGACAGACAGGAGTAAGGTAAGTAATGAAATAAATAAAACAATTTACCTTGCGCGCGCTGCCTCACCAACTCGGCGAAGCAGCTCGCGCAAGGTAAATTGTTTTATTTATTTCATTACTTACCTTACTCCTGTCCGTCGTATGTCAGACTCCACTACCCCCCCTGCCCCTCCCCCGCCCCGCAGCACTCCCTTGGCGAGCCGCCACTGCCCAAAACGATCCTTAGAGGCATTTTCAGGATGTAGCACACACAGAAAGAGAAAACAACGAAGAGAAATAAAGACATTTCTCCTCATTGCGCCTCTATCGGGGAGGAGTACAGTTTTGATGCATTCCTAGGTTTACTAGTCTTGATAAATCTAGGAATGCGCCAAAAAGAATGGGTAGATGCGTGGGAACACTCATGCTTCATCCATGTAACGCCTTCCCGGTGTAGAATATTGCAAGGCAGCGACCTGCTCTGCCTTGAGTTACTCCAGATTTACCAAGCAAAGCAAGGTGACGCAAGGTGGCCTTGCGTGGCTTGGTAAATCTGACTTAAGGACTGCGCAGCCCTTGCTTCATCTTGCGTGACACAAGGGCTTGATAAATCTGTTGCAGCAGCCTTCTCTGGTTGTGGAGCAGGAGGCATCTTATGTTTAGCCATGATTAACTAATGCCACTCCTGCAGGCTGTTCTGGAAAATTAATTGTAAGTCTCATGGGCCCCGTGGCCAGCACAGTCTCTTTCCCATCTCCCAATCATGTACTAGTCACCTGGAAGAACATGGGAATGACTGATAAAAGCTACGGAGGCCCACTAAAGACAGAACTCAAATGAAAGAATCTGCCATCTCACAAGACACATACTGTGCAACTGTAGGCTCTGAGGAAAAGTAATATGTGCCTGTCAGCAGCTCACAATTCAATTCGCCTCAACAAAAATGGCTGGAGATTTGCAATCTGAAGAAAATAAAGAGGAGAGAGAGAGAGGGATAAAGATACAACTTTACGAAGCATGAAGCATATAGGCAGCTCACGTGGTTGTCAAACAACTCACCAGAGGGCTCAGATGAGGTTCATAGAGGTCAAATGTCAAGAGGACCTCAAGATGGCTAGGAGTAAAATGCTTGGTGTGTGGCATAAGATAACTCACCACCTACCCACTCCAAAAAAGTGTTGCCTTCACACCAGTAGAGCCCAAACTAAATGTAGGGGTAGGCACAACAATCTTTCAACAGTCTTTAAACTAATATGTTCTCCATGGCATCTTCATTAGGCGTGCTCTCAATTTGAAAGATGGTGATCGTACTAAGGTGCAAGCCCTCATAGCAGTACCCATAACAAAACCTGCAGCAGAACAGCCTTTCCAATGTGTACGACGTTAAGTAAGAGCAATGGAACTAGAGCTATGCATCTTTCCCTCAATAATAATGTACATGCAGGGGTAAACAAAGAAAGGAACCGAAAGAAGATGCCTTAACTGGATTTATTGCATAAAAAAACTGAAGGCCAACACAAAGCTGATACAAAAATGAAACAAACACGTGTCCAAGTCCATCCAGAGATAAACTAAGATGGAAAGAATACAAAGAAAGATAATAAGAGGAAGAAACAAAACCAGGCAACGAAGAAGATTATAAATAAATGAGTTTTAAGTCCTTCCAAAAAGATAGCAAGTTGGGGCTGTGTTTTAAGACCTGAGTTAGAGTTTGGCAGATGTTTGACATCCTCTAATATGTAGCAGGTGTCCTGTGCGCCCTACTCTAAGGGGCATATTCTCAAGGACTTATCACCGAGTTATCGGCACTTTAGCACAGCAAAAGTGGTGAAAGAATTATCGCCCCATTCTCAAGCTGGTGCAAACTGCCCACATCGCCAGTTTTCCAGCGATAGCTGCCTCAAAAAACATCGCCACGGATGAGAGAGACAACTAACGCTAATGATATGCAGAGTAGGCGTTCCCGTGCAAAAACACACGAAAACACCACTCCGCGATATTCCCAACTTCCAGCCAGATCTGCGATGCGAACCAAAAACAGGCGATAAGGTGCGTTAGCAGCAGGGATTTAACACCTGCCTTTTACTGGTGTTAAGCAGGACGACTACCTGCAGTAGAAAGGGAGCACAGCCCAGAGCCACATCTGAAGACCAACAGATGCCATGGAGACACTGACCGTGCAGCTCGGAGACCCGAGAGGGCCACAACACCCACCGCCACCACCCCCCGGCCCCTCCCCCCGGCCCACCCCTGACTACCACAGAGGCAGTGCAGAACAGGACAGCGGACGTTCCCAAAGCGCACCAGCCTCAGAGACTCAACGCCAGAGGAAGCCATTGCCCACTAAAGGCACAAAAGGACAACCATCCACTGCATCCTGACCCACATTGCTCACAGGCTGACGGTACCAACACAGCGGAGAACCACCATCCCTCCGCAGACGAAGCAGCTGGCTGTGCTGCACCTGTTGGCCCCTGGAACCCCCCAAACAACAACTTCCAGAGTCGGAGGAGTCTCACGGCCAGCCCATCATACGTCCTCACCCATGTCATGGATGCATGTCCATGATAGCAACGGCGGGCCCCTGTCACCGCACCACACGACAGTTCCAATTCGTAGTGTTCCTGCGCAACCAACCCCAACGCCAGCCGTTGCCAGACGCCACTGTGCCCCAGATTCAATACTATAGCAACTGAAATGGGGGTGCGCACGGTCATGAAGTCCAGCAGACAACAGTAGTGTAAAAACAGTCCTTTATTACAAATACAACAAAAAACAATAAGAAAAGCACAGCCAACGCCCAACGGGGAACTTCATCAGGACAACGTGTGGCCCCAAGTAACTGCAAATGCTGAGGGAACTCCACAATACCATCCCATACTCCGGAAGTCTGTATCCAGAAACCTGTTGGACAAATGGTGACAATGGTCAAGCGTCCGCATGGTCACAAACCTAATCTTGTACAGTGTATAGCACTTGGACAAACCGGAATGCCCACAGGAAAGACAAAGCCTGCCCAAAACAGACCGTAACAGAAGTACGTGTGGCCGTAACCTTCGTAGGAAATAAAAGGAAGGTTACGGTCACACCAACTTCTGTTATGGTCTCATGATGCAGGATTACTCATACCTGTAAGCATCACGGTTTGTATCAGCATGATACCCCTGCACCTTCACTCCCCCCACCCAGCCACGAGGGCGCCGCCGTGACCGGTGGTGCCTATGCGATCCTGTGCGCCTGCTGCACCCCAGCCCTGGTCCCCAGACCAGTCCGCCAACCAGCGATGAGTGCCTGCCCCAGCGCACCCAGGCCTCAATGCTCACCTGCCGCCACCGGCGTGTCTCCAAGAGGGCCCACCACATGCCGGTGCAACCTCCTCAGCCAATCGCTGGATTCCGTGCCACAGGCCCCCAGCGCACCGTGCGGCACGCACTGCGGAGTCATGTGTGTGCTGACTGCTGCCTCCGGCGTACACTGCGGTCCAGCAGGGCTCACAATTCAAATCGAATCTTGATTGGCAGGACGGCGTATCGAGGCCTACACTTCATCACAGGCTGCACACCCGCTCAGCTCTGGTGCCACTAACTCAGTGCACCTCAAGTCACCGTCCCGTGGCGGTAGGCCTGTGCCGGCCTGAGTGCCTCGGATGCCACCAACTCTGTGCACCGCAAATCACCGCCCCGTGGCGGTAGGCCCGTGCCGGCCTGAGTGCCTCGGATGCCACCAACTCTGTGCACCTCAAATCACCGTCCCGTGGCGGTAGGCCCGTGCCGGCCTGAGTGCCTCGGATGCCACCAACTCTGTGCACCTCAAGTCATGGGCCCTTTATGATTGAGTCCCGTGTTGTGGACGCCATTATGTCACCTCCGGCAGTGGGGAATGTGATGTGGTAGGGCCCTAGGCCCTCATGCATAAATCATGACCACACGGACACACTCAGCTAGATAGTGGAAATGGCCTCGGGCAAGTGCGCCCGGCCCCTTTTGTTGGCAGGGTCACATGTCCTGTGACGCCTGTGCTGGATGGGTGTGGTGTGGGTGTAAACCAGCCCTCAGGGAGTGGCATGCTGACAACTAGACCTGTGATCAGCAGATCACTACAGGGAAGACCTGGGACATGTAGCGTTGTCGTCACCCACTGTAAGCGTAAGCGGAGTGGGCTGGCCTGGCGTATGCCAGTCCAGCGTAGGGGTGTGAACAATGACCCCGGCGCTCTGGGCGTGGTCCCGTTCTGGGCTGGACAAGGAGGTGACTGATGCGTGTGTCTCTGAGGTGGTGTTGGTGCCACCCGGTCCGTAATCGGTAATGTTGCACCCTGTGACTCAGGTCCCACAACATGTGCAACATGGACGTAAGGGGGAATCACTGACTCTACATTCATCCATACTTCCATACTTGAATGATCATAGACATGACACATCTGTGTGAATTTGATTGTTTAATGCACAGTCAGTGGAGTGTTGTAGCTGGAGCAGTACAGGGCCATGCAAAGCCCACTTTACATTGTTGGCCCGTGGAGGGCCAGCCAGGTTCCTTCGGGGAATGACAAGTACATCGGAAGAGGAAGAGTTCAGTCCGCAGTCTGATAGCTGTGCCATTGGTGACCAAACAGAATATGGCAGTCCATGTCGAGGTCCAAGGTGAGTGTCACCGAGTGCATCGGGGGACAGTGGAAGGTGATGATGCAGAGGGCAGAACCAAGCAGAAACAGGTCATATGGCGGAGAAGAATGCTACTGCTTCCTCACTACCTGTAAGGCAGATGCATCCGCATCTTCGTCCTCTGATGTGTCAGGTGCCTCACATGTGGGTGGTGGTGTTTTCTCTGCAGCACTGTGTGGCAGTGACACATCAGGGGCCGGAGGTGGATTGTCTGCCGCACTGTGAGGCACTGACACATCAGGGGGCGGAGATGTGGATGTCGAAGCAGCAACAGCATTCATCTGCGCCAGGCCTTGTGGCAGAAATGCCATGACGAGGATCTGCAGGGCATGGTAGATCCCAGCTACATCACGCTGGTGTGCAGCCGTGGCAGCCATTCTTTCTGACTGCATCCGCTCCATGTTCTCCATGATCCTCCGCATGTGTCCCAACTCCCGGCTGACATCGCTGTAGCCACTCTGACTAGTCAGTTGTCCTTGTCTCTGAGTCAGGACTCCAGCAATTTCATCCATGGATCGTATGGCATCTAGTTTGGCTGCCATGAGGTCAAACCCCACCCGCACCTGATCAGCCATCTTCTCCTGGCACCCTAACACATGGCGTTGGAAGGCCATGTGTTGTTCGTGGTGGTCCTGGGAGACAGCCGTGGTGGTGGGTGCTTCCTGCTGTGTGGTCTGTGCAGGGGGTGGGGTTTCCTCGATGCAGCTGGGCTGCCCTGCTCCTGGAGGTGGGGTGCCGAAGCTGTCCATGAGCCGTTGGAGGGCGTCGGTGTCGATGGAGGGGAGGTCCTCTTCATCATCAGTGAAGAGGTCTGCCGTCTGCTCTGCAGGAGGTGTTGATTCACCCTCTGCAATGTAAAGGGGAGTTGCAGTTTAACATTGTTTTCACATGTATGTTGACGCATTGTACAGGTTCACATACGAACTGCATGACAATGTACATTGTGGCTGTTTGGGAGGCGCTGCCTATTTGATGCGGGACAGTGGACATGACGACAACATCGCGGATGTGTGTTTGTACTTGTGCATGGGTTTGTTGTGAGATTAGTGATGTGTGGGGAGGGCCCCCTCTGGGCACATAGTCGACGGGGGCCTACTTGCAGTTTCTAGGTGTGCTGCAGTGTGCCAAGGGGATCAGGGACATGCTCCAGAGTAATCGTGGGTGTGCACTGTGCTATGCTTAATTGTGCATGTGTGCCATTGTGCCCATGTCCCCCCAGTCCCTGGTTGTTACTCACCCTCTTGCTGTTGTGTCGGCTCCTGTTGAGCAGTATCCTGTCCCCCGACTTCTGCCACCGTCTCCACACTGATGACTGTGGAGACCATTTCCTCCATCTCGTCCAGCTCCTCCTGTGGCGCTGGACTCCCACCTTCAGTCTGCATTGCTGCCTTCTGGTTGTTGGCGAGTTTCTGCTTGGTTTTGCGCTTCACATCATTCCAGCGCCTCTTGACCTCTTCCATTGTCCTCCTCAGCACTCCGATTGCATTCACCTTGTCCACGATGGACTGCCATATTCCATTTTTTGTCGCCAATGACACATTGGAGGTGACAAACAGTTGTTGATGGTATTTCATTACCTCCGTTATCAGGATCCTGTTTTCCTGCGGACTGAACCGCGTCTTCCTCTTCTTCCTGTCCTTGCCCTTCCCTGACCCCTAGGTCCCGGCCTGGTCCTCCTGGGGGCTTGTGGGGTTCTGCTCGTCCTCTGTTCCTGCTCCGGCTACCTCCATTGTGCTTCGCAGTTGTTTTGTTTTTGTTTGTGTTTTTTTTTCCTGCTTTTGTAGTGATTTTTCCCGCCTGACGTGTGTGAATTGCAGGCCTGGCGCTGCTTGTCGCCGATTTTTCTATCGCGGTTGGGCCCATCGCAACTTTTTTCACGTTCGGGTTTCCTTTTTTTTATCGCCGTCGCGGTAGTTGTATCTCGGACATTTTACGCGTTCTCGGGGGACTATCGCATGTTACCGCCGTGTTGAGAATACGACGTTGACACAGAGTTATTTTCCCGCGTTAGACGGCGATATGAAAACGTGCGTTACCCTTTTTTGGCGATGATTATCGCACGTTCTTGAGAATATGCCCCTAAGTGTATAGATGTCTAAACCCTCTAAATAAGACATTTGGGATAGGTGTTAGTTTTTGGTGGATGTCTCGGCTCAACCAAATTCTAAATCAGGCCCCTGCTCCTCCGGTAGACAGTTCCAGAATCAGAGTACTTGGCATGAAAAGACCTGATTCAGAAGTAGCTTGAATTTTGTCTATTTTGGGATTTCAGTGAGTAACAACAAAATTCCATCTTCTGGATGGGAATGTTCTAGTACTTGTTCCGTTGTTTCTAATGGGAGAGTTTAAGCTTGATTAATATGGAAGTTGGAAGGAGGTGGATTTTGGAAATATGAAGAACCAAGGGGGCAAAAAACAAATTCCATGCCATCATAACGTGTGTTCAGAAAAGTCAAGATGTCCTCTGTCATTGTGCACATGCTTGTGCGGTGATTTGAGTCTGCGCGCAGTGTTCATCAACCAGGTAAGCGTACAATTGCCCTGAGCCAATACAGTGTGCACACTATTGCTTAGACTTACTACGGACTGCACTAGTTTTCATGCGGCACAGCACAATTTTGCACTGTGCCTGCAAGTCTTGTAATAGTTCGAAGTGAGGCTTCGCCTCACATTTTGTTTTTGTAATAGTTTTTATATAGCGCAAACTAGACCCGAAGGTATGAGAGTACTTTACATGAGTACCAGCTACGTTACAGACGGACACATTCATATTTTTGGTAGGCACAGGGAGATTAAGTGATTTGCCCAGAATCACAGGATGTTGAGCGTTTCTGCCGAGACTTGAACCCGGCTCCCCAGTTTCGAGGTCGACCGCTCTAGCCTTAGGCCACATCTTCTTTATGCTTTAACAGTGCATGTGCAAAACATTGGTATCTAACACCACATGTTGTGTGCCATATATTACCTTAACCCCTGTTCCTCAATATATAGTTCTGAACCTTGAAATGGAGATGTAACATGACCCTAGCAACGCTGGTTACATCATAAAACGATTTAGTTTGTGACTTAGGTCCAGCTTTGCAAACCTTAAAGAAGATGGGAGCCATGTTGTTATAAGGCATTTTCACTTTGGTGACTTCACTATTGTGTGGTGCTTCTGAGCGTTAAATAAAGGGGGCAATATAAGAGGGCTACCTGTTGAACTCGGACTGAACCTTGTACTTTATTTCAAAGATCCAGTTAAGCAACAGGCTGCTGTGATACAAAAATAGTGGCGGCCACCAGCCAGCCATCTTGGAGACAGTAGTGCAGGACTGTGTAGAAGATAGAGTCAAAGAAAACTAACTGAGAGGCTGAGGCAGAAGAGTAGCTAAATACCTTAAGGTTTACTACTGCTGAGCTTTCAAAACACACAGAAACAAAACAAAAATGTATCCTTGTCTCACATTTTGCTTACATTGAGTAAACTCACACCTTACTTAGAGGGAGGCTATTTGTTGACTGCAAGGATTACCAATAAAAAATAAAATAAAAAAAACATTAAAGGTTAAAGAATGTACGGACCAAACTATTATGAATACTACAAATTTATTAGTTAACTACCACAAGATGTTGAAGGAAAACAACTCATGACAAATGATGTAACCATTTTATTGTAAAACAGTAAAGCCAACCATTGACATCAAAGTCTATGGAAGTCAGTGTCTTTTTCTCTGTTGAAAAAAGTTACCTTCAGTTTAGTAATTTTTCAGAAGCTTAAACTTCAGCAGTGGAAAGAATCTTCAAGCCTCATTTGACAAAGGTTGGTACATTGACAGGATCGCAGCAGAAAGGGTAGTGTAAAAAGAACCTAAAGCTGCAGGTGACAGAGGTGTTTGTGGTTGAATCTGGTTGAAATGTTGTCAGATGACCTGGGCAGCATCTCTTGAACGCTTCTTCCTTTGTGGAGCAAACAGAGCTTTCCTCCCAGTAGCAGGAAGGTGCAGTAGGCAAGGCTAAACAGGGTTCAGGGTACTCTCTTCGAGCTTGCTGTGTTTATCCATTGCGGGATAGAAAAAGGTCTGGCAGAGACGAGCGGTCGGCAGAAGCCAGGCATATTAAATCTTTCCCTGACCAGGACTAAGGTATTTATCCCCTAGTTTTCACATATATGCAGTAAAAGTTTTATATTTTTTTTGTTTCCGTGTTTTGGTACAATGCGATGACTCTATAGACATCTTGTTTTTTTCGAGTCTCACAAATTCGGCAAGATCCTTAAGACTGGTCTTGTTATGACTGAGCCCGTGGAGACCAGTGTACTAGTAGGTGTTGTCAGTGCCAATGCCTCCTAGTCTTCACGTGCACAGCCAGACAATAAACATGGAGAAGGCAGGCTCGGACCTTCTAAGAGTCTTCTCTGGAAATCTCTGGATCCACTTTTTCTGGACATTACAGTTACCAGACAATCAGGTGTGGTGGCGCATGGGGCTTGAAAGACATATAGGCAGGGAGGACACCAGCCTCAAGTAGAGTACTTATCTGTTACTGTGAGTAGATCAGAAGACTGGTTTCTCTATCAGAGGACAAAGGTGTAATGAAGAACAGTTTTTAACTACTTTGTTTGCGGTGTCTTCTTGTCTTGATCCCAGCGTCCATATGGATTTTGAGCAGTGCTCGACACCTTTTAGGGGAAAGCCTTAACTTTATTTGTGAAAACCTCAAAACACCAAATACAAATCAGAAGCTCTAGGTTCCTCTACTGAATATCAACCCCCAGAATATTGTTCTATAAGAATATCTATGACAGACTGTTGAGGGACAAAATATCAAAAGGTAAGTGCATATAGGGAAGTATACATTTACTATTCCAAACCCCACATCAACATACCTTGAAGATATATAGATTGCCAATGTACATATACGTGGAATTTGGTATAGAAAATCTGCACTTACCTGTCTCTATCACTTTGGATATTTTGCCCTCAATATTGTGCCCCATTTATATTCTGGTGTCGATATTCAGGGTGCACACCTAAGCTTTCCCAAGCCTGTGTACTGACAAAACCTCTCTCACTGTTTAGGTTTCGCCTGGGCTGCGCTTGCACTGTGCTTGAGAAATCTGTTGTCTTTAATATAAGCTTAAAAGGGGCTTATATCCCGCCTCCTCTCTTTCCTGGCTTTTCACTGGTTCCTGTGTGTGCCACTTACTTTTCCTCCATTTCTATTGGCTGTAGCATATTTTCCTGCTTTTACCAATGCTTGTTCCTCGACTGCTTCCCTTATCAGTTTCCTGTAGCCAAAATACTGTCAACATCCGCTTTGGTGGAACAATTTTTTCATAAAGTTTTGCCTCTTGTTGCTTTTTCGTCTGAACAGTTTCAGCACTCCGTCCATCATCTCCTTCTGTTTGCTTTGTTTGCCCTAAGTTGGCAGGGTATGCCCAGACGTGGGTCCCTTGCTCACTTTGCCTCTGAATTCAAGCTAGCCTGGCTGGCTGATGAGGGATGTTATCCCAAAACTGGTCCTAGGATGCTTGTTTCCGGTCCAGGGAAGACCTGGCTTGGCAGTTCGGGCTGAACTGTTCCCATGAGGCACAGGGTCAAGACTGATTTGCATATGGCTGGGTCTGAACTGGGGTGGCGAAGTGAGCTAAAGAAGGATGACGGATTAAACCCAGATCTGTGACTAGGGGTGAGTGTCTGAAAAGTTTCAGCGTTCCATCCATCATCTCCTTGTGTTTGCTTTTTCGTCTTCCAGCAGATTTATATAGCAATTTATCACCCGGAGAGATTAAGTGATTTACCCAGAATCACAGAATGTCGCGCTGCTGAGAATCGAACCGAGATCCCCAGATCTTGCATCAGCAGCTCTGGCCACTGCTCCACATCCTCTCCACTCCCTATTTAGGAGATTTATATAGCACTGTAAGTCTACTCCGGGATACTGCAGAGCACTATACAGTAAGAATTACAAGTCCAGTTATTGTCAGGCAGTAGGAGTTCAACTGAATGTGGGGCAAGTCTCCTATCCGGGATTCCTCATCCTATCCGGGATTCCTCACTCACCCAAGTCTGTATTGTATTCGAAGAACAGGCTGAAAAGCTCAGCCTTACAGCATTTCCGGAATCTGCTTTCAATGCTGGATTCAATATATTCCTAAAGTTGTGTGTCTAGCGTCACACAATTTGGTCACATGGGGTGACAAAATTCAAATTCTGGTGTCTTCCCGTTTTAGCACTGAGAACTTTTCAGCCACTTGAGAGCGCCTTCTCTCATTGTAACATATCTTTAGATGCCCTTCATTTAGCTGATCCCCAAAAGATATAACAAGCTTGCAACATACAGAAATCATTTTTGGGCTGACACATTTCTTTTGGGTCGAAAACACCATCTGCTTGCAGTAAAATTATTGAAGTCAGTCACAGGCAGGAGCCGCACACCGCAGAGTACATGGCCAATGCGAAAAATACAATATTAGTTCGTCTTGCCGCAGATTTATATAGAAACTTATCACGAGAGATTAAGTAATTTGCCCAGAATCACAGGATGTTGCACCGCCGAGACCCAAACCGAGATGCCCAGCTCTCGAGTCAGCAGCTCTGGCTGCTGCGCTACATCATTTCCACTCCTGTGATACTTGTAAGGGAGCTCTTTCCTTCGTCCCGGACGGTGCTTGATAAAAACACCTTTTTATTCATCACATAGGTGAAACCAATTCATTACCAATGCTTGTTTTTGTTCCCTACCGCTTCCACTTCTAAAGAACAGTGGCCTCTGAGTTAGAGCAGCAAAAGGTCACAACCCTCTGAGCTTTGAGCCAGTTGCCCGCAATGTGCTCTGTGAGAACAACAGTCCTGGCACTTGGGCAAATTAACAAAGCAAAGGACCCTTCTGAACTGCACCTGGTGTGGCATTCAAGGCAGAGCTTCCCAAGAAGGTGTATTTACATTTGGATAGTCTCCCTCCAGGCAGTCCAGGCAGTCCCAGTCAATGATATGTATATTATTCTACTTTAGTAAAAAAATGTCATTTCTTACAAAAATATAATTTGGAAACACAATCTAATCAAACTAATCTCATACAAGTTTCACTACACACGAGATAGATGGGAATTAATACCTTTGTTCCAAAACTAATCTTCAAGGACAAAATTCTTGTAAACCTCTATGGCCCTGATTATAATCTGGGGATTAAATTCCAAATTATGTGATTATTATCACACCCAGATATATTTCCCCGGCAGAATAAGGCTGGTTAATCCTGCCAAAATGTGTTGGTGGAAAAGGCCAGAAAACATGCAGAGTTGTAGTCTTTAAAGATTGAAACTTCATGTTATGCTTCATTTCCAAATGAAAAACTTACCAATAGGAAGTATTTGCTGTACCTGGTAAATACCCCACTTTGAATTATAAGTATTTACTGGGTGTGGTAAATATCTCCTACCATCCAGCTCCTTTGTAATCTGGATCTATGTGTACATCATGAGTTGTAAAGGCCAGGCCGAGTGGAAGAGCAAGGTATAGGGGAAATTAAGATAAGATTTATAACCAGGTTTGTCCTAATTGCTACATGTCCACCTACCCTGCAGTGCAGAAAAACTTTTGGGAAGCACATTGTCCACAACTACATGCAAATTGGCTTGACCCAGGGCAAGCTTTTTTCATGTTATCAGTATAGCTTGTACAGGGATAAACGTCTGGTCTATTTAAACAGAGGTTCCTGGGGGCTGAGACAGAACATTTGGTTTTATTTAGCATTTTTGTGGTAATGGAAAGTCCTCCAAATTCTGGAGGATTTTCCAAGGATTTTCCATTCCCACCCTATCCAAGATCAAACAACCACAAATTATCGCAAATTGGTGTCTAGACAAGATGAGATAGCACTCTTATATACAGCTGTGTTAAAAATGGCCAAAAGTAGCTGCGCTTAGTGCCTGATTATGAGTTCGCCAGTCTTACCGTCGTACCGCAGCAGCCCCAAGAAGACCACTGCGGCGACGGTCTCCCACCTGCCATATTACAATGTCACTGCTGGGCCAGCAGTGGTGTTTCTGACTGAGGTGTGTATATGTGTCGATGCATGTGTGTATAATTTTGACTGCACAAGTGTTAATTGTACACGTATGCATGACTCAAGAAAAAATATCTACTACCAGTACTTTCCCATTGCTGGAGTCTGGACCATATGTGCCCAGTCCAGTCAATGGGTAAATAGTACAAAACAGACTTACCTGGATTTCGGCACCAATAGGGTCATTTTCTTTGGGGTCAAGCTACTGTGAAGGGGGTCCTTGGAGGAAGGGATCCACGTGGAAGACAGAAGGGAAGAAAAGGAAATGGGTGAGTATGTGCCCCGATCCCTGAGATTCCGCGGTGCTCCAGCGGTCTTTTGTTCAGAAAGCTGCCAACATGGTAATAAGGCAGTCGGACCGCCAACTGTGCGGCGGGGTTTCCAACGCCGTGTCATCAGCAGTTCACTTACCGCCAAACTCATAATCAGGCCCTTAGTTTTCTAAAATGCTTCTGATTATTCATTGACTCAAAAGGCTGGCTCATTGAAGAAAGGATTCATAAACAAATGTGAGACAACTGCATAAGCACTGTGCTATCTTTCTTATCTGACAAAGCAGCACCATTGCCTGCATCCTAGATTCTTTATGCAAATCATAACTAGTGCAGACACCAAGATTTTAGAACATTCAATGCACATGTCCAGTGCACCTTGCAAAATAGTCCTGAGAATTCAATGGAGAACCCTTCTGTGTTTGGCATATTTTTCAAGACATCTCACATACTCTCTGATCATTATTCTACTCTATGTTGGTACTTGCGAAAGGCCTGGAAATAACCTTCCATGGACAATCCTCTCCTTTTTTCTCGTGGTGCTTGGGAAAGCTTGAGGTTGGTGGAATCCAGGGCACCTATTAGTCTCTATTTTGTGCCTCTCGCCAGTTTTGAAAGGCTTTTTTTCTGATGATTTGCTCTGTTGATTGATCTTTCTCTTCGTGTGTCTTCTCTTCCCTAGATGTGAAGGACATGTCACCCATGATCCTGAGAAGCCACGGCCCTGGGGCCATCTTTGAGAAGTATACTGTAGCTCTCAACATTTCAAAGGATGTAGTGGAGAAAGTCGGAGTGTTCATGGTAGTTGGTGAGTACTGAGGATGTCTTAGCATAATTTTTAACTTCGGGAGAGTAGAGAAAAAAAGAGACGGAGAACAGAAAGTACAGATCCTTTATTCATTTTTGTGCTATTGTTACTCTGTCAGATACATTTCTTTAATCTGTTATATGGCCATCTGAAATTATAGCTTACAGATATCTTGTACTCTAATGCCACCCTCCTTTAGTACATTCAGAGATCATCTTGCCTTTTATTTTAAAATGTTCTTTTCCGTCTTGTTGGCATATCAAACTTAAGGCTGCAAGAGAGAATGGATTTGGAGAGCCAAACCTGGCTCCATTTTGCCTTGTGTGTAATCCTGCCTGAGGGCAATGAATTATTTGACTCTAGAATGATGGTGCTGTTGTTTTGAGGTTGCTGACTGTTTCTGAGCCTTAGGAGTTTTCTGTTAAAGGCACCCTCAGATCTCACCTTCTTGGTTTATGCCTTCCATGAGGCTAACTGTTTTTTCCTTGCTGGTGATACTTCTTACCGAGGTCTTCTGAGTTACTAGAGCCACGACGCACCTAACCTTTGCCACTCACTAAGCACAATCCAATGACTCTCCTCAATGTGCATCACTCTTGTGGGCTCTACCTCCTACCTAGCACTGCTTCTGTACACCTTGTGGGTGGATCTATATGATACTGTACTTGTGTATTATATGAGTGGTGTTTTACTGTAAAGCCCATTGCAATGAGTTGATACCTGTGCCTCCTGCTCTCTCCTTGTGCTGTGGCTGGCGTAGGTTCGCAGCACCATCACATTCTAGGTGGGTCTACAGTCTACTATGAGGTTTCATGCAGTGGTCAGGAGGAGACAAAATTCTACGTGGAAGGGCTTAGCTTCCCCGATGTTAACTTTTCGGGATTGGTTTCCATCAAACTCACTCTCCAGGATAAGCGCAACAAGGTATGTGAAAAAAAAGAGTTCAACATTGGCAATCCAGCAACCAAAAGTCATTCAACAGGTGGCTCAATGAAAAACACAATGACAGTGCCCTCAATAATTGTGAAACATAAAATTAGAGTGGGCTGAATTTCTGAGCAAAGCAAAATCACATTGTACTAAGCGCCATGGAAAATATCAGTACATAGCACAAAATGTGCATGTAATACATGACCCCTGTGGAGTGCAGAGTGTAGCCCTTGCTTTATTTTGCCTAAAGAAAATAGCTTCTTAATTCAGTTTAAGTTTGGTCTTGGCTTATGTGGCATTTGCCTACTTACTTTGCTTCATGACGGCTGGAGGGTAATGGACCTGTATCTTGTGGCCAAGGGTGTTTTGTATAGACTTTCTCTAGGATTTTGGACACTGGCCTTTTTCCATGGAAGTTGCTCTCTACCTCTTACTTAACACTGGCCTCAACTCTGTCCACTGCATACTTGCCTTACTCTCTGCAGATCAGGGATTACTGGCATTTGGTCCTGTGTACGGACTACTGACTTTGCACTTTGTTGGTAGGTGATCACTGGATTTTGGGACTTTAGTGTTGTTCTCTTTGAGCTATGGGATAATGGGTCGATTATTGTGCACTATAAAATCCCTTTGTAGGCATGGAATAGTGGGCATATTTCATGTGTGCCAGGAAATAATGTCCATGTTCTCACTGGACTCCAACGGGCGCTTGTATATTAGGCCCACACTCCATACATTCTAGGGCAGCTTACCTGTTTATCATCTCTTTAGGGCTATCCAGATTCAGCAATATTTACTGATGAGGTGGTGTTCCGGATCGCCCCGTGGATCATGACCCCTAACACCCTCAAACCCCTGGAAGTCTTCGTCTGCAGGTAAATGAGAGATGGATTGAGAGGCCACTGCATACATTCTCTGTTTACAACTACACAATTGCCTATCATGTTTCCTTCTCTCAATTGTAGTATACCTGAGAACACCGAGTTTTTAGGGCAGCTGATCAATTTGGTAAAAAAAGCAAACTGCAAGCTGACCATCTGCACTGAGGCGGATCATCGAGGAGACCGCTGGATTCAGGTAACAACAGAGTGCAGAACAAATTGGTATACTTGTAACGTGAACCATACACGAATTAGTACAATGTTTCTCCCAATCACTAACTCTTCTCCTTTGGGCAAAAAAGACCCCTCTCAATAGGTATTCTGCTGTTTCCCAAAAAGGAGGAATACCTATTCTCTGGAGTATACACGTGTCCTACTGTTCTAGAAAGACTACAACCCCACTGCCTTAGAACACAGCTGCATAGAAAGACTCTTCTTTAGTGAAAGATGGACTTCAAAACATTTGAGGCCTGATTCACAAGGATAACTTACACTTTTCAGTAACTTGCATGTGTAATTTACTCTTACTATTTTGAGTAACTTCACTACTTTTGTCTATTCACACAATCCAAGTGTAAAGTTATTCAAAAGTGTAAGAGTAAATTGCATGTGTACAAAACTTAAAAGTGTAATTACCTTGGTGAATAGCGCCAGCAGTTTGTGAATAGCCCTGAGGCCCTTCATTTTAGTGGAGACATGCAAGTCATATTTTGTAGTAAATTTACACTTGGATTTTGTGAAAATCACTCAAAAGTGTAAGTTACCTTTGTGACTCAGGTCCTTTGTCATCTATTCCTTGAGGGTCAGATTTATCAAATATTCACACAACGCAATGCTGCAAGCCACCTTGCTGGGCTGCATAAAAGGGAGAGGGCAGGAATACTCTGTGTTTAACATTATACAGCACATTCCTACTCTCTGCCTGCGCTGGCGCACAAACTGTTCCCTAGCACCAATGTAGGCACTCTTGCAGCCTAGCACCATGTTGCAGGCACCCTTATACCATGGTATAAAGGTGCCTGCTTTGTTGGCAGGATTGTTTTTGTGCAGAAAGGGACACCTTCCTGCATACTAACAATCCTCTGAGACGTTTTCCTCTTTCTGTGTGTGCTGCGGAATGCAGCATACATAGAAAGAGGAGAAATAAACAAAAGTTCTCCTCATTGCACCTCCCCTGGGAAGGCATAGCATTTTGACACATTCCCAGGTCAGTCAAGTTAAAGTAACTCGCCACTGAAGAAAAACTAAGGTTTTTCATGTAAAACTCTCACCCACCAGGTGTGATACTGTAATGCTGCATCATGGAACCTGCGGTCCCCGGAGGAATCTCCAAGTAGGTGGAAAGGGAGAGGTGTCGCCTTGATGCAAGTGTGACAACAGATCACCCTCTCCCCCGGATGTACCATGATGCAACATTACAACATCATATATTATACCAAACCATGAACGCCTAATAGGTGGTAACTGTATATATTTTAATATTTTCTGCATGCAAATAGTGTGCGTCCAGTGTGAATTGACAGGAGTGGTAACAGGGAACTAGCTTCCCGAGGTCCTGAAGATGAGCCATCTAGGGGCACGGCTCGAACATGTCGACCTTTTAGGAGAATAGATCCATTATAAACCTCTTACGCTAAAACTCCCCCTATTTTTTAACCATACCGACTAGAGGTTAAAATAAATTAAGGGACACCTACTAGGTATTTTTAACTATATACCAACAATCACCGCTCCCCTCCTTTTTAGAACAACTTCTTTATCATTGTATATAACAACAATAAGTGCTCTCACGTAGGTCATAGGTCGTAGCACGCCTCGATCTGCAGCGGAACGGGATGGACCTGATGATAAAGCATGCCACAAAGGGGTAACCAGGGTGGGTGAGGGTTTTATTGTTCCATCTCACTAGGCGATGACCTAATAACTTATGAAAGTGTGGCATGTTCAATACATTCAGGCTACAAAAGTATATGTTTCCATAGTTTCCAAGCTAGGATAGTTAGTTATGTCATTAGTGCTCTAAAGTCCAAAACAGCCAAAAAACCTTGTTCTGAAAATATAAGCCGGTAAGTGAAAGACATCTATAGATTCCACTGTGTTTAAAATATAACTTCTCCCAATCCATTCACTAAAGTCCAAATTGATTCTTTTTGATATCTCCCTGAATTTCTATTTTTATTCCCTCAACCTATTGGGACTCTTACAAATTCCAGGGGCAGCTAGATTTCCATTTTGTTCCCAAACTCAAAAAACATAAACGCAGTGGGTTCCAACTGACGCTTCATCAAAATACTAACTTCTGTTTTTTTTTTACTCCTATAACTATATTCAGGGAAGTTATGTCCTAATGGTCCAGATCTAATTCTCAGTACTTTTCTTTTGCTATTTTCACTAGGATGAAATGGAATTTGGTTATGTAGAGGCTCCTCAGAAATCCTTTCCAGTGGTCTTCGATTCACCCAGGAACGGGCCCCTGCAATACTTTCCAATCAAAAATATCTTGGTAAGGTGAATTCTTCCAAATGTGTCTTTCTTGAAATGTAAACTCACCTTCCACATTGGGTTCCTTTTTTCTCACAGAGGACTGCTAAATCCCAACACAATCTTTGTCACCTTCACAAGAAACCATAATGAGAACACCTCCTCTGCCTCACAAGATCTCCTTCCACCCACAAGAGACTGCCTCATCATCTAAAAGTTATCATCTCAACCCAACTAGGGAACTTGTCTTGTTACAGTCGAAACTTTCACTCCGATCCAAAACCATTTCACCCTTCACTGTGGGCCCAGTCCCTACCTTGGCATCATTACAAAAGATCTCTTCATCCTCCATATACACCTCATTACCCTCACACAATATTTGTGCAGGCCTCTCTATGGCCTCAAGAACCCCATACGTTCCTTCTCAGTCTCACAATAGACTTCAGGCCTGATTTAGTGTTTGGCAGATCTGATACTCTGTACAAATGTAACAAGTGGCAAATTATATAATGCGCTTGTAATATTGCAGACAAGATATCCATCATGTTTGTGATTGAGTATTTAATCCGCAAAACTCTAAATTAGGCCGTTCATCTTTCCATGAGACCATGATGACCTAAAACAGACTGGACATTCGAATTCAACAGTTTTTATCTTGTAAGAGGCTATTACACCTCAAAAGAAACCTCTGCACCTCCCAACTTTACAAAAGACCTTGTGACCTTCCAGACAGACCTCTTCTTGCCTCCATCAATAGTGTTCTAAATCTCTGACATGACCAGCAGAGGTGATGACTGTACACAGACTCATTGTAAGACTACTCATTGGATGTAATACAAATGTGTGCTTTGATAACAGTTTTTAAGACACTTCTTTTTCTCTTAGAATCTAAAAGTATTTTTGTAATTCTGTACAAAAACTTCTATCATATACCATTCTCAAGGGGCCAGATTTTGGCTATGTGACAAGAGAACCAGAAAACCCCAAAGAAGTCAACAACCTGGACTCCTTCGGCAATCTTGAGGTGTGTCCTCCAGTGACAGTGAACGGAAAGGAGTACCCGTTGGGTAGGATCCTGATTGGTGGCAAAAGTCCCACGTAAGTGTATGAGTGAATGAAGGCAAATGGTTCTACCATAGGAGGCCCAAGTGACTCAGAGTTACCAAAGGGATAAGATGAGGAATCAGACAGGAAAAGAAAGGACAGATAGGGAGGGAAAGAAACATTCATGTTATGAAAAAAGATGGATATAAGGTAGGCAGAGAGAAAGCGATGAGAGGAATGGACACATATATATGGAGAGATTATTAACAGACGAATGAGAGGAAATTGGAAGAGGACAATCCCATGGATGAGAGAAGTGAAGGCTATGGGGTGGAACAAGGCAGAGAGTAGAAAGGAATTCAGGGATAAAGATTTAAAGAGCGATGAGAAAGAGAACAAGTATGGAAGAGGGATAATGCAAGCGTGAAAATGATAGTGAGGATAGGTAGAAGAAATAATAAGCAAAATGTAGAAAGGGAAAGAAATGGTAGATAAAGAAAAAGAACTGGTTCAGGAATGGCATTTAGATGATATTCTCAAATTAATTTATATGAGGAATTGTGAGAAAAGATCAATGATTTCCAGTGTAAACATTTTCCAACTTCATTACCCTGCAGAAAAGGTACGTGATTACAACATGCTAATAGACATATTAGTTAGCCTGTTCAAAGTATGACCTTGCTAATGTAGTTGCAACTCCGCTTGATCAAGATAATGGCTTGTGTGATGTGGACTCCCCAAGCAATGAATATGTGCACTGCACAACCCTCCCTGAGGTCACTGGGCACCCGACCTGCAAGAGCGGTCCCTGTTAACTGAGTTAGGAAGCATAAATTGACCACCATAACAGAAGCACAGACAACCAGTCTCTGGAAGAATAAATTATATGGGGCTAACTTATGAGAGGCTTGCGCCGCGTCACTTTTGTTTACACTTCCGCGGCGCAAGCCTCTCAAACATATCTATGAGGCCACGCAAAGTAACTTTGTGTGGCTTTGTATGGCCTCAGAGATATGGAGTGAGACAAAGCAGCGCAAGTCGCTGCTGTTGCCCTAATCTGCGCCAGGGAGGCGTTCCATGGGTGTTGCAGTGAGTTTTCCCGTGCAACACCCATCGACTTTGAGGCTGCCTCAGATTTATTTAATCAAGTAAACCTGGGGCAGCTCCAAAACCTTAGGCCTCCCAGGGCAGGCGTAACTAGGAGAAATATTTTTATATTTCTCCTCGTTTTTTCCTCTTTCCATGTGTTCTGCATTCTGCAGCAGACATAGAAAGAGGAAAACGCCTCTCAGTATTGTTTTTGTGCACGAAGTTGGCTCTTACTTCACAAAAACAATCCTGCATGCAAAGCAGACACTCTTGCACCATGGTGCAAGGGTGCTTGCATTGGCGCTAGGCAGCAAATTGTGCACTATCTCAGGGGAAAAGGCCCTTTCAGCACAGCAAGAAGGTTTGCGGTGCTGCCCTACATCAATTCTCCGTAAATGAGGGCCTATAATTTGAAACCCAACACTAGTAAATGACACATATCAGTGAATAGTATATCCGGAAAACATACATGGGACTACAAAGCCAAGCATGATTTACAGCCCCAGCACAGGCAGCCCTACCTCACAGAACACGTCATCTGTCAAGTACCACTGAGCATGCTCACCATAGAGTTGACTCCTGAGATTCACCTCATTAAGACTGAGCATGAAAGGATGTGTCTGCTCAGTCTCTTTTGCATGGCCACCATATTGTCACCTTAGTGGAGAGGGGCATTTGGAGATCTGATCTGGAAACACATAATAGCCTCAACTAACCCCAGACTTTCATTCATTCTTACATTTTCTACACAACCATTATGCCTGTCTAAATACACGCTCCCAAAAGACCACTAATCCTATCTCAGGTCTCATTCCATTCTACATGTGTATAAGGAGAAACATGGACACTCCAGTCCACAGAGAATAAACCACCTTCCAGAGAGAAAATGTAAGGTCTGAGATGACAACTTGGTGCTGACAAACATTTTAGGTAGCCTAGTCAAGGTATTTATTGCTGCAAAACCTTTTATTTAATTGAGCCTGTTCAAGGTACTGACTTTTTCCATAGAAATACTGTTACTGTTTACTAACACAGCAGTTTCCTTATTTCATATATTTTGAGAAATTCGAAAATACAGTCTCTACAAAGCACATGGAATATAGGGATATGTACCTTTTGAGGCTCATTATTTAATTGGTTAAAAACAGCACATGTAATATGAAAAGGCCATCTTAATTTTGGGAAATCTATGGCCTAATTTATAGGTGGGCAATAAGGGAGAATCCCCCCCAAAATAAAGGATTTCTTAACCAACCACCAATTGTTCCCCTGCCTCATTTAAAGGTGGGTACCATTTTATTCACATCAGTGGAAACATTGCCTTATGTAAGACTTTCCTGACAGCAAGCTACCAAATAACTACCACTTGCAAAGTATTGGAAAATCTGCCCTACAAAGGGGAAGTCTTCCAATGCAGTTTTATCCTTCCTGGGACTGGCTTGCAAGCATAGAAATCCCTGGCAGGAAAAAAAAAAACAATGTCCTCCAGGTGTACACCAGGGGACCTCCTTTTTTGTTTTTAAGAAACAGGCTTCCCTCCTCCCTTTATCTGTTTACTTCAGAAAAACAAAACAATGATGACCTGGCTACCATGAAGTGGCATGGCAGGCTGGCTGACAATGCACAGTTTTTCCAATAGTGTTCCAGCTGAGCCTGAGAAAGCACTTACATATATACCAAATAAGTGATCCAGCCCATATATTTAAACACTATGCTTGGAATAAAGTAGACATCTTTTGACACCATCCTCTGCCAGAGCATGTTAAATGAGTGTGAGCAGGTCCTTGTGCCAGCTCCCCTTGTGACGGATCTCCTGCCCAGCTTGCCCGCAGCCCGCTACCCTCTGCTGCCTGTCTACCTGCTGCCCTCTGTTTGTGCCTCCTCTGCTAGTTTCGTGCTCTGTTTTGCCTTTTTCTGCTTGTTTTTCCTGCCCTCTGCATTGCCTTTTCTGCTCGTTTTTCTGCCGTCTATTTTTCCTTTTGTGCTCGATTTTGTGCCCTCTGTTTGGCCTTTTCTGCTAGTTTTTCTGCCCTCTGTTTTGCCCTCTTCTGCTCTGTTTTGCCTTTTCTGCTTGTTCGTTTTTCTGCCTTCTGTTTTGCCTTGTTCGACTAATTTCTTCCCTCTTCCAACCATTTCCTCAAGACCTGGCTTTTCGACAGAGAGTGCTGCACTCTACAAATGCTGATTTTTTGATTCATTGACATTTTAGTCATTATAAGCATACACTTAGGAGTAGATTTGCTATTGTTACATGGGTGCTTGTGCGGTGCAACACAATTTTGTGATGTGCTCGCCATAAATAGTAAATAGGTGCTATGTTTTTACTTTACTTGAGTGACGGTTCATGTGGTGTTGGCGGGGAGCCATTAGAAGATCTGACGGAGCAGGCGAAGAGTGAAGAAGCAGGCTGAGGAGACTGCGTTGATCTGGCTTTTCACAGTGAGCTTGCTGTTCAGGATAATGCCAAGGTTGCAGGCATGGTCTGTCAGCATGGGTGAGGGTCCTGGTTCAAAAGGCCACCAGGAGTCGCTCCGCGGGAAGGTGTTGTTCGTGAAGATCAGCACTTCTGTTTTGTCCGTGTTGAGTTTTAGGCAGTTGTCTTTCATCCAATCGGCGATGCTTGTCATGCACATGTGGAAGTTGGCCATTGTGGTGGAGGAGTCTTCTGATAGCGAGAGGATGAGCTGGGTGTTGTCAGTGTAGGATATGATGTTCAGACCATGGGCTCTGATGATGCTGGCCAAGCAGGTCATGTAGGTGTTGAAAAGAGTAGGGCTGAGGGATGAGCCCAGAGGGACACCGCAGATTATGTTCTTAGGTTCTGCCGGTGAGGAAGGAGGCAATCCATTTGAGGGCGTCTCCTTGGATCCCAGTGTGGTGAAGCCTTGATAAGTGTGTGATGGGATAAGGTGTCGAATGCTGCTGAGAGGTTGAGGATGATCAGGGCTGCCCTATCTCCCGGTCAAAAAGAGTTCTGATGTCATTGGTGGCAGTGATCAGGGCAGTTTCGGTGCTGTGGTTGGTGTGGAATCCAGATTGGGAGGTGTCCAGTAAATTGTATCTCTCCAGGTGGTCTGTGAGTTGACGGTTGATGGCCTTTTTAAAGACTTTGGCGGGAAAGGACAGCAGGGAGATGGAACAATAGGTCTTGAGTTCGCTGGGGTCGGCGGAAGGTTTCTTGAGAAGGGGTTTTGATTTCTGCATGCTTCTATTCTTCAGGGAAGGTGGCCATGGTGATGGATGCATTGAAGATGGCAGTGAGCTTGTTGCTGATCATCTTGCTCCCGGGGGTGAAGATGTAGTGGGCACAGGGGTCCGTGGGTGCTCCTGTGTGGACGGAGTTCATGATGGCTGTGGTGTTTTGAGTGGTGAGCTGGTCCCAGGTGGTGAGGAGGTGGTCAGGATTTGCGTCTGTGAAAGCAAGGATGCTGAGGGTGTTGGCGGTGGTGGGTTGAGGTTTGAAAATGTTGTAGATGGTGGAGATCTTGTCATGGAAGAAACCTGCCAGGGTGTCACAGAGTTCCTGAGAAGGGGTGATGATGTTTTCAATGGCTGATCGGTTGGAGAATCTCTGACGACATTGAAGAGTTCTTTGCTGTGCTTAAAACTGGCTTTAATGAGGTCGGCAAGGGCAATCCTTTTTATCTCTTTCAGGAGTTG
The DNA here is from genome assembly GCA_963921515.1 of Calotriton arnoldi. Classification (NCBI taxonomy): domain Eukaryota; kingdom Metazoa; phylum Chordata; class Amphibia; order Caudata; family Salamandridae; genus Calotriton; species Calotriton arnoldi. The sequence goes on along the minus strand of CAWUFW010004799.1, from coordinate 1,297,864 downwards.
GTGGTATTGGTTGAGGGAGGTCTTGAAGGTGGCTCAGTCTGGAGGCTCCTTGCTGGTGCGCCATTTCCTTTCAAGTTGCTTGCAGTTGTGTTTAGTGGTTCTCAGTTCGGCGGTGTACCAATTGGCCTGTTTGGAGAATCTCTTGAGGTTGGTGGGCTTGACAGGGGCGATTCTGTCGTCACAAGCAGTGATCAATGCAGAGAAGTTCTTGACAGCCTGCTCTGGGTTCGTTGCGGTGTCAGGGCGGGAGGTGTTGAAGGGGCAATTCCACTGGCTCTCTGATACTTTGTTCCAGATGCAGTGTGAGGTGCTGGGAGGCTTGGTGCAGTGCAGGGGGGTCCTGCAATGGTGAACTGGACAATGGCGTGGTCTGTCTGGGTAAGCTCGGTACATTGATGTACTTGACTCTGTCGCTGGCTGTCAAGATGCGGTCAAGTCTGTGTCCTCCGCTGTGAGTGGGTTTGGGGACCAACTGTGTGAGGCCGATGTTGTTCATGCTTTCGAAGAGGTTGGGGGTGTTGGTGTCGTTAAGGTCGTTGAGGTGAAAATTGAGGTTGCAGAGGAAGATGTAGGGACATATTTACAACAGAATGGCGAAGCGTGGCGTTAAGCAAATATTGCTAATGCCACGCTTCGCCATTCTGAAAATGCAGGGATGTGCCGTATTCACAAAAATGCGGCGCACCCCTGCATTTCCACTAGCATTGGCGCTAAATCTAGCTGACTAGCGCCAAGGCAGGCACCCTTGCACCATAGTGCAAGGGTGTCTGTGTTTGGGGGAATGATTGTGTATGTGCAGGAAGGTGTCCCTTCCTGCACATAAACAATCCAGATTTGAAACTTCTATGTGTGCTGTATTGTGCAGCACATAAAAGTTGCAAATCGTCATTTTTTTAATGATTGTTTATGTGCAGGAAGGGACACCTTCCTGCACATACACAATCAGTCATGGCGATTTGCTGTTTCTATGTGTGCTGCGCAATGCAGCACACATTGAAACAGCAAAAACTAGGAGAAATTAACGATTTCTCCTCGTTTTTTCATGATAAGACCATGTTTTCTCTGGTCTTAATTTTGACACTGCCTCCTATTTACGTCACCCTTGTAAATAGCGAGCAGTGTCAAAATCAGTGGGTGTTGCAGCGGAACGCCCACCACAACACCCATTGCACGACCCTTTCACACTAAATGTAGCGTGAAAGGGGGGCCTTATTTACTTGCTTAACGTGGCTTAACGCCGCCTTGTAAATAAGGCCACAGGAACGTCATAAAAAATGATGTTCTTCTGGCGATAAGGGCTTGTAAATATGCCTGTAGTGTCTGGAGTCAATGACCAGCAGGGCGATGAATCCGTGGATGGCGTCGCAGAAGCCAGGGTGAGGTCCTGGGGGTCTGCAGGCGAGGGTGCTTCTGATGGTAGTCTACCTTTAAGGACGTTCAACATGGCGCTCCGTTTTCGCACCATCTCACAGCATTAGCAGTGACACATTGATTATGAACACCTGCGAAGGAAGCATGCATGAGCACATATGAACCACTTCCTCCCCACTCTCCCGAGGTGGCAGAGAGTGGGTAGGTCGTTTGTTGCAACCATCACAACGATGCAGTGAGTACTTGATGAATTAATTTATTCACAGGTCATACATTGCTGTTAAAACTGCAGGACAATTATGTCATGTTTAATTCTTTACTGTCAGGACACTAAATGAGCGTTCTCTCTGTTTTCACCTGAGGAGGCCTGAGAGTCACCCAACTTGGGTGAGTTATCAATTCCCTCCATTAAATGTATGAAATCTACCTGCCTGCATTTACCCTTAGATTTGTCACTCGCTTGTCACTCATATTTTCTTCTTCCTTTTTCACTGCGTAAATTGCACTATACTGTGCACAGCATGTTAATGAATCTGTCGCATGCTGAGTGAGAATGAGAATATGACCTATGTGTATTGATGTTTTTATTACAGGTCAGCATTTTATAAGGTACACCACATTTAGGTTTTATTTGTGATTGGATTATCCCTGATACTAACCTGTGTTCCAACCACTGTGGAGATGATATAATTTTATCCGGTCCTGATGAATTGCCATTTGATACATTTTTTACATACTATGCAAGAAACATGTTGACCTATGACTTATTAGAGCTACAAGAGATCATTGTCTCTAAGGTTAGCCATGACTGTTTTTAACCAGACAAGTAGATTCACCCATTAAAACGTGTTTTAGAGAACTACTTAATCTATTTTAACAACACTATCTCGACGCACCTACACCTCACAACTCTCATCTACACTACACGGCCTTACACCCCCACTTCACATTATGGCTTTGGAATGAAAGATCTCCAATAAAGAGCCCCTTTACAGGAGCCCATTGGGCATTGCAGCCCCGGCCCGACGAGGAGCAAGCCCAATAATGAAGCATGACACCCAACTAGGTGCGTGAGGGCCCAAGTTCCTAAAGGAGCAGACCCCCGTACGTTCAATTACATATCTGACCGACCACATATTCTCTCTCTTACTTCTTTCAAAGAACTGCATACCCTTCTGACATATTTGAGATTTATTATGGGCGCGTATGCTGGACCTACAAGCACCCCTGGTCCCTTCTGTTCTTTGATACATACTTACCCACTTCTTGCCAGAAATCCTGGAACGCTGGACACTGCCAAAACATGTGAACATTGTCTGCCCTCTCCATTCCAAGCCTTCTTTTCCCGACCTCCTAGTCATGATAGCTTCTTCGGCGTCCGTTATGCCCTGTGCACTGTGAATAGATGATTTATTTCTTAAGGGAGCAGATTTTACTGAAACCCACAAAGTAGATGTTAGAAATGGGGGTCTCTAGTTGGCCATGGCTGGCGCCAATGCCCAAATTGGGACCCTTCTTCCTAAGTCAGGGCAAGTGGGCTACCCCCTTTGATAAACCCTGCTCAACCCTGTGGTAACGTAGCACGAGCAGTTAGGCCTATCTCCGAGGCGGTGTGTGAAGCATTTATGACCATGCACAATAAGGCAGTAACGACACCACAAAAGGACACAACTCAAGGAGGTATAGAAAAATAGTATCTTTATCTAAGGTTTAGTACGAGACTCTCGAAAGCGTTTTAACCAGTCACAATGCACGTAAATCAGTAGGGACTTTAAAAAGGCAATAACGTATTCACCAGAACGTGGCACTGACTGAGTTCAAGGCCTGGGTCTACGCGACCCGTTGCGCACCAGATACCTGCCGTTGGACGGGGACACAGTACGTAGCTTCTCGAAGAAGCGGAGACGGTGACAGGCGGACTCCCAGCAACCACAGTTCTCGACTGCAGTGGTCCCCAACATGCACTCACAATGATTCGGGCACTCAGGGACAGGCGGGCTCCCAGCGGCAGCAGCACGCGGCTGCGGCGGCCCGGGCTGGTGGTGGTGATGACTCTCGTCGTGCAGCTCCATGGTGGGCGCACAGCGGCAGCAGCTCTCTCCTAGCTGCGGCGGCCCCCAGGGCGATTCACGATGATGTAACGTTGGCAAAGATGCGGGCACTCAGCGCCAGCAGCTTTCTCTTAACTGCGGCGGCCCACAGGACAAATCACAATGGTGCAAAGTTGGCAAAGGTGCGAGCACTCGGCAGCAGCAGCTCTCTTAGCTGCGGCGGCCCACAGGACAAATCACAATGATGCACAGTTAGCCAAGGTGCGAACCCTCAGCGGCCGCAGCTCTCTCTTAGCTGCGGCGGCTCACAGGACAAATCAAGGTGATGCAAAGTTAGCCAAGGTGCGAACCCTCAGCGGCAGCAGCTCTCTCTTAGCTGCGGTGGCTCACAGGGCAAATCACGATGATGCAAAGTTAGCAAAGGTGCGAGTACTCCGCGGCAGCAGCTCTCTCTTAGCTGCGGCAGCTCACAGGACAAGACACAACGATGCACAGCTGACACAAGTGCGGGCACTCAGCGGCAACAGCTCTCTCCCAGCTGCGGCGGCCCACAGGACAAATCACGATGATACACAGCTGACACAAGTGCGGGCACTCAGCGGCAACAGCTCTCTCCCAGCTGCAGCGGCCCACAGGACAAATCACGATGATGCACAGCTGACATAAGTGCGGGCACTCGGCGGCAACAGCTCTCTCTTAGCTGCGGCGGCCCACAGGACAAATCACGATGATGCACATCTGACACAAGTGCGGGCACTCAGCGGCAACAGCTCTCTCTTAGCTGCGGCGGCCCTCAGGACAAATCACGATGATGCACAGCTGACACAAGTGCAGGCACTCAGCGGCAACAGCTCTCTCTGAGCTGCGGCGGCCCACACCGATTCAGCGAAGGTTCGGGAGATTCAAATTAAGGCGGGCGCTCAGCGGCAGCAGCTCTCTCTTAGCTGCAGCGGCCCACACAGATTCAGCGAAGGTTCTGAAGATTCAAATTAAGGCAGGCGCTCAGCGGCAGCAGCTCTCTTAGCTGCGGCGGCCCACACAGGGTTAACAAGGGTTACCAGTCCGCGTTCCTCACAGTAGAACTAGAGGTTCCGGATTACTCGACGGAGGCCTCACCTGCAAGTAGAATCCCTAGCACAGGAATTCAGGCGGCTGACGGGGTGAAGTCTAATGTCCCTGAGACTTCAGCAGGAGGCGCTCTCAATTCAGGCCCTCGGGTAGTTTCTTCAGCAAGCTTGGTGAAAGTTTCAAAGTCCTTTCCTCTGTCCGCTCGGACAGCGTTTCGTCTTGACATCCAGAAGGAACACACTGAAAAAGGTTTCAGCGCAGCGTTTTATACCTAAAAAGTCTTTGTTCTCTGCAGTCACAAATCACTGCATCCAGCCAGAACCAGTTCGGTGGGGTCGGGGAGCACTTGGTTTAAGAGGCGACATCCTGCCCTTTGAGAATCTGGGGGTCTGCTATCAGACGCCCAGTGGGAGGTGGAGCCATCATTCACCTTGCCAGGCACGGCCCTGCTCAGATCAAAGAGTCACCCCTCACCCTACTCTAAATGCCGATCTCTCTCTCCAGCCAGGTCTGACCCAGCTGGCCCTGCTGCTCCAAAACCAGACGGTCAATACACACGCTAGCAAAGCCTACCGGAAAGCTTAGGTCAGAAAATACCTCGTTTCTAGTAGAGGCATTTTCGAACACGGGCTACGCTAATAATCCTTACTAAAAGATGTATCTCACTGTTCTGAACTTAAACATATCAAATTTGACGTTCCTATCAGGCTCCTGGGGGCAGGTAGGACTAGGGCATGTAATGCTCAGCCTGCCCATTCTGGCCTATGAGAACGGATAGCCTCACAATAGTAAACAGGGAAATGGAGGGTAACTCACTATTAGAACATGCTACACAGACATACTTTAAAAGCTGCTTTGGTGGGTAGCGCAAATCAGTGCTGCAGGCCCACCAGCAGTAGTTGGTCTACCAGCCCTGGGCACACACAGTGCACTGATACTAGGGGATGACAGGTAAACCAACCGAGCCAATTATGGTTATCCCAATTCAAACAGTTATCTTTACACAGGGAGCATTCGCGCTGTGTCACTGATTGGCAGTGGCACAGCGCCCAGAGCATCTAAATCCAGCCAACATAAAAGGTCAGAAGCGAAAAGAGGAAGGGAGACCCGCGCCAATGATGCCAGGTCTAACACACGTCCCCTCCAGCTGAAATGTGGGGAGAACTAACCATTCCCTTGGGAGTTCTCATCACTAAGGCGGAAAAACCTGGACAGACCGTCAGCATTGGCGTGTTCTGTACCAGGGCGGTGTTCCACCGTATAATCCATACCCTGTAGGGAAATGGACCACCTCAACAACTTGGGATTCTCACCCCTCATATGCATCAACCATCTAAGGGGCCTGTGGTCTGTCTGAACCGGGAAGTGAGTCCCAAACAAATATGGTCTCAGCTTCTTCAGTGCCCAGACCACAGCAAATGCCTCACGCTCAATTGCACTCCACCTCTGTTCCCGGGGAAGTAACCTCCTGCTTAGGAAGGCTACAGGTTGGTCTAGTCCCTCCTCATTGATCTGTGACAGAACAGCCCCTATACCATGCTCTGAGGCGTCTGTCTGGACAACGAATTCCTTTGAAAAGTCGGGCGCCTGAAGCACGGGTGCAGTGCAAATGGCAGTCTTCAGGGCGTCAAAAGCATTCTGACAGGTGTCATTCCAGTTTACCTTCTTTGGCTGCTTCTTAGAAGTCAGCTCAGTCAAGGGTGCAACAATGTTGCCATATCCCTTGACAAACCTCCTGTAGTACCCCGTGAGTCCTAAGAAGGCTCTCACCTGCGTCTGAGTCTTGGGGGGTTTCCACGCCAGGATAGTTTCAATTTTGGGCTGAAGGGGCGCCACCTGGCCGCTCCCCACCTGGTGCCCCAAATACACTACAGAACCCTGCCCAATCTGGCACTTACTGGCTTTGATTGTGAGGCCTGCCTTCCGCAGTGCCATCAATACCTCCCAGAGGTGGCGCAGGTGGTCCTCCCAAGAGGAGCTAAACACCGCAATGTCATCCAGGTAGGCGGCACTGAAGTCTTCCAGCCCAACCAATACCCTGTTGACCAGCCTCTGAAAGGTGGCAGGGGCATTCTTCATTCCAAAGGGCATCACCCGGAACTGGTAGTGCCCATCGGGTGTGGAGAAGGCTGACCTCTCCTTCGCTCCCTCGGTCAAGGCGATCTGCCAATACCCAGACGTCAAATCAAATGTGCTGAGGTATTTTGCAGCCCCTAACCGATCTATGAGCTCATCAGCTCTGGGGATGGGGTGCACGTCAGTCTTTGTGACTGAATTGAGGCCCCGATAGTCCACGCAGAACCGAAGTTCTGGGGTGGTACCAGGCGCTGCAGCTTTTGGTACCAGGACCACTGGGCTGGACCAAGGGCTGCCAGAGGACTCGATCACCCCAAGGGCAAACATTTTGGTAACCTCATCCTTAATGTAGGCCCTTACTCGGTCAGTCACTCGGTAAGCCTTGTGCTTAATGGGAGGACTGTCCCCGGTGTCCACGTCATGGACACACCAATCAGTGACACAAGGTACCAGGGAGAACAGATCACTGAATTGCCCCAACAGTTGGCGACAATCCCCCTGCTGCTCAGGGGTCAGTGTGGTGGAGAGGACCACACCCTCCACTGACCCATCTCACTCCCCTGCACACAGGAGGTCAGGAAGGGGCTCGCTCTCCTCCTCCATCCCAGCATCTGTGGCCAGAAGCATGCCCACTTCAGACCTCTCAAAGTGGGGCTTCAGGCAGTTAACATGCAGGGCCCGCAAGGGGTTCCTGGGAGACTGCAAGTCCACCACGTAGGTAACAGGACTCTTGCGCTCCACCACCTCAAAGGGGCCGGTCCACCTATCCTGGAGCGCACAGGCCTCCACCGGGGCCATGACCCAAACCTTTTGTCCAGGCTGAAACTCGATCAGAGTGGCATTCTGATCGTGCCAGCGTTTCCTCTCTTCCTGGCTGGCTTCCAGGTTTGCCTCAGCAAGTTTCCTGAAACGCCGAGTCTGGTTCCTGAAGGCCAGCATGTAACTAAACACATCCTGGGGAGGTTCCCTGGGAGATTGCTCCCAGCCTTCCTTGACCAGACTCAGAGGCCCTCTTACCGGGTGACCATAGAGCAGCTCAAAGGGACTGAACCCTAAGGACTTCTGTGGCACCTCACGGTAAGCAAACAACAGGCATGGCAAGAGGACATCCCACTTATGCCTCATGGGCTCACCTAGGCCCATAATCATGCCCTTGAGGGTCCGGTTGAATCTCTCAACCAGCCCATTCCCCTGGGGGTGGTAAGGAGTGGTGAACTTATACGTTACCCCACACTCCTCCCACAGAGACTTCATGTACTTGGAGATGAAGTTAGTTCCCCTATCGGACACCACCTCTCTGGGGAATCCCACACGGGAGAAAATCCCCATCAGTGCCTGTCCCACCACGGGGGCCGTCACTGTCCTGAGCGGGATGGCCTCATGGTTCCGGGTGGCATGGTCCGCCAAGACCAGGATGAACCTGTTGCCCATGGCTGTCTTGGGATCCAGAGGCCCTACAATATCAATGCCCACTCTCTCGAATGGGGTGCTCACAACGGGAAGGGCTGTAGTGGGGCCTTAATCTTCCCCCCACTCTTCCCACTTGCCTGGCAAGTCTCACACGTCCTGCAGTGAGCATCTGAGCTCCTGCGCATCTGGGGCCAATAGAAGTGGGTGACCAGCCTCTCAAAGGTCTTGGTCTGCCCCAGATGTCCGGCCAGTGGCACATCATGAGCCAACCCCAGTAGGAAGGTCCTGAAGCGCTGGGGTACCACCAGCACACGGGCTGAACCAGGCTCAGCAACCTTAGGCTCGCTGTAAAGGAGGTAGTTCTCCCAATAGATCCAATGTGACCCTGTCTGGTCACCTGCTGCTTGGGCGGCGGCCTGCCGCCGCACCCCCTCAAGAGAAGGGCAGGTTCTCTGTTGCTCGCAAAATTCCTCTCTGGAGGGCCCCCCTTCCTGCTGCCAATGGGTCAGCTCCGGTAGGTCCCCCAGTTCGGCCACTTGTTCCCCTGTAGGTTCCAGGGCATCCCCCTCAAGGTCTGCTCCCTCCGGGACTGTGGGAACCACGGGGGCCGGTTTCCCGCGCCACCTACCCCTTCTCTTTGAGGCAGGGACCTGGGCCATACTTTCAGGCTCCAGACCCTCCTGAACATCCTTCTGAGCTGTCATGGACCGAGTGGTCACACACGCCCACTCAGGCAGACCCAACATTTTCAAATGAGACTTTCTCTCCACCGTAGCCCACGGGGAGTTCTCTAGATCATTGCCCAACAGACAGTCTACAGGCATGGCGGGCCTCACAGCCACTTGAAGAGTTCCTGAGACCCCCCCCCACTCGAAGGGAACCTGAGCCACTTCACACTGGCTCTCTGAGTTGTCCGCTGACACTACAGGGCAGAATGCATGGGGGACAACCTGCTCTTTGGACACTAACCGGGAACTGACAGCAGTCACACTAGCTCCGGTGTCCCTGAGAGCCTCCACCCTATGGCCATTGATGGTCACCCACTGCCGGTACTTCTGAGTGTTATTCGGCAGTGTGGGGTTAGGGACCTTCTCAAAGTCTCCTAGCGAGACAAGGGTTAACTCTACGGGATCCCACCCACCTTGGACCTCTACCTCCTCCCCCCCAGGGCTACACTGGCAATCTGGCGGGTTGGTGCACAGGGTGGTGCATGAGGGGATGCATTGGGGTCCCTCTGGGGACACTGGGGATCATAATACCGGTGGCCCACTTGACCACACTTGAAACAGGTGAGTGGCCCCCTCTGAACAGGCCTACCTGTCAGGGACACTGGCTTCTTCTCAGGGGGAGGCTGGGACACCACTGCTTGGTTCCCTTGGGAATTACTTTGGGGCCCTCTCTGGAACTCCCTCGGCTTACCCTTGTCCCCCCACTTCTCTGCTGGGGACCCTGCCCACCTCTGGCGAAGTCTCCCACAAAACCTTTGCGGACCCGGGTGTTCACCCAGCGGTCCGCCTCCTCAGCAAGCTTCCTAGGGTTAGTCAGCTTGTTATCAATCAGGTGCTGGCGTAGCTCTGGAAAACAGTTACTAGAAAAATGCTCCCACGCAAACAAATCATACAATTGCTCAAAAGTTTTCACTTTGCTACCCTTTACCCAGCGATCCATTGCTCTGCAGAAAAAAGACACATATTCAACCCACGTGGTACCCTCTAACTTCTTACAGGTCCTAAACCTCTGCCTGTACATTTCTGGGGTCAAACCATAACGGGTCATCAAAGCTTCTTTCATATGGGCATACACCATCCTGCTCTCCTCAGGCAGGTCCAACAGGGTATCCCTACCATCACTCACAAAGCGCCCCACAATCCCGCTCCCCAATCCTGCTCAGGGACCCGGTGGGACACCATTGCTATCTCATATGCGGCAAACCATTGCCCAATATCCTCACTCTTGTGAAAATCCTTAATGACATCCTTAGGAATATAAACTCTACTCTCAGGAGTTACTAAAGGTATGCTGCCACCAGAGGGGAGACCGGGACACTCCTCGCCCTGATCTCTATCTCCCTCAACATTCTCTCATGTTCCATTCTCATTTTCTCAAGTTCAATTGACAATCGATTCTTCTCAATGTCTAACCTCTTACTCTCAAGGTCCTTCTGACCTTCCAATTTCGCCATCTCCAAACTATGCCTCCTATCTCTCTCCCTGTCCTCCAGCTCTTCTGGGGTCAGGCTCCTTTGAGATACACTAGTACCTGGATTGGAGGGTGTTCTATCTCCCCCCCCTCTACTGCATCATCCTGCTGCCCTCCAGCATTCTCTTCCTCATCCCCAGCGGACCCTCTGGCTTCCCACCAGGCCTTCAGCGCCTTGTGGTACTCCTCCTTCCTAGAGAGACCTACCACCGGGACTGCGAATTGCTTACAAAATGACTTCAGCTGTTTGGCAGTATAGGTATCTAATCTTTCCTCCTCAAAGGCGAGATCCTCCGAAGCATTGGATGTTGGCCTTCCCATATTAGCAGTACTCATGGCTGCGATCAACAATTCAATACTAAAACAACCAATGGAAAAATAATTTGAAGAGGAAAAATAAAATCCGCACGTGTCTGCGCTTTGGTCTGTACTCACTAGTGGTGTCTACCAGTTATTGTACGTGGATCATAAATGCAAGTCCTGATCCTCACCGCTGACCGCCAATGTTAGAAATGGGGTCTCTAGTTGGCCATGGCTGGCGCCAATGCCCAAATAGGGACCCTTCTTACTAAGTCAGGGCAAGTGGGCTACCCCCTTTGATAACCCCTGCTCAACCCTGTGGTAACGTAGCACGAGCAGTTAGGCCTATCTCAGAGGCGGTGTGTGAAGCATTTATGACCATGCACAATAAGGCAGTAACGACACCACAAAAGGCACAACTCAAGGAGGTATAGAAAAATTGTATCTTTATCTAAGGTTTAAGTACGAGACTCTCGAAAGCGTTTTAACCAGTCACAATGCACGTAAATCAGTAGGGACTTTAAAAGGCAATAACTTATTCACCAGAACGTGGCACTGACTGAGTTCAAGGCCTGGGTCTACGCGACCCGTTGCGCACCAGATACCTGCCGTTGGACGGGGACACAGTACGTAGCTTCTCGAAGAAGCGGAGACGGTGACAGGCGGACTCCCAGTGACCACAGTTCTCGACTGCAGTGGTCCCCAACGTGCACTCACAATGATTCGGGCACTCGGGGACAGGCGGGCTCCCAGCAGCAGCAGCACGCGGCTGCGGCGGCCCCCAGGGCGATTCACGATGATGTAACGTTGGCAAAGATGCGGACACTCAGCGGCAGCAGCTTTCTCTTAACTGCGGCGGCCCACAGGACAAATCACAATGGTGCAAAGTTGGCAAAGGTGCGAGCACTCGGCGGCAGCAGCTCTCTCTTAGCTGCGGCGGCCCACAGGACAAATCACAATGATGCACAGTTAGCCAAGGTGCGAACCCTCAGCGGCCGCAGCTCTCTCTTAGCTGCGGTGGCTCACAGGACAAATCACGGTGATGCAAAGTTAGCCACGGTGCGAACCCTCAGCAGCAGCAGCTCTCTCTTAGCTGCGGCCGCTCACAGGGCAAATCACGATGATGCAAAGTTAGCAAAGGTGCGAGTACTCCGCAGCAGCAGCTCTCTCTTAGCTGCGGCGGCTCACAGGACAAATCACGACGATGCACAGCTGACACAAGTGCAGGCACTCAGCGGCAACAGCTCTCTCCCAGCTGCTGCGGCCCACAGGACAAATCACGATGATGCACAGCTGACACAAGTGCGGGCACTCGGCGGCAACAGCTCTCTCTTAGCTGCGGCGGCCCACAGGACAAATCACGATGATGCACAGCTGACACAAGTGCGGGCACTCAGCGGCAACAGCTCTCTGAGCTGCGGCAGCCCACACCGATTCAGCGAAGGTTCTGAAGATTCAAATTAAGGCTGGCGCTCAGCGGCGGCAGCTCTCTCTTAGCTGCTGCGGCCCACACAGATTCAGCGAAGGTTCTGAAGATTCAAATTAAGGCGGGCGCTCAGCGGCGGCAGCTCTTTCTTAGCTGCGGCGGCCCACACAGGGTTAACAAGGGTTACCAGTCTGCGTTCCTCACAGTAGAACTAGAGGTTCCGGATTACTCGACGGAGGCCTCACCTGCAAGTAGAATCCCTAGCACAGGAATTCAGGCGGCTGACGGGGTGAAGTCTAATGTCCCTGAGACTTCAGCAGGAGGCGCTCTCAATTCAGGCCCTCGGGTAGTTTCTCCAGCAAGCTTGGTGAAAGTTTCAAAGTCCTTTCCTCTGTCCGCTCGGACAGAGTTTCGTCTTGACATCCAGAAGGAACACACTGAAAAAGGTTTCAGCGCAGCGTTTTATACCTAAAAGTCTTTGTTCTCTGCAGTCACAAATCACTGCATCCAGCCAGAACCAGTTCGGTGGGGTCGGGGAGCACTTGGTTTACGAGGCGACATCCTGCCCTTTGAGAATCTGGGGGTCTGCTATCAGACGCCCAGTGGGAGGTGGAGCCATCATTCACCTTGCCAGGCACGGCCCTGCTCAGATCAAAGAGTCACCCCTCACCCTACTCTAAATGCTGATCTCTCTCTCCAGCCAGGTCTGACCCAGCTGGCCCTGCTGCTCCAAAACCAGACGGTCAATACACACGCTAGCAAAGCCTACCGGAAAGCTTAGGTCAGAAAATACCTCGTTTCTAGTAGAGGCATTTTCGAACACGGGCTACGCTAATAATCCTTACTAAAAGATGTATCTCACTGTTCTGATCTTAAACATATCAAATTCGACGTTCCTATCAGGCTCCTGGGGGCAGGTAGGACTAGGGCATGTAATGCTCAGCCTGCCCATTCTGGCCTATGAGAACGGATAGCCTCACAATAGTAAACAGGGAAATGGAGGGTAACTCACTATTAGAACATGCTACACAGACATACTTTAAAAGCTGCTTTGGTGGGTAGCGCAAATCAGTGCTGCAGGCCCACCAGCAGTAGTTGGTCTACCAGCCCTGGGCACACACAGTGCACTGATACTAGGGGCTGACATGTAAACCAACCGAACCAATTATGGTTATCCCAATTCATACAGTTATCTTTACACAGAGAGCATTCGCGCAGTGTCACTGATTGGCAGTGGCACAGCGCCCAGAGCATCTAAATCCAGCCAACATAAAAGGTCAGAAGCGAAAAGAGGAAGGGAGACCCGCGCCAATGATGCCAGGTCTAACACACGTCCCCTCCAGCTGAAATGTGGGGAGAACTAACCATTCCCTTGGGAGTTCTCATCACTAAGGCGGAAAAACCTGGACAGACCGTCAGCATTGGCGTGTTCTGTACCAGGGCGGTGTTCCACCGTAAAATCCATACCCTGTAGGGAAATGGACCACCTCAACAACTTGGGATTCTCACCCCTCATATGCATCAACCATCTAAGGGGCCTGTGGTCTGTCTGAACCCGGAAGTGAGTCCCAAACAAATATGGTCTCAGCTTCTTCAGCGCCCAGACCACAGCAAATGCCTCACGCTCAATTGCACTCCACCTCTGTTCCCGGGGAAGTAACCTCCTGCTTAGGAAGGCTACTGTTGGTCTAGTCCCTCCTCATTGATCTGTGACAGAACAGCCCCTATACCATGCTCTGAGGCATCTGTCTGGACAACGAATTCCTTTGAAAAGTCGGGCGCCTGAAGCACGGATGCAGTGCACATGGCAGTCTTCAGGGCATCAAAAGCGTTCTGACAGGTGTCAGTCCAGTTTACCTTCTTTGGCTGCTTCTTAGAAGTCAGCTCAGTCAAGGGTGCAACAATGTTGCCATATCCCTTGACAAACCTCCTGTAGTACCCTGTGAGTCCTAAGAAGGCTCTCACCTGCGTCTGAGTCTTGGGGGTTCCCACGCCAGGATAGTTTCAATTTTGGGCTGAAGGGGCGCCACCTGGCCGCTCCCCACCTGGTGCCCCAAATACACTACAGAACCCTGCCCAATCTGGCACTTACTGGCTTTGATTGTGAGGCCTGCCTTCCGCAGTGCCATCAATACCTCCCAGAGGTGGCGCAGGTGGTCCTCCCAAGAGGAGCTAAACACCGCAATGTCATCCAGGTAGGCGGCACTGAAGTCTTCCAGCCCAACCAATACCCTGTTGACCATCCTCTGAAAGATGGCAGGGGCATTCTTCATTCCAAAGGGCATCACCCGGAACTGGTAGTGCCCATCGGGTGTGGAGAAGGCTGACCTCTCCTTCGCTCCCTCGGTCAAGGCGATCTGCCAATACCCAGACGTCAAATCAAATGTGCTGAGGTATTTTGCAGCCCCTAACCGATCTATGAGCTCATCAGCTCTGGGGATGGGGTGCACGTCAGTCTTCGTGACTGAATTGAGGCCCCGATAGTCCACGCAGAACCGAAGTTCTGTGGTGGTACCAGGCGCTGCAGCTTTTGGTACCAGGACCACTGGGCTGGACCAAGGGCTGCTAGAGGACTCGATCACCCCAAGGGCAAACATTTTGGTAACCTCATCCTTAATGTCGGCCCTTACTCGGTCAGTCACTCGGTAAGCCTTGTGCTTAATGGGAGGACTGTCCCCGGTGTCCACGTCATGGACACACCAATCAGTGACACTAGGTACCAGGGAGAACAGATCACTGAATTGCCCCAACAGTTGGCGACAATCCCCCTGCTGCTCAGGGGTCAGTGTGGTGGAGAGGACCACACCCTCCACTGACCCATCTCGCTCCCCTGCACACAGGAGGTCAGGAAGGGGCTCGCTCTCCTCCTCCATCCCAGCATCTGTGGCCAGAAGCATGCCCACTTCAGACCTCTCAAAGTGGGGCTTCAGGCAGTATCATAGGGATTCTGCACACACAGAGCTATGCACAGGATGATAGGACCTCGGAATATAGTGGTGAGCCAAACCATAAACCTTAGCACCTAAAACCCCAACCCAACTAGCCTTAGCGTCCCATTAGCAACAATGTACCAATGATTAGACAACCCAGAACACGGTATCTCTCTCTCTCAGGACTCGCAGTAGCAAGAACACTCTTTCGTCACTCACTCATGCTTTTCCACAACAGGCGTAGGAAGAGACACCGTATAGGTTAAAATGTTTATTTCAACATACGTGCTCTAAGATACAGTACACGTGTCGGTACTATCAGCATAATGCATAAGAATAATATAATCAGCATAGTTACAACTCCATAGAATACTAACGGGGAAAGCATTTAATAAAGCAGTGGCTATAGGGCTAAATGACCTTACCACCCTCCCCGTTCTAGTAGCTAGTGTATTATAAAAATAGAAGACCTCTGGGCTTTGACTAGCGAACCCCCATACCTCAGTCTCTAGATGCAAAGACTACATCAGCAGATTATCACAGCTCTTCTCCCTCGAAAGGTTTTTCTCCAAGTCCCCTTAAGCGGGGAAACCTCAATATTAAAAGCACACTAATTTCTCCATGGCAGCTGTACATAGTGTTATGTCTAGGTGCGAGGGACTGGCCATATCAGCAAGAACTGGGGACGTTGTTTTTCGACCTTGTAACTGTTGTTCAGACTGAGCCCAAAGGGAACAGGAGAAAAGGTGAGAGACAGAGAATGCAGACAGTTGTAAAATAACTTGGCAGAAGCAGAGGGCGACAGAATAACGGCTAAGAGCAACGTGCGCAAAAGTCATCATGGCAGCCAGGCCTATGCCAACTTATCCAGGCAGGCCAGGAGGCCACAAACCACAAGACACCCTCCCCTGGACAGTCCATCGGCCAAGACTAAGGACGAAGACAGAGTTCAAAACACCTGAGCAGAACAGAGACGTCCACAGTGGAAGGAGTCCCAATGAAGTACTACGAACGGGAAGGTAGCAAAAAAGACAGTCAGCGAGGCAGTTCGCGGACAGTGAATGCCATATCAATCCAAAAATGTGGAAGTGCAGAAAAACGCTATACCGTCCAAGAGGACATCATTGGAATCGTCAGAAAACGTAGATGCCATCCAGTCCAACAGATCAAAGCTGCAGGAATGCTCCTCAGAGGACGGAGCATCCAAAAGCAATGCGGGACAGCTTGCGTGATACTCAATAAAGCTTTGTTGTAGGAGATTCTGAGCAGCCCCCCAGATATCCCATTGCGCCAAAATCCCCAGTGCTGCCGCACGCGCTATGCAGCCTGCAACGGAACAGTCCCGTTCATGGGCCTCTAAGGGACCCATCAACCGAACAAAATCCGGAACAGACAACGACGTATTGGAGAGGCAATAATCCATGGACCAGGTGAAAGGACAGCAGATGCAAGACATCACAGGTTGCACGCAAGTGAAACACGCAAAGCGAAAAGAAAGGGTATAGGACACACTCAGCGTCGCCAACGGCAGAACCCCGAAACCAGAAAGAAGGCGCTCACGGAGCAGCTGGAGGCATCCGGGGTCGAGAAGGGCCCATTGGGGAGCAGCCATTGCGCAGGAAGCAGACCAACAGCAGTACACCAGCCGCCAAGGCAAGGATTAGCGGAAAGCCACCAAAGACGCTGGAAAAAATTGAATGAATAAATGCCGGTATCACACCAAAAATAGTTTGGAAAGAGGACACTAGGCCTGACCCCACCACTTTAAAAAAATGCACCAGACCTACAGTGTTAGATGCGTTAAAAATCCGGTGAATCCATTCACCGAAATGTTGTGGGAGGTTAGTGTTCAGAAGGGCCTGTATTTCACTGTGGGTACTTGCCACCTGGAGAATGAATGTCTCCCGGGCGGAAGTGAGCATAACCTCCTCGTTCAATAATAGCACCTTTATTCTGCTCAGTTTATTGAAATCCGCCTCCATAGTAGGAATGGAAGGCCAAAGAGAATTATCTATGATGTCGTGAGGGGGAGGAAAAAGCACATTCTTGCAGCAGACAACCCTGTGCGAAACAGTAACAATATAGGGTATGCCGGCCTGCATGCCACAGCAGTTGTCGTTATTCAAAAGCAAATAGCTACCATTTATAAGCAAAGTAAAGGTAGGAGAAATAGCAGGAGCAGGAATGCCCTTTAACACACAAGCAAGATTCGGAGCAGAAACATTACAAGCTCCGTGCAATTTAATATGTTTACAAACAAGGGAATGACCCACAGTTGAATCGCATTACTCCCCCGTGAGAAAAACTTCCTTGCCGTCTCTAAGGCATTTATACATGAAAGGGAGGGACCAAAGTTCATGCAGGAAGGCACTACCCAAAGGCTGGAAACGGCCCACAGGATAATGTTTCATGCATGAACTAAATTCAAACAAGGAAAAAGGCAATGCGATAACCCCATGAACTAGCCACACAGCAGAATCCAATTCCGCCACAGAGAATGGTAAGGGCTCCACTTTCTCGATATGTAACAGAGTGTAAGCTGCATCTTTCATGGACATGAACTTCTGTTTGTCAGTTAAATTAAAAGGCAGAAATAAGGCAGTGGTGTTCAAAAAATGCCAAGGAACCTTACCCAACTTAAGTGTTTGCAAAGTCCACGCAAACTGCATAACTGAACGTAACTGATTTTGACCATGGTACAACACAGAAACATCATCCTGTACAATATCAACAACAGAGGACACAATATTCTCTAACGTGTAAATGCGGGAAGACAGGGTATTAATACTATTGTCAACAACAGCAAGCACCTTTTCCATATTTGCTTGGTCTATCTCCCGTAGACGGGAGGCAGCTTCCATTTGCGACAGCTTCCAGAGTTCATTATACGCTTCATAAATGAATCTCTTCGGTCGTGGACCACGAGGTCCCAATATAAAGTCGGACAGATCAATGTTGCCTGATAGGAGGGATAAATGTTACAGATTCTAGGGAAGAATGCTGCAACCACTGTTTACATAATTTACCAACAGAATATGTCGTGACAGTACGGGAGTCTGAAAACCTAGGATCGGGCCCATCCTGTTTGTAGCCAGGGACTGAGTCGTGAAAACGCAGTTGGCACGCATTAGATGATATGGGCCAAGCCAACCAGGGTGACTGAACAAGCGTAGAAACATTAAACAAATTGTTCTGCAACAAAGCTTGCAAAGTGGCTAAGGACATATTAAGGTGCACGCTAGTGTTTGTAGTGGAAGACAGGGATGGAATGGAAGGTGCATTTAATTGTTTAGTAGTAGCCAAGCCCCAACATGTAGTCTGATAGATGGAAGCATTCAGAAACACAATTTGGGTCGGGATAAGGCAAGCACGATGCAAAGCCTCGGTGCCTTGCACTTGCCATGGTTTTGAACCCCAGATCGATTTCAAATCTACAGTGTTCTTCCAGTACTCATAACCACCCACAGCTAAGGCACTCAAAAAGGAACCCGAATATAGCAATTTGGTGTGGGTCAACATGATTTTCTGAGTGGATGGGGTGTTTAATTTAAAAAAATAAGAACCCGGGTTCGATCTGTTAAAATCAGTGAAATATGTAAATTTATTTCTAAGAGTCTGGGAACTACCCGGTAAAGGGTTTGGACAATGTTCCCATTGGGTGTACGTGAAAGAACTACGAAATGCACTTGGTTTATGGACAAAATGGTTGCCCCAATGCTGGTAGCAATATAAATCGGCATAATTCGCAGAATTCATATACAAATCCTCAGAATTAAAGGAAGCATAATATTTTAAATCAGCAAACAATGCTTCAACGGCATGCACATCCCAATCGTCAGAATGAATATTACTTTTTACTATATCACCCATCGAAACACGAAGGACATTGGGTACATTAATAATTTCTGTTGGTCCATGAATTTGAAAGTTTCCTGCATCCCATACGATGCCATCAGCAACTGGAAAAGCTGAAATGTTCACAAATGTGTGGTCACGCTTCATGATGTGAGATGAGGAATGTGGGGCCAAAGTTCCAGCAACACTGTTCACAGCAGAGCGTTCCGGTAGATAGTGACAATTGATGAGCAGAAAAAACACGGTGACAAAGCCAATGGACATGAAGAAAAAAATGAGAAACAGCACCAACCAGATGTATGTCCAGGGGGGAATCAAAAAATTGTCTCTGAACCAGGATACAAAAATACTGAACTTGGACGGGACAATTGACGAGGCGGAATCCGAGTCAAAGGAATAACGTGTTGGGCTCAATAGCGTAGTTGGTAAGTGTGCCACCGATTCGGTATCGGGATAGGTATACTCATTCTCGTCGATGTAGGGGGAGACATGGGGTTCGAGTATACTTTCAGGCAAATCAACCATCTCAATTGTAACATCAGTGACCATTCGGGCAGGAAGGCCACGAACACAAGTCCGGTATATGGCAGGACAAGAGACCGCTGGTGTAACACTATTCAGGATTGGCCAGATGTTGTAGCTTGACATTTTCCACTGAGATGTATCTGTTCTCCTTGCGACCAGGAAGCGGTGGTAAGATGACTGTACGTGTTCCCTTCAAGCCCAGGACTGGAACCAGTTCTCCAATCTTCGGAAGCCAGCCGGCAACCGGAATCTGCAGAGCAGGGTCTGTGGCTGAAGGTAAATGTGCGATTGCAAGTTTGTCTCGGGCTTCTTGTAAGTCCTGTAACATAGTAGAATGGTTATCTACATCAAACTTGGCATTTTGCGCCATCATGTCTAGACCATCAAGGTCAGGCACAAACATTCGTATGCCAAAGAGCATTTCGTATGGGGTCCGCCCACCCAGAGATCTTCTAGGGAGATTATTAAGTGCACGTTGTACAGTATACAAGTGGGCCAGCCAGTTCCTGCCAGTACCTAAGACTCTAGCTGTCAAGGATTGCTTTAAGTCACGGTTCATTCGTTCAACAATCGAGTTGCCCTCAGGTCCGATACGGAGACGAAAACTTCACCCGTACCCCCAGCGAACCCATTGCGTCCTTGTACGCCTTAGAGGCAAACGCTGGACCTTGGTCAGAATGGAAGGTGCCGCAGGCGAAGATTCCCACAAAGACATGCAAATCCCTGATGACATTTCGAGCGTCAGCACTCCGTTGTGGCCAGACCCAGATGAAACGTGTGCACGAGTCCACTGCCACTAAGATATATTTATAGGCAGTGTCTGAAGAAAATGGACCGCAGTGATCCAGGTAAACACACCCAAAGGGTCTGTTAGAAATGCAGAGCGGGGTCTGTGGTGGCCGTGTAACCGTGGAAGGCTTGATTTGTTGACAAACGTCACAAGAAAGCACATAAGTACGGGTGTCTTTGTATAAACCACGCCACCAGTAACGCTGCTGCAAGATGGAAACGGTCGCAGACACTCCAGCATGAGCCGAAGCCATGCCTTCGTGTGCTGCCGTTATCAAGGTAAGTCTGCGGTCCGCATTGGGGATCAGCCGATCACCAACGTCGGGTATTGTTACATAAGGAGCCTGTTCGGGACCTAACTGATAAGAATATTTGGAAGGAAATCCCCTAGGGTAATTAGTACCCTCCTTTTGTTGCAGCAATAGCTGCCAAAATATCGGTATCAATTTTAGACATGGATCTAGTAACTGCTGCTACTGAACACGTGACTACTGCTGATTTGGCAGCTTCGTCTGCCAAACCGTTACCAACAGCGTGTGCACCCACCCGCTGATGGCCAAGGGTGTGTACCACCTGTGTGATTGGCAGACGTTGTCTCAATTCTGCCACCCGAACCCAAAGCATCTTATGCTTGATTGTGCTACCTTTAGCGTCTCTATAGTCGTTTTGCGACCAAAAGAACAGATTGTCATTGTATGATTGAACACAGTAGTAAGAATCGCATACAATTAGAGTGGTCACATCCGGAGTAGCGAACTCAAGCGCAAGCACCAATGCGCACAGCTCGGCCAATTGTGCAGTACTGTCCCCGAGTGCCTGAGTGTGCACTACAGTGGATTTGAACTTTCCGTTCACGAAGGTACCTGCAACAATAGCACATGCGGCTGAATAAGCATGCTTGGACCCCGTGGCCGGTTGTGCCGAACCATCGGTGTAGATCACACAGTCGTAATCCTCAAGCGGGAGCAATGACAGAGGAGGAGGATGAACAAATTCGTACTGCAAAAACTCCTGAGTCTGTAGAGATGAATCAAAGATGAAAGTGACATCCGGAGACGTCAAAGAGGTTGCCCATTGAATCCAACGGGGATGCAACGCCTTAGAGTTCGGGACACTCGCCTTTGTCACTGCCTCTAGGGCAGGAAATGGTGTTACCACCAGAATGCGCTTTCCCTGTGCCAGTGCACGTTCCTTTAGAATCGCCATCTGCACTGCAGTCAGAACTTTCTCCACAGATGAAAAGCGCATTTCTGCAGAAGTGTAAAGATGTGACTTGTACGTGATCGGAACTGTGTCACCTTCGTTAAAGGTTAAGTACGTGAAACCCACTGCTCCCGGAATTATTCTGATCACCAGGTTGGTGTGGTTATCACGCGTCAACAGGTATTTAGACTCAAGAAGGTCTGTCTGCAAAGTCTGCAGAATGGAGGAATGCTCCGGAAGCCAACTAGACTTCGAAAAGTTTGGTTGTATCAAGGCATATAATGGCTTGATACGCTGGGCATATTCGGGAATATAAGTACGCCCGAAGTTTAGAAAACCCAGCAAAGACTGAAGTTTTTTCAGAGTAGTAGGTGGGCACAAAAGTGCACATTTTTCTAAGAAGTGGGGGGCTAAGCCCTTACCTTCATTGTTGAGCTCGTAGCCCAAAAACAAAACTGTTAATTCCTCAATGTGTGATTTGGCAAAGTTAAACTTGTAACCTAAAACCGCAAACTCGAGAATAATGCGGTCCACTCTGGAAAGATGCGGATATAACTCGTCGTCTGTCAGGTAAATATCATCGACGTACGAACATGCATCTGGGTCTATGCCGTCTAACAAAGAGACAACACGGGCTGCGAACACACCTGGACTGTTTTTGTAGCCCATAGGGAGTCGCCTTAATTTGAACTGTTTACCACCGGAGGTAAAAGCACTCCATTGGCTACACTCCGTGGCTAAGTTGTGCGTGTAAAATCCATTGGATAGGTCAAGTGTCGTTTTATATTTTTTACGAACAAGACTGTCTACAAGCGCAGAACTGTGGGTATTTTGCACCGCAAAGGTCCGACAATGAGAGTTCAAATGCCGGTAATCCAATACTAGGCGGTACGATCCATCGGGTTTAGAAACCGCGAAAAGGGGATTATTCATGGGTGATACGCATGTTTCTATTACTCCCTGATATTCTAACTGAGTCAGAATTTCAGAAACGGGGCCTTTGGCTTCACGTTTAATGGGATATTGGGGTTGTGGCTGCGGTAGGGACCGTAAAGGTATCTCATGGGGGGAGAATCTTCATCCCAACCCACGTGGTTGCGGTATAACGCAGGAGCCAGGGACACAGCCCACTCAGCTGCAAGAGCCTCCGCTTTGTCCTTTGGGACATGTCGAGAAAAGCTCGGAAGGATTACCTCCTCCCCTTTACGCGCAGCAAGTACGAATGGGGGTGGCCAATCCGCCTCCGCTAACAAAATGTCGTATGAAGAGGTCAGATTTTCCCAAAAAATCCCTTTAATTACACGCTGTATATCACCTTCAATTTGGATGACAATATTAAACAGTCTGTCAGGGGGTGCCACTCTGGTGTCTGCTGTCTCGACAGTAATGAATTTTTCAGTTGCTGTCGCCTCCATATGAGGATGTAGCGCCTCCCGCACTACGGTAACTTCCGCGGCGCTGTCTAGGAGGGTGACTGCCCACGTCCAATTCAGGAGTCTCGTTCTCACCGTCTGTGGCATATTTCGCTGTTACAGCGGCAACTTTCTTCTTCTGAAATTGTGGACGAGAACGTTGAAAGTCTTCTGCTTTCCCTGTGACTTGTTGTCGAGGTTGGTCTTGTCCCTGAGGAGCCTCTCGACCCCTTCCTCTATCCTGGTGATCTCCTCCACTGGCCTGCGAAGTTGTCTGTGCCTGTGAAGAACGAGGGGAACGCGTATCAGGGATCTGAAACCTATCCGGAGATTTAATTCTCGCCCTATCGCGCAAATCATAAGTGCATTCAGAAGAGACTGAAACCGGGGATGCGCCTCTCGACCCCGGCTTCTTTTGTTGCTTACCCTGTTTTTTCAGCCTCCAGCTCTTTTTAGTGAAGACTGGTCTCTCATCTTTCTCAGATTGAGGTTTGGATTGTTGTTGTTGTTGCGATTGTGTTTGCTGTTTTGCAAAGGTTTATTACCCAGGCTATTCCTGCCAATAGTTTTGTAAGCCTGTGTAATAATTTTCGGTAATTCGCGAGGCTTGTCCAATTCTGGGACCAAAGCCAAAGCATTAGCTACTTGAAAGTTCACTGCATCGCCCTTGACATTCGCAAGGATCAACTCAGCTACTACTTCAAACACTCCCACCAGTCTCATCCCTAATTCCACAGCCGCTTCAGGGCCGTGTTCATCCTGTACTTTTTTAATTACAGTGGGGAGAACCGTCATGGAAGGAGTGCCGAAACACTTCGAATAAACTGCTGCGCAATACCCTACCCCAGTTGTCACATGCTGTCAACTCGGGTATTAAGTCTTTTGGCAAACTAATCGTAAGAATTCTATGTTTATCCACCGGTGTTGTGTTTGGAAAAACTGCCTCCAACTGATCAAATTTTTCTGCAAGCCAATAAGGAAAATCATCCTTATTTTGTGGACGTTTGCCCATCACTGAGTTCACCATGACGGGACTTATGGTCACTCCGCCTGCAGCAGCTGGATGGCCCGCAACTCCAGGTGGGGCTCCCTGGATGTTGCCTGTAACATATTGCACTAAAGCGCGATGCACTCGCACCAAAGCTGAATACATATTGCACAGGTCAGCGACTGGTATCTGCATATATTGCGGATGTGGGGTGTACCCGGCCAAAACAGGCCAAGTGGCCCCCTCAATAGATAAGGGGCCTAAACGAACCGTGGTAACCGGTTGGGGGAGGGCGCCATCAAACCAAACACGGTGCTGCCAAGCCGTGAGCGGTACTTCAAGATTCCTATACGGTCTATAGTGATTAGGAACTACGGTGGCTGTATATTCATGGAACAAATTGTCTGTCCCATCCACCGCCGGAAAGGTGACCCAAGAATAGAACACCTCAAAGTGGTAAGCCGGATCGGCTTGGACCACCAAGATCAGTTCGACTCCCGTGTCTGGCACTCCATACACCCTTAAGTGTTCCCGGAGCGCTGTGCGGCTATGTGCCGCTATGTTTATACCCGCCATTGCGATCGGGGATTTTCGACAACCTAACAGTAGGCAGCACAATAGAGGGTTCGATTAAAAAAACCTTTTAACAACTTCAAGCTTGAAAGAACCTACAAAAACTTCAATATAGGAGGTATTACGGTCACACACGCTTCCGGAAGCGTCCGGGAGGGCTGTTGTGGACAAGCACAAGCACTACTCAAGCGTCTCGCAGAGAAGCAGCCCCACTCGTTGGTCGCGCCATGTCATAGGGATTCTGCACACACACAGAGCTATGCACAGGATGATAGGACCTCGGAATATAGTGGTGAGCCAACCATAAACCTTAGCACCTAAAACCCCAACCCAACTAGCCTTAGCGTCCCATTAGCAACAATGTACCAATGATTAGACAACCCAGAACACGGTATCTCTCTCTCTCTCAGGACTCGCAGTAGCAAGAACACTCTTTCGTCACTCACTCATGCTTGTCCACAACGGGCGTAAGAAGAGACACAGTATAGGTTAAAATGTTTATTTCAACATACGTGCTCTAAGATACAGTACACGTGTCAGTACTATCAGCATAATGCATAAGAATAATATAATCAGCATAGTTACAACTCCATAGAATACTAACGGGGAAAGCATTTCATAAAGCAGTGGCTATAGGGCTAAATGACCTTACCACCCTCCCCGTTCTAGTAGCTAGTGTATTATAAAAATAGAAGACCTCTGGGCTTTGACTAGCGAACCCCCATACCTCAGTCTCTAGATGCAAAGACTACATCAGCAGATTATCACAGCTCTTCTCCCTCGAAAGGTTTTTCTCCAAGTCCCCTTAAGCGGGGAAACCTCAATATTAAAAGCACACCAATTTCTCCATGGCAGCTGTACATAGTGTTATGTCTAGGTGCGAGGGACTGGCCATATCAGCAAGAACTGGGGACGTTGTTTTTCGACCTTGTAACTGTTGTTCAGACTGAGCCCAAAGGGAACAGGAGAAAAGGTGAGAGACAGAGAATGCAGACAGTTGTAAAATAACTTGGCAGAAGCAGAGGGCGACAGAATAACGGCTAAGAGCAACGTGCGCAAAAGTCATCATGGCAGCCAGGCCTATGCCAACTTATCCAGGCAGGCCAGGAGGCCACAAACCACAAGACAGCAGTTAACATGCAGGACCCGCAAGGGGTTCCTGGGAGACTGCAAGTCCACCACGTAGGTAACAGGACTCTTGCGCTCCACCACCTCAAAGGGGCCGGTCCACCTATCCTGGAGCGCACAGGGCTCCACCGGGGCCATGACCCAAACCTTTTGTCCAGGCTGAAACTCGGTCAGAGTGGCAATCTGATCGTGCCAGCGTTTCATCTCTTCCTGGCTGGCTTCCAGGTTTGCCTCAGCAAGTTTCCTGAAACGCCGAGTCTGGTTCCTGAAGGCCAGCATGTAACTAAACACATCCTGGGGAGGTTCCCTGGGAGATTGCTCCTAGCCTTCCTTGACCAGACTCAGAGGCCCTCTTACCGGGTGACCATAGAGCAGCTCAAAGGGACTGAACCCTAAGGACTTCTGTGGCACCTCACGGTAAGCAAACAACAGGCATGGCAAGAGGACATCCCACTTACGCCTCACGGGCTCACCTAGGCCCATAATCATGCCCTTGAGGGTCCGGTTGAATCTCTCAACCAGCCCATTCCCCTGGGGGTGGTAAGGAGTGGTGAACTTATACGTTACCCACACTCCTCCCACAGAGACTTCATGTACTTGGAGATGAAGTTAGTTCCCCTATCGGACACCACCTCTCTGGGGAATCCCACACGGGAGAAAATCCCCATCAGTGCCCGTCCCACCACGGGGGCCGTCACTGTCCTGAGCGGGATGGCCTCAGGGTACCGGGTGGCATGGTCCACCAAGACCAGGATGAACCTGTTGCCCATGGCTGTCTTGGGATCCAGAGGCCCTACAATATCAATGCCCACTCTCTCGAATGGGGTGCTCACAACGGGAAAGGGCTGTAGTGGGGCCTTAATCTTCCCCCCACTCTTCCCACTTGCCTGGCAAGTCTCACATGTCCTGCAGTGAGCATCTGAGCTCCTGCGCATCTGGGGCCAATAGAAGTGGGTGACCAGCCTCTCAAAGGCCAACCCCAGTAGGAAGGTCCTGAAGCGCTGGGGTACCACCAGCACACGGGCTGAACCAGGCTCAGCAACCTTAGGCTCGCTGTAAAGGAGGTCGTTCTCCCAATAGATCCAATGTGACCCTGTCTGGTCACCTGCTGCTTGGGTGGCGGCCTGCCGCTGCACCCCCTCAAGAGAAGGGCAGGTTCTCTGTTGCTCGCAAAATTCCTCTCTGGAGGGCCCCCCTTCCTGCTGCCAATGGGTCAGCTCCGGTAGGTCCCCCAGTTCGGCCACTTGTTCCCCCTGTAGGTTCCAGGGCATCCCCCTCAAGGTCTGCTCCCTCCGGGACCGTGGGAACTGTGGGGGGCAGTTTCCCGCGCCCCCTACCCCTTCTCTTTGAGGCAGGGACCTGGGCCATACTTTCAGGCTCCAGACATTCCTGAACATCCTTCTGAGCTGTCATGGACCGAGTGGTCACACACGCCCACTCAGGCAGACCCAACATTTTCAAATGAGACTTTCTCTCCACCGTAGCCCACGGGGAGTTCTCTAGATCATTGCCCAACAGACAGTCTACAGGCAAGCGGGCCTCACAGCCACTTGAAGAGTTCCTGAGACCCCCCCCCACTCGAAGGGAACCTGAGCCACTTCACACTGGCTCTCTGAGTTGTCCGCTGACACTACAGGGCAGAATGCATGGGGGACAACCTGCTCTTTGGACAGTAACCGGGAACTGACAGCAGTCACACTAGCTCCGGTGTCCCTGAGAGCCTCCACCCTATGGCCATTGATGGTCACCCACTGCCGGTACTTCTGAGTGTTATTCGGCAGTGTGGGGTTAGGGACCTTCTCAAAGTCTCCTAGCGAGACAAGGGTTAACTCTACGGGATCCCACCCACCTTGGACCTCTACCTCCTCCCCCAGGGCTACACTGGCAATCTGGCGGGATGGTGCACGGGGTGGTGCACGAGGGGATGCATTGGGGTCCCTCTGGGGACACTGGGGATCATAATACCGGTGGCCCACTTGACCACACTTGAAACAGGTGAGTGGCCCCCTCTGAACAGGCCTACCTGTCGGGGACACTGGCTTCTTCTCAGGGGAGGCTGGGACACCACTGCTTGGTTCCCTTGGGAATTACTTTGGGGCCCTCTCTGGAACTCCCTCGGCTTACCCTTGTCCCCCCACTTCTCTGCTGGGGACCCTGCCCACCTCTGGCGAAGTCTCCCACAAAACCTTTGCGGACCCGGGTGTTCACCCAGCGGTCCGCCTCCTCAGCAAGCTTCCTAGGGTTAGTCAGCTTGCTATCAATCAGGTGCTGGCGTAGCTCTGGAAAACAGTTACTAGAAAAATGCTCCCACGCAAACAAATCATACAATTGCTCGAAAGTTTCCACTTTGCTACCCTTTACCCAGCGATCCATTGCTCTGCAGAAAAAAGACACATATTCAACCCACGTGGTACCCTCTAACTTCTTACAGGTCCTAAACCTCTGCCTGTACATTTCTGGGGTCAAACCATAACGGGTCATCAAAGCTTCTTTCATATGGGCATACACCATCCTGCTCTCCTCAGGCAGGTCCAACAGGGTATCCCTACCATCACTCACAAAGCGCCCCCACAATCCCGCTCCCCAATCCTGCTCAGGGACCCGGTGGGACACCATTGCTATCTCATATGCGGCAAACCATTGCCCAATATCCTCACTCTTGTGAAAATCCTTAATGACATCCTTAGGAATATAAACTCTACTCTCAGGAGTTACTAAAGGTATGCTGCCACCAGAGGGGAGACCGGGACACTCCTCGCCCTGATCACTATCTCCTCAACATTCTCTCATGTTCCATTCTCATTTTCTCAAGTTCAATTGACAATCGATTCTTCTCAATGTCTAACCTCTTACTCTCAAGGTCCTTCTGACCTTCCAATTTCACCATCTCCAAACTATGCCTCCTATCTCTCTCCCTGTCCTCCAGCTCTTCTGGGGTCAGGCTCCTTGGGATACACTAGAACCTGGATTGGAGGGTGTTCTATCTCCCCCTCTACTGCATCATCCTGCTGCCCTCCAGCATTCTCTTCCTCATCCCCAGCGGACCCTCTGGCTTCCCACCAGGCCTTCAGCGCCTTGTGGTACTCCTCCTTCCTAGAGAGACCTACCACCGGGACTGCGAATTGCTTACAAAATGACTTCAGCTGTTTGGCAGTATAGGTATCTAATCTTTCCTCCTCAAAGGCGAGATCCTCCGAAGCATTGGATGTTGGCCTTCCCATATTAGCAGTACTCATGGCTGCGATCAACAATTCAATACTAAAACAACCAATGGAAAAAAAATTCAAAGAGGAAAAAAAAAATCCGCGCGTGTCTGCGCTTTGGTCTGTACTCACTAGTGGTGTCTACCAGTTATTGTACGTGGATCATAAATGCAAGTCCTGATCCTCACCGCTGACCGCCAATGTCTAGAAATGGGGTCTCTAGTTGGCCATGGCTGGCGCCAATGCCCAAATAGGGACCCTTCTTCCTAAGTCAGGGCAAGTGGGCTACCCCCTTTGATAACCCCTGCTCAACCCTGTGGTAACGTAGCACGAGCAGTTAGGCCTATCTCAGAGGCGGTGTGTGAAGCATTTATGACCATGCACAATAAGGCAGTAACGACACCACAAAAGGACACAACTCAAGGAGGTATAGAAAAATTGTATCTTTATCTAAGGTTTAGTACGAGACTCTCGAAAGCGTTTTAACCAGTCACAATGCACGTAAATCAGTAGGGACTTTAAAAAGGCAATAACGTATTCACCAGAACGTGGCACTGACTGAGTTCAAGGCCTGGGTCTACGCGACCCGTTGCGCACCAGATACCTGCCGTTGGACGGGGACACAGTACGTAGCTACTCGAAGAAGCGGAGACGGTGACAGGCGGACTCCCAGTGACCACAGTTCTCGACTGCAGTGGTCCCCAACGTGCACTCACAATGATTCGGGCACTCGGGGACAGGCGGGCTCCCAGGGGAGCAGCACGCGGCTGCGGCGGCCCGGGCTGGTGGTGGCAATGACTCTCGTCGTGCAGCTTTGTGGTGGGCGCACAGCGGCAGCAGCTCTCTCCTAGCTGCGGCGGCCCCCAGGGCGATTCACGATGATGTAACGTTGGCAAAGATGCGGGCACTCAGCTGCAGCAGCTCTCTTTTAGCTGCGGCGGCCCACAGGACAAATCACAATGATGCACAGTTACCCAAGGTGCGAACCCTCAGCGGCCGCAGCTCTCTCTTAGCTGCGGCGGCTCACAGGACAAATCACGTTGATGCAAAGTTAGCCAAGGTGCAAACCCTCAGCGGCAGCAGCTCTCTTAGCTGCGGCGGCTCACAGGGCAAATCACGATGATGCAAAGTTAGCAAAGGTGCGAGTACTCCGCGGCAGCAGCTCTCTCTTAGCTGCGGCGACTCACAGGACAAATCACGATGATGCAAAGTTAGCAAAGGTGCGAGTACTCCGCGGCAGCAGCTCTCTCTTAGCTGCGGCGGCTCACAGGACAAATCACGATGATGCACAGCTGACACAAGTGCGGGCACTCAGCGGCAACAGCTCTCTCTTAGCTGAGGCGGCCCACAGGACAAATCACGATGATGCACAGCTGACACAAGTGCGGGCACTCAGCGGCAACAGCTCTCTCTGAGCTGCGGCGGCCCACACCGATTCAGCGAAGGTTCTGAAGATTCAAATTAAGGCGGGCGCTCAGCGGCGGCAGCTCTCTCTTAGCTGCGGCGGCCCACACAGATTCAGCGAAGGTTCTGAAGATTCAAATTAAGGCGGGCGCTCAGCGGCGGCAGCTCTCTCTTAGCTGCGGCGGCCCACACAGGGTTAACAAGGGTTACCAGTCCGCGTTCCTCACAGTAGAACTAGAGGTTCCGGATTACTCGAAGGAGGCCTCACCTGCAAGTAGAATCCCTAGCACAGGAATTCAGGCGGCTGACGGGGTGAAGTCTAATATCCCTGAGACTTCAGCAGGAGGCGCTCTCAATTCAGGCCCTCGGGTAGTTTCTTCAGCAAACTTGGTGAAAGTTTCAAAGTCCTTTCCTCTGTCCGCTCGGACAGAGTTTTGTCTTGACATCCAGAAGGAACACACTGAAAAAGGTTTCAGCGCAGCGTTTTATTCCTAAAAAGTCTTTGTTCTCTGCAGTCACAAATCACTGCATCCAGCCAGAACCAGTTCGGTGGGGTCGGGGAGCACTTGGTTTACGAGGCGACATCCTGCCCTTTGAGAATCTGGGGGTCTGCTATCAGACGCCCAGTGGGAGGTGGAGCCATCATTCACCTTGCCAGGCACGGCCCTGCTCAGATCAAAGAGTCACCCCTCACCCTACTCTAAATGCCGATCTCTCTCTCCAGCCAGGTCTGACCCAGCTGGCCCTGCTGCTCCAAAACCAGACGGCCAATACACACGCTAGCAAAGCCTACCGGAAAGCTTAGGCCAGAAAATACCTCGTTTCTAGTAGAGGAATTTTCGAACACGGGCTACGCTAATAATCCTTACTAAAAGATGTATCTCACTGGCAGGTAGGACTAGGGCATGTAATGCTCAGCCTGCCCATTCTGGCCTATGAGAACGGATAGCCTCACAATAGTAAACAGGGAAATGGAGGGTAACTCGCTATTAGAACATGCTACACAGACATACTTTAAAAGCTGCTTAGGTGGGTAGCGCAAATCAGCGCTGCAGGCCCACCAGCAGTATTTGGTCTACCAGCCCTGGGCACACACAGTGCACTGATACTAGGGGCTGACAGGTAAACCAACCGAGCCAATTATGGTTATCCCAATTCATACAGTTATCTTTACACAGGGAGCATTCGCGCTGTGTCACTGATTGGCAGTGGCACAGCGCCCAGAGCATCTAAATCCAGCCAACATAAAAGGTCAGAAGCGAAAAGAGGAAGGGAGACCCGCGCCAATGATGCCAGGTCTAACAGTAGACATCGATACTTGCCATAAGTATGTCAGCTCCAGCGCCCTTTTCAGTGTTTCATCTGGCAAGACATAAGCTCTTTTCCTACCTTGCACCAGCATCCAGTACCATTTGGATACTTCTCTTCTCTGAGGTGGACTTCCATGCAGTCTTTCTTCCTATTCCCTATTGCCTTCCCCGTCTTTTCCCAGTCCATGCGCCCAACTTGCCAGTTGGTAGTACTTAAATTTAGATAGTCTATTATACGTTAACCCATAGAGATATTCCTAGGCGACCAGACAATTCTCTTTGATGATCTGCCCCCACTTGTTCACGCCAGCTTCGATTAAAGGACCTACTAACTCATCCTGTAGACATTCTGGTGTTCCAGGTGAGCCCCATATTGGTGCATATTCGCTATAATATGGTATTCCCATCTCCCATCTAACCTGGAACCAGAGCTTGCAGGCTGCAACCAGAGTCTTCAGCTTAAACATTTTAAAATATTTTGGGTGTCCAAATTTAAAAAGAAAGTAGTCACCTCAATGGCAGTTCAAGTTTCTTGTATTCTTCCTTGATTCTTCTCCGATATTGTGAATTTGCCTCTTATCTCTTCTGTTAAGGTTACTAGTAATCTCCCAACACCATGCTGGTTTTTAGAGTCTTGAATCTCAGGACTGAAACTTTTAAACTGTACTCCATGGGGCTGTACGTGTTCATGCGCCTCCTCTCCTGCTAGCACCTGGTACCTATTACTTTCTTCAAAGATCATCCTGTTACCCTCTGCTCCCTGCTTCTCCTCCTCCATTGTGCTGATGGAGCCCCCATCATTTTGTTTGCCACATGCTTTTGTGGACTGGACCTTGAAGAAAGATCTTAGGGAGGGGGGTGACCTTCATGCGCTCTGCTGATTTAGACCCTCTACCCAGAGATTCTTTAGATTTGCATTTACCCCAGGGCCTAACGGAAACTAGACTTAGGTTTACCCTTTCCACTAACATCCTGGATGGGAGGAGACATCACAACTGGCTTCTGAGTCAACTTCCCAGTCGTTGCCTCCAAACATATGTTTCTATTCCTCAAAGCGTATCTGTTTTTTCTCCCCCCAATTCAGCCTCCTCCAGTTCCCCAGATCCTTGTTGCACTCACCTTTTCTCTTTCTCTCTCGTAGCTTGAAAGGGGAGTTTAGAGGATTCCCAGGGTTTCTTCTTGCTACCTTTCCTGAGCCCACACGCTGGAGTCATATGGCTCCTATCCTCCTTCTTCTCACTAAACACAGTTTTTTCAGGAAACTGAGCTGGGGATACCCAGCCAGTGCTGAAGCTGCCTGGTATGCCCCGAAAACAAATCTGCACCAAGGCTCTCCGATCCTTACGGAGTCTCAATGTTGCCTCTGCCCAAAGCCCGGGACCGCCACGGTCAACAAGGGTCAGTTCCCCTCTAGACCTTTGCCGAAAGCTCGCCACAGCAAGTTATTCACCCTGCAACTGCACCTCCAAGACGCGTGAGCTTAGTCCATCACCGAGAGGCAGGTAGTTTCATTTCCTTATGTCGCGCATTCACGTTACAATGCTACATAGCACTGCAGAGAAAAGAGAACTCCTGACCAGCGCTCTCTGCTGGCCGCCATGTTCCCACTTCAGTTGCCTGTCCCTTACAATGCTACATAGCACCGCAGAAAAAAGAAAGCTCTACAGAGTAATTTGTAATGTAAGTTTACTATTTAATATACATTTTATTTTTAAGGAGTTCAATAAATAAAATCTTGGATTTCTGAAATATCTATATCTCTTTCTTTATGTTTTAACTTTCACTTTCTTGGTGTGTGATTTTTTCTCTTCCCCATTTTCTCAGCTTTTTTTCTTGCATAGTGTCCTATCTTTGTATTTTTCCATTTTGTCTGTTATTTGCCCCCTTCTCCTTTGCTTGTTTGATCCTTGTCTCTTTTCTGTGTCTCTGTTTTTTCACCCTTCTGGATAACCTTTGTTTATCTCTTTATGCTTTCTTTGTTGTATCTACAGCCTTTGCCTCTTTTGCACATGTTTGTTCAGTGCCTCTTTTCTGCATCTCTGATCACTGTTTCTAACAGGCCTGATCATTGTCTTTTTCAAATCTATAGATACTCCTTTGTCTTATTTTAGCCACTACATCTTATGTATGTACACTGTGTCAGATTGTTTGTCTCTTTTCCATGTGTTGGAACTTTTTCTTTCCATTAGAATAAATATAGCTTTTGTCACCTATGTCTGATCCAGGTCTCTCTCCCTTATGCCTGATCTTTATCTATTCCTCCTCCATCTGTTCCTTTTTGTCCCATGTGATCTGTACCTCTTGTGCTGTGCCTGATTTCTCTCTGACTCTCTCTCTCTCTCTCTCTCTCTCTCTCTCCTTCTGTCCTCCTCCCACTTTCTCTCTGTCCACTTCTGCCCCTTCTCACTTTCTCTAATTTCTGATCTCTCTCTTTCTTTCATTTTGTCTGATTGTTTTCTGCTTTTTCATAGGTATCAGTATTTATTTTATGTGTAGTATCAATATTGAATTGCTCAAGTAGAACACAATATAATTACAATATAGGACAGACAAAAATTTCAGATCACAGATACATGAATGTGTGCAGAAATATCAGCCTACATACTTTTTGGTCGATGAATGTAAAAAGAAAGAACTGCAATTAGGACAAATAATGACTACTAGAGACCAATCAGATTTGTGAACAGAGCCTTAAGAAATTACCCCCAATGCTTTTGAAGTTTAATATTTAACCACAAGATTTGTATATTCTTTATAGCGACCAACTAGATTATCCCAAGAAGCTATCAAAGATTAGTATATTAAGACCTACATTCCAAATAGAGAGAATGAGCCTCTTAAGAACCATAAACTCTTTTATCATCCGGAGTATCTTGTCAGAATGCAAATACTTGGCATTAGAAAACATCATTAAAAATAATAATTTTGATGTTAATCTGAAGTTCACAACCACATAGTTTGCCATGGCTTGGATGTCATCCCTTATAGATTGCATAGGGTATGACAAGAAGAGATGTAGCCAACTAGCCTAACCTCCCCACATATCCTCAGGCACTAGAATCCATTAGATCGAATTTAGCAAGTTTTGCATATAACCGACATAAAACAAATTGTTACACCAATCTCAGTTTACAATCTGGTCCAGTTCATCTGAACATCAGAACCATACCTGCCCCAAGAATCAAGCAACACATTTCTGCTGATCTCTTAACTCCAGGTTGCTGAGTTCTTTTGAAGCTATGCTGTGACTTTTGTCACATAAAACAACTGTTTATAGATAGTTGAAGCCTTCAGTATTAAAACACCTTTTAGATGAGGCTAATTCTCACAAACAACCATTAATCAGCTCCTAGTCAGCAAAGCTCACCAAAGATATCTCAATCTATGTCATTGAATCCATTCGCCACCTAAGTACTCTACAAAACATTTTGTATATCCAGACCCACCTAAACTGCTTAAGGATTGATAGATCTTATTTCCTTTGTAACATTTTGAAAAATACCCAGTTTGTTTTTCTAAATCAAAAATATTCCAAAATAGCCCTTGCCTGTTTAGGAATCTCAACCACTGTAGACATTTCCAAACTGCCTACAAAACACTTGGGGCTTCATTTATACTCAGGTGTTAACAGCCCTAACGTTAAAAATTGCGGCCCACCTGCCGGACGCTCAGTTCCCCAGCCTCATTAAGGGTGAGGAAACTGGTGAGTGTCTGACGGCGAAGCATTAAGCAGTTCTGCAACTGGAAATATCGTCCCAGTAGGTCAGTGGCTAGAGAACCAGCCCTCCAAGCAGCATGATAATCAGATTTTAAATGTTGAGTTAGCAACACTCCTTCCAACATGTTTGTATAATCTTATAAAATCCTAAAAGGTGTTCCGGCATTAAGAAGCCCATTCGTTTTATGAAGAAGCTCTAGAACCACTTTTCTGATCTTGCAGTCTTTTGAATTGATTTTATATCTATCCTCCAAGGTTTTCATGTATTTTTCACCTTGTAGTATCTCCAATGCCCACTTTTTGTAGAAATGTGCAGTCCACATTTGCGACTACTTGTAGTATTCAAGAGTATGGTATATACATATATACTTGCAGTATGTTACTGTGGTATGCTTTAGTGCCTCGTGTGTGACAGTCTGTGTGACAATTTGGTGTGCGTAATAAAAGTAGTAGAATAATAAACGTGGTGCAGTGCTGAGATCGCTAGCTCTATTTTTATTTGAATTCAGGTCGCAGGTTTAAAATAAAATTCAAACAATAAGGTAAGAGCGTGCAAAGGAAATACTGAATGAACTACTCACACCTGACAAAAAACAAGTTCTGCTCTCTGAAGCTGTCCTTTTAATTTCCTATCCTCATTTCTTTGCGAGTTAGATGATTGTATTTCTTCGAAAGAGTGATACAATATGTTTTTCAAGCAAAAGTACTTACGGATATTTTCTTACAGCAAATATAATACTGCTCCACCATACCAAGTAGTGGTAGCCCATCCAGTCCGTGTTTCCTTGCATTCTGATGCTTGTAGATTTGTTTTCCCGATTAAAAATGCAAAACAACAGTTACCAGAATGCAAAGTAAAAAATATTTTTGATGAACTACTTACATGTTTCCTTTCTCATGTTGCATCTTCCTTTCCTTTCCTTTTTGGGATCTTTTGTGCTCCTTTTTCTCAAGTGTCAGAACAAGTCTCTTTTCCCTTTGATCTTTCCCTTGTGTCGCTCTCTCTTTCTGATTCTCTCTATCCTCTCTTCCTTTTCTGTAAGTGCCAGATCAAGTCTCTTGTCCTTTGTGTTCTACTTGTCTGACTACTATTTTTTCAGATATGATTATTGTCTCTTTCCTTATGTCTGATCTCCTCCTTTGCTGTGTCTCAGTCTTGTCGCTTTCCCTTACTTTTGTTAATATCGCCATGTTTGATCTTTGACTCTTTTTCTTGTGTTTGTTTCTATCAGAAATGGTGGACTACAGATGTCCAAGGTTGTCAGAGACTTCCTTAACGCACAAGAGGTACAGCCAACCCTGGAACTGTGGTCTGATTGGTTGGAAGTGGGTCACATAGACGAGTTCTTATCATTTCTGCCGGCCACTGACCGTAAGGTAAGTTTCAAATTGAATGACATGCATGCCAATAAGAAAGGCCATAATGAAAATCTAAGCTCTTTGCTACTATAATGATTGCCTCTGTTGGCATCTTAATTCACTCATGCATCCTGTGGTGGCTTGAAGTATTGTCTGTAATATTTAGATTACAGCCATCTGAACCTCATCCCAACTCCTTGTGCCATTTGGGCCACCTCTGCCTCTGAGGCTTCTCCAAGCCTGAAAGAAAGTGTTTTATGTTGCCTAGGTCCCAATTCACACCTGTTCAAAGCATCCTTCCTGACACTGCCAAACAGGTACATGGAGAGTAACGAAATCCCCAAAGCAAGTTATGGGGAAAATGTTCTTTATCAATAAGCAGTACACTCTTACGACCAACCCTGGCAAGCCCTAGACTCCAGCTGCCATATTCGCCTTCTTTGAACCTAACGTTCCACATTCCACCTTCCAATAGAATAGCCCATACAGGCCAATTAAGACAGTGTAATATGCTTGAAACATGCCTACAAATACAACATATCTCTCTTCCCAAAAAACCCTTCACAAAACATGACAAAAAAATACAGTGCATGCAAAATGATTACCCATACTTTGCATAAAATTAAAAAACTATTTACACACTCTAATATACATTAATGCATTTCAATACTGCAGGTTAACAATATTTCAACTTCTTGTTCAGCACATACTCCTTTAAATATCCAGGCAACATTTTCATTCTGTCACTCATCCTTACAACCATTCCTTTCCGCTCATTCTGAACACTCCTTCTACCGCACTCCTGCTTCCTCACCACAGCTTCTTCCTCATCTCTCGTTCACCTCTCCAGCTCATCCTCACCACACTTATCAATATTCCTCATATTTCATCGCTTCCCATCCTCTAGTTACACGCTACATTTCCATACTTTCACAACCTTCTTAGGAGAGGACCATTCAGACAAACCTTTTCTCATACCTCGCAACAACTGCATGTGTACAAAATCGCCACTCCCATACTCTCTTCCACCACACATTCCTTTTTTCTTATACCTAGTCTGTTTACCTGGTCTGTTCACTTTGTACTCTACTGGACAACTCCTCATCATTCGTTACCTTTTTTCCATTTTTCCCATCCACCAAGGTACAGCTTGTGTGCACAGCTTCCTGCCCTTCAACAAAATAAAGGGTTGCACCAACTTAATAGAATGAGGAGTAATACGATAACTCCATAACAATTTTGTTATCTCTTTTTTCCAAACCAAACCACTTTGCACTGACAACTGTATATTCTCACTGAGTATCCTGTTGAATCTTTCCACCAGGCCATTTTCCTGTGGATCTCCAATTACTGTCCTCAGGGGCTTCATCCCACACTGTTCTAGATATGTCTAAAACTCTTCTGAAATAAACTGGGGCCCATTGTCCACCAAACCTCTTCAGGGTACCCTTCCCTTCTCCACACCTCCACACAGAATTCAATTACAGTGCTAGACTTTATCTCACTCACCAAACTCACCTCTGGCCACTTAGAATGATAATCTACCATAATTATGGCAAATCTCTTTCCACTACTTTCCAACCCGAACAGATCACAGATATCCATCTCTACTTTCTTCCACGGGTGATGTGGAAATGCTATGGGAACAACCGGTGTCTCTCTCACACCATGTGACTTATCACTACACACACAACACACACCTACCTTCTTACATACCTTTCTACATCACGATCAAGCCCCGGTCACCAAAAATCCTCCCTCACCTTCCTTTTCATACTTGACATACCCCCATGACCTTCATGTAAAATTTTCAACAACCTTTCCCTCAATTTGAATGGTACCACTAGCTTATTATCTCTCCTCCCAACCCCATCTTGACATGACAGTTCCAACCAAACATTTTTATAATTCATCAATCCACACACATCTTCCACCACTGACCAATCTTTCGGTAAATTATTTATGAGCACTTGCATTTCCTTATCCTTCACAACCTTTTCTTTC
The DNA here is from genome assembly GCA_963921515.1 of Calotriton arnoldi. NCBI lineage: Eukaryota > Metazoa > Chordata > Amphibia > Caudata > Salamandridae > Calotriton > Calotriton arnoldi. The sequence goes on along the minus strand of CAWUFW010004799.1, from coordinate 1,259,562 downwards.
CACTCCTTTTCAGAAATGGCTTTCACACTTGTGCATGTTACATCTGCAACCATCCATTCCTCCTCTTTGTCTTCAGAATCCATTTGCAACAGCAACCTTGATAAACAATCAGCATTCACATTACTAAGACCTGGAACATATTTGATCTTAAACATATATTCTTGCAATCTATAAATCCACTTTGCAATCCTCGGCGAAGCACGTCCCACTCCTTTCACAATGGACACATCAATCAGAGGTTTATGGTCCATATGCAATTAAAACTCCATTCCCCATACAAAATTCTGAAAAGGCTGGACTCCCCATCAACAAGCCAGTGCTTTCTTCACAATAGTTGAATAACTTGCGTCCGCGCCCCTCAGAGTTCTGGAAGCAAATGCTACCACTCTTTCTTCTCCCTTGCACACGTGCATCAACACCACTCACAATCCATCCATGCTAGCATCTGTGAAAACAATGCTACTATCCTGTACATCAAATGGTTTCAACTCCACAGTATTCAGAATGCATCTCTTAATCTTTTCAAAAGCTAGCTGACATTCACTCGTCCACTCATACATCTGGCCTTTCTTCATCAACGCTCTAAGAGGCTGTGCTTTATCTGAAAAATTCCTAACAAACTTGGGGTAATACTCCACCAAGCCTAGGAATTATCTCAGTTGATCTTTATCAACCAAGTGCGGACCCCTTTCAATTGCCTCCATTAATTTGATCTTGGGTGATATTCCATCATATGACATGGTGTGGCCAAAATATTCCACACTCAGACAAGCAAACTTACATTTGCTAGCTTCCACAGTGAGACCTGCCTCCTCCAAGATCCCACACACCTTCCACAACAACATATCATGCTCTCCCTTACTTGCCGCCCACACCAAAATATCATCCTGGAACACTCTCACATTTTCCACTCCACCCAACAAATTCTGCACCACTCGTTGGAACACCGCCAAAACGGATGCAGTCCAAAAGGCATACGAACAAAACAGAATGCTCCATCTGGCATTATAAAAGAAGTCAAATGCTTTGACTCTGTGTGCAGCAACACTTGATGATAGGCGCTCGAGAGATCGAGTGTAGAATAAAATCACCCTCCTTTCACACCAGCCAACAGCTCATTTATATTAGGTATAGGATGGTGATCCACTCATATCTTGTCATTCAGATCTCTCAAATCCACACACATCCTCATACTACAGTTGGGCTTAGGAGCAATGACCACTGGACTTAACCACTCTGATGACTCTATTTGTTCGATGATATCCTTTTCCAACAATCTGTCCAATTCGGCCTTAAGGACATCTCGTAAAATAACTGGCACATTACGTACTTTGTCAGCCTTAGCAACAGCTCCTTTTTTTAGAACAATTTTGAGTACAAATTTCTTTAAGCATTCTAATCCATTTCCAAACAAAGTTGGAAACTCTTTGCTCCACACATCCCCTTCATCATGTGTCATCAACATCACCTGTTCCTTTGCATTTGGATTCAGCACAATATTTAGTGCCCTCTGCTCTCTCCATCTAAGCAAACAACATCCTTTTTCTACCACGTATACACACCAGGTAGTAACTCTATCCTTAAAATGCAAATCAGCCTGGAAACAACCCATAATAAGTAGCCTTGACCCTCCATACCCCACCAACTCCACATTGGGTGTCAACAGCTCCACCTCACCCAGATCACACCAGATCTCTTGATTGATCAACGGATATGGTGAACAAGAGTCCACCCTCATCTCAACATTAACCCCCCATTACAGACACCTTACATTTAGGTGGGAAATACTGATCATCTTTGGGGACACCTGTATGAGTTTCACACACTGCCTTCATTTCAACATTGCCCATAATCAAAGCTTCAACTTCCTCCTTTGTACCACTTTCTTCAATCGTGTCTCCTTCCCTTTGCTGTTGCACCCAGTTGACTCTTTCCTTATGATCGGTTCTCCTTTGGTTGCACATTCTAGAAAAATGACCAACCCTATTACATTTTAAACATCTTGCCTTTACAGCTGAACAATTCCCAAACATAGCAATGTGCTTAAAACTGCCACATCTATAGCACATTTTTCTTGCCCCCTCGGTCGACCTACTAAATTTACTTCCTCGCTTCTGTGAGTTCTCCATCTTATTCACCACCTGTACCGTAGCTTCATTTGGTCCCTTTTTTCCTAGTTCCCTTACATAGCGTGATGTGTCTTCTATACGTTTTGCTACCACAATTGCCTTCTCCAATGAAGGTTCTTTCAATCTTAATAACTTCTCTTGTACCCTCATGTTAACAGTGCGATTTATTAGCTGATCTCTTATGATCTCTGCATGTGGTTCCCTAAAATTTAACGTAACTGCTAAGGTTTGCAACGCACTTACATATTGGTCAATTGACTCCTGAGCAGCCTGCATGGGTGAAAAGAACCTATGGCGTTCTACCGCCACACTAATCTTTTTTCCATAATGCAATTCGAGCGCCCCCATAGCCATTGAATACACCATTTCCTTCTCCTTCCTCATCTGACCTCGCCTCATCATCCACATTGTCTTCCCGACACTGTACCATCTTTAAAACCTTCCTTCCCTCAACCCCCAGACTAGGCTGCAACATGGCTAGCCTTCTCTTTGCGACACAAATGACACCTCAAACTGCTTCAAGATAAGTTTCAAAGGCTTCTGGCCAGTAGTCCCATGGCATGACCGCATCTCCAGGGACAGCCAGGAAAACTACAGGGGCCATGATAGACTTCATTGCTGTGTACACCCAACAAAAAAATGTAAAAACCAAAGTCAGTTCACAACACAACAAACTAATACAATAAAAATAGTCACCGTTGCCATGATAAAACACAATAAATGAATACAATAAAATTAGTCACCGTTGTCCACTTGTCCTTCGTCCGCACCACTTGTGTTACTCTTCACTACCAGTATCCATGTATGCATCAAACATGGCTCCCAAAATTCTCCATGGTGACAGGCCACCAAGTTCACATACTAGTGTTCAACCTGTTCTTCCTCTTATTGGCAACAATGGATACCTTCCAACACCGTTGGCCAATTACTTTGTTCAATATGCGAGGCACACTTCGTCCTGACAGCACAGAGACAGCAGTTGGTGAGTGACCTTGAGGAATCATTTAATACACACAGCACTGTTGCTACCAGTCACACACGCCGCTTGTGTAGCCACTCTTCACAGCTCACTTCACCTTCGTCTACGCAAACTCTGCTAAAAGGCAGCGCACACGGGGTCGCGGTGACATGCGCCGCTAGCGCTCACAGTTCACGCACAGCTGCTATACACGCAGTGCGCTCGAGATCACGGTCACATTCACTCCTCCGCAGCCCACTATGATGTCACCCACTCGTGGGCAAGCACTCGCGGGTCGTGTGGAGTAGAAGCAAGCTCACCGAACAAGCACTTCCCTGCTCTAGCCCGAACTCGCGCTTCCCTGTTCTCGCGCTGTGTTCAGGCACACTCTCACTGTTGATTTTAGCAAATATTCCCCAAAATCACCTTATAGTGAGATGATGATGTCGGCTCTTCCCACTGCAAGTCTCGCTGTCCTCATTGTCACCAAACACACTGCTTTCTTTTCTCGTTGGCCTGTCTTTCACCCAGGACGCTTTCCTGGGTAAAATGTCGCTTGCCTTCTGTTGTGATGTATCTTACTTACCTCACGTGGAGCTCACAGCTCTTCATGTTCGGTTTTCATGTTCTTTGTTCTTTTCTAGAGTGTGAGGCTGACGGCACTCCACGGCTGACAGTTGCAGCTGGGTCGTGGAGGTAGTTGGACGCCAGGTTGTGCTTCCAGTAAAATACTTCATTTCTACACACCGTCTATGTGTAGTTTCTTTCAGCAAGCATCTTAACAATTTTGGCGACGATCTTCTCCCCTGCTGAGCACAACCTGGTGTCATTCTTCGCCGTTTTCTTCTCCAGTGCTGTCTTCCAGGTTCGCTGTTCCCCTGATGAGCTGCTTTGTCGTCTCTGCCTCCGGAGCTGATTTGGACTGTTTGTCAACTTCTTCCTGAGGTATTTACTTCTTTTCTGGCGTTTTCGGCCTGGCGTGACCGTTTTAGCCGCGCGCTGGATCTCCGAGCAGCTCCCACTCCTGTGACGTCACCGCTGTTTCCTGCATCATTGGAACGCATAACACGCTCAGAAATCTCAGCGTGTTGTGCGCAACGTACGTAACGCGGCGTAACGTGCTTAACGTGCCGCCATCTTTATTTTTTCTCCTTTGTGAATGTTTACCGATCTCCTTCACTTCTTCGTTGTCGCTTTCAAGTGATTTCTACCAAATACTTCACGCTCTGCTCCTCGTCAAAAGTCATCTGGCAAGTCCACTGCAAGTTATCTTCGACAAGTACAGTATCTTCTTTTTTATTGTTCTTCTGACATCTTGTGGCCTATTCCGGTACTGTTCACCCGGTTCAGCATAATTCCTTCAACTCAATAGCTATTCACTCAGTTACGATGATCTCAAATCAATAGCTATTCTCTCATTTACTGTGATCTTCACACTTTGTGTTTAATTTCAGCAGTTAGTATTGTATTCTAACATTCTCTCCACAGGTACCATCGCTCATATCCTCCTATAAACATGTCTGCTTATACTTCAAATGTTATTATGCCACCAATGTTTCTTTCTCAACCAGGTACTCCACCAATAATTTGGGAAGATTGGATTGAAATGCTTTACAATTATATTACAGCTTTGGATGGTAACAATTTTTCTCCTGACAGGAAAAAAGCTTTGTTATTGAGCGCATTGGGTACTGAAGGTCAACGGGTTTTCAAATACTTACCTGTGGCCATGGGACCTAATGGACAACCTATGGATGATACATTCAAAGAGGCTATTAAGAGACTTGAAACAAGGTTTGCTAAAGAAATTAATTTGGTCTTAGTTAGATACAAGTTTTACACTCAGCCGCAACTTGAAGGAAAAAGTATTGATGATTTTGTTTCTAGATTACGTGAACTTTCAGTCAAGTGTCGCTTTGGGACCATGACAGAGGAACTGATCAGTGATCAGTTGATTGTTCAATGTCGCGACAGAAAGATACAAGAGAGATTGTGGGCTGCCAAAGACCCTTCCTTAAAAGATGCCATTGACATGGCTAAAGTCATCGAAGAATCTCAAAAGTGTATTAAAGAATTGAGTAAGAAAGACCAACTATCACAACAAGTTGCCGATGTTGAAAGTAAAGATGAATATGTTGATGTAAATGCTGTTTCTAAAAAAATTGTTAAACCTTTCACTGTTTCTGGGTCTACTCCTAAGCTTAAGAATAGAGAGTGTTTGCGTTGTGGTAGTCAATACCATTTAGCTGACTTTAAAAAATGTTTTGCGATAGACCAGAATTGCCGGCGGTGTGGGTGGAAAGGTCACTATGCCAGGATGTGTAGACAATCTGATTTGTCTGATAGGTCCAAATCCAAAGTAAATGTGGTACAACAGATCAATGAGCACAAAACACCGGGAAATAAGATCTTGGTTATTGGAGAGATTTGTAATCAGACAATGGTGGGAGTCACCCAAGATTCCACTAGATTAAATAGACCTACTGCTGTATTCAATGTTTGTGGCAAAGACATCACATTGATGGTGGACTCTGGTTCTTTATTCACGATTATTCCTGAGTCTTTGTTTCGAGCTACCTGGGAAGGGGTTTCTTTGTTGGACAAGGATATTAACCCAGTTGGTTATCAGGGACAGTCTATCGATATTTTGGGGTACATGTCAGGTCAAATTACTTTCAACTCACGCAGTACCCATGGAAAAGTTTATGTTGCCAAAGAGGGTCCCCCAATCTTAGGTTGGATGCACCAATATGACCTCCATATTGTTATCAACCCAAGATCTCACAATCAAATTATGGTGGTCCAAGATGAAATCCAGGTCCAAGATATCCTACAAGATGCTCACAGAGTGTTCGAGGACAGACTTGGTTGTGTTAAGGGGTATCAGCACAAGATTATCCTCAAACCTAATGCGTGTCCTGTACAACACAAACTCAGGAAGGTTCCCTTATCTGTGAGACAGGGTCTCAAAGACCTATTAGATGGCTTACTGAAGTCTGGGGTCATTGAACCAGTGGAGGCTTCCTCCTGGATTTCTCCGGTGGTTTTGACCCTTAAGTCAGATGGTCGACTTCGTTTTTGCATCGACCTCAGGTCTTTAAATCGTGACATAGTTACTGACACGTTTCTGTTGCCCAACATTAATGAATTGCTACAGTCTGTTGGGGGTGGTAAGTACTTTTCCAAGATTGATTTGAGAAGTGCTTACCACCAAATTGAACTACATCCAGACTCCAAGCCCCTTACAGCATTCATTACAACAGAAGGCATCTTCCAATTTAATCGCATGCCCTTTGGGCTAGCTTCGGCAGCGAGCGTCTTCCAGAGAATGATGTCAAACATGCTCAAAGATTTGCCAGGTGTCGTCTATTTTCAAGATGATATATTGGTTTCAGGGAAGAATATGCAGCAGCATAATGCCACTCTTAGGCAAGATTTATGAAAGCTTGAGCAACAGGGGCTCACTGTTAACAAAGAAAAATGTCAGTTTCTCACAGACCAAGTTGATTATTTGGGATATTCGATCTCCAGTGGTGGTATTTCTCCCAAAAAGAATCTTTTAGAGGCTATAAATAATGCTCCTGCTCCCAAGGACAAGGACCAGCTCAGGTCCTTTCTGGGACTGGTTGAATATTATGCTAAATTTGTTCGTGGATTTGCTGACTTGTCTGAACCATTGAGGAAATTACTTCGCAAAGGCTGTAAATTTGAGTGGGGCAGCGAGCAGTCTGATGCTTTCTCAAAAATAAAGGGTCAGATTTGTAATGCAGGTATTCTTGCTCCTTTCAGTGCTTCCTGCAAGTCGTTTATCACAGTGGATGCCAGTCTTACTGGCATTGGCGTGGTGCTGTCTCAACTTCAGAGAGGCACTGAGAGAACAATCGCATTTGCGTCCAGGACTCTTACTCAGGCTGAAAGGAATTACTCTGTAATAGAGTGTGAGGCTCTTGCTGCAGCTTGGGGTGTAGAGTATTTCAGGGTGTATTTGTGGGGATCACGATTTGTGTTGAGGACCGATCATAAGCCGCTAATGAAGATCTTGTCTGCAGGAGGTGCTGGAAAGGGATCGGCGCGTCTTGCCAGGTTTACTGCAAGGTTACAAGAGTATCTCTATGATGTAGAATTTATTCATGGTTGGAGAAACTTACAAGCGGATTGTTTGTCACGGATGTCACTTGACTGGGAATTGGTTGACAAGGAAGTGGTTAACAAACTAGAAAGTGAGGAAGCCGTTGCCTTTGTATATGATGTTGGTGAATGCAGCCTAGGGTCATTTTCCAAACTACAGTGGTCTGAGGCCATGGTTAGTGATTCTGTTTTGCAGGACGTTATTCTTCTTATTAGGAAAGGTTCACCTCGTGAGAGTATGGTGCCTGTGTCAGTCAGGCCTTATTGGAAAATTTTGGATGAATTGTCTTTGAGTGGTAAAGATGTTGTTATGAGAGGTGAGAGGTTTGTGCCCCCGGCTTCTCTTAGATTGCACATTTTTAGACGTGCACATGAAGGTCATTTAGGCCAAGATATCACTATTAGACGTACTAAACAAGAATTTTGGTGGCCTGCAATGGATGACCAAATTAGAGATTGGGCGGTTAGTTGCTCTCTCTGCAAGGAGAGTGAAAAGAGACTAAAAGTCGGTTCTCAAAGTACAATGGGTCACATTAATGATCCTGGTGAGCCTTGGCATACTATCTGTCTTGATTTCATTGGTCCTTTATCTGAGCTTTCCCTTGACATGCGGTTTGCTGCTGTGGTTGTAGATGTACACTCGAGATGGTTGTTTGTTGAATTTTTAAGAGATGTTACCACAAAATCTGCTGTTGGAGTTTTAGAGAATTTATTTTTGCGTGAAGGTATTCCTCAAGTTTTACTTACCGACAATGGTACTCAACTCACTTCTGGGGAGATGCGCTGTTTTCTTGAGAAGTGTGGTGTGAAACATTCGTGTACTTCTTTGTATAACCCCATGGGCAATGGAATTGTAGAAAGGTCGAACAGACTTATCAAAGGGACTATTCAACTTGCCTTAGCCAATGGATTGTCTCCCAGACGTCTGGTTCAAGATATGTTGTGGGCTTATTGTACCACTCCTCATAGTGTCACCTTGAAGTCTCCATTTTTGATTATGAGGGGTCGTTTTCCTGGTTCACGTCTTGTTCCTTCTTGGCTCAAAAATTGGGTATTCTCTGGAGGTGAGCATCCTTGCGACTTTGTTTCTTCTAAGATCTCTGTTGGAGATTGGGTCAAATTGAAGTCGGGCAGAATTAAAGGTGGTCTTACCAAATTCAAAGGTCCTTGCCGTGTGGTTAGTGTGGGAAGGTATTTTGTTGTCATTGAAGGAGGCGAACATTGGAATTTGCGCAGAGTGGCCTTGTACCAGAAGGGTGGTTCTAGAGCTCACAGCTCTTCATGTTCGGTCTTCATGTTCTTTGTTCTTTTCTAGAGTGTGAGGCTGACGGCACTCCACGGCTGACAGTTGCAGCTGGGTCGTGGAGGTAGTTGGACGCCAGGTTGTGCTTCCAGTAAATTACTTCATTTCTACACACCGTCTATGTGTAGTTTCTTCCAGCAAGCATCTTAACACCTTCCAACTTCAATTTAGGGTTGATCCGGTGGGACACATCTCACCCTCGTCACCATTAAAGAAATCCCCAAAGCAATTTATAGGGGAAAATCTTTATTAATAAGCAGTAAATTAGTACGACCAACCCTGGCAAGCCCGGGACCTAACTTTTCCCATTCCACCTTCCAATAGAATAGCCCATACAGGCCAATTAAGACAATGGAACATGTGTGAAACATGCCTACAAATACAACAGAAAAAGAATATAATTTTCTCTACCATAGTGATAAACACAAACTTGTTGTTGACTGCCAAGAATCCAGCGTGGCTACAGACTGCAAATGCAAGGGTCACCTGCCTCTTAAGCTCAGAAAGCTGATACTGCAGCTAAAAAAGCAGTATCAAAGTGAAATCGCTTACAAGCTACTCAACTGTTTGTGAAGCGACTCCATGTCATCCACCATGGCATTAAAAGGGGAAGTGGAGTGGCTAGAAGGGTATTACGATGTGGTTGAAGGTGTGCTGTCCAACTCAATCAAACTCAAACCTAGAATATAACTTCCTCAAAATAGCAATTGAGGCTCACCATGAGAAAAGATGGAATAAGCTATTCCAGAGTAACAGACAATGCACCTCGAAAGTGAACGTGTGTACTCTGTTCTTTAGGATCATTATGCTGGGGTGGAGGTGTGTGTACTGATCTTTAGTGCACAATAGGTGGAGAGGTGTGTGCAATGGCCCTGTTTGCAGTAAGTGGTAAGCTGAGTGTTACATTTGGTAATCCTTAGTTTGCTTTACAGAGGAGGGTGAGGTGGTCCTGCATGTACAAGTAGGAGGGAGGTGTTAGGTAAATATTTTGATTTTACAGGACTGTGTTTTGTCGCAGGTGTGCATCTATAGTTGGTGTTTCATGTGAACAGGGTTTTGTTCAACATTAGTGTGGACAGATCCTTCATTTAGCCTTATGTTGCCAATGTTTTGCCCAGGGCTTCCATTCCAATCCCAGATGTTCTTGACTAAAGTAAATCACTTGTATTCTGGGATCTAAGTGCTCAAGTACGCCTCTTGTTCTAACCTCTAATATTCTATCTTCATCCAGGGGTTCAGACTGATCCTTGCAAGTCCCACTGCCTGCTACCAGCTCTTCAGGCAGAAGAGGAAAGATGGCCATGGAGATGCTGTTATGTTTGAAGGTAAGCGCACGCTGATGGCATGCAAGCCCAAACCAGCCCTGAGATGGTCTCTTAAACTTACTTCCTCTCCCAACCTTTGTGCCTCTACATTGTGTCTCTCCGCCTCTCCTTCTGACGACTCTCACCAGTGCCACATCATTCCTTTTCCCCCTCCCAACCTTTCATTTCCATGACCATCAAATCCCATTCTCTTTTTCTTTCTTTTATAAAATCATGAATATGTTTTGCTCACCGCCCTAGTTGTACATGGCGATAAACATACTTAAGAATCCATGGACGTTTAAGTAAGTTAAGTTGTAACTATAAGCACTCTAATACCTGCTCATTACAAAATATGATGCTAGCACTGGGACCTTATTGCACCAAAATATTGTCCTTTGCTTTTTGTATGTTAAATAGCTCTACTCGTATTCTAGGGGTATTACCTGGCTTTGCATTGAATATTCAAAGTATGGGGTCCATAAGTCACATTTACAGAAGGCGATGGCGGATAGGGAGGAGGGAGTAGGGTAGAGGAGAGCCTAAAATGTCTTGATAATAAGCCATTAAATATTATATACTAACAGAAATTGTTGAACCCATCTATTGAACAAAGTTTAGATTCACTGTTATGAGATAAACCTGTTTGGGATGACCGGGCTCAGAGTACTATAAAGTAAGGATTTCAGATTATGGACAAGATAAGAAGGCACTGAAGCTGTGGCATTCACCATCCCAAAGCACCATTTGGTCATGGGCTCTGGACCGCTTAAGCAGCTTTTCACAACCTGACATAACTCTTCCTCGGACACTTACTTAGAGGTAGACAGTCTGACAGGCAACTCTTTTTTAAATGTTTCAGATCGTCGGAAAGTATCTAATGAAAACACAATCTTTCTTTATTGTTAACCGTACGATTACTTAAAATCTTTACAGTATAAAAACACATAAGCAACGCCTCCCCCCCCCCTCCTCCCGTCCGCCCTCCCCCAAAAATTTGCCGGCATTCAAGGTAAAAATGCACCATGCCAGCATGGGCTCTGTTTACTGCTTTAAGTCCCTTTAAGACTCCAAAATAAAATGCGTTAAAATGTGGGATTAATTCCTTTTCACACCAGTTTTTAATTAGTCCTGTAAGGATCAATAGTTATATAAAGACCTTCAGGGTCATTCCCTCCGTGATTTCAGTTGCAATTAATAATAAGTTCTTAATATGCCCCCTGCTGGGTCCCACCCACTCTTTATGATCCACTTGTCCATACTGAGAGCCCCTAGGTTGAGTGACATCCGTCGAGGTTTGGCCGCCAGCTAGGTTAATTACTGAATGATTTCGACCCTAGAATCTGCAGCCTGTTGCTGGGAGTCGAGTGCAGTTCTAATTTGGTGAGTGAACTTTCCGGCTCTAAGGCCTCCATATAGAATCAGTGGCTGTTAGAGAAGATATTATCATGAGTCAGAGGCAATTATCAATTGATAATAGGTGTATTTAAATCTCATGTGCATGAATTATCCTTTTATGGCTCCGGTTGCATGGAATGACAGCTCAAGCACAAACTGGCCATACCTGCCCCTGGTGCTGCTGACATTTAGTGAAAGCAGGAGCAAAAAGATGGAGTGTGAAGGTGAGAAGATCGTTGCAGCTCCTTAGCTTACAAGAAAGTGAGTGAAATGGGGGTTGCTTACTAAGGAATTCTAAGCATTCTGATTGGCCAGTGAGACCCAAACATTCTCCAGCATCTTCCAAGGCAGCTTTTTAAAGTTTGACATGGCACCCTGGTCCTGTGTACAACATTTAGATGGTCTGGACTCCTTAGACCCCAACTAACCTCCAGTCAATCTGAAATACATCACTCGAACTAAAATAGCATTAGATAGATGGTTGTGCTCAAGCAACTGTACTACCCTGTGTGTGTTTCACCAGGTATTTGGCGTTATAACACAGAGCTGTAGCACAATATATGTTATTCCACTGTATGACACATGTAGGTAGGTAGATACCCAGAACTTAATCATAGCCCTATATTGGGTCGTCTGACTGTTCATCCTTATCTTTACACTACAGTAGACAATATGGCAGAGAGTTAGGCCATTATTAAGAATTAGAAACCGATGTTACCTATTATTAACATTGATTTTGGCAAATTTCCTGAGCACTTGAGTAATTTGTTCTTTGTTTTCATATGCCAGAAAACACACAATCTTTACCAAATACTGTGTTGTCTACTGAAAATGGACACATTCCATAGATGATAACTGCCTACGCACTACTACTGCCCTTAATACTTTTTATTACTTTTTCTGTAGGATTGACAGTAAAGAACCAAACTATTAATGAAATCCTTTCTGACCAAGAATTGAAGAAAGACAATGAGCATGTGCAGGTGACTATAACACTACTGTTATATTTTCCCATATATGGCACTGTCTCTCTATGCATTATTTCAACCCTGATGGCTTGATATGCAAATCATGACCTTGTGCCCCTTTTCTTTCTGCCAGAGCTGCATTGACCAGAGCAGGGATCTCCTGAAGAAGGAGCTGGGCCTGACAGAGAAGGACATCATCGATATCCCTGCCTTATTCAAACTCGATAGTCGCGGCTTAGCCGGTGCCTTCTTCCCAGACATGGTAAGAGATCAAGACTTGCCTCACCATCACAGAAAGTATTTTCAGCTGCATCCTTATTGGATGGGTTCGGTATTCTGAAGAGGGGGAGAGTGGTCTGGAAGGTTGGATACCAAGGGAGAAGAGTGTCTGTAGGAACATAGATGAGCTAAAGAACCTTCCTCTTCAGTTAGGCATTGATCACTTCTCAGGCCTCTTACAAGTGTCAGGTGTTCACCATCACTGCAGGCATGTTGAAGAGCATGAGCAAGTGCATTCATCTTCCCCAGCTATCAGTTCATGCCTTTTTAGTAGTCATATAATTTTACGTCCCTAATCTGTTCCTCTTTACAAAAAAATTTCCTGTCATATCCAGAACTGTCCAGGTACTTTGTATATTTATTTTTGTTTTTAAAATCCTCTTGGCACTGCGTAAGCTAACAGGGTGATTGACAATTGCTTTATTTCTGATCAAGAATATTTAAATTTTTAACTTTTCGAATGTTGTGACACATGAAATCTGTGTCCGCATACTCTAATGTTTGTGTTAAAGGCCTCCCACAATAGACAGAAAGCAACCAAAGATACTGAATTGTTCCTAGTTAAATCAATCATCCTTTTGCTGAGATTAGGTCATAGACACAGCTTTCAAATATGACATGAACTTAGAAGACAGTGTCGCAGCAGACAAAACAAATTCATGTTGAGCTGTGAGACAAACACTAAACCCCTTCCAGAAGAACTTGGGGCAAGGTGCACAACTCTAGTTCAAATGTCTTTCTGTTTAAAATGTAAATGCACTAGCATCCTCTTTTGTTTTATTTCATTTTCTTTTCTTTTCATTTCTCTTCTTTCCCCACCATTTGTTCAGGTGAATATGCTGGTGCTGGAAAAACATCTAGGCATCCCAAAGCCCTTTGGCCCAATTATTGGCGGGAAATGCTGCCTAGAAGAGGAGGTACGAAGTCTGCTGGAGCCCCTGGGACGGCAATGCAACTTCATTGATGATTTTTACCCTTATCATCAGAATTGCGGAGAGGTGCACTGTGGAACCAATGTCCGGCGCAAGCCCTTCACTTTCAAGTGGTGGAATGTGACTCTGAATTAATGGCAGGGACTGGTGAATAAGGAAAAAGTGCTAACATTTTCTCCAGCCTTGCACGTGGCACACTACCTCAAGAAATGTTACATGATGCATCTAAACCCATAGAAATATTTTTAATTCCATAAATGTTATTAGTTATTTTGAGACATACAGTCAAAAGAGATCATGAGAGATAACACATGCTACACAATGATACACAATCCTAGGTTGATTAGAATGATAGGAAACAGAATGATATATGTGAAGCATTTCTGGGACCATTTGAGGTATCGAGTTACAGCTCCTTATGTCATATCTGCCTTTAGCAAGTTAATTGTTAAACCTTGTCAGTGCATCAAGATTTGTCTTGTGGTGGGTGAGTTAGGGACTGGTTATAGTTCTTAGTAAGGGCACCTTCTAAGGTCATTCTAGATGAAGAGGTGAGTCCCTTGAGAACATGAGAAGGTATGTATATCATCTTGTAGAAGGTATATCATAAACGTGTATCACAATTAGAACAAATTAAACAAGTGGGGGAAGGGGAGGAGAGGCGATGTGCCCAGTGAGATTACGAGAATGTAAGTGTTAATATAATGCCATAGATAGTGGTTCCAGTGTGTAGCCAAGGGGGGGGGGGGTTGTTATTGTGGTCCATTTATCTGTCTAGCGTTTGCTAGACTTACTTCGATATCTTAGGATTGGTTTGGAAATCATGCTGGGAGTTGTGGGTAATCCATGCAGCCCACCATGTGTGGTGCGATATATTGGAAAACGATTTCCATTCTGATAGGATGATTTTCAATACAATTGTTAACAGAAGGTCCAACGGGCCGTGTCATTGGGCTTGAGATTTAGAGTTGTCAGAGAGACCCAGGGGCCCAGGGAAATCATGGGGAAGTTTAGAAAGATTGGTGTGTTGAATAGAGTTGCTAAAATGTTCTGGAACGAAATCTGATACGGCTTCAAGAGGTGGCAGCTAAAGGACATATATTCCCGAGAGCATGCTGACAAATTGCAGTTCCAACAAGTGTCACTCAAAGTTTTTGTTTGTATAGCCTGGCTGGAGTCTAGTGAAATATTTTTAAAGCTATTGTAGGCACTGGAGGTGCGGCTATGTATCAGAACATAAGTACTCTTTCAGATGGGTACAAGCTCACACATGTAAAAAGTGGTCTTGTAAAAGTGGGGGACAAGCTGTTCCTTTAACTACAACCTATCATGGCAGAGAAGCATTTGCGCTGTCTGAATAAGGGATCAATTATGAGTTGAATGCTGCAAGGGAATTAAAATTCCTGTGGCTGGAATCACTGATTCTTGCTGGTAATTGCACACCTCCATCATGCAATTGCAAGTTCAAGTCCCCAGAATGGGGAATAATCATGTGGATCCGGGAGTAGAGGAAATAGTTAACTCCAATTTCAGTTACTTGTTTGTTCACATTTACCACCTGCTCTGATCAGGTGGTAACTGGAATTGGAAGAGTGGGGGGGAAATGTGTGTCATTGGGCAAGTATGGGGGTAGGGGGAGTGCCAGCTGCAGGTGAAGCATACCGTTCTTCCCCCATGTTCTGGGAGTGGGTTGGATGGTGCCAGGCTGCACCTGTGCCCTTTGGTGTTTTACTGAGTGCAATTTTACACCCAGCAAAATGGGTCCTGATGTTCTCACGATCTTTAATCCCAGGTGCAGGCACTCAAGTCCACTTGGAATCAGCCAGAGTGGAATCCTCCGGGGGGAACACAACTCATATTGACCCAGAATCGTCCCCAAGGCATAAAAGATGGACATATGGCTATCTTGATGTATTCTCTTTTACGCAATGGAGAGAAGAAATGTTGGGCTTAATCAACCTTCTTGAATATTAAACTACTGTTTAAGAAATGTGACTTTTTTGTAATTTGGAGGCCTAAGTGATGAATGGAATGAAAAATGTACAAGAATATAAATACACACATACACACACACACACACACATAATTACATCCACCAGGCCACTCACTTCCTACCCACCTTCTCCATAACCACTTATTATAGCTCTTTATAAATGCGCTGGCATGGCAATTGTGTGTTTTCAGAATTTGCAGATGATTACCAAGGCCCAACATTGAAAATACTGCGACTTAGCACCGAGAGGTGTGCACTAATACTGCACACCAATGATTCTTTCCTATGCACATTGTAGCAGTTAATACTTGGCGAAGTTTTCACTTGGAATGGAGGTAAGAAAATGGATAAATATATGGAAATCATATTTCGATAACTAAGACGATACCTACCGTTCAATTCGAGATTGAAAACTCAGAATCATGCTCTATTTTTGCCCCAGGACACAACAGCAAGTTGCAATAACAGATTTATCCAGATTACAATTATTGCATGGCTATTTATCTGCGGTGAGTTAAGGACTTTAGCGTGTTATTCATTTACATCACCTGGTCACTAATTATAATATCATCAGAGGAGGAAACAACCATTACAATGCAGCCACAACCATGACATACCATTACAAAGCAGCCATTACCACGCATGAGTCTTTATCACGCATGCAATTACCACTCAGCATTTTACAACGAATATGACTTTACCAGGCATTCTTCTACAATGAATTTCGATGTAAAGGCATGAATGGTAAAGGCATATGTGCAGTAAAGTTTTCACAAGCAAATGTAAGTATTTTGCAGGTAAGAATTAAGGTGGTCATCATGATGGCGGACAGACTTCAGTCCATCTGCCATCGTGTCGGGAAGTGGGACCAGCAGTCTATTCAAGGCGGCGGTCCCACAGGGGGTATTTCGATGAGACCGCCACCGTGGCGGTCGCATCTGCTATATTTAACATTGCGGTGGATGCTGCTAGCTGCAGCACCCGCCGCAATGTTCAAAATGCGCCTTGAACATTTCCCTGCACTATGTGGCAGACACCATGCGGTGCCTGCCACATGGTGCAGGGAAATGTTACATACACAAACTACCTCTGGTCAAGGGGGGGCCACAATGGGCCCCCAAAGTACATCCCCACCACCCTTTCCATGGCGATTGAACCGCCATGGAAAGGCTGGCGGGGATCCTGCATCCCAATCAGGCGGGCAGTGCCTGCTAGGCACCGCCACCATTCTGGGGATGCGGGGCAGTCCGATAGGCTTTCGGCCCGTCAGCACACCGCCCGCCATCACAATCTGGCGGGCGGGAAATGGCCCCTAAGAGTGTTTTAAATATATATAGAGCATACTTCCAAATATATTGATTACTTTCTGCGTCCTTATGTACAGGCATTACCATCCTACATAACGGATAGCAAAGACTTTTTTAACAAAATCAGGAGTGTAGCCTGGGAAGAAAACTTCCTCCTGATAACTTTGGATGTATGCAGTGTTTGCACCTTTATCAAACATGTAGATGGTCTTCAGGCTTGCAGACACTTCTTAAAATCTCGCTCTATCTCATATCTGCAGCATACCGAAATGATATTATCTATGATTGAATTTTGTTTGGATAACAACTTTTTCACTTTCAATGACACATTTTTCAAACAGAGACAGGGTACTGCCATGGGCACCTGCTTTGCTCCCAGTTATGCCAACCTCTTGATGGGGTGGTGGGAGCAGCAGGTGCCCAAGACCTTTAATCAGTATAACGACCATGTTAAACTTTGGTTACGTTATATTGATGATCTTTTTATCATATGGGATGGCAGTAATGATCAAGCCATCAATTTTGGTTCTCTGCTTAACATCAATGAATACAACTTGAGATTTGAGAGTAACATCAGTAAAAATTGCATTGAATTCTTGGACACACAGGTTATTGTGATTAACAGTCGAGTAACATCTATATTGTTTCGCAAAAACTGCTGGGAACACACTGCTTCATGCAGAGGGCAGCCACCCTAGGAATCTGATAAATAGTATTCCTTATGGGGAGGAATTGCAGTCTTGACCAGGATTTTTTCGAGGAATGTGACTGTTTGGCAGCTAGGTTCAAGAATCGGGGGTATACAGAGAGAGTCATTGAGAAAGCCCGGACAAAGCTATCAGTTTGAGTTGTGAAAGTGTTCTTGCTCCTAATGTGAGGGATGTTAACTCAGAGGATAATACTATTAGATTAATCTCCACATATAATACCACCTCGCAAGATTTGAAAAGGAGCTTAACTAGACATTGGGAGATCTTAAAAACCGAGCCTACCCCGTTAGATGTGCTAGAAGATTATACCAAAATTTCCTACAGGAAAGGTAATACCTTAAGGGATAAATTGTGCAAAAATGAAATAACTGAGGTCAAACAGGGGGGATCTAACATACAAGGTTTTTATACATGCATGTCTTGCAAGGCATGCAAATTTAGCTCTAATGTCAAATAAGTTTTCTCCCCCATTTTGAATACCTATAGGCAGATTGAGAAGCATTTAACATGTCTTTCAGATTTCTGTGTATATGTTTTGTCATGCCCATGTCCGAAACGGTATGTGGGCAGCACTATGTTTCCTGCAAAGAAACGAATTTTGGAGCAAATGCGTGCTATCCAAAATAAGGATAAATTATCTCCAGTGGCCCGCCACTTTGAGGAAATACACAAAAGCAATAGAAATGTTTTGCGCTTTTTTGTAATTGATCGAGTACCTCAAACTACAAGAGGGGGTGATCGGATTCGCAGATTGAGACAACTAGAGTCCAAATATATATTGGAACTAGACACTAGAGTCCCTCGGGGTCTTAACTCTGATGATGAATTGGTCTGGTATTTGGGGCAATGAGTTACATCTATAGTTAACTGGATGCTAGTATTCGCAAGTGGTTATGTAATTTCATTTCTCCTGCTTATATATGGCTATTACAGTTATCTGTCGTCATGCTTTCTGCAGTTTTTAAATTTTATTTTTTATTTTTATTTTCAATTTTTGTTCTCACTTTTTAGGCATTGCATTGTATTGTAATGTTGTTTATTATGTGGACTGAGAGTTTCAATTACTATTGTTTGTATTTTGTATATTCTCCACAGGATCGCTTATGAAGCTGTATATGCACAAAGCATGAAGTTATACTGAAGATTGTGATATTATGACTGATTTGCCCACTTGGGCGGAATTGTGTGTTCTCTCTGTTGTGATGGCATAACTATGTCTCTTTAAGAAATTCTGTCTCTTTAATCTTTCAAAAGCTTTTCTAATAATGTGTATATTGATACAACTTCAGAATCATGCAGAATATTGGTTTTTTTGAGTATGGACAGGCATGGTTTTTTTGCCTGACGATTATTACTAAGTGATCGTTTGGAAACATGTTGGCCGTTTTTTGGCTAGCAATTTTGATAATTTTGATAAGTATAGTGTATTAATGAAATGGGCAGTATTATTATTATTAATTACCAGTGAACATTTATCTTGACATCGTGATTAAATTTGAACGTGCATTATGACAGTCGCAATTGAGACTGTGCAGATACCATGAATATGTTAACTATCCTTTGACCATACTGTTGTAATCATTATTTTTGGATTATGTTAAGAGCAACTATTATTATTATGAAAAGAACTATGATTTATTTAAATAATTTGAGCAATGGGATAATCGCTTTAGCATAGGTATCAATTTTGTTTCATGTATGTGCACATTATAATTTCAATGTGCTTGGAATACAAGTTTACCATTGTAAAATGGCCGACACGTATTCTGCTTTTGTGTCAGCCTAATCAGTCCGCTTTTGATGTCACTTTTTTCACGTTCACATGATTTTGTGGTTAAATGATGTCGAAAAACTTTATTTCTTCTCCCGTGATCAAGGCACACAAGCGCCGAAACGCGTTGGGTTTTCGGCTTTTTGTACTATTGAATAAACCACCCCAAGCACCTTATGATATTGGCCTCTTATTGTACGGAAGGTGTGTGCGCATTGTAGCGTTTGCTATTTGGAGAAGGTAAAATATATATATATATATATATATATATATATATTCACTGAAAAAAACTACAGGTTTCAGGGACGTTATAGTTAGGCTGACATTTCACTCGTACAAAACCAGAGAAATTCGGCCATTATAGTTGCCTGAGCTAACTATAACTCGCGCCCCCGCAATGCACTGCTGATGACGTCACATATTACATCACTCATGACATGGTCAGTGACATCACTGATGACATCGCTGATGACATCGCAAATGACATCATTGATGACATCATACACTCAATATCCGATGGACCTCCTCACACCCTAATATCACCTTTCATACACCCACTCTTAAATACAGACTACCTTTTTTGAAACAATAGACACACCAATACCAGTTAGTACAGACCCACTCACTAATTCATACGTCTACATACAGATGCACTCACTCACCCATACATTCACTCATGCACAGTCACTCATCAATACAGCTACTGATATATGCACTCATACACCCATACAGACACTCACACACCGCCACTCACCCATAGACTCTCACACACCTAGTCAGTCACCCAAAGAATAAATCACACTGCCATTTACGTACCTATTCAGTTATACACAGACCACCTCACCTATTCATACAGATGGTAACATATACTTACTCTCTTCTATAATCACTGAAACAAGCACACACTCACCCATATAGCCACTCTCACACTCACTCATACATAGTCACTTATATACTCCAGCACTCACATATACTGCCTTTCACATATGCAGTTACTCACCCATATATCACTGAGACATCCATACACTCATCAACAAAGCCATACCGCCTCTTGCAGATGCACTCATGAACCCATACACCCAGTGAATCACCCACTCACATGTCCATGCAGGGAGTCATACACACCCCCACCCAGCCACACAGACACTCAGGCACCCATACAGGTACTCAGACAACCAATCATTAACCCATATAGATACTCATGTACCTACTCACCAACCCATGCAGCCACTTACACACCAACTGACAGACCGATACAGACATTCACACAAATTAGTCATTCACCCATGCATTCACTAAGACACGTTTAATCATTCACTTATACAGTCAGTCACACACCCACTAAATCATCCATTCAAACACTCATACATCCACTCATTCTTCAATACACCTTGGCATATATATATATATATATATATATATATATATGTATATATTCACTGAAAAAAACCATAGGTTTCTTTGGACGTTATAGTTAGAAATTAGCAATTAAAAAACCTTTGAAATTCACTGAAAAAACCATAGGTTTCAGGGACGTTATAGTTAGAAATTCGCATTTAAAAAACCTTAGAAATTCACTGAAAAAACCACAGCTTTCACGGACGTTATAGTTAGTTGGACATTTCACTCGTACAAAACCAGAGAAATTCGACTGTTATAGTTAGTAGAGATAACTATAACTCGCGCCCCCGCAATGCACTGCTGATGACGTCACATATTACATCATTCATGACATGGTCAGTGACATCACTGATGACATCTCAAATGACATCACTGATGACATCACTGATGACATCATCCAAGTGATAATCTGATGCACCTCCTCACACCCTAATATAACCTTTTATACACCCACTCTAAAATACAGACTACCATGTTCGAAACCATAGACACACCAATAGCAGTTAGTACATACCCGCTCAGTGATTCCTTGGTCTACACACACACACATCCACTCATTCACCCATACAGTAACTCATACATGCAGTCACTCATGGCCAAACGTAACTTTTTAAAAAATGTATTTATTTATATGGAGGGGGGCCGCGTGGCCCCCCTCCTTAGGCCAATTATGGCCCTGGGGACCCCATCCCCCGGGGCCGGCCTTTTCCTTTGTTTATTTTTTTATATTTTATTTTTAATTGGAGGGGGGCCGCGTGGCCCCCCTCCCGGGCCACTTTTGGCCCCGGGGACCCCATCCCCCGGGGCCTGGCCTCTGTGATTGGGACCGTGGGGGGAGCCCCAACGCCCTCATGGTCCCGCCGGCTCCCCGCCTCCTGTGGGAGCCGGTATTGCTTTTGAGCAAGGGGAGCTGCTGACATGCAGCTCCCCTTGCTCAAAAGCAATTCTGCTTTGCTTCATTGAAGCGAGAGCAGGTTTCCCTGCTCTCGTTTCAATGAAGCAAAGCAGAGTTTGCTATAACAGGGCGGGAGCCACACGGCTCCCGCCCGTTATAGCAAACGGCAATGTCCCAGGCACCCCAGGACATTGCAGGAGCCGGCCCTGGGGGATGGCGGTCCCCAGGGCCATGGAGGGCTCCTGGAGGGGGGCCGCACGGCCCCCCTCCCTTCATTGTGAAAGCTCCGGTGAGGTGGTGGTCCCTGGGGCTTGGGGGTCCATAACGGACCCTCCAACTTCCATATTTAGTGCCCCAGGGAGGTGGTGGTCCCCGGGGCGTGTGGGGGGGCTCTTTCCCCCCACACATCATTTTTTATAAAAATCAGAGCCCCGGGGAGGACCTCCCCACGCAGGATTTGCGACCCCAATGCGAATTCTGCTGTTTTTAAAAAAAAGAAATGCTTTTTTTGGCCCTGGGGGTCCTTGTGGGACCCCCTGAACAGGCCTAGGGGCTCAGGGTGTTTCTACCCTGCCCCCTTTTCTTGTTTTTCACTTTTTTTTTACTCTTTTCTTGTGACTCGGTTACCGAGTCACAAGATGGCTGCCAACACATTCTGGATTAGAGTGTTGGCAGCCAATCAGAGTGAAGCTCGTGCCCGGGAGGGTTTGAGAACCCTCCTCTGTGCTCAGATATCAAAACTTTTCTTTTTCTAATTTCTCAGGAACTACTGAACGGATTTACACCATTTAAAAAAAAGGTCTCTTTCTGAACCAAGGGCTACCTTTTTGCCAAATTTGGTGTAATTCCGTTCAGCAGTTCGGGCTGTAGCCTGTTCCAATTTTTCCTATGGAAATTAACATGGGGAAAATGCATTTTGGGACCCCCCTTTTTTCTCAGCCCCCGCTTGATGAATCACCCCGAAACTTTCAAGACAGGAGCTGACCTGAGCGGGCCATTAGTTTTGAAACT
This sequence comes from Calotriton arnoldi, assembly GCA_963921515.1. Taxonomy (NCBI): domain Eukaryota; kingdom Metazoa; phylum Chordata; class Amphibia; order Caudata; family Salamandridae; genus Calotriton; species Calotriton arnoldi. The sequence goes on along the minus strand of CAWUFW010004799.1, from coordinate 1,237,075 downwards.
TTCGTGAATATTCGTCAAACGACGCCAAAAATATTGGCAAAAGAAAAAACGCTTTTTGAATAGAAACGAGATCCTAACTATAACTACCTACTGGCGACTGCCAGTAGGATATATATATATATATATATATGAATGCTCCATCCCACTCCAGCAAAGAACAAGGCACGTACTCGAAGATGTCAGGTATGGCTTTCCTTATTAAATCAGGTCTCGCACGACCCCATGGCTAGAGAGACGTGTTTCGGCTCCGCAGAAGCCTTTATCAATCAATTTGTACTGTTGTGTTTCAGCAAATGCTGTCTAGGAATCCCTCTCACTTTCTGAAGTGTTTTTTCTAGAAGAATAGGTTCATAACCTCTCACCTCAAATCTGGCTAGACAACAGTACAAATAAGCGAGTGTCTAACAACACAGATGAGGGCAAGTTCAGGATGGTCACCACTTATTCAGCAGAAGCTAATTTTCTGAAACGTATGCTTAGAAAAAACTGGCACATTTTAAAAACGGACAATTTCATAAGTAAAGATATCCCGATATATCCATTGGTCACCTTTAAAAAGGCACGATCAATGAGAGATAGGCTAGTACGTAGCCATCTGGACAAGAAGTCCAATCTATGAGAACCTTGAGAGAAATGCGAGGATTTTTTCCATGTGGTAAATGTAAAGCCTGTGCTAACAGTAAAAGGGTTCTGTCATATAATATTCCGGATATAAAAAGGAAAAGATTGATAACCAAATTTATGACCTGCAGCACATCATATGCAGTTTATTGTCTAACCTGTCCGTGTGGCCTCTGCTACATTGGTAGCACCATCCATCCTCTTAAAATTAGAATATTGGAACATCTAAGGGCGATCGCCAAAAATGATGCATCGTACCCAGTAGCGAGGCATTATGCAGAAAAACATTCCAGCAATAGAAACATGCTACAATATTATGGCTTAGATCATGTGGCCGAAAGTATAAGAGGAGGAGATAGAATTCAAAAACTTCGCAGGCTAGAATCGCGCTACATTATTGATTTGCAAACTAAATTTCCCAAAGGTCTGAATAGTGGTGAGGAATTAGCATCACACCTGGGCTCATGAATAATAGATTGATAATGAAAAGAAGTTCTCCCGAGGAAGTTATCTTGTGTGTCTTATGAAATGTGCATTTATTAAGAATTGGAATAAAAGGGACTCTTTGCCGATCCACGGCAAGATTTGTATCGATCACTATGTCACAGCGATGTCACGGTGCTGCTCAGCCGATACACGGCATAATTAATGTTTAGATATTATCGAATAAGGGCGGAAATCTGTCCAATTAATAATACATTGTGAGCATAATGAATTTGTCCACATAAGCTTCTCATATGTAATGAATTTTATTATATCATATGATTTGACTGTGATTTGCAACTGTGATATGTTGTGGTCTGCAATGCATTTGCATATGTATTATGGCGATATGAACTACTTTTTACATACTACAAGATGGCGCTCATTTGAAATGCATTTTTGTTGAGTCCCTTTTCAATTGTTAAAGCACGAGAATGATTGTTTAAAAGATGGCTGCTTCCGGTGTGTCAGTAACACCGAGGAAGGCAGACCGCCAAACGACGTGTGTTTCTGGAAGAATAAAAACATCTTCAAACGCCGCCCCGTGAGTGCTTATTTCCCGTAAAATAAAGGAAACAGAGCCTGAATACTTGCGGAATGCACCGCCGCATAACAGCACCCGTCCACGAGTGATTCGTGTTTTGGTGCGAACCGAGCACTAATATATATATATATATATATATATATATATATATATATATATATATATTTCCACCAAACGCCCCAAAGCATTCCTGGACGCACTCACAGCTGTTGTGAAACCATACGGTTTATTTCATCATGGCAAACCAAATTGCATTCCGGTTATTAAAAGTCTTGTGCCGACGCGTTTCGAGGTAACAACCTCTTCTTCATGGGCAGCTTTTCGAATGTCTTGCAGAGAACTCTTAATACGCATGCCTTATTATAACCGCCCCCAGTGGGCGTCGCTTAGTGCACACTTACTCCGCTTCTCCTTAGTGCATGCTGGGATATATAGTCCGTAATTTAGAGTATTTTGGACCCTCAGTGGGTTCTGCAGGCATTCTTTGCAGCAATTTTATTTCCTTTAGAAGGGCTCCGGATAGAGCTTTGGTTTCTTTATGCCACAACAGCTGTACTGCATATCGAGTGCGGAATAGTTCCCACCACGCAGCCTCTCCTTCAATCGTGGGATGGTGCAGTCCAGCGCGGCAAGGGCAGCCGCGTACAGAATATTTCCACCAAACGCCCCAAAGCATTCCTGGACGCACTCACAGCTGTTGTGAAACCATACGGTTTATTTCATCATGGCAAACCAAATTGCATTCCGGTTATTAAAAGTCTTGTGCCGACGCGTTTCGAGGTAACAACCTCTTCTTCATGGGCAGCTTTTCGAATGTCTTGCAGAGAACTCTTAATACGCATGCCTTATTATAACCGCCCCCAGTGGGCATCGCTTAGTGCACACTTACTCCGCTTCTCCTTAGTGCATGCTGGGATATATAGTCCGTAATTTAGAGTATTTTGGAGTATTTTGGACCCTCAGTGGGTTCTGCACGCATTCTTTGCAGCAATTTTATTTCCTTTAGTAGGGCTCCGGATAGAGCTTTGGTTTCTTTATGCCACAACAGCTGTACTGCATATCGAGTGCGGAATAGTTCCCACCACGCAGCCTCTCCTTCAATCGTGGGATGGTGCAGTCCAGCGCGGCAAGGGCAGCCGCGTACAGAATATTTCCACCAAACGCCCCAAAGCATTCCTGGACGCACTCACAGCTGTTGTGAAACCATACGGTTTATTTCATCATGCCAAACCAAATTGCATTCCGGTTATTAAAAGTCTTGTGCCGACGCGTTTCGAGGTAACAACCTCTTCTTCATGGGCAGCTTTTCGAATGTCTTGCAGAGAACTCTTAATACGCATGCCTTATTATAACCGCCCCCAGTGGGCGTCGCTTAGTGCACACTTACTCCGCTTCTCCTTAGTGCATGCTGGGATATATAGTCCGTAATTTAGAGTATTTTGGACCCTCAGTGGGTTCTGCAGGCATTCTTTGCAGCAATTTTATTTCCTTTAGTAGGGCTCCGGATAGAGCTTTGGTTTCTTTATGCCACAACAGCTGTACTGCATATCGAGTGCGGAATAGTTCCCACCACGCAGCCTCTCCTTCAATCGTGGGATGGTGCAGTCCAGCGCGGCAAGGGCAGCCGCGTACAGAATATTTCCACCAAACGCGCCAAAGCATTCCTGGACGCACTCACAGCTGTTGTGAAACCATACGGTTTATTTCATCATGGCAAACCAAATTGCATTCCGGTTATTAAAAGTCTTGTGCCGACGCGTTTCGAGGTAACAACCTCTTCTTCATGGGCATGAAGGAGAGGCTGCGTGGTGGGAACTATTCCGCACTCGTTATGCAGTACAGCTGTTGTGGCATAAAGAAACCAAAGCTCTATCCGGAGCCCTACTAAAGGAAATAAAATTGCCTGATCTGGAAGGACCAATTTTTCCAGCAGCAGGCACAGGCGATTCACCAATAACTTAGCAAGTATCTTAGCATCTGTGTTTATGAGGGAAAGGGGTCTGTAAGATTCACAGCGGTCTGATGGCTTGCCTGGTTTTATTAAGGACGTGATGAGGGCCTCTCTCATTGAGGCAGGAAGAATTTGTGTTTCATGGGCCTCAAGAAAGACTTCTTTCAATACTGGGAGTAATGAGTCAATGTATGATTTATAAAAATCAATGGGTAGGCCATCAGAGCCTGGGGCCTTTGCCTGATTTCATTTGCATGATGGCTTCCCGCAGCTCATCATCCTCAATTGGCGCGTCTAGGAATTTGAGTTGTGCGTCTCCTAACCATCCTAGAGTTATGTCTCCAAAATAAGGGGCAAAGTCTGGGTGGGATGTACGTTGTGATTTATACAGAGTCGCGTAGAAGGTGGTGAACGTGTTTAGTATGTCGTGACTGTCCCTATGTCGTATGCCCTCGTCATCGACCACATCAAGCACGTAATTAGAAAAGCGAGGTTGTCTAATATCATTAGCTAAGGCGCGTCCCGGTCTCCCTCCCTCCCCATAGCGGCGGGCAATGAAATACTTGCCCCTGAATTTCACCTCGCGGTCCGCAGTGGTTGTGTAGTCTGTAAGCTTTTCACGGAGTAAAGCCCGATGTGTGTCAGAAGTAGTGGTCCACATGTCAGCTTCCAATCGTTTAATCTCGCCCTCCAAACGATTCAGATTTTTTCTAATGTCGCGGAGTACTCCGAAGCTCTTGGACATGCCTATGCCCCGAACAGTGACCTTGAAGGCCTCCCATAGTGTGCCCATCTGATCTACGGAGCCTTTATTTCTGGCAAAGAAATCTGTGATCTCTTCTCCTAATTCGGCCTGGAAAACCGTGTCTAACAATGTCTCGGGCAGTAGTCTCCAGCAACGAGGAGTGGCAACAGAGTTGGGGGGGATTATCTCAAGACACACAGGAGCGTGGTCTGAGTATGTGCGGGCCAGGTGAGTAACCGAGCGAATCCAGGAGGTCACTCCGCGCGAACAGAGCCAGTAGTCCAACCGGGACCAAGTGGCATTTATTTATTTATTTAAAAGTTTTGTAGAGCGCCTGAATCACCCCCGAAGGGGTATCTCTGCGCTAAGCGGACCAACGAGCGAGCAAAGACAGACTAAAATAGGGAGGCTTTAAGCAGTTTCCTGAAACGTAAATAGTCCGGGCATTGTCTAAGTTGTAAGGGAGCTCATTCCAGTAAGATGGGGCGAGGAGGGAAAAAGATTTCCCACCAAGTCTAGCTTTCCTTACCCTTGGAACCTGTAAAAGAAATTTACAGCTGGATCTCAGTGTCCTGTGCGGAGAATATGGCTTCAGTTTGCACGAGATGTAAGAAGGGCCCTTGTTATGGATGGCTCTATAGACTATGCAGCCGGTCTTAAACTTTATCCGCTTACGGACTGGTAGCCAGTGAAGTCTGCGAAGCAGCGGCAAAGGAGGGGTTCCAGGCAAGGAATTCGTGAGAAGCCGAGCCGCAGTATTCTGGACCACCTGAAGTCTATCAAGGGAAGACTCGTTTGCGGAGAGCAGAAGAGCATTACAATAATCAAGGCGACCCAGAATCATGGTCTGAATAAGAGGTTTCCGTGTATAATCCAGAAGAAAAGGGAAAACTCGGCGTAGCATGCCCAGCACATGGAAGCAATTGCTAACAGTTCGGGAGACATGCTCCTTCAGAGTAAGAGTCTGATCAAGATGGATGCCCAGATTCTTAACAGAAGTTTTGGGAGTAGGGGGTGGCCCGAGAGCGGGTGGCCACCAATTCGGAGACCAGAGTAGAGGGGCTTCTCCGAATAACATTACCTCGGTTTTCCCTGCATTCAATTGGAGGAAATTTTTTCTCATCCAAACTGAAATGGCAGTCATTCCTTCGGCGAATGATGACAGGGCATATGTTGAGGTTTTATCAAAAGTGAAGAGAAGCTGAGTGTCATCTGCGTAAGAGATGGGCAAAAAAACCATGACTCCTGAGTAAGTGGGCCAAGGGGGCAATATAGATGTTAAAAAGCGTAGGGCTTAAACATGAGCCTTGTGGAACACCCTTGGTCAGTTCCGAGGTCTTAGAACGGAATGGGCCCAGGTTGACGGTCTGAGTTCGAGATGACAGAAAGCTAATCATCCACTGTAGGGCCGAACCCTGGAGTCCGATCTCCCTCAGTCTCATGAGCATAATCTGGTGGGATATAGTGTCGAATGCCGCAGAGCTGTATAGAACGTGCCCTCTCTATCAGTGGGGTGTGTGTACCTCCATGCATCTACAAGTCCATGTTCTTCAAGTATCCCCGAGAGAGCCTCGTGTGTGTTAGTGTAATGGTGTGGTAGGGGATTGGACCGGTCAGCTGTTGGGCGTAGAGTTGTGTTGAATCCCCCCCCATAACACATGCATGGATCCCACTTGCAGTATGCGTCCCCAGAGAGAGGTGAAGTAATCGGGATCATCTTGATTAGGGCCATAGCTGCAAGCTAGGGTGACCAATTGTGTACCTAGAGTACCCCACATCATGCAGCTGCGGCCGGATGCGTCACTGTAGGTGCCCCCTAGTATAAATGGTGTATTCTTTTTAACCAATATGAGCGTACCACGAGAGTACGTCGAATAGGATGAAAATGTGCATGCGGAGGCCCATCTACTGCCATAGCATGAGGGGCGGCGGGGGTCCATATGGGTCTCCTGAAGTAGGGCAATTTGTATGTGATGGCGATCCAGATACGCTAGGATTTGCCTCCTCTTACGAGGGTCACGAAGTCCTCTGACATTCCACGTAAGTAGTTTGATGCTTAAGTGATCGATTTGTGCTGCCATAGTAAATAGGGAAGGTGTAAGTGATGTGGATGTAACTGTTTAAAAATATTGCAGTTATACATGTAACATGTGGCATGCTGAGCACCATTTATCCTGCAACTGACGGAACAATAAGAAACATTCCCACCCCTTCCCACCCTCCAACAATAAGAAACCCCATTCGAGCTGACAATGAAACCCATGTCAAGTCTCGACACCACCCCCTCCCACAACGGCACCCCAATCGTGCCGGCATATGGCCGCCCACCCAATGATTCCTAGCGTGTCAGCCATTGTCCCTGGGCCCGGTAAGACCAGGACAGTAACAATACAGGCCAACAAACAACAGCCCAAAAAACAGAAAAATAAGAGGGATCTCCCATAGGGGGGGGCGCCAAGTGGGCACTAGTCCCTTCCCATGTCCCGATATTACTGCATAGCAGTCCCCTGGGCTATGAAACCAGGCAGGGGGACCGAACAGCACGGGGGGGGAAGGGGTGCTCAGTGAAGCATCAAAGACATCTACCAGTTATACATAAGTGCAGTGTCAGATATTCAACGATAACAACTACAATGTTCAAAGCCGCTAGGGCACTTATCTGTCCCAGATCAGTCAGCAATGGCGATGGGCAGTCCAACAGCACACCAGCGAGGGACCCACAGCAGAAAAAACCAAGTCCAACAAGGAGTTCATATCGCACGCTGTTTTGTCGTGGGTAATGGAGGAGTCTGGAAAAAAAAAAGGGAGCAGCAAGCGATATGTCATGTATTATCCTGGTGCCAACTAACTTCCGGGCGGCGAGGGAGATCTGGAAGCGTGTTCTCGGCGTGACTAGCGTCGCAGAGCAGTCTTCAGGAAGTCTTCCACCTGTTGTGGATTCGTGCAGATTATGTGATTATCTTCATGAGTGATCCGGAGTTTCGCGGGGTACAGAAGAGCATATTCTATGTTGGCTTTGCGGAGTTTCTGCTTTACAGGGAGGAATTTCCGGCGCACCTCCTGAACTGCAAGGGTAAAATCAGGGTAGATGGAAAACGTATTGCCTTCAAATTGCAGCTGTTTTAATTCACGGGCTTTTTGTAGGGCAACATCCCTGTCCCTGTAAGTAAGAAGTCTGGCAATAATGGGCTTTGGGGTGGCTCCTGGCAGGGGACGGGGCCCCAGGGAGCGGTGTGTGTGATCCACAACAAGATGAGGCGAGAAGGAGGCCGCACCCAATGAGCCCTTCAGGAGGCGTTCAACATAGTCCTCCATACGTCCTGTATTGGTGCTTTCCGGTATGCTAATTAAGCGGATGTTGTTACGACGGCTTCGGGCTTCAATGTCCTCATTTTTGGCCGCTATGACTTTTAATAGTTTATCCATTTGTGTTACCTAGCCTTGCAACTGAGAGGTAGTATCCTTGTTTTCAGAGATGCGGCATTCGGCCTCCTTAAGCTGCCCATCATGCTTGTCAACTTTGTGCACTAAGAAGTCGCGGCGATTGTTCATAGCATCCATCTTTCCGGACAGGTCCGTTAAACCATGCTGAACGGCCATAAGAAGCGTCTTGATGTCATCCCCTGGAGATGGCGAGGATGTTTGACTGTGATCCATATCAGCTGATGCAGAGTCTGCTGAAGTTGAGCGCGTCGCAGCTTTCTTTGCCTCAAACGTCAGTCTGGGCTGTCGGTTGTCAGGCTTCCCCATGGCGTTGTTTTGCACGGCTAGGCAGTGTGGTCCGGTATCTGCAAGCTTTCCAAGGAGTATGTAATGTCGTCGTGTGTTAAGTATGACCAGACAGAGGGACGAGACCACCAGGCAGTGGAGAGATATAGGATCTGTATCAGCCGGCGCACCTGAGGCAGAGCGAAACGCGACTGGGCAGGGTTTTATGGCAAAGTCGGAGTAAACAGCGCGTCGGTTGAAGGTCCACAGGAGCTAGTGGCGTGTTGGTGGTGGTGTTGCATGGCAGCTCCATGAGAGAACCACGGGCCACAGGCAGGTAGCAGGTAGTGAGCTGGCACAGGCCCCACGACGGTAGGAAGCAGTCCAGTACTTTGCACAGGAACGTCGTCTGCGGTTGCAGGTAGGAGAAGGGGAATAGCAGTCCAATGTGCAATAGCACCGAAGGAATAGTGGTCTGCCGTCAGACGTGAGAGAGAACAATGCAGCTCGTAGGTGAGTGCGCGCTATGGGGCCCGTGACGGGCCCTCGCGGGTGTCGTGTGCTCCTCGGTGGAAGGGCGTAGCGCGGTCTGGCAAGTTCAAGGCACACTGACTACAGATATGGAGCGGAGATGTGCGGGGTCGCCGGTCCGTAGGTGCCGACTGGGCAAAGCACCACACGGGGGGCAGTCAGGATCGGGGCCTGTCCCCAGCAGCGGGGCCACACAAATACAGATGGTGCAGGCCAATCACCAGCACAAAAACGAATTCACGATATGGGCCCCCTCAGCGTAGTGGTAGTCCGTACACGCGAGTGCCAGGTGTTTCTTGAGGAAGGGCTGTAGGGTAGCTGAGCCGGTCAGAAGTATGGCGACCTTAACAGAGGCACTGGGAAGTATGAAGGGCCGCCGGCCCGCGGACAAATACGTTGCGCTAGGTTTATGCGGGGGGATCCCGGCACCCCAGCAGGCTGGACGTCGCCGGCCAAACAGTCGTGCAAGGCGCTTCACCAACGACGAGAGGGTCGGGGGAGAGCGGCGCAGTCCCTGCCTCCCCCGCCAATCCGCAGCGCCCGCACCAGGTCTGCGGCTCACCTCAATGTCCGTTAAGCCGATGGTCTCAGGCGCCGATGGTGCTGGTCATAGGTGCAGGCAGTGGAAAGTAGACACCAGCGGGGCGGGCAGGGGAGCGGCACTCAGTAGAGAACCCCAGGCCAATCGCTGGAGGCCACGGGCCCAGTCCCACGTGGGAATCCGGGGACTGGCGTAGAGGTAGTAGCCGTGCCGGCCTCCAGCCTGAGCGTCAGCCCCCACGCACGGAGTAGATATTGTCTCGCCAGGACACAGCAGGCCGCTCAGGTGTCGCAGTTTTTCGCCCAGCCTGGCAGGGTAGTCTGGCTTGTAGGCAGGATACAGTAGTAGTCTGGAATCACTGGTAGAGACACGGATATCTTACATATTTTTTCACCGAGCCTCCAGAGCCTCACAGGTGTGCGGCCATCTTGGATGTGCGCCACCTAGCGCCCCCCGACAGTGTCACTTTCTTACACGAAAATTAATATTATGTGGGAGGGCGTGTTCTGTTCATGTGTCTGGAACAAAATTAACGTTTAATTGGCTGAGGTGTTCCAACAACGAGCTCAATGTTCATTGGCTGCGAACCATTGAAAGTAGAAGTGTTGCCAGCCATTTCCTCCCCATCCGCGGAGTAGCAGGGACATCTGATTGGCTGACGTGTTCCAAGCAGGACCTTCCCAAGCTTAATGTTCATTGGCTGCGAACCATTGAAAGTATAAGTGTTGCCAGCCATTTCCTCCCTGTCCGCAGAGTAGCAGGGACATCGGATTGGCTGACGTGTTCCAAGCAGGACCGTCCCAAGCTTAATGTTCATTGGCTGCGAACCATTGAAAGTAGAAGTGTTGCCAGCCATTTCCTCCCCATCCGCGGAGTAGCAGGGACATCTGATTGGCTGACGTGTTCCAAGCAGGACCTTCCCAAGCTTAATGTTCATTGGCTGCGAACCATTGAAAGTACAAGTGTTGCCAGCCATTTCCTCCCCGTCCGTGGAGTAGCAGGAACATGTTATTGGTTGACGTGTTCCAAGCAGGACGTTCCCAAGCTTAATGTTCATTGGCTGTAAACCATTGAAAGTAGAAGTGTTGCCAGCCATTCCCTCCCCTCCGCGGAGCATCAGGGACATCTGATTGGGTAACGTGTTCCAAGCAGGACCTTCCCAAGCTTAATGTTCATTGGCTGTAAACCATTGAAAGTAGAAGTGTTGGCAGCTATTCCCTCCCCCTCTGCGGAACACCATGGACATTTTATTGGCTAAACTGTTCCTAGTACAAGTTTGCTCATTATTGGCTGGGAACGGTTCACTGTTGTGAACCATTTTGTGACGCACTTCAATGGAGTACGGGAAAAGAAAGTAGTAGCGGGGAAGGTAGGAACACTATTAAGTCTGTACAGTGGTCACAAGGTGGTGGAGAGGGATTGTGAAGGTAAAAATAGTTTTTTATATATTTTAAGGGCCATTTATATAATTGGCGTGGGGTGTACAAATCACGGCGGGAAAATAACAAAGTTTGTTGCGGTCTTCTTTTTATTAAGTTTGCTGGTGGGATACTTCCCAGGAGCACTGTTTAGTTATAATGTGATGTTTACTTTTCTAACGGGGAGCTGTGGTTGCGCAGAAAAAATTTCAGTCTAGGTTTGAAATAGTTTTTATTAAGCAATTACAAATATACTTTGTTCGGAAACTGAAGCTGTATATATCAAAGGGGTGACAAATAAAAACGCAATTAATAAAATATCCCTTAAGCGTGGGCACACCCTCCCTTTTTTCTGCTATAGTTTGTAAAAGTGTTGCCCCATATTCTTGATAATATAAGAGGGCATGAGTTACTTTTAGATAAAGTAGAAAAGAAGTGCTACAAGAAACACTCCCGCACTACATCATCTCAGGTCACAAGAACAATAACAAGTAAAATAGAAATGTACGCTTTATCATTTTTTATAATTTCTATTATTGTAGAATTCGGGAAAGTTCGGTCGTAGTGCTTAGATCACGTACTCCTTTAAGAATATATAGGATAGTAGTATAATAATATACACTACTGGTCGTATATATTCTATAGGGAGAAGGTGAATAGGAACCGCAACAGACAAAAATAGAAATAGTAAAAAAACATTCAGAAATGTAGGGTTTATCAAAGGTATTCACGAAGAAAGTATCTATGGAAACGAATTTTTTTAAACTGCAATTTCCAAAAATATTGTCACTGTAAAAATATCTGATCAAGTTAGTTATAAAGGTCAGTAAACTGTATTTCAGATGGTTTACTCCTGGCGGCGAGAAATCTCCAATTCCTGGTGGAAATATCACACTCTTACAATGTACACAGTGTCACTTATGGCACAAAAAAAGTAAAATGAAAATGAAGTCATCAATACAAAACAAGATCAATAACGAAATACTTTCCAGCGATGAGTATGTTGAGAGCTTCTTTTCTCCGGGGCTTCGAAATCTTTCATCTTCGCGCCAACGGGTCATAAAGTGCTCTGAGATCACAATAACTTTTAATATTATAATATACATATTCACAGTATATGATCCCAAGAAAGAAACAGAGTAAAAACGAGAAGGTGCTGACGTTAAATATAAATCTTTAGTCTTCGCGTCGATGGGTCATAAACTCCACTGAGGTCAGTATAAATGTTCATATTACAATATACATACTCACACTATATGATCTCAAGGGAGAAATAGACTAAAAACCAGAAGCAGCTGACGTTACATATAAATCTTTAGTCTTCGCGCCAACGGGTCACAAACTCCTCTGAGATCATAATGTGTGGTTATTATAATATACATACTCACACTATATGATGTCAAGGGGGAAATAGACTACAAACTAGAAGCTGCTGATGTTACATATAAATCTTTAGTCTTCGCGCCGACGGGTCACCAACACTTTGGAGGTCAAGTACAGTGTCAATATTATAATATACAAAGTCACACAATATGAGCTCAAAGGAGCCAGAACAGGAACAATGTTTGCTGTATTCTGTCTGTTTCTGAAAACAAGCTGCTGACGTTACATATAAATGGCAAAAACAACCAATAACACTTTTTTCTAAATACAAGTGTTTAAAGATTGACAAATAGGTACGTATTATAAATATCTAGTATTGCATAATCAAACAACTTACAACTCAGGATTATGTTTTGTGGCCGCAAAAGAAAAATCCGACTGTAGAAAAGAGCACCTGCATCACTGAATGGAGACGCGTAAATAACTCGCAAAAACGAAACTAATCTATCAACGGGTGTGGTTTATATACTTTTTGGTTATTCTGTAGTCTATGGAAGGAAGATGCGGCTCCGCCCATTTACATGTCACGTTTTACAGTTGACACGTGCTCACGTTTTAACTGTTTCACTTGTGCATGTGTTGGGAAAAGTTACAAGATGTGAAGCGGAAAAAGTTTCGATTTCGAACCTAACACGTATAAGGTCCTTAATATGTACATACGTTGGAGAGCTTAAAAACTGTTACCCGGAAAACCGTGTCATTTCCATTCTCATGAGTAAATACATTTATTGATTGCCGTAATTCTAAATAGAAGACATAAAAAAAAGATCTATCAGAATAGAAGAAAAAAAAAACGTGATAATATTTCTCATCACTATGGTTTTAAATTAAAAAAAATGCGAGCATTTGTAAAGCGTACAGCTAACCCTGGAAAGGTGTGCCGGCGCTCGGGGGCATCGGAAAGATTAAGCAAGGTGTTGCCCACAGTGACATAGTGGTGGGCTAACGTGCCGCTAGAGCCGGGAATCGAACTGTGAACGCTGTTGTTCGAAGTCAGGTATCATAGCTGCTCCATCACACTTTTTCCACACTTATATGTTAATTAGTACTAATTAAGTTTTAAACATTGTTAAATTATAACTTATAACAGACTACTGTTACAGTTAGTTTTTCACTACAAAAAGTATGCACGTCTTTTTTAAATTTAGTTAAAAACAATATAGGTTTTAGGGACATTGTAGTTAGAAATTAGCATTTAAAAAACCTTTGAAATTCACTGAAAAAACCATAGGTTTCAGGGACGTTATAGTTAGAAATTAGCATTTAAAAAAACCATTGAAATTCACTGAAAAAACTATAGGTTTTTCCGACGTTATAGTTGGAAATTAGCATTTAAAAAACATTTGAAATTCACTGAAAAAACCATAGGTTTCAGGGCGTTATAGTTAGCTGGACATTTCACTCTTACAAAACCATAGAAATTCCACTGTTATAGTTAGTTCAGCTAACTATAACTCGCACCCCCGCAATGCACTGCTCATGACGTCACATATTACATCATTCATGGCATGGTTAGTGACATCACTGATGACATCTCAAATGACATCACTGATGACATCACTGATGACATCATCCACGTGAAAATCTGATGCACCTCCTCACAGTCTAATATAACCTTTAATACACCCACTGTAAAATACACACTACCATTTTCGAAACCATCGAGACACCAATACCAGTTACTACATACGCACTCTTTGATTCCTAGGTCTACACACACATCCACTCATTCACCCATACATTCACTTATAAATGCAGTTACTCCTCAATACAACACTATGATATGCACTCATACACCTATTCAGACACTCACACACCGCCACTCATCCATGGAGTTACTCACACACCTAGTCAGTCATGCAAAGAATCAATCACACTCCCATTTACTCACCTATACAGTTATACACACACCACCTCCCTAATTCATACAGATATTAACGCATTATTACTCTCTTATATAATCACTGATACAAGTACACACTCATCCATACAGCCACTCTCACAATCACTCACTCTCACATATACTCATTTATATACAGCATCACTCACATATACTGCCTTTTACATATGTAGTTACTCACACATGTACCACTGAGACATCCATTCACTCACCAACACACCCATACACACACTCACCCACCCATACAGCTGTTTCCACATGCACTCTTGAACCCATACACCCAGTGAATCAACCACTCACACATCAATGCACAGAGTCACACACCTCCAACCCACCCACAAACACACTCAGTCTTCCATACAAATACTCAGGCAAACAATCAATAACCCATATAAACACTGATTTAGCTACTGACCAACCCATGTAGCAGCTTACACAACAACAGACAGACTGATACACACATTCACACAGTTTAGTCACTAACCCATGCATTCAGTAAGACACGTTTAATCACTCACTTATACAATCAGTCACACACCTGTAAAATCCCCCATCCAGACACTTATACACCCACTCTTCAATACACCTAAGAATATATGTAAAATATATTTAAAAATTACAGAAACACACAGTCACTGGATGATGTCATCAGTGATGTCATTTCAGATGTCATCAGTGATGTCATCAGTGATGTCACTGACCATGCCATGAATGATGTAATATGTGACGTCATGAGCAGTGCATTGCGTGGGCGCAAGCTATAGTTAGCTGAACTAACTATAACAGTGGAATTTCTATGGTTTTGTACGAGTGAAATGTCCAGCTAACTATAACGCCCCTGAAACCTATGGTTTTTTCAGTGAATTTCAAAGGTTTTTTAAATGCTAATTTCTAACTATAACGTCTGTAAAACCTATGGTTTTTTCAGTGAATATATATATATATATATATGTGAACAAGACAGAGTTTTCTCTGTCGAAACGCGTCATGCTGAGGCACTGGCCAGGATTGACTGGTTGCTGGAGTTATGAGGACTAAATAAAGCACTTTATCCACCAACTCTCGTCCTTCGAGTGGTCCGTACCTGCCTGTGTGCCGTGGAGGAGTGGTGCCATTCAGGAATGGTTTTCATATATATATATATATATATATATAACATTCTTAAACTTTTTAGAAACACTCAGTCACTGGATGATGTCATCAGTGATGTCATTTGAGATGTCATCATGTCATCAGTGATGTCACTGACCATTTCATGAGTGATGTAATATGTGACATCATCAGCAGTGCATTGCGGGGGCGCAAGTTATATTTAGCTCAGGTAAGTATAATGGCCAAATTTCTCTGGTTTTGTACGAGTGAAATGTCAGCCTAACTATAACATCCCTGAAACCTGTGGTTTTTTCAGTGAAATTCTAAGGTTTTTTAAATGCTAATTCCTAACTATATCGTCCCTGAAACCTCTGTTTTTTTCAGTGAATTTCAATGGTTTTTTAAATGCTAATACTAACTGTAATGTCCCTGAAACCTCTGTTTTTTTCCATGAATTTCTAAGGTTTTTTAAATGCTAATTTATAACTATGCCTACATACGTGGGACATGTGCAGAAAGAGGAAGAAAGGCACAGAAAGAAGCAAGAGAAGTGCAGAAAGAGGCAAGAGAGGTGCAGAAAGAGGAAGAAAGGTGCAGAAAGAAGCAAGAGAAATGCAGAAAGAGGCAACAGAAGTCCAGAAAGAGGAAGAAAGGTGCAGAAAGAAGCAAGAGAAGTGCAGAAAGAACCAACAGAGGTGCACAAAGATGCCTATTTTGACTGTACCTTACAACAGACTCATACAAAGTAGCCTAATCACTAATACTTCTTCCAAGATGTCTTAAACCTCACTTTTCTCTTGAAGGTTCACTATTCATCGACTGCTCAGAATGTTAGGCCTACCAAATGTAAAACAGCAATCCTAAGCATATCACTGATGTAAGTCTCACTATGTTTATGAAGGTATGCATGCGTGTGTCTCTGCTTTTACCTAGTGACATGTTACATAAAAATAAACATACAAATACTTGAATACCTGTGTTTCAAACAACATACTCTGTAAATCTGTGTACAAAAAGGTGTATGTATTTCTTTCTGCTCATAATACAGGGCACATGGGTATTCAATAGTATATTTGAGGGGCTCTATAACACCTATATACATAAGACATGTCTGCCAGTGCAACCGGATGACAGAGCAGAACTAAGAAGATTTGACCACCTATAGGAGAAGCTACCCACTTTTTAAGCTACCATCTTCAGATGCACAACACATGTGAGAATACATGTACAAGTAGACAAATACCTCAGTCACGAGAGCACGCAGACCTTTAAACTTGACAGCTTGCACTTCCCATTTGAATAAAGAAAGAGGCAAAAGAAGTACAGAAAGAAGCAAGAGAATTGCAGAAAAAAACAAGACAGGTGCAGAAAGAGTAAGAAATGTGCAGAAAGAGGCAAGAGAATTGCAGAAAGAGGCAAGAGAAGTGTAGAAAGAGGAAAGAGAAGTGCAGAAAGATGCAAGAGAGGAGCAGAAAGAGGCAAGAGAGGTGCAGAAAAAAGGAAGAGGGGTACAGAAAGAGGCAAGAGGGGGTGCAGAAAGAAGCAAGAAAAGTACAGAAAGAAGCAAGAGGGGTGCAGAAAGAAGCAACAGAGGTGCAGAAGGAGGCAAGAGAACTGCAGAAAGAGGCAAGAGAGTTGCAGAAACAGGCAGCAGAGGTGCAGAAAAAGGGAACAGGGGTGCAGAAAGAGGCAAGAGAGGTGCAGAAAGAGGGAAGAAGGGTGCAGAAAAAGGCAAGAGGGGTGCAAAAAGAAGCAAGAGAGGTACATAAAGAAGCAAGAAAAGTGCAGAAAGAAGCAACAGAGGTGTAGAAGGAGGCAAGAGAAGTACAGAAAGAGGCAAGAGAGTTGCAGAAACAGGCAAGAGAGGTGCAGAAAGAAGCAAAAGAAGTGCAGAAAGAAGCAACAGAGGTGCAGAAAGAGGCAAAAGGGGTACAGAAAGAAATAAGAGAGGTGCAGAAAGAAGCAAGGGAAGTGCAGAAAAAAGCAAGCGAGGTGCTGAAACCGGCAAGAGAAGTACAGAAAGAGGCAAGAGAGGTGCAGAAAGAGGCAAGAGAGGTGCAGAAAGAAGCAACAGAGGTGTAGAAGGAGGCAAGAGAAGTACAGAAAGAGGCAAGAGAATTGCAGAAACAGGCAAGAGAGGTGCAGAAAGAAGCAAAAGAAGTGCAGAAAGAAGCAACAGAGGTGCAGAAAGAGGCAAAAGGGGTACAGAAAGAAATAAGAGGTGCAGAAAGAAGCAAGGGAAGTGCAGAAAGAAGCAAGCGAGGTGCTGAAACAGGCAAGAGAAGTACAGAAAGAGGCAAGAGAGGTGCAGAAAGAGGCAAGAGAGGTGCAGAAAGAGGGAAGAGGGGTGCAGAAAGAGGCAAGAGGGGTAAAGAAAGAAACAACAGAGGTGCAGAAAGATGCAACAGAGGTGCAGAAGATAGAAGCAAGAGAGGTGCAGAAAAAAGCAAGAAAGGTGCAGAAAGAAGGGAGGTGCAGAAAGCAGAAGAGATGTGCAGAAAGAGGCAAGAGAAGTGCTGAAAGAGGAAGAAAGATGCAGAAAGAAGCAAGAGAATTGCAGAAAGAGGCAAAAGAGGCGCAGAAAGAAGCAAGAGTGGTTTGCGTACCATTAGTACCAATTTAACACCCACATTTAGCAATAAGTAACAGGTGACCATTCCAGCTTTGCAAAGGGCCTTCGACCGCGATTTAACACTTGTTGCTGCATTTTTGGTAACGTTTGAGCCGTTTGAGCTCGAAACAAGGTTTTTTTGTTTAAATCTGCACAATATGCGGCAGATGATGGATTATGTGGCAAATGCAGAAGGGGTATAAGTATGCAAAAATCGCTGCGGCCGAACTGTCGCATAATTCCAGTGGCCCTGCTCATACCTCTGAATAGGTCCAGAAGTGCTCCTCAGTGGTTCCTTCTTTTTTTGTGTCTCATTGAGTTTATAGTTTAGCTTCTATTGAAACGAGGAAGACTAAACCTGAGGTTACAACTCCACAACACAGACTACCATACCACATAATTACTCTCCATAACACATAATCCCACTCTACATACTTCCTATACACTAAATACCACATACTTTATATCCACATAATTTCACTGCACAACATACCACATAATTCCACTACACACAACGTACATCCACTCCACTCCAAAAAACATTAGTAAAAAACTTTTACATTTACAAAGCCAATAGCCCTAACTTTCGCAAATGCAAGACCTATTACATTGCAAATGCTTCTTTAACTAGTAGTCGCGTTTGCAGAGAGGTTTAGAAAGAGGGGTGGGCCTCTGACCAGCGCTCAGGAATTCCGCAGCGTAGAATTTACAGGAGGTACCAGGAGGGCTTCTTGGCCCCCAAAGTCCCTCAGGAGTAAAGGGAACGTCATCCCCCAACCAGTAGTTTGCCAGAGTGGTGGAGAAAAGGGGGCATGGCCTCCGAAGACCTCTTAGCAATCCCACCGTGTGGGACTTACTGGAGGTAACAGGAGGGGTAGTTGGCCCCCAAGGACATCCTCGGGGGCCAACTACCCCATCTATTACCTCCAGTAAGCCCCACACAGCAGGATTGGTAAGTTCTCATAGCAGGCCAAGCCCCCTTTGCCCACTACTCTGCAAACGCGCTCCCCGGTGCACTCTTGAATGGGGATTGTAGTCCCCTTCGCTGCTGGGGGTCCTTAGGGGCCAACTAGTCTATCTGTTACTTCCAGTAAGCCCCACACAGTGGGATTGCTGAGAGGTGGACACAGGCCATGCCCCCTTTCTCCACCACTCTGCAAATGCGCCTCCTGGTGCACTCGTGGTTGGGGGATGAAGTCCCCTTGCCTTCTGAGGGTCCCTGGGGGCCATCTAGCCCTCCTGTTACCTCCAGTAAGCCCCACACAGTGGGATTGCTGAGAGTGGTCAGAGGCTATGCCCCCTTTTTACACCACTCTGCAAACGCGCCTCCTGGCGCACTGCTGCTTGGGGGATGAAGTCCACTTCAGTCCTGAAGTCCTCAGGACACAAGGGGACCTCATCCTCCCACCAGCAGTGCACCAAGAGGCGCATTTGCAGAGTGGTGTAAAAAGGGGCATGGCTTTGGACCACCTCTCAGCAATCTTACTGGAGGTACCTGGTGGGCTAGTTGGCCCCTAAGCACCCTTAGGATTCAAGGGGACTTAATCCCCCAACCCAGAACACACCAGGAGGCGCATTTGCAGAATGGTGCAGGGGGGGGCCTCTGGCGAGTTGCTGGTTTCTTTTTTTTCTTTTTATTTTAGGAAGGGCAGTTGTGTGGCCCCCCCTCCCTTGAGCCTTTTGGGCCCCGGGGACCCCATCCCCCAGGGCCTGAGCCCTTTTTAAAAAAAAATTACATTAAAAAGAGAGGGGGGCGCAAGGCCCCCCTCCTGAGGCCATTTTCGGCCCCGGGTACCCCATCCCCTAGGGCCAGGCCATTTTTTTTGTCAAAATCTGTTTATTGTATTTTACACTGAGAGTAGCACAGAAATGCAGTACACATGCAACATTGATAATAAGCAAGCCAAGAGTTACAGATCTCACATGTAGGTTACAGCTTGTTCACGAGGTCTATGGCATAGAAAATTTTAGAATCGATACATCATATCTTGTTGCATTTAGTATTCCGCATCCGTCCGTGAAGCCACCCTCCAAGAGAGTAACATGAAAAGGAAACTTAACATACCTAACAAACCAACAAAACCGTGATGTCATGGTGCAAATAATAGTGTGGTGTTCATGAGGGTTGGGCCACTGCCCCCCCTTAATGCAACCAACGAGCTGCCTGTTGCCAGCTGTGCTGCTGTGGAATTAGATGTGGAACAGGTTGAGAGCCCTAAGTCGAGGGGCGCAAGCCATCAGCGGCAGCCCCTCCGACAAGTAGCTCACCAGAGGGGACCATATGTATTCAAAACCTTTTCTGGTGTCGTGCACTATGTCGGCCATGCGCTCCAGTGCCAACGCCCTCCAAAGCCTCGCATGCCATTGGGTTAAGGATGGTGCCTCTTGTTTTTTCCACGCGGCAGCTACTGCCATTTTAGCCGCCCCTAGGCACAGCCACATAACCGACCTATCACTCTGTGTTTGGCGTTTCAGAGTTGGGTCTCTCATCCCCAGCAAAGTGTGTTCCATGGATATAGGAATTGGGTAGCCTAGAATGAGTTTAATTTGGGACAAAATCTCTTTCCAAAGCGGCTGAACAGAGGGACAGTCCCACCAAATATGTCGAAAGTCACCCAGCAGACCGCATCCCCGCCAGCACCTATCCGAAGTGTTGGGGAAGATCTTGTGTAGTTTCTGAGGGTATAGGTACCAATCGTACATGATCTTATAGTGTGCCTCTCTTAAATACATCGAGCGGTTAAATTTCACTATATCCTTACTTAAATGCTCCCACTGTTTGTCCGCTAGGGGGGTTTCCAGGAGTGCATCCCAAGCGCGTTTATAACGCGGGGTCGAACTGGGGCTCAGAGCTTGTTTAAGGGCATACAAATAGGAAATGCATCCCTTGGAAGTGGACCCAGATTGGGCAAACTGCTCAATAGGGAGCAGATCCCTGGTGGCGGCCAGCCGCACCAAGGGCTGCTGTACCCAATGTTTAAGCTGCAAGTAATGGTATTCTTCTTTGGCAGTCAGCGCAAATTGTTTCTTGCATTCTTGGAAGGTGAGAAGTTCACCTTTGTCAAATAAATGGGAAATCATTTGACAACCTCCCTCCCTCCAAGCCTCGAAGGTGCCCTCGTGAAGTGCAGGGGGGAAGGCAGCATTAACGTGTATGGGCGTGTAGGGAGAAGGAAAGGTCGCTAGCTGTAACCTCCTAGTAAGAACATCCCATACCCGAAGAGTGGTGGATGTGGGTGTGCTGATATAAGCATTGGGTGGTCTGTCATGTTTCGGCTTCCACAGCAGATCCCAACTGGTGCGTCCGGTTATCTGTCTATCTATATGCAGCCAATGCTTCTCTGAAGCCCGCAGCGACCACTCTGTTATTACTCACAGCTGAGCCGCCCTGTAGTAACCCAGAAAGTCCAGCAGCGCCAGGCCCCCCTTTTCCGTGGCCGCGTGAGCAGACGAAGGGGCAAGCGAGCCCTCTTCCCCAGTCAGATAAATTTGGTAAGCATTTGTCGCAACTCCCGAAAGAGACCCACCTCCACCGGAATGGGCAACCCCTGAAAGAGGTAAAGTAAGCGGGGGAGTACATTCATCTTAATAGCGTTAATCCTTCCCAGCCAGGATATGTATGCAGCACTCCATTTACCCAGGTCAGTTTTTAATTGGCGTATAAGGGGAGGGAAGTTGGCCTTGTAGAGATCTGAGATACGGGGAGTGAGTTTGACACCCAAATAAGTAATCTCCTTAACTGTGCAACTAAAGGGTGACGCGCCTTCTACCCGCTGCCAGTCTTCTTTAGATAGGGAGAGATTCAATAAGAAGGACTTGGCCAAATTGACCCTAAACCCCGCTACCCGCTCAAACAACATAAGCTCCTCCTGTATAGCCGGGAGAGAGATCAGTGGTTCTGTGACTGGGAGAAGTACGTCGTCGGCAAAGAGCGAGATCTTATGGTCATCCGTGCCAAAGCGTATCCCCCTAATGTCCGGGTTTTCTCTAATTTTATGCGCTAGGGGTTCTATACTTAACTTTGTTCCACCCGCCAAGCCAAAAGGAGGGGAAGCAATGCCATTGACCAGGACCCCGGAGCTAGGAGAGTGATAATTGGCGCAAACCATCCCTATAAAGGTCTCGTTAAATCCAAAGCGCTGAAGCACCCGAAACAAAAAGGTCCATTCCATGCAGTCAAATGCTTTCTCCGCATCTAGCGAGAGAAGAGCCGCTGGGATGTTTTTCTTCCGGGCCTTCTCGATTAGATGGATGATGCGCCGCAAATTATCGTGGGTTTGCTGACCCTTAATAAAGCCTGATTGGTCCGGGTCAATAAGGCCGGGGAGCACAGATTCAAGGCGAGTAGCCAGAATTTTAGAATAGATCTTAGCGTCTAAGTTCAGGAGAGCTATTGGGCGATAAGAGGCACAGGATGTGGGGTTCTTACCGGGTTTAGGAATTACTGCAACAATCGCCTCACCCATGGTGGGAGTGACCTGTTGTGTAGAGGTAAGGACGTTAAATAAAGTAGTTAGAAAGGGGACTAGCTCCGGAGCGAAGGTACGGTAGAAGTGTGCCGTAAAACCATCTGGCCCGGTGCCTTTTGGAGTTTGAGTGCGTCAATTGCCTTCTGCACTTCTTCAGAAGTTATGGGTTTCGCCAAGTCCTCATTGGAGTTAGCCGTTACCTGTGGAAGGACTAAGGGATTTAGATACCCCATTTGGTCTTGCTCCCGTGGGCACTCCGAAGCATAGAGAGAGCGGTAAAACTTCTCGAAGGCCTGTGCTTTCCCTTCTTCTGTCTTGTGTGTGACGCCCGCGTCATCTATGATAAGTTTAATATAGTCCCTTTCCTGCTTGGCTCTTAGTTGGCTTGCGAGCAGGGACCCCACTTTGTTCCCTCCCTCATACCCCCTGGTCTGGAAGCGGAGGATGGTTTTTTCCGCCCGATTAGTATATATGGCCTGTAGTTTCCCTTTGAGGGCTGTAACTTTCCTCAACTCTTGGACCGAGGGGCTAGCCTTATGTGCCTGCTCTGCGGACAGTAACTCCCGTTCTAACATGAGGCGCTCTTCGCTTTGCTGCGTTCTCAGGGTAGTAGCTAACTCTATGCACTTGCCTCGGACAACCGCCTTCATGGCATCCCAGGTAGTGGCATGGGAAGTAAACTCGGGGTCATTCTGCTCAAAGAACTCCTTAATAGTTTGCCTAAGCTCATCGCGGAGTAATCTATCCCTGCAGAGGAAGTTTGGGAAGTACCAGCGCGCATGTTTTGGACGTGGGTTCGGCTAGGTAAGTGTCATCTCCAGGGGGGCATGATCAGACAGGCATATCGGGTGGAAGTGTGTGTGCAGCACCGATGGAAGCAGAGATTGGCTCGCAAAAATGTAATCAATGCGGGAATATGTTCTGTGGGAGTGGGAGAAGAAAGAGTAGTCACGCAGGGTGGGATTAGTATCTCTCCATATGTCCGCGAGGCCCAGGAGTTGGAGTTGTGACCTGAGTGCTTTGCCAAAGATCCCTCCTGCCGCTCTATGTGGATGAGTCGTGTCCAGCCCCTGATCCCATACGAGGTTAAAGTCACCCAAGAGGAGTATGTCCCCCTGTGCAAAGTTCTCCAATGCCATGAGGAAGGAGAGTATAAAGTCCTGTTGTCCCGTATTTGGTGCGTAAATGACTGCAAATGTGCACTGCCGACCCCTTTGTTCCCCCCGAACCATAACATATCTCCCTGCTCTGTCAGCTTTGGTATCCTGTGCTTGAAACGGGACCCCTTTGTGGAAAAGAAGTGCCACCCCGTTCTGTTTTAAGGTGTGGGAAGATCAAAATATAAGGGGATAAGCTTTATGAGTCAAACGATGTTCCTCGGATTTTTTGAGGTGCGTTTCTTGAAGGGCCACCACCTGAACATTATGATCAAGGAAGTATTTCCAAAAGCGTTGTCGCTTGTTAGGGGAATTTAGACCCCGGGCGTTCCAAGTTAAAGTCCTGACAGCCATAAGTAACTGGATGGGAGTACGCTTCTCTCGTGAGGATCTCTGTTAACACTAAACGACCGTTCCCCATTCCCCCTCCCACCCCAGCACAAAAACAATATAAAAAGGGCACCATGACATCTAACTAAGAGAACAAAACAGAATAAACAATAAAATCGAGTGTGGAGAATCCCCTCCCAGAGGGGAACCTCATTAATAGTACAGACTCGAGGGACATAACCATTTCCGTTCCCCCAGCCCCTACAACAATAACTTGTAAGGCATATGCTGTATTCACTTATATGGCCAACTAGTGGCTATCGCTTGACGAAGCACCCCTATGTGAGCTATTCAAGTCTGTAGGCCCCAACGGCATCACAAATGTCCCAAAGAGTGCAAGTCCTTCGCTCCAACCACCCTCCCACTGGAATCTCCTTACCACAGTAGAGACGGGCCTCTCTACCTATTGCTCACAGCAAGCGTAGGTCTTCCATGCAGTCCTGGGGGCCTAGCATCAGACTCAGAGCCTCATAATAGTGACAGGACCCATGGCTGACCACCCGTCTTGTGAATTGCAAGTCCTCCGCTCCATCCATCTCTCCAGGAAGCCAACTGTCTGCCCCCTGGGATGGGGGAAGGGGGGTGTAGAGTACATGAGCCGTTGAAGATAGGTTGGTCGTGTGATCCCTTGGTCATGAAGCTCAGTCTGGGATTTTGTGTTGGTTTTTCAGCCCACTCCCCTCCAGTGGCTGACCTCCAGTCGCTCTATCTGCTTTCCCCCTTCCGTGGCTCTGTCATGAAGCTCAGTCCGGGTTTCTATTGGTCTTGCGGCCCACTCTCCGCCATTGGCCGACCCCCAGTCGCTCTCTTTGCTTTTCCCCTTCCATGACCCTTGACGCTGCAGCACCATTAGGCACAGGAGCCGAGATTCCCAGGATGTCCTCTGCCTCCGACAATTCAGTGCAGTGCAAGTGTTTGTTGTCCCAGTGGAAGGCAATCCCAAACGGATAGGTCCACCTGTATTTGACCTTCTTCTCTCGCAGATGGTCGGTGATCGGGCGGAACTGCTGTCGGCGGGCTAGCGTGGCTTGTGCCACATCTTGGTAGAGCGTACACGTGGCGTTCTGGAAGGAGACTTTGTCGGTGTTTCTAGCTTTTTGTATGATCAATTCTTTGACTTTGAAGGAGCTGAACTTAGCCAGAACGTCTCGGGGTCTCCTGCCCTCTCCAGGAAGCCGCGGCCCTACTCTGTGTACTCTCTCCAGCTGAATTTTGGGGCCGCCCTTCCCCATAACCGAGGAGAAGAGGCCCACCATGAAGGCCTCCAGATCCTGCCCCTCGCAGTCCTCCTCCAGACCACGGACTCTGATATTATCATGGCGGGACCTGTTTTCTAAGTCCTCGCACTTGAGCAAGGTGGCACGCAACTGACCACCTAAGTCCGCAGATGCTTTCTCTAGGGGTTGAACGCGATCCGTCAATTCCTGGACTTTCGCTTCGAGGTCAAGTGTTCTGGTGCCCACCGAGTCCACGTCGGCCTGTAGAGTCGACAGCTTCTCCCTCATTTCCGCTCGGAACGACTCGAAGGAGGCATCCATGTCAGTCTTGATGTCTGCACGGAGCTCTTTTTTGAACTCTTGGAGGGAAGACAGGAGGTCCTTCCTGGTGAGCGCCATTGCCCCTTTGGGTTGTGCCACCTCCTCTCCAGTCGTCCCCGCACTTGTAGAGGCAAAGTAGTTGGAGACTTTATTCTTGGGGGCCTTTTTCGGTGGCATAGGGGGACGCGCTCCCTGGTCAGCACTCGGCCTCCCCTTCTGCTGCTCAGAACCAGGTTGGGCACTCGTCGTATGGGCGGGGGTCCAACGCCTCTCCACGATCCCCTCAGGGTACTCCCCTTGCCCTGACCGGCGAGGCTACGAGGTCCGCCCAGGGAGCCCTCCCAGTGTTGGCAGCGTGCGTGCTACTTGTGGGTCATTTCAGTAGGTGATGACCGCAGGCTCGTCTCTCCTCATATCCCCAGCTCCATGTAAGGGGCAATGAGAAAGGAGCCTGCCCCTCGACTCTGTAGACGCTTCCTGGGCCCACCAGCTTTTAACATATCATCTCGGTGGCCACGTTGAGGTCAGGTTTCAGGCGCCCAGCGCCACGCAGCGAGGCCTTTGTCGCGTTCCCCTGTACGTGGCTGCTTCCCAAACTTGAGGCCCCTGTTAGTGGGCCGCTCTCTGCCCTCATCTCTGATCCAGCCCCTCCGACGTTGAAGACTCCCTCCTGCGAAGGTAATCGGCCCTGGGACCTCACTCTCCAGGAACTTCCTGCGAGGCTTCTGGGCCCCCGTGCCCTCCTGCCAGTGCGATCCGACCCCCCGCTTATCAAGGGGGCCCCCCAGCTGCTCACCTCACCTGCTGGGGGCTCGCGCTTCCTCTCGGTCGTTGGTCGCATCCTCGGGGGGCCTCCCGATCTAAGACTGCACCTCCACAAGTAGGTCCGGCGTCTCCAGAGCCTCACATCGGCCCCCCAGGGAGCTCACAGGGGGAGGTGTTTAGGCTGGCAAAGCCGGTGTGCTGATGCTTCCTCTGGCCCTCTCAGTGCCATTCCGCGCTCCCAGGGGGGAGCTCCGCCATCTTGTGGGGTCCCGTCAGCTGAGTACAAAGCCCTGATCGCCGCCAGCCGCCCGGCCAAGGGGGCATGCACCGGGCACCGCCGAGTGTCACACGGTGCCTTCCGGGGCCCCACACCGCTCCGCTCACCGGCTCCACGGCCCAGGGCCTTGGAATCTCACCTACGCCGTCTCTCGGGATCTACAGCGGAGAGGGCCACCTTTTTGTTGAACCCAACTCCGGACGATCACGGCCCGCCGGCGCTCCTCTACTGCATCACAGGGGTTCCTCAGGCCACCAGGTCGGTCACCAACATTTGCCCCACACCTGGTTAGTCCGCGGGGGGGACGGGGTGCATGCAAAATCACCTTACAGCATGATATTGACGGGGCCTGGAACAGAGCCGGTCGGAGTCACGTCCGATCGGCCATGACGGTTGGCCACGCCCCCCCAGGCCATTTTTTTATTTATAATATTATTTAAAGGAAGGGGGGCTGATTGGCCCCCATCCCCAGGCTGATTTCAGCCCCGGGGACCCCAACCCCCGGGGCCTGGCCATTTTTTTTATTTAAAAAAAAGGGAGGGGGGCCGCGTGGCCCCCCTCCCGGGCCATTTTGTGCCCCGGGGACCCCATCCCCTGGGGTATGGCCTCACTGTTGGGGACCGCGGGGCAGCCCCAATGCCCCCACGGTCCCAGCCGGCTCCCTGTCTCCTGGGGAAACCGGCATTGCTTTTGGGCAGAGGGAGCTGCTAACATGCAGCTCCCTTTGCCCAAAAGCAATTCTGCTTTGCTTCATGGAAGCAAGAGCAGCCCCGTGGGCTTCCATAATTGAATATTGCCCCGGGACCTGGCCCACCCGGGGGCTTCAAGAAAACGAACTGCGGGAGACCGCACTTCGTTTTTTTATTACATTTTCAGCCAGATTCGCGGACCCTTCGCGAATCCCGCTGAAATTTTTAAAAAAATGCTTTTTTGGGACCCCCTGAGCAGCCCTAGGGGGTCAGGGTGTTTCTACCCTGCCCCCTTTTCTTGTTTTTTAATGTTTTTTCACCTTTTTCTTGTGACTCGGTTCAACCGAGTCACAAGATGGCTGCCAACACTTTTTGGTTTGGAGTGTTGGCAGCCAATCAGAATAAAGCTCGTGATCGGGAGGGTTCGCGGATCCATCGCCGTCACCAGATATCGATATTTTTATATTTTTGAATTTCTCAGGAACTACTGAAGGGATTTACACCTTTTAAAGCAAAGAGTGCACCCTCGACCAAGAGCTACCTCTCTGCCAAATTTGGTGTAATTCCGTTCAGCAGTTTGGGCTGTAGCTGCGACAAAAATTTCCTATGGAAATTAACATGGAGAAAACGCGTTTTGGGACCCCCCTTTTTTCTCGGCCCCTGCTTGACGAATCACCCCGAAACTTTCAAGACAGGAGCTGACCGGAGCACCCCATTAGTTTTGAAAATTTCGCGAAGATTCGTCTACCGGCGTCAAAGATATTGGCAAAAGAAAAAAACGCTTTTTGAATAGAAACAAGGTCCTAACTATAACTACCTACTGTCGACCGCCAGTAGGTTATATATATATATATATATATATATATATATATATTACATTTTATACATTTATTAGGGAAAGGACCTTTTTAGGGTTTAGGGTGGGAAAGTGTTTTGGGTTGCAAAGGTATTTATTAGTGTTTAGAGTGCGTATACGTTTCTGGGTGGCATTTTTAGAGTTTAGGTGGGTATGGGTTTTTGGGTGGCAAAGGTAATTTTAGGGTTTAGGGCAGGTGTAGGATTTTGGGTGGCAAGGTTAATTTTGGGTTTAGGGTGGGTACAGGTTTTTGGAGGGCAAGGGTAATTTTGGGGTTTAGGGTGGGGTGGATTATTGAGTGGCAAGGGTAACTTTAGGGTTTAGGGTGGGTATGGATTTTTGGTTGGCAAGGGTACTTTTAGGGGACATATTACTAGATCTCCCAACATTACCTTTAGAAAGTCACGCTCTATGAGCAATTCTTTAGTAAAAAGCAGTCCTGAGGTTAAAACAACAAAGACATGATTGAGTTCTAGGAGGGGTTTTAAAAGATGCACCACCTGCAAGGCATGTAAATACGGGGCTAACAAAACCACCTATTGCACACCTTTTTCTCCAAACCTAATACCGATCACCAAGAGCCTCAACTGTAAAACTGATTATGCTGTTTACGTGCTGGAGTGTTCATGCGGCCTGCAGTATGTGGGCAGTACCAAGCTGCAGGTGCATATACGGATACTCCAGCATCTAAGGGCTATTACCAATAAAGATGACACTTACCCGGTTGCCAGACATTTTAAAGATCGCCACGGCAGTAAACTGGATGATCTCAAATATTTTGTCGTGGATACGATCCTCCCCCTTAGACGGGGTGGTAACCGTGAACTATTATTAAGGAGACTTGAGACCAGGTATATTCTTGAATTAGATAGTAAAATGCCTCAAGGTCTCAATTCAAGTGAGGACTTCCATACCTGGCTTTAACTGTTCTGTATGTTTTTCTTAACGTTTTCATTAATTCAAGTGACCGCTATCTCCAATGATTAATTTTTAGCTTTCATATTTATTCTATTTATTTTTTTACATATACACATTAGCACTTTAGTAAGTCACGGACGTGATTTCTAAGGGTGACCACTAGCACTACTTGCACTTGCACTTTACGTAGTATTTGTCATAGACTATGAGCCAAGTCCCACTGGGGCAGGACTTTGCTTAGTGGACTATATAAGAACTCTTCGAACACATTGATGATATATGGCCTGATTCTGTATTTATACGAAGGGCTGTTTACACAAACATTAGAGCTTTAATCAACTGACTTTTGACTTGGTTTTAGGATTGAACATTAATGTTTTTACCTATTTCATGTCATAATTTTAGTGCTGTTTTCTAGCTCAGTTATTAGCATCCTTTTATGAAAAAAACTTTTAAGTATGCTTTGCCGGTTGTGTTTTAAATATTTATTAATATATAAATATTTTATCACTATGTGCTTCTTTATGTATATAATATGATATTTTACACATGTATTTATCTATTTATATTCATTGCAATGCTTCTAAGCTATTTTAAGAATGTTTTCTTTATGTCTATGCAACAACTCTTTTTTTAAACTTAGTCACGTGTAAACACTGTCACTTTAAATTGGTGAAAGCACTCCACATGCGCGTCATGTGATCAAGGGCACTGTGTTGCCCGAAACGCGTCATGGCAGTGGTGCAGGGCATTTAATAATAAAATAACGCACCAGCAACGGGTCTGCATTCGTCCTTTTTTGACTGAGTGGTCTTCACGGCGAAGCAAGCAGCAAATATTACCGGGCCAGCTTCCTCGGTATTTGCAGACCCCTCCTTCGTTACGGGCCGGACGGCAAGAAGCAACTTCCTGGTTCTGACCGGGATTTCCATTGTACCTCACGCAAAGAGAAGCCGCGGCAGCCCCCAGACAGCGGAATTATCCTACCACCGAAGCGGAAGACGCAATCTGTGTCGGAAGACGTGAGCAGCGCCGGGACCTTCGTGAAAAAGGTAAGGACTCGCTGAGAGTCTGGAGAAGGAGAGCGTTGATATCGATCATCGGCATTCATCCAACTGTTTGATTAATAGTGACATTTGCCCACCCATTTGCACCATGACTGCCGACGCGCTACGGAGTCGCGAGGTAGCGGCCACAGAAATGTTCAATGATTCTCCCAGTGGGGAGGCAACGTTTAACACTCAAACTAAGACAGTAGAAACAACTAACCCGAGTGTCAAGGATTTATTTAAAAAACTTGAAAAGTTGATGAAAACCGAACAGTCAAAATGGTGGGAACATAGATCCCTCACACGTTATCTTGAAGTAGGGAGGATTCCCAGAGGACTCAGAATCATGCTGGCTCCCAGTTATGAAAATCCGGATCCGCATATGCTTGCCGAGTGGGCTGAGTGTAATCTGGACTCGTCACGTCGTCTTGTACAGATTTTGATTAAATATGCGGAAAGTTATCGCATAGCTCTCCAACTCAAAATAGATGAGATCAATGATGAATTAGGTAAAATGGATGCTACTGTTGTGATACAGCGCCACCGTGAGGATATGCTTGTCCGTTTGCAGCGAGAGGAGGACATTATAAAAAAATGCAAGGCGTTCAAATTTCAGCTGGATAAATGTGACTACAAGCAAGGGCGTGTATTCACATTTGCGAAAAAATTTGATTCTGCCAAAGCAGCAAATAGCAATATTTCCACACTCAGGGCACATCCAAGTACAAGCGGCAATGCACCAATGTCCTCTTCCACATCAGATCTTAGTTCGGCTCTTGAAAGCGAATCTGAGACCGACCCAGCAAGACCCGGACGTACCATGGGGTTTCCAAAACTGTCCTTGGCTCAGGAGGTCGATTATCTTCGCCAGGACAGAAGACAAACCTTACGACCACGTGCGCAAAGTGTCAACACATCAAAAACAACAACCAAAAACGCCGAACAAGGCGACATAGAGCCATTAAACGCCAAAGCAAACAAAAAGCAGACAAACAACAGATGGAGACGCAGACAGTAGACGATGGGAGCAGCATGAGTTCTAACACCGTGATCAACTTAACCGAGTTGACTCTGAGTGCAGAAGAAATGAAAACACTTGCTCTTGGATTATCCTTCAGTCCAAAGATGAACTTTGACTATGCAGAAACAAGAATTGATGTATTTAAATTTGTCCGCAAATTAAAACTGCGTAAATTTCACTTATCTCAAGGTTCATCTAAACAAACATCCATAAACCCATCCATCACTGAAATAACGAATCCAGCAACACTGTCAGTAGGGGATGTGGAACTATTGAGGAACTTACAGGAATTACAAAATGAAACAGACCCACTGACAGCCAGCCAAGATGAACCAGAATTGGGCAGGTCAGTGCGTACCCATTTCAAACCAGCTTCCAAATTTTGCCCCATAATGAATCGAGACAATTTGGATCTTTTCAATGATAAAACAACAATTGATTTGAAAAAACTTTATTCAAAAGTGAATCATGCCACTAAAAAGTACACTAAACAGGACAATATTTACCATCAACTGATAAAGAGATTACAGGCCAACGATAATACCATCATTCGTCAGTCTGATAAAGGGGGCAAAGTAGTCCTGTGGCCACGTGAAATGTACTTGGAAGAAGCATTATATCAACTTAATGATACAGACTGTTATAGGAGGTGCTCAATGCAGACTGTAACAACTGCGCGCCACGAATTCTACAACAAATTATTGGCGTGGAAATCTGCTGACTTACTAAGTGATGATGAATTCAGGTTCTTAAAGGTTGATCATCCTGTAATTCCTGCTATATACTTTATACCCAAAGTCCACAAAAATATATCTAAACCACCTGGCAGGCCTATTATATCTTCCTGCGGTGGTCTACTGGAAAATACTTCTCGATATGTGGACTACTTTTTACAAAGTTATGTAAAAAAACTCCCCTCGTACGTCCAAGACACTGGTGATTTTTTAAGAAAATTGAGTGACATCAACTGGGAGGCGGACTGTGTACTAATTTCCCTTGATGTCACATCTTTATACACTAGTATTCACCACCAGGACGGTATCAAAGCGGTTGAACATTACCTGAATACCAGACCAATCTATATGTACATGCATAGTAAGATGTTGATCACCATGATTTTAACTTGTTTAGAAAACAATTTTTTTCTTTTCAACAATCAGGTTTTTAATCAGATCAGGGGTGTGGCCATGGGGGCTTGTTTCTCTCCTAGTTATGCTTGTTTGCATATGGGACTATGGGAGGAACGGGTCCTCATGGCAGCCTATGGTGAAACTATACCTAATCATGTTTTATGCTGGTACAGATATATAGACAACATATTTGTGATTTGGAAGGGTACAAATGAAAGTGCATGTGATTTTGTGAAACAATTGAATTGCAACAATCTGAACCTACAATTTTCAGCCCAGATGAGCAGGGAATTGATTTGTTTCCTCGATGTTGAAATTTTTATTATGAAAGGAAAACTACAAACAAAACTGCATAGGAAAGCAACAGCGGGGAACACGGTGTTACATGCTCTTAGTCATCACCCCAGGCATTTAATAAACAGCATTCCCTACGGGGAAATATTGCGTATTCGTAGAATATGCAGCTCCGATATTGATTGAACATTGGCCCAACAGCAAAGCAGGGAAAGGTTCTTGGACAGGGGCTATTCTCAAGAGGTGTTAAGTAGGACTATAAACAGGACTACTAGTATCAATAGGTTGGAAGCACTCACCTATAAGATTGATGACAGGAATAAGAATTTGAATCAGAATCAATCTGAGGCACCAACCAGACTGATCTTAGCATATAACCTTCAACATAAAGCCATACGTAAAATTATTAACAAAAACTGGGCCCTGGTGCAGAGTGACCCCGTATTGAGCAGACATATTACTAGATCTCCCAACATTACCTTTAGAAAGTCACACTCTATGAGCAATTCTTTAGTAAAAAGGTTAAAACAACAAAGACATGGTTGAGTTCTAGGAGGGGTTTTAAAAGATGCACCACCTGCAAGGCATGTAAATACGGGGTTAACAAAACCACCTATTGCACACCTTTTTCTCCAAACCTAATACCGATCACCAAGAGCCTCAGCTGTAAAACTGATTATGCTGTTTACGTGCTGGAGTGTTCATGCGGCCTGCAGTATGTGGGCAGTACCAAGCTGCAGGTGCATATACGGATACTCCAGCATCTAAGGGCTATTACCAATAAAGATGACACTTACCCGGTTGCCAGACATTTTAAAGATCGCCACGGCAGTAAACTGGATGATCTCAAATAATTTGTCGTGGATACGATCCTCCCCCTTAGACGGGGTGGTAACCGTGAACTATTATTAAGGAGACTTGAGACCAGGTATATTCTTGAATTAGATAGTAAAATGCCTCAAGGTCTCAATTCAAGTGAGGACTTCCATACCTGGCTTTAACTGTTCTGTATGTTTTTCTTAACGTTTTCATTAATTCAAGTGACCGCTATCTCCAATGATTAATTTTTAGCTTTCATATTTATTCTATTTATTTTTTTACATATACACATTAGCACTTTAGTAAGTCACGGACGTGATTTCTAAGGGTGACCACTAGCACTACTTGCACTTGCACTTTACGTAGTATTTGTCATAGACTATGAGCCAAGGCCCACTGGGGCAGGACTTTGCTTAGTGGACTATATAAGAACTCTTCGAACACATTGATGATATATGGCCTGATTCTGTATTTATACGAAGGGCTGTTTACACAAACATTAGAGCTTTAATCAACTGACTTTTGACTTGGTTTTAGTATTGAACATTAATGTTTTTACCTATTTCATGTCATAATTTTAGTGCTGTTTTCTAGCTCAGTTATTAGCATCCTTTTATGAAAAAAACTTTTAAGTATGCTTTGCCGGTTGTGTTTTAAATATTTATTAATATATAAATATTTTATCACTATGTGCTTCTTTATGTATATAATATGATATTTTACACATGTATTTATCTATTTATATTCATTGCAATGCTTCTAAGCTATTTTAAGAATGTTTTCTTTATGTCTATGCAACAACTCTTTTTTTAAACTTAGTCACGTGTAAACACTGTCACTTTAAATTGGTGAAAGCACTCCACATGCGCGTCATGTGATCAAGGGCACTGTGTTGCCCGAAATGCGTCATGGCAGTGGTGCAGGGCATTTAATAATAAAATAACACACCAGCAACGGGTCTGCATTCGTCCTTTTTTGACTGAGTGGTCTTCACGGCGAAGCAAGCAGCATATATATATATATATATATTACATTTTATACATTTATTAGGGAAAGGACCTTTTTAGGGTTTAGGGTGGGAAAGTGTTTTGGGTTGCAAAGGTATTTATTAGTGTTTAGAGTGCGTATACGTTTTTGGGTGGCATTTTTAGAGTTTAGGTGGGTATGGGTTTTTGTGTGGCAAAGGTAATTTTAGGGTTTAGGGCAGGTGTAGGATTTTGGGTGGCAAGGTTAATTTTGGGTTCAGGGTGGGTACAGGTTTTTGGAGGGCAAGGGTAATTTTGGGGTTTAGGGTGGGGTGGATTATTGAGTGGCAAGGGTAACTTTAGGGTTTCGGGTGGGAATGGGTTTTTGGTTGGCAAGGGTACTTTTAGGGGTTAGGTTGGGTATGGATTTTTGGTTATCAACTGTAATTTTACGGTTTAGGGTGGGTATGGGTGTTTGAGTGGCAAGTGCAATTTTAGGGTATAGGGTGGATTGGGTTTTTGGGTGGCAAGGGTCATTTCAGGGTTTAAGGTGGGTATGAGTTTTTGGGTGACAAGGGTAATTTTAGGGT
This sequence comes from Calotriton arnoldi, assembly GCA_963921515.1. NCBI lineage: Eukaryota > Metazoa > Chordata > Amphibia > Caudata > Salamandridae > Calotriton > Calotriton arnoldi. Next base: position 1,202,620 of record CAWUFW010004799.1, on the reverse strand, counting down.
TTACGGTGGATTTGTGTTTTTGGGGGGCAAGGGTCATTTTAAGGTTTAGGGTGGGTATGGGTTTTTGGGTGGCAAAGGGTATTTTTAGGGTTTAGGATGGGGATGGGTTTTTGGGTGGTAAGGGCATTTCTAGGGTTTAGGGTGGGTATAGGTTGTTTCTGTGGCAAGGGCAATTTTAGGGTTTAGGATAGGTATGTGTTTTTGGGTGGTAGAGGTAAATTTAGGGTTTAGGGTGGGTATGGGTTTTTGGGTGGCACGGGTAATATTAGGGTTTCGGGTGGGTATGGGTTTTTGGGTGGCAAGGTTAATTTTAGGGTTTACAGTGGGTTTGGGTTTTTGGGTGGTAAGGGCATTTCTAGGGTTTAGGGTGGGTATAGGTTGTTTCTGTGGCAAGGGCAATTTTAGGGTTTAGGATAGGTATGTGTTTTTGGGTGGTAGAGGTAAATTTAGGGTTTAGGGTGGGTATGGGTTTTGGGTGGCACGGGTAATATTAGGGTTTCGGGTGGGTATGGGTTTTTGGGTGGCAAGGTTAATTTTAGGGTTTACAGTGGGTTTGGGTTTTTGGGTGGCAAGGGTAATTTTAGGGTTTAGGGTGGGTATGAGTTTTTGGGTGACAAGGGTATATTTAGGGTTTAAGGTGGATTTGGGTTTTTGGGTGGCAAGGGTAAATTTAGGGTTTAGGGTGGGTATGGGTTTCTGGTTGGCAAGGGAATTTTTATGGTTTAGGTTGGGTATGGGTGTTTGGGTGGCAAGGGCATTTTTAGGGTTTAGGGTGGGTATGGGGTTTTGGGTGGCAAGGGCATTTCTAGGATTTAGGGTGGGTATACGTTTTTGGGTGGCAAGGGCAATTTTAGGGTTTAGGATAGGTATGTGTTTATGGGTGGCAAGGGTAAATTTAGGGTTTAGGGTGGGTATGGGTTTTTGGGTGGCAAGGATAATATTAGGGTTTAGGGTGGGTATGGGTTTTTGGCTGGCAAGGGTAATTTTAGGGTTTAGGGTGGGTATGAGTATTTGGATGACAAGGGTAATTTTAGGGTTTAAGGTGGATTTGGATTTTTGGGTGGCAAGGGTAATTTTAGGGTTTAGGGTGGGTATGGGTTTTTGGGTGGCAAAGGTAATTTTAGGGTTTATGGCAGGTGTAGGATTTTGGGTGGCAAGGTTAATTTTGGGTTTAGGGTGGGTACAGGTTTTCGGGGGGCAAGGGTAATTTTGGGGTTTAGGGTGGGTGTGGATTATTGAGTGGCAAGGGTAATTTTAGGGTTTAGGGTGGGTATGGGTTTTTGGTTGGCAAGGGTACTTTTAGGGGTTAGGTTGGGTATGGATTTTTGGTTATCAACTGTAATTTTAAGGTTTAGGGTGGGTATGGGTTTCTGGGTGGCAAGGGTATTTTTAGGGTTTATGGTGGGTATGGGTTTTTGGGTGGCAAGGGCATTTCTAGGGTTTAGGGTGGGTATAGGTTGTTTCTGTGGCAAGGGCAATTTTAGGGTTTAGGATAGGTATGTGTTTTTGGGTGGTAAGGGTCAATTTAGGGTTTAGGGTGGGTATGGGTTTTTGGGTAGCATGGGTAATATTAGGGTTAGGGTGGGTATGGGTTTTTGGGTGGCAAGGGTAATTTTAGGGTTTACGGTGGGTTTGGGTTTTTGGGTGGCAAGGGTAATTTTAGGGTTTAGGGTGGGTATGGGTTTTTGGGTGGGAAGTGTAATTTTAGGGTATAGGGTGGGTTTGGGTTTTTGGGTGGCAAGGGTAATTTTAGGGTTTAGGGTGGGTATGAGTTTTTTTGTGACAAGGGTAATTTTAGGGTTTAAGGTGTATTTGGATTTTTGGGTGGCAAGGGTAATTTTAGGGTTTAGGGTGGGTATGGGTTTTTGGGTGGCAAAGGTAATTTTAGGGTTTATCGCAGGTGTAGGATTTTGGGTGGCAAGGTTAATTTTGGGTTTAGGGTGGGTACAGGTTTTCGGGTGGCAAGGGTAATTTTGGGGTTTAGGGTGGGTGTGGATTATTGAGTGGCAAGGGTAATTTTAGGGTTTAGGGTGGGTATGGGTTTTTGGTTGGCAAGGGTACTTTTAGGGGTTAGGTTGGGTATGGATTTTTGGTTATCAACTGTAATTTTAAGGTTTAGGGTGGGTATGGGTTTCTGGGTGGCAAGGGTATTTTTAGGGTTTATGGTGGGTATGGGTTTTTGGGTGGCAAGGGCATTTCTAGGGTTTAGGGTGGGTATAGGTTGTTTCTGTGGCAAGGGCAATTTTAGGGTTTAGGATAGGTATGTTTTTTTGGGTGGTAAGGGTCAATTTAGGGTTTAGGGTGGGTATGGGTTTTTGGGTAGCATGGGTAATATTAGGGTTAGGGTGGGTATGGGTTTTTGGGTGGCAAGGGTAATTTTAGGGTTTACGGTGGGTTTGGGTTTTGGGTGGCAAGGGTAATTTTAGGGTTTAGGATGGGTATGGGTTTTTGGGTGGGAAGTGTAATTTTAGGGTATAGGGTGGGTTTGGGTTTTTGGGTGGCAAGGGTAATTTTAGGGTTTAGGGTGGGTTTGGGTTTTTGGGTGGCAAGGGCATTTTTAGGGTTTAGGGTGGGTATGGGTTTCTGGGTGGCAAGGGCATTTCTAGGATTTAGGGTGGGTATATGTTTTTGGGTGACAAGGGCAATTTTAGGGTTTAGGATAGGTATGTGTTTTTGGGTGGTAGGGGTAAATTTAGGGTTTAGGGTGGGTATGGGTTTTTGGGTGGCACGGGTAATATTAGGGTTTCGGGTGGGTATGGGTTTTTGGGTGGCAAGGATAATTTTAGGGTTTAGTATGGGTATGAGTTTTGGGGTGGCAAGTGTAATTTTAGGGTATAGGGTGGGTTTGGGTTTTTGGTTGGCAAGGGTAATTTTAGGATTTAGGGTGGGTATGAGTTTTTGGGTGACAAGGGTATATTTAGGGTTTAAGGTGGATTTGGGTTTTTGGGTGGCAAGGGTAAATTTTGGGTTTAGGGTGGGTATGGGTTTCTGGTTGGCAAGGGAATTTTTATGGTTTAGGTTGGGTATGGGTGTTTGGGTGGCAAGGGCATTTTTAGGGTTTAGGGTGGGTATGGGGTTTTGGGTGGCAAGGGCATTTCTAGGATTTAGGGTGGGTATACCTTTTTGGGTGGCAAGGGCAATTTTAGGGTTTAGGATAGGTATTTGTTTATGGGTGGCAAGGGTAAATTTAGGGTTTAGGGTGGGTATGGGTTTTTGGGTGGCAAGGATAATATTAGGGTTTAGGGTGGGTATGGGTTTTTGGCTGGCAAGGGTAATTTTAGGGTTTAGGGTGGGTATGAGTATTTGGGTGACAAGGGTAATTTTAGGGTTTAAGGTGGATTTGGATTTTTGGGTGGCAAGGGTAATTTTAGGGTTTAGGGTGGGTATGGGTTTTGGGTGGCAAAGGTAATTTTAGGGTTTATGGCAGGTGTAGGATTTTGGGTGGCAAGGTTAATTTTGGGTTTAGGGTGGGTACAGGTTTTCGGGGGCAAGGGTAATTTTGGGGTTTAGGGTGGGTGTGGATTATTGAGTGGCAAGGGTAATTTTAGGGTTTAGGGTGGGTATGGGTTTTTGGTTGGCAAGGGTACTTTTAGGGGTTAGGTTGGGTATGGATTTTTGGTTATCAACTGTAATTTTACGGTTTAGGGTGGGTATGGATTTTGAGTGGCAAGTGCAATTTTAGGTAATAGGGTGGATTGGGTTTTTGGGTGGCAAGGGTAATTTTAAGGTTTAGGGTGGGTATGGGTTTCTGGGTGGCAAGGGTATTTTTAGGGTTTATGGTGGGTATGGGTTTTTGGGTGGCAAGGGCATTTCTAGGGTTTAGGGTGGGTATAGGTTGTTTCTGTGGCAAGGGCAATTTTAGGGTTTAGGATAGGTATGTGTTTTTGGGTGGTAAGAGTCAATTTAGGGTTTATGGTGGGTATGGGTTTTGGGTAGCATGGGTAATATTAGGGTTAGGGTGGGTATGGGTTTTTGGGTGGCAAAGGGTAATTTTAGGGTTTACGGTGGGTTTGGGTTTTTTGGGTGGCAAGGGTAATTTTAGGGTTTAGGGTGGGTATGGGTTTTGGGTGGGAAGTGTAATTTTAGGGTATAGGGTGGGTTTGGGTTTTTGGGTGGCAAGGGTAATTTTAGGGTTTAGGGTGGGTATGAGTTTTTTGTGACAAGGGTAATTTTAGGGTTTAAGGTGTATTTGAGTTTTTGGGTGGCAAGGGTAATTTTAGGGTTTAGGGTGGGTATGGGTTTGTGGGTGGCAAGGGAATTTTTATGGTTTATGTTGGGTATGGGTTTTTGGGTGGCAAGGGCATTTTTAGGGTTTAGGGTGGGTATGGGTTTTTGGGTGGCAAGGGCATTTCTAGGATTTAGGGTGGGTATATGTTTTTGGGTGGCAAGGGCAATTTTAGGGTTTAGGATAGGTATGTGTTTATGGGTGGCAAGGGTAAATTTAGGGTTAAGGGTGGGTATGGGTTTTTGGGTGGCAAGGGTAATATTAGGGTTTAGGGTGGGTTTTTGGGTGGCAAGGGTAATTTAAGGTGGGTATGAGTTTTTGGGTGACAAGGGTAATTTTATGGTTTAAGGTCGATTTGGGTTTTTGGGTGGCAAGGGTAATTTTAGGGTTTAGGGTGGGTATGAGTTTTTTTGTGACAAGGGTAATTTTAGGGTTTAAGGTGTATTTGAGTTTTTGGGTGGCAAGGGTAATTTTAGGGTTTAGGGTGGGTATGGGTTTGTGGGTGGCAAGAGAATTTTTATGGTTTATGTTGGGTATGGGTTTTGGGTGGCAAGGGCATTTTTAGGGTTTAGGGTGGGTATGGGTTTTGGGTGGCAAGGGCATTTCTAGGATTTAGGGTGGGTATATGTTTTTGGGTGGCAAGGGCAATTTTAGGGTTTAGGATAGGTATGTGTTTATGGGTGGCAAGGGTAAATTTAGGGTTAAGGGTGGGTATGGGTTTTTGGGTGGCAAGGGTAATATTAGGGTTTAGGGTGGGTTTTTGGGTGGCAAGGGTAATTTAAGGTGGGTATGAGTTTTTGGGTGACAAGGGTAATTTTATGGTTTAAGGTCGATTTGGGTTTTTGGGTGGCAAGGGTAATTTAGGGTTTAGGGTGGGTATGGGTTTCTGGGTGGCAAGGGAATTTTTATGGTTTAGGTTGAGTATGGGTTTTTGGGTGGCAAGGGCATTTTTAGGGTTTAGGGTGGGTATGGGTTTTTGGGTGGCAAGGGCATTTCTAGGATTTAGGGTGGGTATATGTTTTTGGGTGGCAAGGGTAATTTTTGGGTTTAGGATAGGTATGTGTTTATGGGTGGCAAGGGTATATTTAGGGGTTAGGGCGGGCATGGGTTTTTGGGTGGCAATGGTAATATTAGGGTTTAGGGTGGGTATGGGTTTTTGGGTGGCAAGGGTAATTTTAGGGTTTAGGGTGGGTTTGGGTTCTTGGGTGGCAAGGGAAATTTTAGGGTTTAGGGTGAGTATGGGTTTTTGGGTGGCAAAGGTAATTTTAGGGTATAGGGGTGGGTTTTGGGGTTTTGAATGGCATGGGTAAGTTTAGGGTTTAGGGTGGGTATTGGTTTTTGGGTGGGAAGGGAAATTTTCGAGTTTAGGTTGGTATGGGCTTTTAGGTGGTAAGGATAATTTTAGGGTTTAGGGTAGGTATGGGTTGAAGGTTTGTCGTTTTTTAAGGAGATGTATATATATTTGTATTTTCTCTCTCTCTCTTTTATGTATACATATACACATGTACATTAATCTAAATGTATGTGTAAAAATTTTACCAAGCATATGTCTTTACCATGCTTTACCATGTATGCCTTTACCACAGAGATGTAAGTATTATACAGTTGGTAGAACTTTTTGGATATTCATCGACTGTTTGTTTGATGAATCTCTACGTAACTGGCTACGAGGGTGGGATATTCCTCACTTTGTCAAAAACTGCAACTGCACATTTCTCCAGCACAAATTTATGTGAGAAACCACTTAATTTGCCCAGACTTTCCGTGAATACTTTGGGATATCTTTCCATTAACTTTTCACTATACGGCTCACGTGTGTCAGTCTCTGTGACCACACTATGGGGCCGATTCCAATTCGGGCCGGAAATCTCTCCGACCGAGCCGGACCCAGAGAGATTTCCGACCGAATCGGACTCTAGCAGTCCGACCGAACGAGTACGATGCGCACGTATGCTATCGGACTCGATTCGGTCGGACTCCCATTGAAGTCAATGGGAGCCAGTCGTACGACGCGTACACGGGCTCCCATTGACTCAATGGGCACGACGCGAACAAGGGCGGCCCCTACAGCGTGTTCGCGTCGATGCCGGTCGCGCCGTACATGCACGTGTAGGGGGGACCCATGGGTCCCCCCTGTGTGCGACTCGCGTGCCTACGCTTCAAGGGGGGTCCAACACGGACCCCCAAAGTGCGGCTCCGACAGCTCCTTGGAGCCGGACTGCGCGAGTCGGTCGGAGCGGTCACGATGCGCATCGTACTTACCCGACCGGGGAACGTCTCCATAGCGCGGTGCGAGTCGTCCCCGTGCGAGTCGGTCGGAGCGGTCGGGTCCTGCGTACGAGTCGGTCGGAGATTTCGCGAGCGCACGCATCGTACTCGCTCGCCCGGACGCACGTACGATTCGGTCGGGAAATAGGGCTCCGAATCGGATCCGGTAAAGCCAAGTCCGATTCGGAGCCCTACCGGCCGAGATCGGAATCGGCCCCTATGTATTTCAGCCTGCGTAACTGGTAGTTTGGCATTTGGGTTTAGTATTATATTGAGACCTTTTGGTGACACCAGCCCAATAGATCTGAACCCTGCTTGCTAGTGTACACACGTTCCAGAATAGCTTTCTTCCCAAACTCAATTTATTTCTATCTCATCTCCATGATGTCTATAGTTTTTCCTCCATACCCTATGGCCCTGATGTCAGATTTGTTCCATTCGACATCCTCCCAGTTTTTTCCATAGGGATCTTTAGAAATCAAAGTGTATAAACTTCCCAAGTCTGCCAGTATCCTCACTTCATGGTTATCTACATGCAGGTGCAGAGAGGTTTTTCCAACTTGTCTGTGCTTTCTTTCTCTAACTCGTCTTGAGTTGTATTGATCCTTTCTTCACTATTTTCCAACTCTTCTATAGTGAGTACTATTTCATGTATGCTTTCACATGCATCATCAATTTCCTTAACTTTGACAATTCCACCTTTCATTCTGCAAACCTTGGCAAAATAACCTCTACAGCCATAATTGCGGCATACAACATTCCTTGCAGCACACCTTGTGCTAGATGCTATGTGACCCAGTTCTCCACATCGATAACATTTTATTATCCTGAAATTTGTTCCCGAAAAACTAGACTGATTCTGCTCCTTTTCCTTTGATTTCCCTTGTTGTTGGACTTTATCATTAGATTTCACTTTCTTAATATATTCTATTGGCTCACCAATTTCAGATACCTTGGCCAGAGATTCCTTCACTAGTTCACTCACACCACTTTTATCCATTTCCTTTATCCACATTTATGTGCGCTCAAGTCCTTTGGCAATTTGTATGGCTTCTTTAAGTGTTGGATCCTTGATTAACAGTTTTTCCTTTACTCTTTTACTGTTTTTGCATCGCACTATTTGATCCCTAATCAAGGAATTAATCACATTTTCAAATTGGCACTTCAATGACAATCCACGTAATGCTGCTACATAAGATGCAATGTCCTCGTCTGATCTTTGAACCCTAGAAAAAAACTGTTGGTGCAATGTTAACTTTGCCCGTAAATCGTGCATCCAAAATTTGTAAAGACATCTCATATATATTTGTGGGCTGCCCATCCCCAATTCCCAAGAAGATTTCAGACAAATCTTCATACAGCCTACGCCCTTCAACACCCAGATGGTGGAGCAAAATTGCTTGTCTTCTCACCGGACCATACCTGTCAGCACCAATAGTCAACATATAGATGAGGAACAATTTTCTCCACTGTTTCCAAGGTATTAACGGTTCACCTGGAGTAGCCAGAAATGTAGGGGGTAGAGCTAAGCCCTGATCAGCCATGTTAAGTTCACTTCAAATTCAGATATGCACTGCAATAATCACACTTTATACCTGTGAAGGGAATTTGTACATAAGTGAACACAACAAACTAATATAACTAACTAACTTAAAGAATTAACACAATAAATAAAAATAAGGAATATAATTTGCAAGGTACAAACATTATCACTTAAAATGTCTTATTTTAAAGTGTGTTTTTCCTTTAGTTGTTGTGCATAAGGTACTTTGCTCTAAGTCAAGGCCTTACTATAAAGATGTCCTCAGAGGAGTCATTGACGCTGCCGAAGCAGGAGGACAAGAAGCTCAGCAAAAGAACCTTATCATTCAATTAGCAAGACTGGGTATTTATGACTAGGAGAATGCTGGTGGCCCCTAAGGAGGGGGAAATATTTGCCTGTACATTGACTTGCGTGACCTCAATAGAAACATTTGGGTCAATAGGCAACCGCTCCCAAGATGTTGACAGCAATGAGGTGTGGTGAAATTTTTAGCATCATTGATATGTTTGCTGCATATCATCAAATTGATCTTCAGGAGAGTTCCAGACATCTTTTATCATTTGTCACACCGCTGGGGGCCTATCGTTACTGCAGGATGCCCTTTGGTTTAGCTTCGACCTCAGCGATGTTCCAAAGGATGATGCAGCACATAGTTAATGGATTAAAAGACATTTTATGTTTTCAGGACGATATCTTAATAGTGGGGAAGACTGGAAAAGAACATGTTGAAGTATTGGAACAAGTGATGGAACGATTTGGAAAGTGTGGTTTAACTGTAAACAGGGAGAAGTGCAAATTAAGGAAAAACCTAGTAACATATTTGGGACATGAGATCTTTAAACAGGGCATTCGACCTCAGAAAAGTATAGTGTTGGCAGTGCGTGTAGCACCTAAAGTGGTTTGCAAAGATCTGCTTAAATAATTTTTAGGTCTGGCAGAGTACTGTTCCAAATTTGTTACCAATTTTACAGAAATAGTTGAACCTTTGAGACTGTTAATGAAAAAGAATGTCGTCTTCAGTTGGGACAAGAATTGTGATTTAGCTTTCCAGAACATAAAGGATGGAATTTTGCAAGCCCTACATTAGGGCATTTAGATGCTACTGCCAAGACCTACATAACACCTGATGCAAGCAGTGTTGGAGTTGGGACTGTGCTGACACAAAACAAAGATGGTCAAAACAGGATTGTAGGGTTTGCTTCAAGGCAGCTTCATAAAGCGGCGACCTCATACTCCATGACTGAGAGAGAGGCTCTAGCGTGCTGCTGGGTGATCAAACATTTCAAGTATTTTGTGTGGGAATTGCCAATCAGCTGTCCTGATTTATCTTTGCTGCAGAAACGTTTGCATTAAACTTTGAAGCAGGTCTTTGGCCTATTGAGGCACTTTTCTGTTATTTGTCCCAGGCCCATCAATACCTTCTGACATGCCTGCACCTTGTGCAAGAGGCTTTCCAGCAACACAATCTGTGGTGGAAGCTTCCAGCAATTAACAGAATGCAGGGAAACCTATTATTATGTATCTTTGCATCCAGTTAACTTTAATTTTCAGATGTTTTCTAATCATCCAGGCGAAAATGATGAAGACAAAGGATCTGAGTCTGAATGAGGTTCAATTTTCTGCAGGATCTGAAATGTTAACTGCAACTAGTTAGGACGTAGGAGTGAATAAGGCAGAGTTGTGGACCCAAGTATGTCTTGAACAGGATTGGAGCAATCACGGAACCCTGTGGTACACCACGGTTGATTGGATGAGAATTCAGGGAGAAATCTGGAGTCAAGATAATCTGTGTGTGGTTGGAGAGGAAGGAGGAGTTCCGTTCTAAGGCCTTGTCTTTGGATTCCAATATCATGAAGATGCATGAGGCAAGTGAGGTTTTCCAAAGGCTGCTGAAAGATCCAGACATATAATGCCTTCAACCCCTTTCTTTTGAAATGAAGGATAATTCACCTTGTAGCCAGGGCCAGACTGGGAACGCAAACCGGCCCCGGCAATTGAGTCAGACCAGCCGCGGAGGGGGGCATTGCGTGGAAAACACTGCAGCTGCTTTTGTTACTGAGGGCCGATATTGCCCCTGGTAACAAAACCGGCCCCCACCCTGGCGGCCCACCGGGGAAATGCCTGGTGCCCGCTACGGCCAGGCCGAGCCTGCTTGTAGCAAAAATGATACATAAAATGGTTGTATTCTGATCCACCAAGAAGAGCCAAAACACAGATTAAAAATTTGCATACTTTTTGCACAATTCTTCTTTTGACAAGCTGAGAAAATAGAGCATTGACCCTGAGGAGGTAAAGCTGAGTCCTCTAAAACCATCCTAAACTACCTGAGTTGCAGCCAACCCTCGATTTGTGCTTTGGTATTCATGAGTCAGAGATTTGGTGAAATGTGTAATATACAAAAAATACTCTTCATGTAACAGCAATGGCTTAGCGTTTTCAGACGGTACTGCAATTATTTTAAATAGATCTAACCTTGTAAAAAAAAAAATTAAACTTGTAATGCAATCAAAAATATAAAAGTTAGACTCAGTTTTAAACATGTATTAAAATGTTTCAGTTAGTTGAAATGTTCTTTCGGACATATTCTAAATGCTAAAATTAGTGAAATAAAATTATTTTAAGTCTATTAAAAAGCTCTAACTATGTTTTTCTTATATTATTATTGCTTTTGAGCCAGATCCCATGGAAGGCATGAATGCTCACACTTTAGATGAAGAAACATGTAAGGCTGGAGTAGAATCAGGTGCTTTAACATCATGGCCTCTCTAGTACTAACCAATAACAGTATGGCTAACATTCGTTTGGTTACATAGATGTCTCTACCTGAAGGTTCCAGATAAGTCTCAAAGCTCTCTCTCCAGTTTTTTATAATGCATATTGGGCTCAACTGTGCTTTGCAAGAAAAAGTGAGGAGGTGTAACATGTTGATGTGTTTTTTTGAGTATGCATTTCAATAAATAAATGTACATGTACAGACAGGGTATCGAAGCCACTAGGTCTGGTTTAGCAAGCTGTGGGATGTTTCATATAAAAAATGTTTTTAACAAGTGCCATAAAAATAACAAGAAAGATAATAAGTAAACATTGCTGCCACTTAAATGTGGCAGCCATGTGCTTGCAACGTGCTTGCAATGAAAATTAAAAACTTAAAAAACATTAACTATCATAGAACAATTCAGGTCTTTCCTAGTATGCAAATGAACTTAGAACAGGTATAGAAAGCCTTTTGTATAGGAACCGTTTTAAGCTCAATGAACACCACAGGACAATATGATTCTTATTGGCACACATATAAGATTCCATTGGCTTTGAATTACTGATAACTGAAGACATAGGTTAAGCATGCAAGGATGACTTAAAATAATAATAAGCATTGGCAGTGCCAATAAGTCTGGCTTTAAGGGAATGTTGTATGGTAATGTGAAGCATTACAAGTAAATAGCCTGCAAATGAATATGTATTTTTGTGGATGCAGAGAGCTGTAGAATAAGATTGGTGTAGGTTAAAAGGCCATGTGACAGTTGTACAGTCAAGCCAGACCGAAAAATCCATGTAGGTTAATGACTGCCCTCCTCCTCTCTGTACTGCTGCCAGGAAAAAAAACCCATAAATAATATTGTTATCTAAGACACTTTAATAGCATTGCAATGTCATGTGTGTGTACACCTGAAATTCAAACTCAGGCAGCTGGATAAATAAACAAAATGATCACATCTGTGTGGAAGGCAAGAACTTTTTTGGGGAAGCGTACAACTTCTGCCCGATCAAAACGTACACCTGGCTTCCAACATGCGGGCGGAGCCAAAGCCCCTGTCCTGGTGATTCTCACATAATTGTCTGGCGATAGCTGCGCTGTCAAGCTAGTTCATAAAAAGGGAAAAAGAATGGGAAGAAAAAAAGCACTGGCAAAGTATTGACCCATCAGCCCTGACACTGAAGTGCTCTTCTTTAGGCAATGTGCACATGTGATCAGACAAAATGCTGTCACTCACAGTGCAATAGGGCCAATGGGTAAAGTGGCTGATCTGTTTCCCCAAGCTACATGCTGTGGTGGGTCGAAGCAAAATGTTAATGATTACTGAGAAGTCCAATACACAAAAAGGGCTGACCCAAAGCCCCTTCATCTATGTACAAAGTAGCTACTGCGAAGGTACACTGGCCCAGTGCGCAAATTGTTTTGAAAAACAACTAACAACCAAAGGTGGCCACTCTTGTCTGCTGTGGAAATTTACCAAAACATACTTACATTCCACTAACTGAGGTACTCTGTCAGTGGTAGCTGGCATCTATGGGAGGTAGGGGAGGGAGGGAAGGACGGCAAACAAAATTTCAAAAAAACACTTACCAGATTGTTACAGCGGCATTCTCCTCACTCCGACCTCTTCTGCTGGGACTGCAGGGCAGGCTCCAGCCAACTTCCTCAACCAATCCTGGCCTGCTCATGTGCTGTTAACAAGCATGTGAGCAGTGCCCTGATTAGTGGGAGCAGTCTCTGTCGGTGCTCCCGAGGGAATTGGATGCCTGCACTTGCTCATAAGACAGCTGGGTTGAGAGGTTTAAAGTGTGCATGTGTGGCTGGCCGTCACAAGACGGCCGGCCAAAAGGACATGCGCACTTTAAACAGTGCAAAAGCAGCCCTCTGCCCACCATTCCTCCCTGCTGTCACTCAGCAGGCCCTGCCCTGTCATGATGCTCGGTTCAGGACAGGACGATGACAAATAAAATGGTAATGAATTACCATTTTATTTTTCATCTCTGGGGCTTTGGGAGGCACTTACGTGGGGCGACGGTCCTCCGCTCTAATGGAGGAGCCGCCTCTGCACTCCGTGCATTATAAGGCTTGATGTAAAGCCCAAGCAAAAGAAATTTCCATTAGCAAGATACAGTAAGTAGGCACATGTAAAGATGCAATGCCCACTTACCGGGTATGGTGGCTTAGTGAACTAATGTGTCCACTGTACGGGCCTGTGTTCGACCTCATGGCCACAGGTTCAAATTCCTGCGGGTCCGCTCAGCCTTTCATCCATCTTAGGTTGATGAAATGAATACCATTGAGTTGGGCAACAATAAACATCAGTTATTCAGCACCTTGATACCCTGGGTGATACGTGCGCTTTACAAATACACGTGTTTATGTTATGTTTTGTTTAAATACTATGAATAGAGGTTTATTCAAGATATGCTGTACACCTCAGCCTCATTCCTTCAGCTTCTCCTTTCTCCTCAACCCGTCTCATATTCAACCATTAACATTCTCTACATACATGAGTGGTTCTAATATATGCAGCTCTCCACAGTGAGGTGATTTTAATAAACTGAGGCTATGAAGGAAAGATACTACAGCACACACCAGGGATGGCTCTGCGGCAGACAAAAAGGTGACACAAGGATCCATTAACAACATTTAATTTCTCAAGGGCTGTCTTCTTATCCAGCCAGTTGTTGAACAGCCAGGATAAATGATGTCGCAAGCACAGTCAACAGAGCCAGCACCAGCTATGCAGCTTTCCTGAGGATGGACAGCAACACTTGTCATTACGTTTGCCACTACCCACAACCGATAAGAAACATTAGCTGATCCCTGTGCACACATTATGTAGGGTCAGAAATCAGACATCCCCTAGGTCAATTTGATCTTAAAGACTCATGCTGAAGCCAGCAGTGATGATAATGTCATAAAAGTGTATCAATATTGAATACTAAATGTCTTCATAAGAAATTATCATAGCAATAAGTTAGTGCAAGTGGAAACCAAAGAAATGACGCCATGACATCAGATTAAGTAATTTCCTCTTTTTCTTCCCCCTCCACACATGTATCGTTGCTCCTGACCTAAGTTCCTTGCACTTCAGGCTAATAAAACCACCCCACAAAAAAACAAGAAATAGGCCATTTTCTGTAGTAATATATATATATATATATATATATATATATATATATATATATATATATATATATATATATATATATATATATTCACTGAAAAAACCATAGGTTTCAGGGACGTTATAGTTAGGTGGACATTTCACTCATACAAAACCATAGAAATTCCACAGTTATAGTTAGTTCAGTTAACTATAACTCGCGCCCCCGCAATGCACTGCTCATGACGTCACATATCACATAATTCATGGCCTGGTCAGTGACATCACTGATGACATCACTGATGACATCTCAAATGACATCACTGATGACATCACTGATGGCATCATCCAGTGACTGTGTGTTTCTGTAAAGTTTAAATATGTTTTATATATATGGCAAGGTGTATTGAAGAATGAGTGGGTGTATAAGTGTCTGGATGGAGGATTTAGGAGGTATGTAACTGATTGTATAAGTGACTGATTAAACGTGTCTTACTGAATGCATGGGTTAGTGACTAAACTGTGTGAATGTCTGTATAAGTCTGTCTGTTGTTGTGTAAGCTGCTACATGGGTTGATCAGTAGCTACATTAGTGTCTATATGGGTTATTTATTGTTTGCTTGAATATTTGTATGGGGGACTGAGTGTGTGTGTGTGTGGGTGGGTTGGAGGTGTGTGACTGTGCATAGATGTGTGAGTAGGTGATTCACTGGGTGTATGGGTTCAAGAGTGCATCTGTGAAGGGCTGTATGGGTGGGTAAGTGTGTGTATGGGTGTGTTGGTGAGTGAATGGATGTCTCAGTGGTACATATGTGAGTAACTACATATGTAAAAGGAAGTATATGTGAGTGATGGTGTATATAAATAACTATATGTGAGACTGAGTGATTGTGAGAGTGGCATGTATGGAAGAGTCTGTACTTGTTTCAGTGATTACATAAGAGAGTAACTACGCGTTACTGTATGTATGAATTAGTGAGGTGGTGGGTGTATAACTGTTTAGGTGAGTAAATGGGAGTGTGATTGATTCTTTGCATGACTGACTAGGTGTGTTAGTAACTCCATGGATGAGTGGCGGTGTGTGAGTGTCTGAATAGTTGTATGAGTGCATATGATAGTGTTGTATTGATAAGTGACTGCATGTATAAGTCATTGTATAGGTGAATGAGTGGATGTGTGTGCAGACCTAGGAATCAGTGAGTGAGTATGTAGTAACTGGTATTGGTGTGTGGATGGTTTCGAAAATGGTAGTGTGTATTTTACAGTGGGTGTATTAAAGGTTATATTAGGGTGTGATGAGGTGCATCAGATTATCACGTGGATGATGTCATCAGTGATGTCATCAGTGATGTCATTTGAGATGTCATCAGTGATGTCATCAGTGATGTCACTGACCATGCCATGAATGATGTAATATGTGACGTCATGAGCAGTGCATTGCGGGGCGCAAGTTATAGTTAACTGAACTAACTATAACGGTGGAATTTCTATGGTTTTGTACGAGTGAAATATCCACCTAACTATAACGTCCCTGAAACCTATGGTTTTTCAGTGAATTTCAAAGGTTTTTAAATGCTAATTTTTAACTATAACGTCCCTGAAACCTATCGTTTTTCAGTGAATTTCTAAGGTTTTTTAAATGCTAATTTCTAACTATAACGTGCCTGAAACCTATGGTTTTTTCAGTGAATTTCAAACGTTTTTAAATGCTAATTTCTAATTATAATGTTCATTAAACCTATGGTTTTTTCAGTGATTTTAAATTATCATTCCATTCTCAACCTAGTGAAAACAGCCGATATCGCCAGTTTCCAACAATAGCTTCCGCAAAAAAATTTGCCACAAATGAGAGCGACAACTAACGCTAATAATATGCAGAGTTGGCGTTCCCGTGCAAAAATAACACAAAAACACCACTTCCCGATATTTTCAATGAGCAGCCAAATCTGGGGTGCGATCCAAAAACAGGCGATAAGCTGCGTTAGCAGTAAGAATTTAACATCTGCCTTTTACTGGTGTAAAGCAGGACGACTACCTACAGTGTGAAAGGGAGCCCAGCCCATAACCACATCTAAAGACCAACACATGTCATAGAGCTACTGACCATGCAGCTCTGACACCCAAGAAGGCCACAACACCCACTGCCATCACCCTCAGGAACTCCCCCCCGGACCACCCCCCTCCCTACTACCACCGAGGCAGCGCAGAACAGGACAGCAGACCCTCCAAAAACGGCATGGTCCCTCAGCCACACAATAGCTGAATGATGGGAGATGTGGCAACCAAGTATGTGTGAAGGACGCAAGTCACCCATCAATAAAAATGCACACAATACCAAGTGTAGCGGTGATGTGGTGGACAGACCTCACTATGCAGAGCACAAACCTCTCCATGTGGACATATACTGCTGGTGCTTGTAGTGTTGTGGACAATAGACGCAACCATGTTACCTCAGGCAGTGGGGAAGATCTCGGTCATGTAGCTGTGTTGTCCCCCCCTGGAAGCGGAAGTGGAGTGGGCTGGTCCAACGTACCCCACTCCAGCGTACGAGTATGAATAAATAGGCTGGGGCTCTGGGCGTGGTTCACTTGTGGGAAGGCCAAAGCGTCTGCCAGGGCGGCAGCCCTCACCCTGCCATGAGGCCTCCGCCGTGACCGCCGGCCTCCTCGACACAGGCCCCCTGCGAACCCAGCAGCAAAGCACCACAGACTTATGTCTGTACAGACTACTGCCTTTGATCTACACTGCGGACAGCAGGGCTCACAATTCAGATCGAGTCCCGATTGCAGATGACGCAGTCCAGTAGGCAAGAGACATTGCTCCCAGTGCGGCCCGCCCGGACCACGCATCATCGCAGGCTGCGCACACGCTGAGTGCTTCAGGTGCCACTAACTCAGTGCACCACAAGTCAACGCCACGTGGACTTATTAAGACAGAATTCATTAGGCAAAAGACATTGCTACCAGTGCGGCCCGCCCGGACCACGCATCATCGCAGGCTCCACACACGCTGGTTGCTTCAGGTGACACTAACTGTACAGCTCAACTCAATGCCACGTGGCTATGGGCCCTTGCTGACCGCTGCCTCCGGCCTACACTGCGGTCATCAGGGCTCACATTTAAAACTGACTCTTGATTCATTAATTGCAGAGTCCAGTAGGCAACTAAGTATTACGTCCCTAAAACCTACATAATATCCTTTTAGTATCCTTGCTTCAAGAACTTGTTTTATATCAGTTATAGCTTTAGTACAATGACCAACTTCATCTTGCAAGTCCAAAGGAACACTGAATGGCAGTCTACACTGCGGACAGCAGAGCTCACAATTTGAATTCAGTCTTGATTTATTAATTGCAGACAGAATTGTACTCTATGTCCTCGAATTTTGTCAAGAGGAAGTGACAAAAAGCATTCCTTGATGTCTGTGCTGACTACTTCCTTCGATCTACACTGCGGTCAGCAGGGCTCACAATTCAGATCGAGTCGCGATTGCAGATGACGCAGTCCAGTAGGCAAGACACATTGCATCATCGCTGGCTGCGCACATGCTGAGTGCCACACCTACCACTAACTCTATGCAGCTCAAGTGAACGCCACGTGGCTGTGGACTCTTCCTGACCACTGCCTCCGGCCTACACTGCGGTCAGCAGGGCTCACAATTCAGATCGAGTCGTGATTGCAGATGACGCAGTCCAGTAGGCAAGAGACATTGCATCATCACTGGCTGCGCACACGCTGAGCGCCACACCTACCACTAACTGTATGCAGCTCAAGTCAACGCCACGTGGCTGTAGGCCCTTCCTGACCGCTGCCTCCGGCCTACACTGTGCTCAGCAGGGCTCACAATTCAAATTCAGTCTTCATTCATTAATTTCAGAGTCCAGTAGGCAACTAACTATAACGTCCCTGAAACCTACATATTTCGACAGTGTATTTCATAAATGTTTCATCTTTTGTTCCATACACCTACACTGCGGCTAGTAGAGCTCACAATTTAAATTGAGAGATGATTTATTTTTTGCAGACAGAATTGTACTCTATGTCCTCAAATTTTGTAAACAGGAAGTGATTAAAAGCATTCTTCGATGTCTGTGCTGACTACTGCCTTCGATATACACTGCGGATAGCAGGGCTCACAATTCACATCGAGTCGCGATTGCAGATGACTCAGTCCAGTAGGCAACAGACATTGCTCCCAGTGCAGCTCGCCCGCACCACGCATCATCGCTGGCTGCGCACACGCTGAATGTTTCTGATGCCCCTATCTCAGTGCAGCACAACTCATGGACCCTTTATGATACAATGTTTTGTGTATAATTTCACATCTGCTGCCCCTACCTCAGTGTACCACAAGTCATGGACCCTTTACGATACAATCTTGTGTGTATTATTTCACATCTGTTGCCCCTACCTTAGTGCAGCACAAATCATTGACCCTTTATGATTGAATATATGTGTCTGATCCAATGATTACTGTTGTACTTGTTGCCAGCACCAACCATTCCCGGAGGGCTGGCTTACACTCACCCCACACGCATCCAGCACAGACGTCACTGGACATGTGACCCTGGTAATAAAAATGAGTCGAGCGCACGTGCCCGTACCCAGTTCCACTATCTATCTGTGTTCGTGTGTTCATTATGTATGCAAGATGCCGCCCCTGGGCCCTACCACATTACATTGTGCTGTGGACAGCGTATGCAACCATGTTACCTCTGGCAGTGGGGAAAACTTCGGTTATGTAACTTTCTCTCGGTCATTGTACAAGTACGTACGTAGAGACTGGATCATTAGAGTACTGCAAGGAGAGTGTATAGGGAATTTATAAGTGCTTGGGGATTGGCGGAGTAATTCTATAAGTACATATGTTGGCGCAGCCTAACCCCGAACACAAGCTTGGCTCTAATTGGCTGCCCTCCATGTGCCAAAAACTGAAACTTAAACTTTCCATGGCCCTGTATTGCTACAGCTGCAACACTCCACTGAATGTGCAATAAACATTCATATCCACACAGATGTGTCATGTCCACCATCTTTCATGTGTGAAACTATGGATGAATGTAGGGTCAGTGATTCCCCGTACCTTCCATGTTGGCCATGTTGTGCGACTTGGTTCACAGAGTGACACATTCGCGCTTGCGACCCGGGTGACGTCAGCACTACAACAGGGACACCTGCATCAGTTGATTCCTCATACAGCCCAGAACGGAGCCACGCCCATAGCTCCGGAGTCATTCTTCACAGCCTCACGCAGGACTGGCATACGCCAGGCCAGCCCACTCCGCTTACGCTTACAGGGAAGGACAACAACGCTACATGGCCCAGATTTTCATTGCAGTGATCTGCTGGTCACACCCTAGTTGTCAGAACGCCACAGCCACTCCCTCACGGCTAGTATACACCCACACCACACCCATCCAGCACACGTGTCACAAGACACGTGACCCTGCCAATAAAAAAGACCGGGCGCACATGCTCAACGCCATTTCAGAGTTGCTCGCACCGGATACACTGCGGCCGGCACAGGCACACCGGCACGGGATGGTGACTTTCGGTCCACTGAGGTACGGGTACCGTAACTGCTGAGCGGGTGTGCAGCCTGTGGTGATGGCCCGTCCTGGTGGTCTGGACAGCTCAGGTTTTGTGTGCCCTGCTGGACCGCAGTGTAGGCCTGAGCCATCAGACAGCGCAGGCCTACCGCCACGTGGCATCGTCTCGCTGGTCACAGAGTTAGTGGCACCGCAAGGGCTGAGCGGGTGTGTAGCCTGCGATGAAAAGCCCGGTGCACTGGTATGTCCTCTGCCATGGCGAAATCAAGACCCAGCACCAAATGTGAGACCTGGTGGCCTGCGGAGCGGGGCTGCATGACATGCAGGGTGCGGTATCCGCGGGCCCAGGGCTTGCAGAGGCACGTGGTAGGCCCTCTTTTCTACACGCAGGTTGCGAAAGGTGAGCAGAGAGGCTTGTTAGTGCAGCGGCGGGCAGTCACCTCCGGGCAGTGGGAGTGGATGGGGTGCAGCAGCCTGAGTGCGCAGCGGCGGACAGTCACCTCCGGGCAGTGGGAGTGGATGGGGTGCAGCAGCCTGGGTGCGCAGCAGCGGGCAGACACCTCTGGGCAGTGGAAGTGGATGGGGTGCAGCAGCCTGGGTGCGCAGCGGCGACCAGACACCTCTGGACAGTGGAAGTGGATGGGGTGCAGCAGCCTGGATGCACAAAGGCGGGACAGAGAATTAGGCGTGTGCAGTTGTATGTACTCTGCCATTACTGATTCCATACTACGTTTCAGATGAGTAAGCTTGAGGGCTCCACTATGTCCCGGCACATGGTTGGAGACACACCGGTGACGGAAAGGTGAGCTGTGAGGGTTTTGTCCACAGTGTCGGCACTCACTGTCCCTCTCCATCTCTTCCTTTCTCTCCCTCACACTCTTTCTCTCTCCCTTCCTCCCTCTCTCACTCTATCTCTTCCTCTCTCTCACACTGTTTTTTTCTTTCTCTCTCTCTACCTCTCTCTCTCTTTCTCTCTCTCTCTATCTCTCTCTCTCACTCTTCCTCTGTTCCTCTCTTCCTCTTTCTCACACTGTTTCTCTCTCTCTCTTCCTCTCTCTCTCACTCTTTCTCTCTTTCTCTCTGTCTACCTCTCACTCTTTCTTTCTTTCTCTCTCTCTTCCTCTCTCTCTCTCCTTTGATGGACGCATGACGCACAATCTTATCTTGCTTTTTGTCTAGCAGGCTGTGATTCACAGATTGACGACCCCCCCCCGACACGGACCTCCCGCCACGAGGCTATGACTTCAGTTCCACTGAGTTAGTGCCACCAGAGCTGAGCGCGTCTGCAGCCTGCGATGATGCGTGGCCATCCTACAATCAACACCCGCTCTGAATTGTGAGCTCGGCTTGACCGCGTGTATGCAACTTGCACCTGAGGAGGTTGCTTCAGCACGTGGTGGACCCTCTTAGACACACGCCGGTGGCGGAAGGTGAGCAGAGAGCCTTGTTTCCGCAGTAGCGAGCAGTCACCTCTGGGCGGTGGGAGTGGATAGTGTGCAGCACCCTGGGTGCACAAGAGTGGGCAGACACCTCCGAGCAGTGGAAGTGGATGGGGTGCAGCAGCCTGGGTGCACAGGAGCGGGCAGACACCTCTAGGCAGTGGGAGTGGATGGGATGCAGCACTCTGGGTGCGCAGGAATGGGCAGTCACCTCCGGGCAGTGGGACTGGATGGGGTGCACCAGCCTGGGTGCACAGCAGCGGGCAGACACCTCTGGGCAGTGGGAGTGGATGGGATACAGCAGCCTAGGTGCGCAGGGGCGGGCAGATACCTCTGGGCGGCGGGAGTCGATGGGGTGCAGCAGCCTGGGTGTGCAGGGGCGAAACAGAGAATTAGGCATGTGCAGTTGTATGTACTCTCCCATTACTGATTCTATACTATGTTTCAGATGACTAAATTTGAAGACTCCACTATGTCCCGGCACGTGGTTGGAGACACACCGGTGGCAGAAAGGTGAGCTGTAAGGATTTTCTCCACAGTGTCAACACTCACTCTCCCTCTCCATCTCTTCCTTTCTGTCACTCACACTCTTTCTCTCTCTCTCTCTCACTCTGTATCTCTTCCTTTCTCTCTCTCACACTCTTTCTCTCTTTCTATGTCTCTTCCTCTCTCTCTCATTGTTTCTTTCTCTCTCTCTTCCTCTCTTCCTCTCTGTCTCACTCTTTCTCTCTCTCTACCTCTCTCTCACACTGTTTCTCTCTTTCTCTCTCACTTCCTTGTATCTCACTCTTTCTCTCTTTCTCTCTCTCTTCCTCTCTCACTCTTTCTCTCTTTCTCTGTCTTCCTCTCTGTCACTCTTTCTTTCTCTGTCTCTTCCTCTCTCTCACTCTTTCTCTCTTTCTCTCTCTCTCTCCTTTCATGGACGCATGACGCACAATCTTATCTTTCTTTTTGTCTTGCAGGCTGTGATTCACAAATTGTCGAGGGATGACACGCCATACCTGTACCTACTTTTATTTTGTTGTTTTGTTTAAATAAAATTTTTATATGTAAATCCATAGATGACTGAGATTCTTATTTGTCCAACCTCACATGCATCTTCCTTACTATAATTGTGCGACATCAGCCAATTTGTTACGTTCCAGATTTCCTAACGTTGCTGTCACATTTGTTTGTGTGGGGGAGGTGAGGGGGATGGCGGACAAGGGGCTGGTGGCGGGGGGTGTCGGAGCAGTGTTGGGTGTCCGAGCTGCATGATCGTTGGCTCCATTGCATCTGTTGTAATTCACGTATGGCTCTGGGTGGGCTCCCTTTCATATTGCAGGTTGTAGTCCGACTTTACACCAGCTCAGAGCAGGTGTAAACTTTCTGCTACTAACGCACCTTATCGCCTGTTTTGTACTCTCTTCGACGATCTTGCTGGTGGTTGAGACACTTGCGAAGTGATGTGTTCACTGCTTTTTCCACGAGAACGCCTACTCTACATCTCATTAGCAATATTTGCCGGACTCATCCGTGACGATGCTTTTTGAGGCTCCTATCACTGGTAAACTGGTGATATGGGCTGTTTGCTCCAGCTTGTGAATGGTGCGTTAAATTTATCACCATTTTGGTTGCCAGTAATGGCACAATTTCCCTGTTGCTCCACACATAAATCCATGTAAAGAACAAATCAGAATAGTTCCTTATTTTTTTTAGATTGCAAAACCTCTCTTTATTGCTTATTTTTGAACTTTCCATATAAACTGTTTTGTTAAGGACACATACAGTGATGTCACTGACCATGTCATGAGTGATGTAATATGTGACGTCATCAGCAGTGCATTGCGGGGGCGCGAGTTATAGTTAGCTCTACTAACTATAACGGCCGAATTTCTCTGGTTTTGTACGAGTGAAATGTCCAACTAACTATAACGTCCCTGAAACCTATGGTTTTTTCAGTGAATTTCTAAGGTTTTTTAAATGCTAATTTCTAACTATAAGGTGCCTGAAACCTATGGTTTTTTCAGTGAATTTCAAAGGTTTTTTAAATGCTAATTTCTAACTATAACATGCCTGAAACCTATGTTTTTTTTAGTGAATTTCAAAGGTTTTTTAAATGCTAATTTCTAACTATAACATAGCAGTCGCGTTTGCAGAGTGGTGGAGAAAGGTGAGCGTGGCCTTCAAACACCTTTTAGCAATCCCACTGTGTGGGATTTAGCGGAGGTAACAGGAGGGATAGTTAGCCCCCAACGTCAACCTTGGGAGCCAACTACCCCTTTTATTACCTCCAGTAAGACAACACAGCAGGATTGCTAACTTGTTATATCAGGCCCTGCCCCCTCCCTGCACCACTGTGCAAACGCACCCCCTGGCGCGTTGTAATTTGGGGGATTAAGTCCCCTTGAATCCTGAGGGTCCCTGGGGGCCAACTAGCCCACCAGGTACCTCCATTAAGCGCCACAAGCTGCGTTGCAGAGAGGTGTAAAAAGGGGCGTGGCCTCAGACCACCTCTCTGCAATGCAGCTCTGTGGCGCATACTGGAGGGCAATGAGAGTCAAATAATCCAACCTGTCTGGCAATAATATCGAAAGTGCCCGTCAGGGTCACAGTAAGATAGTAATCTCACTAGACTAACGACAACACAATTCCCCTGAACAAAATAGAGAAAGTTTTTTTGTCTGTATAACAAAATAGATATATTTTTTATTTTATAGTTTTTGATATTCACAATGTTTTCATCAAGGTTTGAACCACAATAACATGAGACATAATTTTATAAATGCAAAACAAAACAGATAAATAAGGTCCCACATTCATGCACTACAAACACTCACAACCACAAATACACACATACTCAAACACTCTCACCACTCAAGAGCAATTTATCACAAGAAAAGTCGTCCAAAATCCAACATGTTAACAACAACAGCTATCGTGCGTCCTCTCCTTGAAAGGTAGTAGAAAGTTCTTGGGGCACGAAGTTGTCCAGCGCCAACGCGCGTTTCGGTGTCTTAACCCGATACGGGTCACACCTTCATCAGGGCGAGCAGATCAGAAAGTGGGACACAACGACAGAACCACCTTGATGCAGGGTATCCAGGTATATAGCCTTGGATAGGGAAAGTTAGGTTGAGACCGGCTCAACCCAATAAATCCATGTGGAAAACGGCATAAGATGAACATAAGGGCTTCTTAAGCTCCGATATTAGAGCCTGTTTAAGGTGTATATTGCAAATGAGATCCGAATTCCAAGAGTTGGGGCGTTCACACGCGCACATTCAGTCTGAAGTTCCTCATCTCGTTCGACGGGTGGCGTATTTAATCAGAGACGTCCTCCAATGGCTGGCAGGGCAGAAAGCTCCCAGGGGCTAGCCTTAGAGATAGGGACTGCCTAATCTGGTTTATAAGCGCATACTGGAGGTACCTGGTGGGCTAGTTGGCCCCCAGGGACCCTCAGGATTGAAGGGGACTTAATCCCCCAATTTACAACGCGCCAGGGGGCGCGTTTGCACACTTGTTATGCCCCACCCCCTCCCTGCACCACTGTGCAAACACGCCATATCGTCCAGGATTGAGACTGTGTGCCTTGACAGACACACTGGGCCCGATTCTGATGCGGGTTGGAAAAGCTTCCCGACCGAGGGCCTGATTCTGATGCGGTTAGGAAGGCCTCCTAACGGCATTTGCTCCTTCCAAATCAGATCGGGAA
The DNA here is from genome assembly GCA_963921515.1 of Calotriton arnoldi. NCBI lineage: Eukaryota > Metazoa > Chordata > Amphibia > Caudata > Salamandridae > Calotriton > Calotriton arnoldi. Next base: position 1,178,039 of record CAWUFW010004799.1, on the reverse strand, counting down.
CGTGTCTTCCCGACCGAGGGCCCAATTCTGATGCGGTTAGGAACAAATGTTCCCATTGAAGTCAATGGGAGTTCAACCAAATCGTATCTGGAAGCATCCGGATGCATCCTACTCCGCCGGTCGGACTTTCCCGATCCGAGTGGGTCGGACACCATTTCCCAATCGATTCGGTCGGGAAGCTTTTCCAACCCGCATCAGAATCGGCCCCTAAGACTCCTATTGTCTGAGGATACATTTCTTTGCACGCAGAGGGAGGCTGAATAGAGTCCTTGTTGCAAATAATGTTTTTATTTTTGGGCCCACATATGTCTACAGAGGGAAACTTCCAGGAGTTATATTGCCTGAGTTGAAACACCTTGCGTCCCTAGAGGTCGCCACATAGCTGCACCCCCCCCCCGCCCCCTTATTGCCTTGAGACCTTCACGGGTTAGTAGCGTGCTTTATAAACCCCTGATTGATTGATTGAGTGTTGAGATTAGCATGGTGTTATGCTGCTCCGCATGATACACACAGTTCGGACTGATGAGACTGCTATGAGATTATCACTATGTAACCAAGAGGGTGAGGATGGAAGTGCAATCTGAGTGTTATAGTTAAGTGAACTTGATGAATGACAATTAAAGAGAAATCGGAGAATGGCCATGAATGAGAATTCATGTTGTGATTTTAAAGAAAGAAGTTAGGTTGTGAACGCGGAGGAAGTTGAGTGGTGCAAGAGTAATCGAAGAGTGAATTGAAGGAAAAAGGGGAGGGTAACAGTTGTGACAGTGTTAAAAATACAGGGGTGAAGGTGAAAGAGAAGTGAGGGTGATAGTAAAAGAGAACTACTTGGATGACCTGAAAAATAAATCAGTCTATAATAGTAAAATTGAAATAAAGGACAGAGGAAAGAAAAATCTGGGGTGACAGTGCAAGAAATTTGGATGACAGCAACAGAAAAGGGATGTTATTAAGAGAGGTGTATAAGAATCCCATATCATCAAACAAATAATGTTGGTGCAAAAGTGCCCTGTATTCAGTTTAAGTCCGACTTTCCCCCTTCTGTAACTGTGACCCGTTTAGGCTATGGCCATTCTCTGATTAGGCCATGCCCTGCCCTTACCCTTTCTATAATATACCCTCCTCTTTGTGCCACCTATTTTGGGATGTCCATCCCCACCCAGACACCACAATTGTGTGGAAAGTCTCCCAACAAAAATCGCCCTCATGAACGGTACAAGGATAACTTGAGGATGAGCACAAGCAACAAGACTTCTCACGAGTCTGAGTGTTTCGGTGCTGCCTTTGGAAATATAGTGCACTCACAGTGGCCTCTATACTGTCATGATGGCCTGTATTTAATCAGGTGGCTGTCAGAGATGCCTTAAAACAGTACTGCAGGCTTTTGCAGTCACGAGGGAACCTTGTTTTGGTTGAGGTCTTTGTGCAGACATGGGACTTTTCTTTATTGACAGTATTTGTTACATGGCAACGAGTGCATTTGAGCAAGTACAAAGTTACGTACACAGTGAAAAGTGTCTTTACACTGTTATGGAGCCCGATATGTAATTAGTTGAGATAAAGCCATTATACATTCACTGTGGCAGGTACCAGTGAAGTTGGACATTTTGAGGATCATTTATTTAAAAACGGATGCTTTTGTGCGAACACGGGGGTTTCATGCGTCAAAATGTGTTTTGTTCCGTCAGGGTATGGGTGTTATATAGTCAGAAAATAATTAGCAATTATACGGCCATCTGAGACTTTATACCCTGGCTGACAGAGTTGCGTGGCCATACTAATCACAGTGTGATGCTATATAAATTTCTTTTAACATGTAACTTAATCAAGTGTGTGTGTGTCGATACATTAGGACGCACTAGTGTCATAATGGTCTTCAGATATTGAAAACTGTCTGTATTCAATTACAAGGGGGGTTCTTTAGCCATACGTGCCGTTGCACTGTTATGTTATGTTATGTTATGTTATAACAACTTGTATAGCGCACTACTACCCATAGGTGTCTAGGCACTGTCACTGTTGTATAGGCATTATGGTTTTTATACAGTCAGAGGGCCCAGCATGCAGTGACGAGATTCTTCACACAATTACGGAGGCCATTATATAGTCTACTTTGGTGCTCTATAATCACGTGGGCTGTCTTACAAACAACACGACCCTTAATGCAGTCATGCCAGATTTTAAACAGCGACCCAGCCTTCATACATTTTGAGGGGAGGTTTAGGACATTCCGGGCAACGTTATACATTTTCAGGGATATTTTTTATAGCCACGGGCAGTAGGTCTTGTCTGAATAGGGCATTTATACAGTGACAGAGACCGTTCTACAGTGAAAGCGGCTTACGCTGCTGCGGGTGCCTTGTGCTGTCACAAGAGCCTTTATGCAATCATGAAATACTTTACATTCACCGAGCCCATTAAGCAGTGTCACAGGCGGTGATAGGCTCACATTGGCCTTCTGACATAGTACCAATATCGGCAACACTCCCCATACCACATACAGCAATATCATCAGTAAATAAACCACACGACACATTGTTTGTGGAGAAAATTGCTGCAGGTTTATTTGCATAACAAATATTGCCAACATGGTGGGTTATCTTACGGGCGATCCAAGGGCAGGCAAGCCCCCCTACGCCGCCTGCCCGCCTGATGACCCAAGTTACACCGTGGCCGTCGCCAATCAGTGCTTACCAATTTTGGGAAGGGCCAACCCTCCCAGCGGTGGACCGCCAGTCCACGCCCTTACTCACGCCCCCAAAGGGGGGGCGGAGCATTCCAGGCAGCCCCCGGTTGCTCAGGCCCACAACCGCCCGTAGGACTAACGGGGCGCCGTCGCTCTTCCAGGGGACAACGCTAGGACATCCCTGGGTACACTTGGCTTTTGCACCCTTGTTGTGCTCCTGCAGAGGGTACCCGTCTGTACCTTACAGCCTCTGGATCGCCCTGTAACTCCGCCTGCAACACAAAATAACACGTTAGTACACTTCTCCCACCCCAAACCCTGCACATACGCCGGGTAAGCGGTAGGGAGGGAAACGGCATAACGGGCAGCCACAAAGAGGCCACCAGATGGGCAGGGAGAAGCACTTATACTGCATCCCCCGCCCACCCCTTACCGGAAGTGACGAGGCACACGGACCAATAGTGGGTCCCTAACAACTGGACTGACTCGTGTGCCCTCATGTGGCACTAAGGCGGCCGCCCTCTTAGGAGGGTCCCCTTCGTGGACCACGGGCAGCCAACATAGTGCCAATATCGGCAACACTCCCCATACCACATACAGCAATATCATCAGTAAATAAACCACACAACACATTGTTTGTGGAGAAAATTGCTGCAGGTTTATTTGCATAACAAATATGCCAACATGGTGGGTTATCTTACGGGCGATCCAAGGGCAGGCAAGCCCCCCTACGCCGCCTGCCCGCCTGATGAGCCAAGTTACACCGTGGCCGTCGCCAATCGGTGCTTACCAATTTTGGGAGGGGCCAACCCTCCCAGCGGTGGACCGCCAGTCCACGCCCTTACTCACGCCCCCAAAGGGGGGGCAGAGCGTTCCAGGCAGCCCCCGGTTGCTCAGGCCCACGCCCGCCCGTAGGACTAACGGGGCGCCGTCGCTCTTCCAGGGGACAACGCTAGGACATCCCTGGGTACACTTGGCTTTTGCACCCTTGTTGTGCTCCTGCAGAGGGTACCCGTCTGTACCTTACAGCCTCTGGATCACCCTGTAACTCCGCCACAGCTCTGGGTGTGGCCACCGTCACAACCAGGGCCCCCCACCAAGGTAGGTATTCTTACCTATGTCCTGATGATTCCAGGGCCTTTCCCAGGTCCCGCAAAACTGGACCGGAAGCCAGACATGCCCCTTATGGACAGGTGCCCCCATCCTTTTTAACATTCCCTGTGGACTTCAGCGTGCAGCCGGCCATGCCTGATAAAACCAAACCCTTCTGTTCAGGGCCTATACACATGGCACTATTAACTCTTCTGCGTGAGGTTTCCACGGCAACCCCTGGCTGGGCCCCTTCCCTACTACATTGGGGTATCTCTGACCATCAAACTCACGTGCCCACCAATGATTGCATAACTTACACCAGGAGGAATTCAATTCTGGCAGCAGTACCCTCCTACCCTGGAAAGTCAAATCATTGCCTCCCAGGTGTCAGACCACAGTGATAGGAGGGGAGGCACCCCCCCCGACCCGTGCCGCTGCTTCTACAGAAGCTTTTCCAGTGCCTGCCATGGCCCCCAACCAAATTAACTCAGTGGTGGAAAACCCATGCCTCCATTTCTTAAATCCCGCACATCTCGCCACTCAAGATGCACGGAATACCCTTCACCCAGACCAGAAAGTTGGGAGGGGAGACACCCCCCTTAGTCTGTGCCGCAGTTTCTTAGCAAGCTGTTCCCGTGCATGCCTAGGAACCTCAACCAAATTATCTCAGCGGCTGTAAACCCATGCCTCCATTTCCTGTTTTCCGCCCATCGTGCCACTCTCAGACGCATGAATGGCCAATCACCCATACCTTTGACCCTGGAAAGTTAAAGAAATGCCAGGAAGCCAAACCCATTAATGGAGCACTGCACACCATTCTATATAACTACTCAAGCTGGCACTTAATTCGGCACCATAACACAGCACCACACCAAGCATCTGGTGCCTCACAGGGGTACCTTCTGTAAACTCAAAATTTGCCTGTATGTGATCTCTTAACCTGTCTTCCGGCCCCTCCCCAGGGTGGCTTACGGCCGGCTGTACCCTTTAACGCCTTGGGATTCCCATCGCCCCACCTGCAAGCATGTCCTGCCGAGTCGAAACTCGAAGGGGGACCCAGTATCCGGGGCACTCGCCTCGCCCAGCCCTTCAGTGCCGCCCTGAAAAGGAGAGACATAGTAGGATCGTCCTGGCCCCCCCATTTAGCATAATGGCAACTGCCAACAGGTGCCGTGTCGCCACGCTGGTGTCCCTACCCCAGCGAGTGTAACCCATGGCCAGGTTTGCTAAAGGTATACCAGAGCGCCCAAAATGAACATGATACTGTGTATCTGAATGAACTACGCACAGGTAATTGGAACTCTCACACATGCAATTGCTGTGAAACATTTTGGACTGGTCCATCAAATTCAGCCAACCACCCCCTTAGGTGGAGTCTACACTCCCACGCTTCTGCTAGTGTAAACCACGGTCATGCCTCCTGTTCAGTTGAAGTTAGTAATTCATGGCGCTGACAACCACAGGGGCCTAATACTGGGCTGTGTATATGCACCCAGGATGACCTTAAACAATCGGTTTGGTGTGGATGGGTGTTAACATTGCCTGGCTGAAGTGCAATACCTTTGACAAGCAACTCATGACAAGATGTGCCAATGCAGGTAGAAGTAAGAGTATCAAGCCCGCCTTACTTCCTCTCACCCAGTTATCTGTGTATAGCGCTTGTGGAGCATGTCCATCGAATTAAGCCAGTCACCACCCTAGGTGACGTCTTGCCCTCCCAAACTTCTGCTAGTATACCAGGGAGCAGACAAGACAGTGGGAACAGGAGGGGAACCATATGTATAAATACCTGCCCTTTCTTGAATACCAGATGTTCTTTAATACTTGTAGCCCCTTTGTGCTTTAACCCAGAGTTTCCCCAATTTTTGAACCGTAGCACACTTGTTGGATGACAACTTCCACAACCTGCCTGGCTGCCAAGGCTAAGGACGGGAGAATTTACCGCAAAGTCTCCCGCTTTCTACACTGCTGAGTGAGCCCGGTACCTTCACAAAATCCTTTACAATTTCCGTTTCTGACTGTAATTGGGAATCCGTTCACCCCATGGTGTCTTGGCGCTGCATAACATGTTTATTGTTACTCAACTCAATGGTACTCGTTTTATCGACCTCAGAAGGATGAAATGCTAAGTGGGCCTACCAGGATCTGAACCTGTGACCGAGAGGTCGAACACAAGCCCCTTTCATTTCAGCTGCTCCACAGGCCGGAGAAAATGTATCCCAGGGCCAACTTCTGGCACCTGAACCCTTACTTGGACACGCCTGAGCTAGAACCCACATCTAGAAGGCCTGCCAACCGGCTGACCACCTCCAACACCAGAGTGTCACGCAGCCACTCCGTAGCCAGGAACTAAACCAGGTATCGATGTATCGGAAGACCCATCTCTTGGCGCATGCCTGCCACAAAATTCACTGCGTATCCTAGTCTGTTAAAACCAGGGCGCAGGGTAGCCTGCAGAGCTAACCCCACAAAGAAATCGCCCGCCCCTGCGTGCAGACCAAGCATCCCTTACTCGCCCCGCCACCGAGACTTACATGTTACATGTGGCTGTTAGGCACTAGCCCCACCCTGCTTGCACTGGACGTGGGTTAAATTCCAGTCACCGAATAATAGACAATGGCATGACCGCACTGGGCCCTTCCTAATAAGACATTTTATATCATAACCCTAAATTGAACTTGCGGGAAGCATTAATACCCCTGCAAGGATGCGACTAGGGGGTTGCTGTGTCCCTGCTGACAAGTTTTGAATCCTATGACCCATCCCTGAAATGATCCCCGCTGAAGGAGTTTGCGCGGGATGTCCTGGTCGACCAAAGGGTGGGAACTGGCCTGAGTCTCCCTGCCCAGAACTTACCACAGACACCATAACACCCAAAGTTATTGCTCACCTGACCTGAGCGCAGGAAGACGCACTGGCCAGTCCTTAGCCAACGGACCTCTAACCCCAAACAAGGTGACCTACCACAAATAACTCTGATTTAAACTGCTGGGGGTGCGTCCTTTAAGCTTTCGGGCCATTGGTTTACATAAATTACACGGCTGCCCTGCCGTGAAAGGATGCACCGTCTCAACAATTAAAGAGGGGCTGCGCGGCATATTGGAACTTTGCCGCTGCCGCGATCAGTCCAGCAGTTTGGTAAAAAATAACCGGCAAGACATTTGAGGGCCCACTGGAGGGTGAGAAATGCTTTTTAATTAAGGATCACACGGAACTCACTGTGAGGATAACTATTTCCAATTGGGGACTCGATGTCCCCACATGCAATGTACTATACACAGGCACTGCGCATGACCCACTGGGGGTCTCTGCACATATTTAAAGCACAATTGGAATCATCTGTGTGAACCTGAGCTGCCCATGAGGAAGAGGCTGTGTCCTTGAAACGCGTCGGCGAAAAATCTTACCTGAAATGAAGATGCCGGTTCTCCGTGAATAATAAAGCTGGTTGGTTTAAACTGCTGGCAGTGCGTCCTTTAAGCTTTCGGGCCATTGGTTTACATATATATATATATATATATATATATATATATATATATATATATATATATATATATATATATATATATATATATATATATATATATAATAGTTTTGCCCCAAATTCATCATGCTTCTTTCATCAAGTACTTTAATTTACAGTGTTAATACTTTGAAGTAAATAGAAATTAGTCATTATAATTAGGATTAGGATTAGATGAGAAGTTCAAGGTTTGATAGAATTGTTAGAAGTTATAGATGACTGATTTTTGCTGAGGCAAGGAGACATTGGGGTGAGTGGGAGGCACACAGGCTTTAGAGCACAGAAGACAGCCACAGATCTGTGAAGCAAAGGCACAGGTGTAGGATGACACAGACATGTGGCAGGGCGAAACAGACATATGGTGAGAAGATACTGACACAGCGGTGAGGGCAGTTAGACAATTACAGCTTGGGCGGTCGACCTCGAATCTGGGGAACTGGGTTTGAGTCTCGGCAATGACGCGGAACATCCTGTGATTCTGGGCAAATCACTTAATCTCCCCATGCCTAACAAAAATGAATGTGTCCTCATGTAATGCAACTGGTGCTATGTAAAGCGCTCTGATACCCGATTCGGGTCAAGTTCGCGCTATATAAAACTCTGTAAAAAAAAAAACTAAGAAAGCAAAGGGACTCTCAACTTGCAAAGTTTGGTTGAACGTCTCCCCTCATTGTTTCCAGTTCCAGACGATTTAGGAAAAAATTAAAATGTAGTGGTGAAAACGGTATGCGCTGTAAGCATGCGAGAAACAATAGGCAGCGGCAGAGTTTTACTCTCCTGGGTGCTGTTTTTCTTGCCCAACCCTTCAACTGTGACCCAACCAGGGTTGTCTTGCTCTCCTTTTTACATTATGCGACAATTCAATGCACCTGTAAAACACCCATATATTTTAACCAAGTTCTGGTCTTTCTTGCTCATGGCATCTCTTTTCCTCACAATGGGAGTAACTACCAGCTCAGTTAGTTCATCTTAAAATTAGCCACTGTTAGAAGTGGGATTCCTGGTTGGCTGAGGTATGCACCCCAGCCTGGCACGAACCTCCACTCTAGTCAGGGTAAGCTAGATACACACTAAAAGATAACCTGTGCTCATTCTTTGGTAGCTTGGTACAGAGCAGTCAGGCTTATTTAAAGAGGCAATGTGTAACATAATTTGTGCAACACACTCACACAGTGACACAATAAATACACCACAAAAAGACTCCACATACGGTTAGAAAAATAGGGAATATTTATCTGAGCAAAACAAGACCAAAACGGCAAATGTCCAATCAATAGAAGTTGAGAGATTAATTTTTAAAGATCAAATGCAAACACAGTGCTTAGAAGTCACTAGCGGTCAAAAGGTTACTTGAGGTTGCGAGGGACCGGTGCAAATCCAAAGTTCAGGCCGACAGCAATGGAGGGCAGGCCGACTACAGGACCCACACAGGGCCCCCTGAGAAAGTACCTTGGATGGAGCAAAATGTCAACACTGAGGGCACGATGCATCGATCTTTTCCACGCAGTCGGATTGCTGCGTTGTCATCGAGCTTCGCTGAGATGAAGGTCAATGTGTCGTTGTCGAGCCGTGCAGAGCGTTGTCATCAGTCCGCACAGGCTGTGGAACTGCTGTTGTCGAACAACCTCTGTGCCGAAGGGGGATGCGTCAGTTCCGACGGCGCTTTGGTGATGATGCATCTGTTTTGTAGCAAAACAGATACAGAACCCACTTCTGAGGCCCAGAATTGGAATAGGCACTTCAGGCAAAGGTAGGACTCACAGATATAGCAGAGTCCAGCAGCACCAACAGAATTGCAGGAAGTCTTTTGTGTCTCTGAAACTTTAGATAACAGGAGGCAAGCCAGCAAGCCCTTGGAGATAAGTTGGAGGGAAGGCAGAGTCCAGCTCTCCTTCAGCAGAGCCAGGGAGCAGCAGGAAGCAGGGAAACAAGCAGAAAAGCAGCCCAGTTGAGTCATTTAAGCAACACAGCAGTCCTTCTGACAGAGGTTCAGTTCAAGATCCAGAAGTGTCTGATTTTAGGGGGTCAGAGACCCAGCATATATACCCAAAAGTGCCTTTGATGTAGGGAGTGACTTCAAAGCAGCTCTCTGAAGTGCACAAGGATACCTTTCAACACAGTCCTGTCTGCCAGGCCATCTGTGGGGGGTAATCGCTCTTTTGTGTGTGGACAGGACACTACCTATTGAAGTGTGACAGCCCCTCCCTTTTCTCCCTGCTCAGGAAGGCCCATCAGAATGAGGATGAATGCAGATGAGCCTCACCTTCCTGTGTTTACGGCTGTCTAGAGGGAATACACAAAGTGTAGCTGTCACCCAACCCAGATGCGTATTAGAGGCAGGCTGCAAAGCACACAGAGTTATAAGCACAGAAAAATGTCCACTTTCTAAAAGTGACATTTCTAAAACAGTAATGTTAAATCCAACTTCACCAGTAAGGATGATTTGTCATTACCATTCGAAACATATGAAACATGAAAAAGCAACTCTTCCCTGATCAGGAATTACATCTTAAAAGTGTATTATGGAATTCCCAATATTAACCTATGAGAGGAGTAGGCCTCACAGTAGTGAAAAACGAAATAGGTTGCTTGTCACTACCAGGACATGCCAAACATAAAAGCACATGTCCTATCTTTTTGTTGTATAGCATCCGACCCTTAGGGTTACCTAATTTGTTGAGTCATTGAATCTAAGTTCATTCCAACATTGTCATACGGCTCCTTACAAGACCCAGTGCCTCTGTTATGGAAGACTATTCCAGCTGCCGGATGCCACTCCATCTTCGCAAATTCGCCTAGAATTCAACTTAAGCAAGCAAGTGACCCTGGGGAAAGCAAGTTTCTTAAATTATTATTTCAAGCTTAAGGCTGCGCTGCCCAGCTCACTGAGAGGTCTTATATGGTCAAGCATGCAGAATAGTAAGCTTTCATGGAAAGCATATGCAACAAATTCAATCATTGCCGTGGGCGCTCAAGAAATCATTGATATGAAGCTTCCAACCAAAATTAGGTGCCAAGTTGCTTACAAAAAAAGCAAGGCTGAGGTCCGCAGATGATGATCGACAGGAACTATCAGCAAAAGCCCATGCGACTCTGTGTATTTCCTTATATCAGTCCAATGGAAGGGCCGCCCGTTTAACCAGCCCCATGAGTCTCAAGCTGAAAAAAGATCCAATCAGGCTAAGATGCGGCATTATACCCCTCAAAGCCTATAAATATGGATGACTGAATGGTACAGAGGCCTTGAACTGTAGGCTATGTAATTATAAACTCGAATCATTGTTGCATGTAGTTTGTGTGAGGAACACTGAAGGACTTGAGGCATTATTGGTTAATTCCTGAATTTTGCCTCTTAGGAATCAGGCAATGTCAAAATGCAATTGCATCATGTCTAAGTGGGACACATGCAGCGCGCGCAATATAATTCGTTTTCTATATTTATTTATGTACTTAACTCAGTTCGGCCAAATGCCGGAGTTTACTACCCCCACCCTACCCTTCCCCCGCCCCGCCCCACCGCCCGCAGCACTCCCTCCAGGAGCCGCGACTGTCCTCAAGGTGCTAGCGACTCACTCCCACGTCAACATAAACTGGAAGATCTGAAGCGTTTAATCCTTAAGTTAACCGAAAGACTTGAAGAACTCATGAAAATGCAGTGTAGCACCATTAATAACTGTAACTGCAAATGTACGGGGGGATTCTTGCCAACAAATGAGTTTCCATCGTGGAGAAACCCTATTGTTGAAGACCCCACCTGTCCCCTGGCTTTGGCACAACTACATCCTTACGCTCTGGGCATCAACCCCGCTACCTTCAATCAAGCGAAGCCTTTTAACAACAAGCCCATGCAGGGTTTGGACTCTCATAGAAGAGCCATGTGTCTGGTTGATAACAACTCGCTTATGACCATCACTAGGCCACTAGTTCACCCATGTAGACCTAGTTTCTTGCCTAGATCCTGGATTGATTGGATAGATGGGACTATTGACGGGGCGTGAGTGAGCCATGCCACCAAGCATCCAGACCAGTATTGTTCATCCCCCTATGAGGAAACTTAAGTTAACAAGCCGTGGCACCGATATTGGAAGGGTAGTCTATCTCACTCCGGTGCCTAAACATGTCTCGGGCACATTTGAAGATACTGAGGGGCATATTATCAAGCCAGTTATCGCCGCATTAGCGGCACGAAAGTGCCGCTAACGCGTTTTTTTTAATCGCCCTATCACCAAGCTATCGCTAACAAGCGTTAGCGACAGCTTTCCGGCGATAGCTGCCGGTTTTTCTATCGCCTTGCATGCCAGCGATAGTTATCGCTAATGACATGCAAAGTAGGCGTTCCCACTCAAAATTTCAAGAAAAATGTCGCTAACACACCATCGCACTATTAGCAATGATGTCCCGGACCCGCGAAGCGATAAAAAAAGTCTCGCTAAGGCCCCTTAGCTGCTGGACAATAAGACCTGAAAAAAGCTGGCCTAAAAATGGTAAAAATGGTGATAAAGGGAGGCATATAAGGGAGACTAGCCCAGACCCACATCTGAAGACCCACTGACGCCATGGAGGTACTAATCATTCAGCTTGGAGTCCCACGAAGGCAACAACCACCACTGCCACTGCCACCTCCCCCAGGACCACCACCAAGGCAGCGCCAAAGAAGACTTCGGGCCCTGCGCAGACGTCTCAGCCTCGCAGACCTAACAGCAGAGGATGTCATTGCCCACTACAGGCTCAAAAGGACATCCATCCAACACATCCTGATAGCCCACAGGTTGACACCACAAACACAGCGGAGAACCAACATCCCTCCGCAGACAAAGCTGCTGGTCGTGCTGCACATGTTGGCCTCTGGGACCTTTCAACCAACAACGGCCAGAGTCAGAGGAGTCTCACAGGCAGCCTTTTCAATCTTCCTCCCGACTGTCTTGGATGGCATACTCAGCCTGATACCCCAGCACCTTCACTTCCCCAACACTGTGCAGGAACAGATTGAGACCAAGCAAGGCTTTTATGCCATAGCCGGATTCCCGCAGGTGTTGGGGGCAATTGACTGCACACATGTCCTATTTGTGCCCCCTGCGGACAGTGCACACATATACCGCAACAGAAAGCACACCCATTCCATGAATGTGCAGGCAATAGTGGACCACCGGGGACTGTTCACCAATGTCATAGCCAAGTTCCCAGGGAGTGTGCATGATTCCTACATCTTCCGACAGTCCATCATAAACCAGCGCTTCCAGGATGGAACATACGGAAATGCAGTTCTAGTTGGTAAGTACTAACTTAACGCACCACACGCCTCAACTCCACAGACATGCAAATCACAATTGTGAGAATGTACATGTCACAATCACACATACAACATGGCAATCAACATGCCCACATACCAGACACAGCAACACCAGGAACTGCGTGAACTGTGGCTAGTTATGTAGACAAACCATCCTCAAAGGCTTAGCCCCTCTGCCACTCATTAGCAAATGTGGGGAGAGGTGTGAACTATGTAGGTGCGATGGAGGGACCCGATACATAATGAAAGTATGAACACAAGGCCCAGTGTGAAGGTGTTGCGCTGGTCAGTCGGGACTAAGCTGACCGCAGACGTGCCCATGTGGGCATATAGTGTGTTTCCGTAGCACAGCCTGATGGCAATGACTGTGTGGGTCACTGTCTTATCGGACAATGGGGGGATCCATTGAAAGGTTGCATGGAGGATGCAGAGGCAGGCGAAGCAGCTGCAGGCCACTGCGTACACCTGTAGGTACATGGAGAGGGAGGATTAAAATACGGGGCCTAGGTACCTAGAGTTGGGGTGGGTGCATCCGAAGGCGTTGTCCCACCAGGTGATGCCACATGCTTATTGTTTTGTTACGAGGATGAGGACTCATGTTTCCTCTGCGTATAGCATGCCCCAGCTGTTGATCATCCATGTTGCAACTCACAGCAATCCTTCCTGGAAGCCCAGTTTGGTGTGTGGGCGTATTGTTGATGGTGAATATGAGCATTGTGTCCGTGTCGGTGGTGCTGTTTACTGGTATCCCCAAGCTTGCACCAGCTCCACTCCATGTGTCAGCAGATGCATCTGCCAACTTAGAGGTTGGTGGTGACCGAGGTGGCATTCATTGCCTGCCGTATGTTGCAGTTGCATAGTGGGACAAGGGTGTATGCACAGTTGGAGATACATGTCTGTAAAATGCGGATTAGCATCATTGGTGACGACTGCAGCATTGTGGGTGTTGCTGTTGATGGTGGTGTGTAGCATCTCCTTGGTGAATGAGCTACACCAACTTTGTGGGGGTCTGCATGTGGTCAACGGTGGCTTGGGGTACATCAACGAATCTCTACATATGCAAAGAAGCTGTCAAAGGTGTGCCCTGCCTTGTGGCTCAGTGTGGTGAAGATCTGGGACAGTCTGATGTCAGCAAAATTTCTCAGAGTAAAATTGATTTAGATTAGTCGTGGGATGTGAGTTGGAGTCTATGCTCACGAATGAGTACGTAGTCCAGGGAGTGGACTGTGTTGGGTCTGATGATGCTGATGGTGTGGGTGAAGCGTTCCTGCCCTCAATGGGCCATGCATGCGAGGGGGCTGCTGACTGTTGATTTGTGGCAGCTCGGGACATGAAACAGCATGTGTTGTGCGGTGGGGCAGGTCTGGCAGCAGCAGAACTGAACGTGAAACGTGTGTGGTGTGGCCTATTGACAGTTAAACGTTCACATGGCATTGACTGTGAGGAGGGTGGATGAGTGCCATCGATAGACGGTAGAAGAGCCAGTTATGCAACCGCGCAGCGCACACAATCTAATGGGCTTGGGGGAGGGAGTATCAACAGTGAGGCATCGTAATTTGCAGTGATGCTGGTAATCAGTGAGAAGCAACACATGGCCAACATGAAATCCAACATAGCACAAATGACACACCACTAAACCATTAACACCAACAACACAGCTGGCACAACCAATAATGTACACATCTCGCCATCACATGTTACAGGTGACCAAGGATATGCACTATGCCCGTGGATGATGACACCCCTCCGAAACCCCACCACCCAGGCCCAGAGGCAGTATAATGCGGCCCACAGACGCACCCGGTCCATTGTGGAGCGCACATTTGGTGTGCTAAAGTCACGTTTCCGTTGCCTGGACATCACAGGTGGCAGACTGCTGTACAGCCCTGAAATGGTCAACAAAATCATCCTTGCATGTTGTGTATTGCACAATATATGTGTGCGCACCAATGCTCCATGGATCCAAGTGCCTGCTGCACCGGACGATGACCAGGATGATGATGAAGATGAGGCAGGTGGAGCACACCCCACAGTAAATGCAGCAGGAACTGCCCGAAGGAACCGAATAATAAACAATTTCTTCAACTGAGCACGTCACACTGTGACAGTCCCCATCCAACTTATCTCAGTGCAAAATGACCCCAATCACGGTTTGTGCCAATAGAAAACAATACACACATACCCTGTCTGCATGTTACTCTCCTGCATGAGTACATCACTCTGAAAAGTGTACGTTGCACAATCAGTGCAAAGAAAATCACAAAACCATAATCATGCTGGGAATGTCTCCTCAGTACAGAGATGCTTCTCAGTGTGCCAAATGTGTAAGACTAGAGTCTTCATGGTGCAAATTGTGCTACCCAATTCAAAATTGTTGCGTGTCCTTTTGTGTAATTCATTAAATATAGGTTGTCATCTGTGAATAAATGCACAATTGTAGTGTGTTGTCAGTGGTCAAGAATTTATTGGAGTGTGCACGTTGTGTAAAATAATTAAACTTAGGGAGTGCAATGGGGTAAAATATGAAACTAGGGCGTGCAATGGGGTAAAATATGAAAATAGGGAGTGCAATGTGGTAAAATATGAAACTAGGGCGTGCAATGGGGTAAAATATGAAAATAGGGTGTGCAATGGGGTAAAATATGTAAATAGGGCGTGCAATGGGGTAAAATATGAAAATAGGGCGTGCAATGGGGTAAAATATGAAAATAGGGCGTGCAATGGGGTAAAATATGAAAATAGGGCGTGCAATGGGGTAAAATATGAAAATAGGGCGTGCAATGGGGTAAAATATGAAAATAGGGCGTGCAATGGGGTAAAAGATGCATTTTTTGTTTGTCAGAAGCAATTAGCTTGGAAGCCACTTCCACCTCCAGATCAACAACCTCTACGACAAGTATGTGGACCACAAGCTGGACGCAGCAGCCGGACCACCAGCACCCCTGAGACACCAACCAGACCGCCATCTCCAAATGGACACCAGGCACGGATGAAGACACCGCCTCCGCTATGAAAGGCATCCACTCAGGGGCCCGCACAGACCCCTGGCCCCCTCACATCTACCACAGAGCCGCATCTGCCATCGCACACAAACCACTACGCAACATCAACATCACCTTCAACACATGCACGGTCACAGACAATTGGAAGCGTGCCGAAGTCATGTCCCTACGCCTTGTGACCCCCACGGGTGAGTAGCACACTTAAAATGTCCCTAATTGATTGATGGTTCTGTTGTAAGATATGCAATTATGGTGTAACCTGTGTTGAATGTTGCAAGGTAGGGTGTCATGTGTTGTGAAACATTATATTCATGGTGTCATTTGAGTGCTAACCAACCCTATCATGTTGTTACAGGGCTCTGACATGAATTTTGCACTAAGACTGTACCTCAGTGTATTGATTTGCTCTTAGCGTGCAGATCTTGCCGCAAATACGAAAAAACTATTTTTTTTTATCCGCCCGATGTTTAAATACATCGCGCGACACTTTGTGCAATTCTAAATATTACTCATGTGACTATTTGCGTGCAGATTTTCTCCACTTACTCAAAAACGGGCCGCAAAGAGACAGGAAGTGATGTCTGCATGCTTCCTGTCTACTGGAGTAGTGTTCTGCACTTTCAGTTTCTCTTATGAGCACATTGCTGGTGATTGTGGAGAGTGTTGGAGCTGTTTGGTGGTGTGTGCTGCAGTTTGGAGATTTGGAGAGTGTTGCTGGGTCCTGTGTCCTGTTGATAGTGTCTGTGAAGTGTTGTGTACTGATTTATTGTGTTTTACTGTCTCTTCTAGAGGGTATTTTTTTTGCTGGCTGTGGGCTCACAGGTGTGCAGGGAGATGCCGGGTGTGGGCAGGGAGGGCAGGATGTCCGAGGGGGCATTGGGGGGCTTCCTGTGGCTGATAAAATTCCACCTGCCCCTGATGTTGGAGAGGGGAGGCCGTATCCTGCAAGGATACAATGTGACTGTGCGGAAGATGAGGTGGGACCGTGTGCGGGTGCATATGCGCAGGTTCTTTGCAGTGGACCGTAACGTGCGCCAGTGGAAGCACCGCTGGCAGGACATGCTTGCACGTGAAGCTGACCTCCTGGACTATGTGGAAGTCATGACAGGCCTACAGGGTGGTAAGTACAAACTCCACATTTAATCGTGTATACTGTAATGAATGAAAATTACGACGTGTGTGACACTGGTGTCAAAGTGAGAAATCGTTGCTGATTGAGGTGGGAAACGCAATGCGTTTGCGCATCATGTTGGCACATCCGAGACACAACGCAGCATCACATTGACAAGCATATGTTGCAAGTCTGTGTCACCCACTGCGCTGGACCAACACTTAGCACTGTACTGCCATAGCTGGCACACCTGCGCAAAATGTGCGTGCAGGCAGAAGATTGTTTTGGGTACGGCAGGGGTGACTGTACATGAACTATCCATGGAATTGTCCATGTGAGCTGTGTGCTGGCCAAAAGGAAGTGTCAAAATGCTGTCCTCATGATTTGTGTTACGTTAGCTACGCTGCCCTTTGAACATAGTTGCTATGTGAGACAAAGTATTGTATAGGAACAAATGGTCTAAGGAAAGTGGACATCTCCAGATTGTCATACACCAACAACCTCTGTGTAACTGCTTTGGGCAATCTGCAGCAACTCAATCGTACAAAGTGCATATAGAACATCATGATGCATGTAGTAATGGTGCCTTGTGGATGACTCACACTACTATTATGGGCATGTTAGCTAGCATTACAGTCTTGTTTGTCCCAAATCAGCAGTCACGGGTATGGTGTGAATGGCAGTCAAAGTTGACCCAATCATGTAGTCAACATGAAACGCCACACTACAGTTACGTAGCCTTTGCTGTCATGGTGATGATTGGTATGAGGAATACGACACATATGAATTGAAGTGTAATACCAACACATATTTCTTTACTTGTCTCACAGATGGACGGCCACCAATCACACAGGGGGACATCGACAGCTTCGAGGACCCACACGCCACTGGTGAGTTGGAACGTAATTTACTGGCATGTTGCGGTGGCATGGATGTCTGGGTCAAATGATCAACGTTGTAGTATGAAGTATGGGCGTGTATCACATCTACCTTGCCTACAGTGTGATGATGTATTGTGGAAGTCAGCAGTGTGCACTAATCGGTAAGTGACTTTGGACAAATGCATTGGTCTCACAGTTGTGACTTGGCCCATCCCCAGTCAGTGACACACATTGAGAGTAAGGTGCATATCATCGAGCCCATATCGCAAAGTCAACGTAACTTTCATCGAAGTTGTGTTGTCAATAGGGGCCTAGCATCATGATCGAAGCAGCGTTAATACATTCCACGTGTATTAACGCTTACTTGTCAATGAGGTACACTGTCACGCTGTGTTGAGTGTGAAAGGGGCGTGCATTGGGTGTTGTGGTTGGTGTTCCACAGCAACACCCATTGTAATTGAGGCTGCCCCCTATGTCCAAGTGCGGCATTCATAATTGGCAGCGCACAATTGACCAACAATGACATCCCGGTTGTAATCTGGCCAAATGAGCAGGAATGCTTTTTGCTCATCATGTTTGCTTTTTACATGTGAGCTGCCTTGTGCAGCACACATGGAAAAAGCAAAATGCCATGGTTTGTTCATGTACAGGCAGGTGTCCATTCCTCAAAATCAGACTGCCAAACCGTTCTTCAAAATGCCATTTTGTAACTTCCATGTGTGCTGCACGAAGCAGCACACATGAAAGTTACAAAATGGCATTTTAGGTTTGCTAATGTGCCGGAAGGAACTCCTTCCTACACATGAACAGACCTCCCTGCTCGCAGACACCCTTGCACTCTGGTGCAAGACTGCCTGTGTTGGCGCAGACTTGATGAACCGCACACATGTGCTGGGGGACACACATGCCTGCACATGGGCATTGTACCTATCATGCAGCACTGTGTCACTGGAGAGGATGAGGGTGGTGCTACACACGGGGGGCTAATGCTTCCCTCCTCCGATTGCTTGTACATGTCACCCTCAGCCCGGGTATGTAATGGCACAATCGTGTGGCACTGTCAGTCTAATTTGGTAGTGACAGTACATGTACCATGCCATGCACTGTCATTTCAGTCTCCCCTGCATGTAGTCACTGATCCATGCTTCAACATGTCGTTGTCCAGGTCACTTACTGACTTCACATAGTTACGCTGGAGTGTAGGCTCCCATGTTTAAGTGATCTTGTATTGCAGATGTGTATGGAGGACATTGAAATTGTCTAAGGGACTCTATTTTGCCTTTGTGTATATTTTACAGACAACATGACGCCAGGCCAACAACATGCCTTCCAGGTGCGGAAGGACCGTTTCAGACATGTTAAGAAGGTTGCAAAGGGGTACCGCAACATGGCCAAGAGGTACCAGGAGGAACGGAAGAAGGGTACATGTAAGGAGGTGCCTGAGCATGCACAGACTGTCACATAGCCCATCCCAGGCCCCTCAGGCGTCAGTGGTGGTTCCCAGCCGGGACAGGTGGCACATCCCCCTATGGCCACACCCCCCCAAGGCACAGTCCCACCTGCAACTGGTGATCAAGTGGTCCCATATACAGTGCGGGACAGGAGGCTCCTTCAGGACATTGTTGTGTCCCTGGCTGAGATCAGGCGTGAATTGTCTGCTGTGAACAGAGAAGTTGCAGACATTAAGCAACACTTTGGACTGCCATGATGGCTGGACCTGTTGGACCCCATGCCCCTCTTCTCCCTTCCCCCAATGTTTTAATATATATTATTAGGTAGTGTTAGGTTAGTAATTTAATTGTTAGGTAGTGTAGTATTAGTGTAGGTTATAGTTAGTGTTAGCTTCTTAGGTAGATTTCATATTTTAATTATTAATACGTATTTGGGGATAAGTTTCCTTTTTCTTTGGGTGGGGGGTTGGTGTATTTTTTGTTTATAAATAATTCAAGAAAAAAAAATATATATATATATCTTTGTGTAGGTTGCATGTGTAGTTAGTTTATGTATAGCTTAGATGTCTTTGTTCTGTCTCGTGGTGTGCCTTAAGGGTGGGAGGGGGGTTGATATCTAGGATATGTTGTTGCGTGTTTAGGATTAGTTAGGGTAGATAGTTTAGGTAAGTAAGAATTTTATAGTTAGTTTATATTTTAGTAGTAGTTATAGTGATAAGTGTTAGTTTAGGTTACTTCAATATTTTTACTGTTCTAATAAAAGTTTGATACTTTGGATTTCTGCTTGCACTTATGTCAGGGATGATGTTGTGGAGTGTGGCTCATTCCATTGTATGCAACTCTTGCCATCACTGGACTATCCATTGGAATTGGTAAGTCTGCTCATTACATGTTAGTTTGCAGGATGTATTGTGTCAGGATACCTTAGATGTGAGCACACTGAACTTGCATGGATGACAGGGTGTCAATTTGGATTTACGTCCTAGTCTAGGGACAGTCGTCTGTGACGTTCTACATCTTCAGTGTGACTCATGGATTTGGACAGCACATTGTTGCCCATTTTGCACACATCCTAGTAAGATGGCATGGCGAGTGAATACAGTTAGCTACTGTTATCCATCATGGAGATGGATGTATGGGCCAGGTTCCACAGATTCCGACACACACCTGCATGTCAGATGCTCCTGGCGCAGAGTCCATCTACATTGCACAGACCTGGCCACACTTGCTGCGTAGTGCCAGTGTGTCCGCTTCCTTTGCAAGATATGTTCCTGTGCATGCACGCTCAATCTCCGGACCATGCATGATTTTTTTAAAATTCAGTGTGCATCGTGTACAGCACATGGAACAACAGTGTTCCTGATTCACAAAAGTAATCTGAGAGTAAGTGATGACTTAACATTTTACGTTACTCTCAAATGGCATTTAGGAGTAGTGCATTTTGGTTTACTGAGTTCACATCTCCTAAATTTCTTTTGTGACTCACTGGACTTGTCAAGTTTTGATTTTGTCCCAGCTGACGTTTGGGTGGTGGCACACTGTTCTACTGCACACAAGGGTGGAAATGTTGCATTGCTCCCTGTAGTGACAGTGTCATGGAGACTTGTCCCAGCTGTTACTTCTGCCATTGGCTCATGGTGATGCGGCCTTGAAATGTTGGTCGTGCATATGACTATATGCTGAGTGCAATGCCACACACATCCCTACACACATTGCCCGATGCGCTCGCAGTGGTCACAGCATGAGAGGGCTCATATTTTAGGTTGCATCGTTTGTCGACAGGGAGGGGCTGACTGACCCCTTGCACTTTGGGGTGAGCCCCTATTTGCAAATCGACTTCACTGAGGCAGACATTGTGGTTCCGTATGTGTATGGTGGACATGTACCATTCCGTGTCTTCATCAATGTTAATATGGTGTGCAACATTTTGGGATGTGACATGCAATGTGCACCATCACAACAGGCTTGGTCCACCACGTAGTGTGTGAGTAGATATGCCAAGAGACATTTTTCTACAAGTGTTAAGGAGGACACTACTTGTGGCCTGCAACAGACTAGGACATTTTAGCACACATGCCTTTTCCTTAATGTACGTGGGGCTAGGTTGGTATATTGCTAGATGGTTGTTTTGGAGCAATGGGGGCACAGCTAGTTCACACATACTCGGCCATCTCACTGCCTATCTGTATCCGGTAAAACAGGTACATTGCTCGTATTTCCCTTGGTGTACCTTCTGGGTGAATCAGTGTCCTAACAATTTTTACATACTTCTAAACTTTATTGGTCTAGAACGACACACATCTGTGTAAGTTAAATGATTTTATTTACATTCATAGGATGAAGACTGGACCAGTGCTTAGCCATACATGCCCACATTGCATGGATGCCCGTTAGAGGGCCAGACAGAGTCATTTGGTGGTAACAGGTCCAAGGGAAGAGGCATAGTTAAGTCCACAGGCTGATTGCAGTGTCAGTGGCAAGAAAAAGGTGATATGGCAGTCCATGTGGAGGTCCAAGGTGATTGTCGGGGGACAGTGGAAGACAGTGCAAGAAGATTTTCCGTGGCATGATACTAAGCCCAGCACCAAGGAGAAAACTGGCCTTTTGGTGTTGATGGATGCTACCGCTTTCTCCTGAGCACAAATGCACTATCATCCTCCTCTTCGTCCTCTGATGTGTCATGTGCCTCACATGTGGGTGGTGGTATAGTGGGTGCAGCACTGTGAGGCACTGACACATCAGGTGGCGGAGCTGAGGATGTGGAAGCAGCTGCAGCATTCATCTGGGCAAGACCTTGTGGCAGCAATGTAGTGATGAGCAGGTGCAGGGCATGATAGATCCCAGCTACATCGCGCTGGTGTGCGGCCCTGGCAGCCATATCTTGTGCCTGCATCCGCTCCATGCTCTCCATTATCCGACGGATGTTGCCCAAATCCTGGCTGACATTGCTGGAGCCACTCTGACCAGACAGTTGTTGTTGTCTCTGAATCATGACTCCAGCAATGTCAGCCATGGACCGTTGGAGAGCATCGAGCGGGCTGTGGGTGTCGGTGATCTTCTGCATGTGGTCCCGGATGGGACTCAGACACCCACGTATGGCCTCAAGTTTGTCTGCCAGGCTCTCGAACCCCACCCGCACCTGTTCAGCCATCTCCCGCTGGACCTCTAGCACACGGCGTTGGAAGGCCAGGTGTGGGTCCTCGAGGTCCTGGGAGCCAGCTGTGGTGGGAGGTGCTTGCTGCTGGTTGGTTTGTGCAGGGGGTGGGGTTGCCGCAATGCTGCTGGGTTGCCCTGCTCCTGGAGGTGGGTTGCTGAAGGAGTCTAGCAGATGTTGGAGTTCTTCCTGATTGATGGTGGGGTAATCCTCCTCGTCATCAGTGAAGATTGGGCCAGTCTGCTGTCCAGGAGGTGATGTCTCTCCCTCTGCAATGTGATAGGGGAGATACACTTTAACAGTGTTTGTCATGTACGATCATGCATTGGATGAGTTTACAAGCAGACTGCAGGACAGTGTACATTCATCCTGTTTTTGAGGAGATGCCTATTTGTTGCAGGATAGTGATGATTTTGAGGACATCGCGGATGTGATGTTGTAGTTGTACATTGTCATCTCACAGTTTCCAGCTATGACAAATGTGATTGTACAATATCTACACACAAGCGTCACAAGTTGTGTCCTCTGTTCATTTGTGTGGGTAATGCAATTTGGCCCACATAGTAGTCAATGTTGATGAGTTCAGATTTGTCTGTGTGTGCACTGCATTGTGTGATGGTGGCACCGGCAGCTTTGGTTTAGCTGCCCGTTATACCTTTCAGGCAGTGAGCCTTTCAGTTCTGTGCATTTACAATGCTGGGATGAGCCAAACTGGGTGGAATATGGGTCTTGGTCAGAGTTGGGAGTCTTGTGCATTGTTTGACATCACAGGTCTTGTTTTCGTCAGGGGTTGTATGTACACGAGGATGTGTCAGAGTGTGACTTGCTTGTTTAAGGATGTTGTCCACACTCAGCCACCTCAGTGAGGTGGCCTGCACCATGTTAATATGTTGGGCCTGCAGGCATGCGATTCATCATGCACTGTCACTTGCCTTGTCAATGTGGCTCACGGACACGCAGCATTGCAGGGTACTGCACATGTGCATGTGTTTTGTGCAAGTATAGTCATGTGTGAGTAGGGCACCCATAAGGCACATTAGCAATGAGAGCTTACTTGCTGTTTCAACATGTGCTGCACTATGTAGTACACATGGACATCCATGTTGCTTTGTCTATTGTGATTTGTCTTGTGTGCATGTCGTCCTTCATGTTTATTCTTGCATGGATTGCTTAGTGCCCTCCGTTTGGCTTACCCGTTGTAAGTATGGTTCGTCGTGAGTTTCTATTGTTGTTGCTGTCTGAACAGACAGGGGCATGTTACCAAGGAAGTGGCGGAGAGAGGCGTTAGCCATCTTGGCTTCACGCCTCTCGCCACCACTTTGGTAACGCCAGGCTGCACCATGTTAACAAGGATATGGTGCAGCCTGGCGTTTCCCCCTGCGATGGCACAAAATTACACAGCTTAGCACCAGCGCAGGCACCCTTGCACTAGAGTGCAAGGGTGTCTGTGAGCAGGGATGTTTGTTTATGTGTAGGAAGTAGTTCCTTCCTGCACATGAACAAACCTAAGAAGGCATTTTGTAACTTTCATGTGTGCTGCTTCGTGCAGCACACATGGAAGTTACAAAATGGCATTTTGGAGTACGGTTTGTTCATGTACAGGAAGGGACACCTTCCTGTACATGAACATACCATGGTATTTTGCTTTTTCCATGTGGGCTGCACAAGGCAGCACACATGAAACAGGCAGAAACAAGGAGATTTAATGCATTTCTCCTAGTTTGGCAACCTTGGGCCCAGGATTTTTCTGGTGTTAAGATCAGCACTGCCACCTATTCTCGACAAACTTGATAATGGATGGCAGCGTCGACTTCAAAGGGTGTTGTGGTTGGTTGGACGCCCACCACAACACCCACTGCACGCCCCCTTTCACACAAAGTTTAGCGTGAAAGGGGCCCTTTTCTCAAGGCAGCGCAAAGCCACTTACCGTGGCTTTAAGCCACATTAAGTGACTTAACGCTGCCTTGATAATGGTGCGCTGACTCTATCACCACCCCAACGTCACAAATGAGTGATGTTGTGGTGGCGATAGGGGCTTGATAATATGCCCCATAGTGTCAACACCCATTACCCTCAAGGTTGACCCCACATATGGGTTGTGAGTGGACAGTTTTCATATATATGTTAATTTGATGAGGCCTATTTATGGTGCTCAGGCCTGGTCACCGCCACCCTCACAGGAGATGCAAATGGGCGGGTCATGTGTGTTTGTGTATGTGCCATGCAGCTGCTGACATGGATGATACCTGCTGTCCTGGTTCTGGTATTCAATGCCTGGCTTAGCATGTGGGTGATAACTACCTGACTGCATATTTGTTCACTGACACAGTTGACTTACCAGTTACATTGAATTGCACATGATGGTGTTATGGGCAACTCACATCAGGACTGATGTGGAATGCTGTTTTCTGTATGGCAGATGTGTACACTTGGGGATGTAGGAGTGCAATTTAACATAAGGTTTGAGGGTGGCATTTGGGCGGGTGTCATTATTTGTTTCAAATTTGCTATCCTTGCTTGTTGTCATACTTTGGCAGTGAGACAGCTTTACAGGCACATTGTGGTTCAGCGCGTATGTCACACAGACAAGACATGCAGTACATATTTGTGTGACACATTCCTGATCTGCATTGTCCACGTACTGTGGGGTTGTAGGCATGTCCCCCTGCTCATTGTATTCCATCGCCCTTTGAGTGAAGTGTGCTGTTTGTGTGCATTTTTGGAGGTGCAACTTTGATCCAGCGGCCTACATGGTCAATTTGTTGTGACATTGCATGTGTGTGTGGTATGCAGACTCACTAGATGTTTCCCCACTTGGTGTACACCGGACTGCTTCTCATGAACAGGCAAGGGGGCACATTGCCTGGGAATGCAGGTGATGTCAGATTTTCCCCCTTGCCACATCACCACGCACATACAAATTGCCTGCACAATGACACAGCTCTCTCTGATGCCAAAATGCGGATGCACTGTGAATGTGACTGGTCATGTGCACGATAAGGCATGCCACCACCAATGTCAGCACACCTGCAGCATTGTGCACATGTGTTTGAGTAGTGTGCAGGAATGTGCATATAGGTGGACTTTACTGCACATACACAACCTTGCACACTACTCAGACACATGTGCACAATGCTGCAGGTGTGCTGGTATTGGTGGTGGCATGCCTTATCGTGCACATGACCAGTCACATTCACAGTGCATCCGCATTTTGGCGTCAGAGTGAGATGTGTCCTTGTGCTGGCAATTTGTATGTGCATGGTGATGTGGCAAGGGGGCCATTTTGCCACCCTGCCGCATCTCAGGTTGTTGTGCCACTTTGTCATTTGATGTAGCACTTATGGAGTGGTCTGACGTTGACCTTGGACTATGTTGGGCTTCCTTTTCTGTGCACATTTAAAAGTCTGTGTGCCCGCCAATGTGTGTCGTGCAATGTGTTGTTTGAGAAGGGTGATATGTCCCTATGCCACCATGGACAGGGGTATCCGGGACATGATCCACAGTAATTGTGGGTATGCACTTCAATTTATTTGATTGTACATGAGTGCCACTGGGCCCATCCACCCCCGTCCCCCCCGTCCCTGGTTGATGCTCACCCATGTGTTTTTGTGTCTGGTCACGTTCAGCAGTATCCTGGCCCGCAACTCCAACCACCGTCTCATCACTGATGACTCGGGACACCTGCTCCTCCAACTCATCCAGCTCCTCCTGTGGTGCTGGACTCCCACCTCCAGTCTGCTTAGCTGCTCTCAGGTTGGCTGCTAGTTTCTCCTTGGTTTTGCGCTTGGTATAATGCCAGCATTTCTTGAAGTCGTCCACTGTCCTCCTCTCTCCAACGGCATTCACCTTGGACACAATGTCCTGCCATATTTCTTTTTTTCTTGCCAATGTCACTGTGGAGGTGACAAACAGTTCTTGTTGGTGTTCAGTCACCTCCGCAATCAGGACCTGGCTTTCCTGGTTGCTGAACTTAGGATTCCTCTTCCTCTTGGCCTTCACATGGGTCTCTGGCTGGTCCTCCTGGGTATTTGTGGGGTTGTTTGTGGCCTCTGCACTGGTCCCAGCTTCATCCATTGCTCCTCTGGTATTTTACAATTTATTTATTTTTTTCTGTTTGGCGGGCCTTTTATAGTGCAATTTCGCGCTGAACGCTTAAAATGCAGGCCTGGTGCTAATTAGCGATGGGATTCTGTCGCTGATTGGCCCATCGCCACTTTTTTTACGTTAGCGTGAGGTTTTTTATCGGCGTCACGCAAAATCTATCGCCGTCCATTTCCGATGGGAAAGGTAGCTATCGCCTGTTAGCGGCGTGTTGCTAATACGCCGCTAATGAGGCGATAGATTCCTGCGTTCGGCGGCGATAAAAAAATCGCGCTAAACGTGGTTAGCGATAAATATCGCCATTTGTTGCTAATATCCCCCTGAGTCTTTGATCAATAAGGTTACACATTGGGACAGGAGTAAGCATAATTGCCTATTGATAATAAGGTCTGACACTGAGTACACCATCTGGGTGTCCTGCAAATTCCAACTATATTCTAGTATCATTGAACAACATGGTGCTAGTCGATGGCCTTATTAACTTGGAACTGTGCACCTCACATCTTGAAGGGCCCTCTATTTCTGAAATCAGACTAAGGTTACATCCCCCACTTAGCCAATCCAACCATAACAACTCGAGGCCCTTCCTTGAATCGAGATCTTTGGCTCCAGGAACCACTGTAGGATTGCAATCATCAAGTTTAAATTGAAATGATTAACTGGGGCAACAGGACGATTTATCTTTGATGGGTGACTGTGATGAAAGTAACACCATAGATGAAGATGTGGCTTAATGACCAGAGCTGCCAACCTTGAAACTGAGGAACCAGGTTCGAGTCTCAGTGTTGGCTCACATCCTGTGATTCTGGGTAAAATCACTTACTCTCCCCATACCTACCAAAAACGAATGTATCCTTGTGTAATGTAGCTGGTGCTCATGTAAAGTGCTCCAATACCTTCGGTCGAGTTTGCGCTGTATAAAATTGCAAACAATAAAAAAATATATCATGAGGGTCCAATTTCTGAAAGGGAAAGAGTTAATTCAATAAATGGGGGGTTGTTCCTACCTCTAGTTGTATTAGAGAGGACGGGTTGGGTCTGTGCTCAGGAATAATACTAACTGAGTAACTGGTTTGGAGTCATTGCACCTAGAGGTAATTATACTACAAAATCTGGTTTATCTATGTTATTTTGGATTCTGGCGGGGAGTAAATCTAAATTAATCGATACTGAGTGGGCCTCTTATATAGGCAACCATGGTATGTGAATGTTTCAAGAAACCTGGACAGTGAATAAAGTGTTTGTTAATGGCTGTACTTCTTATAGTGTGGGATCCAGGCCCCCTGGGAAATTTGGGCGGGCTGCAGAGGGCTGTTAAATATAGTAGAAAGCACTGTCCCATGCTCAAATACATTGCTAAAGGTTAACTCATTTGATTTCATGGGAATTATCCTCAAGGTTCCTGCTGGTTTGAACGTTGTATTATTTAATGCCTATGTGAGATCAGTGCTAGCCAATATTGATTCGCCTGTTCTGGCCCTTCTTGATGAGCTCATTGAACTGCACCAACAATATTCAAAAGTCATAGTGGCAGGAGATTTTAATGTATCTTTCGAGCTCTCACCCTATATTAATGCACTAGTTGATCAGGATGGCGAACAGTAGAATATATCACACTTAACTAGCAAACCTCAGAATTTTTTCTCAAAGATAGCTCTCCAGCTAGCAACAATATCAGTCGGCTGGGGCTTAAGAGCATGTAATGACCGGACACGTTCTGATCTGAATAGGGCACCCATTTTCAAAAAAAGCTCCTTTAAAAGTGATATTGATTATGAGCTAATAGATAATAGATGTAAGCTTATGGCCACTGATTGACAATATGAAAATTGATTGTCGTACAGACAGTGACCATAATCCTTTGATTACATCCTTTCTTGGGGATGCTTTTAGAGGGGTTACAACTATTTACTACACAGAAGTACTAGCACACATTCTAGCAAATAACTATAGGAGGGTTATCTGGCCACAAGTACTGTCTGATTGCAAGCTATACTCTGAGATCTATTATTGGTATGTGGTTCACCTGTCTACGTATGAAGGCTTCACTGATGTAGAAAGTCTCATCACTGAAATCCGTGAAAGGCATTTTAATAAATTACAAGGTCTTTTTTATAAAAAGGTCACACACAAGCAAATACCTAGTGTGAAGAAAATATCATGGTTCAACTCTTATTATTTATTTATTTTATGCAATTTGAAAAGTGCAACAGCTACTCAATAGAGTGTCCCAGCGCTAGGTAGCAGAGTCTGATCCCTAAATAATAGAGGTGCTAGAAGGCAGAAGCAAAGAGTCAGGTCTTAAGAAGTGTCTTAAAGGTCTGAATGTCCCCGGTGTCACGGAGCTGAGCTGGGAGGGCATTCCACTCCCTGGCGGCCAGACAGGAGAAGGAGCTACCGCCCTACTTTTTTCTTCTGAATTGAGGAATTACTACCAGCAATGGGATAGATGACCCGAGAGAACCGAGCTGGTTGGTATGGAGTGAATCTGTTTGACAAGTACTGTGGTTCTTTGTGGTGAAAAGCTCTATGTGTCAGAACCAGAAAATTAAACCTCATACGTTCTTTTATGGGCAACCAGTGCAGTTCATTTAGGCCTGGTTGAATGTGGGCTCTCCTGTGGAGGCATAGCAACTGCCTGGCAGCAGCATTCTGCACCAGCTGTAATCTCTTCAGGAGGTAGGACCCAGTACATAGAATTGGCATAATCCAGTCTTGAAGTGATCAGGGCCTGGACCATTGTCTGGAGGAGATAAAGACACTTTTTTAATGTTTATAGTAGGGAAAAACAAGTGCCTACTACCCCGCCACCTGGGGGGCAAAAGAAGCAGTGGTACAAAATTTTACATCCTTGGCCAATGGTCAATGTCCGAGCTGGGCGGGGGGACCCCAAAGAGCAGAATTTCTGCCCTGTTCGGTCGCTATTGTGCATTCACTGAAACACCGATGTCAAGCGAGCCTGGAAGTTACACAGTGCATTGGGTGTGTTTCTGTTGAGAGTGAGGAGCAGTTGCATATCATCTGCATGAGATACTGTCTGCATTCCAAAAGATTCCATTAGGCTCACCAAAGGGGTCATATACACATTGAACAATGTGGAGCTTAGTGTGGACCTCCTAAGGGAGTCCGTAACCCAATGGTTTAGGATCAAAGGCAAATGGGGCCATCCAGACTGGCTGGTACCTGGGAACTCTGAGTTTAAATTAGCTAAATGCAAGTTAATGATGGCTGTTTAAAGGGTTCTATGCCCTGAGATTGTAGAGGCCAGGTGTGATTATAAAATGGTACTTGCAAGAACAAAGACAGAATGGGATGAAAAGAATTGGCAAGATCTATGGCTTGCTGTTAAATAAAATTAAACTACATCTTTTTGGCACATAATTGCACACGGAAGCTTAGACAAATGCGAACACTTACCATCATCACATAGAACCAGATAAATGGGTCACCCATTTTTCAATGCTGTATGCCCAGGTTGAAGCTGATGATCTGTCCCTGTGCCTAAGTTCTGAAACTAACTCTACTACTCACAATGCAGACACGTCTGCGGCTAATGCACTATCTTTTAGCATCTCAGATAAACTCACTGCTAGAAGCCACCTTAACCTGTTGGGTGCTGAGGATGGAACGGTTCCGTCCTCACCCATGGTGCTAGTGTGCTGAGGACGGATCCTTTCCGTCCTCAGCACACGACCCGGAAATCCCTCTGCTGTTCACAGCAGAGGGATTTCCTTTTTTATTTTTTTGCCCTCAGGAGCAGGGGAAGAGCTTTCTCAGCCACCCGAAGCATTTTTTTAAATTCAATATAATAATGATCGGCATGCATGGCGCACTGACGTCATTACATTGAAAGTGAAAGTGAAATGAGTCGATCATTTCACTTTCACTACTTCGATGCTCGCGGGGCTATCTCGGCCCCCCAAGCACTGAAACACACAGGAGAGGTATCATTGGAAAGGGGAGAATCTCCCCTTTCCAACAGTACCCTCCCTAGTGGATCCTTGCTTGGGGATCGCCACAGGAGGGCGATCCCCAAGCAGGGATCCACCACTAGACACCAGGGAGGAGGAAGCGCCCCTTCGGAAAGGGCCTTTGCTCACCCCAAACTTTTTTGGGCATCTTCAGTCTTTCTGCCCCCCCGGTGGACAGATGGGGGCAATAACTCCTGATCTTACCCCCTGGTGGGGGCAGGAAGCCCACTAGGCACCAGGGATTCTTTTTTGGGAAGATGTAGGGTTGAGGGCCTGCCCAAAATGGGTATGCCAATGCCCCCACACCCCAAACACAAAAGGGACAGTTGTTCTGCCCCCCCATGAGCAGATGAGGGTTATTACCCCCGATCTGCCCCCATGGGTGGCAGACAGCCCACTAGACACCAGAGATTTTTTATTTTTATGAAAGAGGGGTAGGTGCTGCCCACAATGGGCAACACCATGCTCCCACCCAAAAGTATTTGGGACTAAAGTCTTTCTGCCTCCTGCGGAGCAGATGAGGGCACTAAGCCTCTATCTGCCCCCCCCCCCGGGTCAAAAAAAGCCCACTAGGCACCAGGGGTTATTTGATTGAATATGTAGGGGTGAGGGCCGCCCAAAATAGGCATGCCAATGCCCCCACCCCCTTAAAAACAAATGGGACAGTCTTTCTGGCCCCAATCTGCCTCCCAGGGGGTACAGAAAGCCCACTAGACACCAGGGATTTCTTTTTAATTTATAAAAGAGATGTGGGGGCTGCCCACAATGGGCATAGTCATGTCCCACCTCACATAAATGGGTACTGAAGTCTTTCTGCCTCCCCTAGGGGGCAGGTGTGGCAGTAGCCCCCGATCTGCCCCCCATCAGGAGGGCAGAAAGCCCACCAGAGACTATTTTATTTTTCTTGTGTAGGGGTGGGGGCTGCCCAGAATGTGCATGCTGATGCTCCCATCCCCTAGAAAAAATGGGCACAGTCTTTATGCCACACAGGGGCATATGGGGAAATAGCCCCCGATCTTCCCCCCGGGGGGCAGAAAGCTCACTAGGCACCAGGGACTATGTTTTTCTTTGTGTAGAGGTGGGGGCTGCCCAGAATGGGCATGCCAATGCCCTCACCCCCCTAAAAAAATTGGGCACAGTTTTTTTGCCACCCCGGGGGGCAGATGGTGGTTATTACACCTGATCTGCCCCCCCCGACTGGGGGCAGAAAGACCACTAGGCACCAGGGATATGTTTATGGGCATATCAGGGAGCAACCCCATAGGCAAGGGTTGCTCACCTTTTTTTTTTTAAGCACACATTTTGGCAGTGTCTGTCCCCCTTGGGGGCCGATCAGCCATATTTTTAGACGCATCTGCCCCCAAGAGGGGCAGAGAACCACTAGATACCAGGGAAAGTTTCTGTGTGTGGTTGAACTGGAGTTTGGCTGACGGTCTACGTGTACTGGCATTTGGCTGCCTGTGTGTGCACTGCCATTTTGGTGGCAGTGTGTGTGGACTTGCGCTTTGCTGGCGGTGTGTGTGGACTAGTATTTGGTGGCTGTGTGTGTAGACTGCCACTTGCCTGGCAGTGTGCGTGGACTGGAGCTTGGCAGGTGTTGTGCGTGGTGGAGCTTGGCAGGTGGAGTGCGTAGATGGTGCTTGGCTGGCAGTGTGCATGGATGACACTTGGTTGGCGGTGTGTGTAGATGGAGCTTGGCTGGTGGTGTCCATAGACTGGCGCTTGGCTGGCGGTGTGTGTGGACTGTCGCTTGGCTGGCGGTGTGGCTTGCGTGGATCCACCAGCGTTTTCTTATCCAGAATCCTCAGCAAACCTCAAATTTAGCTACAAAGTCACATTTTCCTCATTTCTGCGTGGGATTACCACTCCGGCACAAATCTCCTACTACCCATCACTCCCCTCGGTCTTCCAATAAAAATGATACCTCACTTGTGTGGGTGGGCCAAGTGCCTGCGACATGGAAGGGCCAAAAACTTGTAGAGATTGAGAGGGCACCAACGTGTGTTCATAAGCGCAATGTTTTTTTATATGCTTTTAGGCTAACTCTGCTTTGGGCATCCACACAAGTGAGGTATCATTTTTATCGAGATAGGAAATTTCTTTGAAGGAGTCTTCTTTAAGTGTACAATTTCTGTGCAGCCTGAGGAATTGGCCATAAGGAAGACCATCCTTCAGGGCTCTAGAGTGAAAGCTTTTGTATTGTAATAAAGTATTTCGCTCTGTGGGTTTTCTATAGATAGAGGCGATAAGGTGATTTTCATTGTTCTGTATCTCAAGGTCAAGAAAAGGAAGACTGCGACAGCTGGGTTTGTGTGTAAATTTGAGATACGGTTGGCTGCTGTTAAGGTATTGTAAAAACAGCATCAAGTCATGTTGAGGGCCTTTCCATATCAAGAAGATATTGTCAATATATCTCTTCCAGCAACAGATGTTGCCGAGGTATGGGTTGTGATCTGTGGTGACAAAGTCATTCTCAAACTGGCCAACATATAGATTACATCATTCTTGGGGCGATTTTCCGCCCCAAAACCAATGGCACAGCCCAGTGTTGCTTCTTCTATGTCTGTCAATTACTTTACTCCAATAGAAGCCCAGGTTTGATGTCCTTCACACCAGAACCTGGGCTTCTATTGGAATTCTATAGGGCATATTATCAAGCCCCTTATCGCCGCTTTAGCGGCAGTTTCCTGCCGCTAAAGCGGCGATAATGTTATCGCCGTTCTTGATAATATGGCCCTGAGTTTCTAAAAATGAGTTCCATGTGAACACTTGTCACACGTTCCACACTTGATACCCATGTTCACGTGGACATTTGGGTTTGCTCTTGTTGCTTAGATTATCTGTGTTATTAGCACTTGATCCTTCCATATACCCTTCAGACACCTTAGTTCTTTTGACTATTTCTCTTTTTCTTGATTATTTTGTGTGGGCCTGTTTGCCCTCATTTTATCTCCTGATGATTTTGGCTCACCACTGATTGGCACCCACTGTTGACTCCTTGGTAGTGATGCCCTCTAAAATGCCTACACTATTACTTGGTGTAGACCAGCATTTCTCTTTTGATCGCTGTGAAAAGAATTGACAAAGGCAATAGCTATGACTTTTTATGCTGCACACATACATGTAAAGAGGCAGACAAAATCCAGGTGCACATTGACATAGTGGATACATAAGTGCAAATATTTAGACAGAGCAACATGCCTATGGCCGTTCAAGTACACACAGTTCAACACATACATAGACACTCAACCATATAGACCAGCAAACAGGCAACCATGCATCCAGACCTAAAGGCACCCATTTGCAAAGACCACTTGGCATACAGTCATCCATGTAACACAGACCGAAATAGTCAAGTCAGGTGGAGTTATAAGGCGCCAGTGACACAGTGTCCTCCCTCATCCCTTTGTCACTTGTTCCACTCCGGTGCTGATGTATTTAATGAGGATGGAAAGCTAGTTTGGAGGGCAGGATCAACTTCAGCCTGTGCACACCTGTGTCAGACAGACAACAGAATGGAAGCGCCATTCCTCAAGGAGACAGACTTAAAAGGGAGCTGTAGTGGTCAGGATGGGCCAAACACCAGAGCTGATGGGAAGGTTCGAGATTACCACTTGGATGGAAATGCCAGAAAGAAATGTCAGTATGCCCAGCAATGCATTGAAGCTAGAAAGAAATATGGAAATGCAGAGCAGCTCCTTAAGTCTTTGTACACTATGATATAACCCAGTTGCAAAAATGCAAGGCATTATGTACCATCCAGCTGTGGCCCCGAAGATGGATCTTGGTATAAGACAAGTGTTCATTACTCGGTGGTAACGGGACAGAACACCACCATACCATGGTGGTTATCATGAGGGTCTTAAACACTGTACAAATGGATAATGAGGCGAGTTCCTTCAAAAAGCCCTCCCACAGTATGGATGTCAAATCAAAAAGGCATTGGGTGAAAACTGAGTCACTATTTGGTGTTTTCCACAATGTTATCTTCACTTGATTAGCAGTATGGACTTCTACAGCTGGATTGCCCTGCTTCTTGTCCTGGTGTAACAAGTGACTTATTCCCCTGTATGTCCTGGTTTCAACTTATCTCAGTAGTAGACAACACGTGTCCGTCACCCTGACTGACTCGTTCCTCTTGCAGCTCTACTCCATGTGTCCTAAAGCATGTCAAGATTATAACACACCTCTTCCTATATCCCTCCTCATCCTTCCCTTCTTGAATACACCCATCAAGAGTTATTACCATACACAAATAAAACATACAATTGCCACGCAACCATGAACCCAAAGGTGTCCAGGCGCTGCTTCAGCATCAAACAAGATCCATTGACACCAACTGGCTCCTTGGTGTGCTCCAACAGTCATTTTTAGCTTGCCTCTAAACACTTCCAGACTAGTTATCCCCCTCCGATCTGTTGGAAACTTGGTCCACAAATTAGTCCCTAAAACCTGGAACATGTTCCCACAATTGAATCTATACATTGCAGGGCTAATGTGTTCCCCTCAATTTAGTCCGGCTACCACGGGGTTAAATAATTCTAGATTTTCTGTACCCACTAGGGTTTCTTTTTAGAGGCTCCCACAAGTAACAAACCACAATACACGCAGCTGCATCCCACTATTGTTCGCACTACAGCGACCCTCGGTTCTTCCCATAAAAAAAGTTTGCTCGTAGCAAACAGGTGACTATATAATCTACATACCATCATGCGATTGTTAAATCGCCCGTTGATACAGGGACTGCTATCGAACACAACGCCGAAAATCTTTAAGTGAAAGATGCACTCCGGAATCCACAAGCTTGCATGTCTCATGCGATCGACTTAGATCTTGAATTACCAAGGTTTATCATGCGCTTGCCTGGCACTGCAGTTGTATACGGCATCCGCGGGCTTTTATAAATGTAAGTAAATCAGTATAATGCTTTGCAATGCTTTGCGTCATACGAGCACCAATGAAAAACTTTTGTAAATCACTCCCTTAATTGCTCAACAGCAGCTCTCATGCTTAAGAGCAGAAGGTCCATCTTAGAAGCATTAAGTCAGAGCCAGCTCTCCCATGTCTATGGATCTCACCCACCAGGCTTAAGAGGGCAGACGAGTCACATCTGAAATCACCTCTTAACGGTAGCACCAGCTAGATGCCATCAGCATATATATGGAATTTTACTGTGTATCTTCAAAACATCATGTAGAGGTTTGATATACATATTGAAGAACACACGAGTGGGGAAGAGCCTTGTGGTACTCAACAACAAGATGAAGCCACTGGTGCTGCGACTCCATCTCCAACAACCCGGAAAATGTGTCTGAGAGGAATCACTCATATTAGCCAAGTGATGGACCAGTGACCTCCGATATTTGCTAAAGTCGACTTAGGAGGGTGTTCAGACGTATCATATCTATGCTGCTCCAAGGTTATCTCAAAGTGCTTTATGTAACAAGAGAGATGAAAGTAGGGAACAAGAGAAAGGTAATGAGAAGCTTTGTGAATGGAATGATCTTTCACAAAAAAAGAGTGTTAGTTGGCAACCAACCTTAGGCATCTAAGTCGGAGAAAGCAGGAAGGACATATTAACTGCAAATGCAATATGGAAGGAACAGGAGAGTGTATGGGGTATAAATTAGATAGGGGGACAGTGTGAGGAATTGGGGTCTAACTAGAATGAGAAATGGTAGTATGTTAGAGAGATGCCAGGGACTGCCAGCAGGAGCCAGGTACCCATGTCTACAAGCCAGCAAACAGTTGCTGAAATAAACAGAGACAACATGCATGCTCAAACTAACAATACAGGTAAGGTCAGACAGCACACAAGAGTAACACGTGTCAGCTGGACAGCTTGAAGGGAGCATAGATGCATACTGTAGCCTACATATACACTTAATAAGTATACTCTTTGCCGACTAAATCATACTTACAAAGTGGGAAGGATGGTGTCAATGGCTCATCAACCCTTGGCCTCTACTTAGAGCAATCCCTTATAGTGTAGTTTCCAAGTCTAGTCACTTATGTTCCTCTTTGGAATGACAAGGGGCCAGTGACATTGAAGTGCTCTCTTAATGCCCATTCCATCCTTTGCCTCTTTGCTATAATGATAAATGTGGTGCATTGCAATTCAGTGCCTTCATCTCTTTCATGCTAACAAATGACAGATGCATCTCTTTACATGCTTGCTCATTAAATACTGTCAGACAGATTCTCAAGGGTAGGTGGAAAACCTCCGAGTGATGGTTACGCCCTCGCATCAGTGCAGAGTTACAACTTTTGGGCATTCTTCCTAGATGTATGCGAGAAAATCTGAAACTGTTACAGGTTTCCAAGTGTTCACCCAGAAATAATCATCAGTGAATTCCATTTTCTCATTCGAAAATATACAAATGTATATTTTCGCATGAGAAAATCTGCAGCACCAGTGCAAATGTAATGGCTAACTGTTTCATTTTTTCCAGTGAAAAAAATGTTCATCCTCATATACACCATGTTTAGTCCCTGTAACTTGTATCACATAATGTAAGAGGGAGTAACTCAGCACACATTGCAACCTTTATGACATATGTATCTCATTACCTAATGTCAATTCCACACAACAAGATAACATGTTCACAATGTGCCAATGGTGTCAGTAGAGTTATGCAATGGCATCTTTCAGTAATTATGTTTGAGCATGAACTACATGGATGTTGTGTATGTTAAACGAAAGCAGATACCAACACTTTGCTCTGCATTCAGGTCAGCTCAGCCCACTACTCAATCAGCAATGTACAGTGGCACACCAAATATCATGAAGAACCATGTGCAGATCCAGATATTGTCCTGGACATTTATGTAAGCACACTTCATATTTAACAGCTGCAACTAGGCAATGATAAAGCAAATCATCCCTGTTGTGCACTCAGTGACACAGAAGGTGTTCCCATGGGCAAGAGGAGAGATGACATTACACACTTATCTGAGTAAGCAAATGAATCACAGACACTAGTACTGCAATAGTCATGCTAGACAATGCTGCTTAACATAACACAACTAATGACATGAGTAGCAGACAAAATAAACCACCAGAAATGTTTGATGGAAACTCCATCACACTAGCTCTCATCCAAGGGACAAGACTGTGCATCAAGTACACATCACATTGCATACACACAGCGCATCTCCTATCACAACTAATAACTAAGTCTACAAGGGCATTACGTGTGTGTCACAGTGGTAAACAGCACTGCATGTGCTAGTGCAAACACACAATGAATGCATAACAAACAGTGTCCATTATATGATATACACTTGTGAAAAGGTGCCTGGACTTGCAGTGTATGCAGCATATGTGTGCCAATGTTAATCTCCAACCACCATACGCACATAGCAAATAGTGTATGGTGTCCCAAAACTGGCCACTTTGCAACAACATGTGAAGATCAAAACTCACAGGGTCAAAAACATCCTGATGTCAAGTCCATGTCTGACCCATTGCAAGTGTTACTAACAGATTTTCTATAGTCAATTACAGTTTTTGCACTAGTGGGAGTAACCCCTACAGCCATTGCCATGTGCCATCTGTGGGTAAGGATGATGAGTGACAAATTTGTGTAAAGGTACACATACAGCAAGACAATTACACCATGGAGGTATCACACAACACTGGCCCAATGGCTTCTTAGTGATGTGTATGCTTTAAACTATAGGCAATACAATGGCATAGATTCCAGTTATTTGTCTGTACCACACCATGTAGAAAGAAAATGTAGAATGCTGAACACTGACACAAAGTCAAATAATGTAATCCGCTAACACATCCTAAAAAGTCAACTAATGTACCTTTTCTCCATTTTCTGTTTCAGCTGACCAAGGTGCCATAGGTGATGACACCCATCAAAGTGACCCACACACAGGCACAGAGAGACTATAATGTGGCATTGGGACGCACAAGGGCCACTGTAGAGAGATCGTTCAGCGTTCTCAAATCAAGGTTTTGGTGCCTGGACATTTCCGGTGGAAGACTCCTTTACAGGCCGAAGTTGGTATGCAAGATCATACTTGTTTGTTATATCTTACACAACATTTGTGTGAGGACAAATACACCTCTGCCAGAAGACCAGGAAGAGATAGGCTTATCTGATGATGGCCTGGAGGAAGAAGTTGAGCCGAGCCAACCTTCCACATCAGCAGCTGCAACATTGAGGAGGGATGCCATTATCCACAACTTTTTCACCTAATGTCACCTCTCATTTTTCTTGTATCACCTATAGCTTTGCACAAATAGGTCCACCTCGTAATGTAGTATAATAAACAATCACTTTACCAATATCTTGTATGCTTGATTTTATACCTCAGAAGGTGAACAATCATGAAAATGTAAGTGCTCCAAACAATAGCGTCACACAGAGCTATTGCCTAGCAGGGTATATTACACCAACTAAACTATGACGGGGAATGGGCAAAATTTTGTGGGCCTCAGAAATACAGAATGCATATGGGCCATCATTGTGAAATACAATGTGCTTGTTGTGTGGTGCCCAAGCACAATCAGGTCCATCTGCGCACAAGAGTGTAAGGGTCAAGACAATGTGTGTATGGTGCATCGTTGGAGCTGGGGCCACTCAGCTCAAATCTAATCCTAAATTGTGACAAACAATCTCTCTATGTAATCTGTGCCACATGAAAAAAAAAATTCTGACAAAAGTCACAAAGATACATGAACATGGTGAACAGGATTAACTTGATGGTGGGTATGCTAAAGAATCAAAGGATATTTGAGCCAGACTAACGGATACATCACTACAGTGCAGGGAATGCATTTAACACCAATCATACACATATATCCTGCACTAGCAAGTGATACTACATCCCTAGCTGACACATGTGTCACAGTACTGACAAAATAGGAAATGTATTGCATCACAAACAATGTGTATGACTCCTCTTACAACACTGCACTGACCTAACAATGCTATAAAAATCAGCACAAACACTGGCACATAGGTTAGCCATGGAACAAATGTTAAAGCATCAGCATTCACCAATGAGTATGTAGGACAATAGAGATGGCAATGCAAAGACAGGAATGTGTGGATGTCCCATGTCCACCACCATGAGTGTGGCATGGCAATTAATGTTGGGAAATGGCACTATCCTCACCCCATCATACTTAGGTCATTCTCACTAGGAATTAATGCCGCTGTAGCGTCAAATTGTTGATGCTACGGCAGGTTATTTTAACTGCTGTTTCTACAAGTTGCTGCTAACTCCAGTTAGCGGCATATTTCTTGCGTGACCCTGAAATGTCAATAGAGGGACTGCTGTTAGCGTGACTTACCAAAAATGAGATGCAAGGTAGGCGTTCTTGAGTAAAAGCTCAGCCAAGACATACAACGCTATATTTTCAAGGATTTCCTTGTACGTTGCCAAAGGCAAAAAATGTCGCTAATTCCAATGTGAGACAGTTTTTAATTGTCAGAAAATACCTGGCCTCAAGAATGGTGCAAACACACTTGGGGCCTTATGTAAGGGCTTTTGGTGCTGGACAGCACAGCAAGGAACCTTGCTGCGCTGCCCTGTGACAAAACTAAATAAGATAGTGCGCCTTCCTGTCTTTTTCCCCTACGTTGGTGCACAATGCCTGCCATGCGCCAACGCAGACACCCTTGTGCCATGGTGCAAGGGTGCCTGCGTTGCGGAGCATATTGATGTTGTGCAGGAAGGGACACCTTCCTGCACACAATCAATCTATCCCGGTGATCTCCTCTTTCTATGTGTGCTGCTGAATGCAGCACACACAGAAAAAGGAGAAAAAGAGGTGAAATTAAATCCTTTCAAGTGGCTTTAAGTGGCCTTGTAAGCATGCTGTGCCACATTGCGCCACCGGAAAAATTAAAAAGTGATGTTACAGTGGTGCAAATGTGCAGCTAGGCAAATGGAAGATGTCCCACTATTCATCCTTAGCAAGGTCAACAATGCCATTGTCATCCTGCCATTGTAGCTAGGAGCACTAAGGAGACCACCACCACCACCCCTATCATGTGTCACTCACCTGAACAACTGCTCAGTTCCCTTTGGGTGACGACTGGACCTGATCCCCTCTATGTACTGACCATGGTAGACTGGGAGGTCAGCAACAGGAAGCATGACACTGGGAAGCACAGAAAGCCGGAGACTCTCCAGAGCCATCAGGAACCGTGGAAGAAGGAGAGAAGCACAACTAGTCACTCTCACAATAGGTCATCTGCCGTCTGAGGAGTCACATCCGGGGTCCGCCTGGACTCTGCAATGGATGGCCACATTGCAGTGGAGTCATCGTTGCTGGGGGAGCGTTCAGGGGAAGTGTTGAGGTCCTGTCCCTGAGTGGGATTGTGCATTGTTGCAGCTGCATGCCGTGCCTTCCGCCTCTCATGTATAACCTGCTCAAGATTGGGGGTGGTCTGTAGTTGTGGCGGGGGATGCCTGCTCCTCCGACGCCTCCCACCACGACTGTCTCCGAGTATGACAGCTTGTGGCACAGAGCCTTCATTCCCTGTCCGCAGCATCTTGAAACCAGTATATTCCAGCCAGGCTCAGACCTCCTCGGCAGCGTCAAAGAATAGCATGTCACCATCTGAGACCACTCGCAGCCTTGCTGGGAAGAGGAGGGTGTATTTGATGCCCAACTCAAGGAGGCGTCGCTTAACCACTAGAGTCGACCTCCTCTGCCTATGCACCCCTGTGGCGTGGTCTGGGAAGGTAAGTACTGTGGCGTTATCCTCTTTCACCTCCCCCATCTTGCATAAATCTCTCAGGACTGTATCATGAGCCCTGTAGGAGGTGGAAGAGTAAGGGTCTATGACGTTTCCCCGGATGCAGATGTCTTACCACCACTGGATGGGCCCCCTCCACAACATAGAATGGGGTGCATACACCTGCTGGCAGTAGAACACAACACCATGTCTCAGTATATGCCACTGCATCAGCCCCTTCTGCTCCCTCAGGAAGAACCACTGCCCTCACATTGTGGCACTGGTAGTGACCCTCCGCATCCTCCGTTCTTCTCTCTAGTGACTTCACACGTGCCATTAGCTGCTGTACCTCTAATGCTGCAGTCCGGGTAATAGGGTGGACTTGGGCCAGTGTTTGCTCAATGTTGTGTACCCTATCAGTCATTTTGCAATGATCTGAGCACTCCAGGGTGAAGTGGACTGTGAATTTGTGGATGCGGCCCTCAATGGAAGTGTGCATTTGTTTGAGGGAGCTATCCGCTGTGAGCACATAGTATACTTTGTAGCCCAAGGTGTCCGCTGACACCTGCCGCAGCAGCCATCGAGTCCCAGCCCCTCGGTTCACAGACACGGAGGAGCGGCGAGGTGTCAAGGCTGCCCCTGTATGCAGCCAGCTCATCTCTGAGCCAGACACACAGACACTATGTATGACACGCGGTGCATTGCAGTGTGGCTAGCCAGCCCCTCTCCTCCAGTCAGGTATATGCTAGCCAGTAATCTTTGTCTGGGCAGCACCAATGGAAATCCCCCGTACACCCAAGAGCTCACTACCAGGGGGCGAGGAAAGGCAGCACCACCCAGTCGCCTCCTCCAATCAAACAGTGGCGATTAAATTCTGTGTTCCTCAGTGCCCCAGTGCGCACCAGTGGATCAATCTACACACCCAAGGTCCTGGGCCTGAACCGACCCTGTGCCCCTGGCACCCGCTGCTACCAACGGCCAATATGAGCGAGTTGATTCAGTTGCTGGAGTCCCCCACCAGTCTTGTACAGTGTCCGCGGTTATGTTGGTCTGCTGCAGCATAGGGATTGCTCATGGCACGGTGTGCATCACCCACAGGTGCTAGCCCTGGGCCTGACACGGCCCCCGAGCCTCCTCCGCTCCCTGTCCCACATTCTCCTCACCTGTACCGCCACACCATGGCTCATTCCACCGCACTCTCAGCGAATCTGTGTCTTAGCCAGCAGGATCCTCAGCCAGGCGTGATTTTACAAGCCTGGGTACATCAGTCGCCTTCAATTCCACTGGGGAACCTCCAGATGCAGGTGATGCAACACGTCACCCTTAGGCGCAAAGTCACTGTGCTCTCGCCACACTAGTTTGGCTCAGCTCAGGTGCCTCACCCTCCACAGCATCTGGACAGCGCCACCTCCTCCGGGCTTTGATGCAGAGGGTGGCGGCCCACCATCTGCACCCCTGTGTAGTGGTGGCACATGTAATGCAATGCAGACTTCCACACGTTGGTGCGCAGGAGTGCCTCTCCCAATCACAGCTCCAAGGGGCACCAGGCAGTCTACTCACACAGGTCAGCAATGTGTCTCCATGCAACCTGTCAGACATCACCACCAGGTAAGGGTGATCGCTGACGCCTCAATGTCTACAGACGCGGCCCAACGACTCCGTCCAGATGCAGCCCACATCCACAGTCAGGCCGCAGTGACTCAACAGCACCAGCGCCTCCTACTCCGGGTCTGTGACTCAGGCCCAGCAAGGCCTCCAGGCCCCAGGGACTGTCTGCGCTTCCAGCCATCAGCTCCCATGGTGTCACAAGGATGGCGCAATGAAAAGTTCTGCATCGCTGTTTTCC
Organism: Calotriton arnoldi; assembly: GCA_963921515.1. Taxonomy (NCBI): domain Eukaryota; kingdom Metazoa; phylum Chordata; class Amphibia; order Caudata; family Salamandridae; genus Calotriton; species Calotriton arnoldi. Next base: position 1,135,225 of record CAWUFW010004799.1, on the reverse strand, counting down.
CCCAGTGATGCGCCACTTATCATTAGTGAGGTCCTGATTCAGTATTTCCTCATCCCCTGGGACTCTGGGTGGTCATCCTGGCTGTTGAGGGGTTGGGGGGGGGGTTGTTGGCCTGTGCTGAACTTGTTCCTGGCTGCTCCAACTGCACTGCCCTCAGGCTCTGAAGTTGAACTTGAAGGCTGCCCTGCAGTACTTGTTGTGCCCTGGAAGAAGGGCCTCTAATTCCCGGCCGTTCTTTTTCGAGCTGACTGCCTTGCACAGCTATCCAAGTTTTGTAGTTGGCAAGATCCCCGTCTGAAAAGGAATGAAAGTGTCCAGTAATGGTTTGTACCGTGGATCAAGAATTGTGGCACAAATGTAATGGATGGATGACACTATGTCTCTTTGCACCCTTGTATTTTTTTAGATAAACGAAGGATTAAGCTTTCCACCAACTCATATGCTTCTTTTTTTCCCTCCACACCACCTCCGTACATTGCAGATACCTCATTTAGCTGTTCCTGTAGCATGTGCGACAATGGGATAGCTTGGGCCATGGTACAGTCCTTCTTGCTGACTTCACGTGTGAACACCTCGAAAGGAAGCAGCATCTCAGTCAAGAATTTAACTAGACCCCATTGGTCCATCTCAATGATCATGCCTTTCACAGTTGCTTCCCCTCTTCGCATGACATATTCATTGATTGGTCTGTACTGCTCAAACAGACGTTCAAGCATGTAATAAGTCGAGTTCCAATGTGTTGGCACCTCCTGGATGAGTGCTTTAACTGGCATTCTATTATCACGTTGAATGATCCTCAGCTGCTTCCGGGCTTTAAAAGAATGGCTGAAAGGTGTGCAGATTCTTCTGCAGGTGGTCAGTAAGTTGCTGACTCTGCCTTCTTTTTTCAGAAAGTCTTGAACAGTGATGTTAATGCAGTGCGCCAAACACAGGACCCTGAAATAGATACCATCGGCCATGGCCTTTACTATATTACTGCCATTGTCTGTGACAACAAAACCAATGTTAAGCCCTCTTGGTCGCAGCCATTTAAAGACCTTAGTATTAAAGTCTTACAAAATTTTTGCAGCAGTATGGGATTTCTCCATGGTGAACATGGCTATTGTAGCATGCTTCCGAGCACCATTAAAAATGTCAGCAGTGTCAACACCTGCAGATATCTTTTCTCTAACCCCCACAAAAGAGATCCAGTGTACAGTGATGCACATGCAATCAGTGGCTTAGCCACTGGTCCACATGTCTGTCATCAGGTGGATAGTGTGATCAACACTCTGCTGCAAGGCTTGTCCAAGCAATCCCAGCACGTCGTGATGTAGTGCTGGAACAGCAACTCTGGTGAAATAGGACCGGCTGGGAACCTTCCATTTCGGGCAGATGGCTGCCGCAAATTCTAGAAAACCCACCCCTTCCACAAAAGAAAAAGGGAGGAGGTCCTGCGCTAACATTTTAGCCAGCTTCAGGTTGTACAAACGTGCCATTGGGTGGTTGCGTCCATACTGCCCCTCTGCCATAAACATGCTGAGAATGGTAGTCTGGATTTTTTTCTTTTCTGGTGCCACTGATGCAGGTGACTTCTTGAGACCAGATATTGTTAGGCTCAATGCGCATTTTTTCGTTGCAGTACTGTTGGAAGTGGAGGTCCCTGTCGCTTACCGCCGCCACCAAATGCTGGAGGCGTGCCCCCTCAACCCCTCGCTTCAACGTTAGGCTAAGTAAGGACACCATCTGAGATAGCCCTGCTCACCCCCTTAGTAGCTTGGCACGAGCAGCCAGGCTTATCTCCAAGGCACGAGTGTTCAGTATGTGCAACCACGCTCACAATAATCCCATGATGTCATCACAAATAGACTCCACACGAGTATTGATAAAAAGAGTATAATCTTTATATAAGAAATTATACGATACGACCACACGATACAAAATCAACATATAAGAACGGGTAGTATTCTTTCCGGTGGGTTGGTAGGTTCTAATCCCAACCACCGCATCTAACCAACAGTTAAGCTCTTCTCTAACCGTTTCCCAATAGGTTAGACCAGTCGTATTGCTAGAAACACACACGTTGCATAAGGAAACAATACTGCAATGCGTAACGATAGTCTCTTATACTGTGCAACAGAGAAATAATGCCATACGTAGCGCCACAGTCATGTACTTTGCAATTGAAGAAATAATGCAATGCGTATCACCACCTGCATGCCCTGTACCAGGAAGAAACAAAGCAATGTGTCACGCTACAATCCTGTGCGGTGCAATAAAGAAATAATACACTGCGCCACGTTATACTCAGATACTCTGCACTGACGAAATCATACAATGCACTATGTTGCAATCAAATAATATGCATGGGAGAAATAACGCAGTGCGTAGCGCACCAAGCATAAAGTTCGTTAGGCACAAATGAGGTCAGGCTTCATACGACAGTTCGATAGTTCGTTAGCAGCAATAATGCAATTGTGTAATACGACAGTTTTATGTGCTCCAGTAACAGTGCCCCCGTAATGGATCAAATGATGACACACAAAGTACTGCTTCCCACTCCGGTCCCAGTACTGCCCCTTCTTGGGTCAGCACGGGACGGGATCCGAGCCGAAGCAATGGCTCGCGCAACTGACTGAGCGGGAGGCCGAGAGAGTGTCCCTCCGGGCCCGCACCCCACCCCAGGTGTTGATCCACGTTACCTTGGGGGGCGCGATCCCACTCTCCTCCCCGACGTCAGCGACTTGGGCGTTGATCCAGAACTCCATCACGGGTTTTGGTGGACTCGGGCCGGCGGCTCAGCTCTTCCGTGGCTGCCGGTCCGGGCCGCTACTGATGGACTTCGAGGGCCCCGATGACTTGGCCCTCACTCCGGTGGACTCGGTCCACACCGAGACCCGCCCTCAGCACTGTGGAGACTTTACTTCAGTTTGGTGCACAACCTAACCTGGCACTCCACACCAGCACCTCAGATTGTACTTCGACACGCACACCGCGTGTCCGAGACTTGCCTCTTCTCTGGTGCTCACGACAATCCGGCACTCTTCACCAATGCTCCACTTGCACCTCAACACGCACCCTGCGCGTTCGAGCCTCGCCCCGTCTCCCGGTGCACACGATGTCCAGGCGCTCTTCCTCACGCCCTGGCTGCACCATGACAAGCACTCCTGCGCGTCCGAGTCTCACCTCTTCTCCCTGTGCACACGATGTCCAGGCGATCTTCCTCACGCCCGGGCTGCAGCACGACACGCACCCAGCACGTCCGAGACTCACTTCTTCCGCTGGTGCACACGATGTCCAGGAGCTCCTCACCAACGCCCTGACTGCACCACGACACGCACACTGCGCGTCCGAGTCTCGCTGCTTCCTTTGGTGCACACGAGGCCCAGGCGCTCTTCACTAGCACCCGGGCTGCACCACGACACGCACACTTGCGCGTCCGAGCCTCGCCTCGTCTCCTTGTGCACTACACGACCAGACGCTCCTCACCAACGCCTTGGCCTGCACCACGACACGCACTCTGCGTGTCTTAGACTTAGCTTACTCCTGCATGCCCACGATCACACAGCACAACTTCTGAGGGTCTCAAGCGGCACAAAGCACGCGCACACCACGTTGCTTGGGACTTCTCCGGAAACTTTTATGATCCTGTATTTCCAAACAGGGAGCCAGCTCACCTCGGGCCCTTGGGGTTACAAGACACAGCACAAAGCACAGTCTTCTTCAAGCAGGGGGACCCAGCGCCTCCAAGCACAGTCCCAACAGCTCTTCCTTAGTTAGAACAGCAAACTGCAGACCAGCCCCAGATCACGAAGCAAGGATTGGTCTATCCACCACAGTCTCTTCAGTTGTTCCTTCTTTAGCAGAGGTTCCTCTTGACCACAGAATGGGTCCAAGCCTTTTCAGTCTCAATCCATATCTGTTTCATTCCAATGTTCAGGGGTTTCAGCTCTCATAGTTATACCCCTTACTGTCTTTGAAGTTTGTATGTGCTCAGGGTTCCCTGACCCCTCCCTAAATCAGTTCTGGGTGTCTCCCTCCCAGTTTCACCTCTCTCCCTTTGATACTGGGGGTCTGGATCCTTAATCACTCAGCAGGAGATGGGTCAATTGGTTTATAGCACCAGCCCAGGCCTTTTCACCTCCCGGGCTTCTCCTCCCCCTACTCTCCAGATGCAGGGCAGCCTGGTGCCATCTCAACCCCTCCCTGGGTCAAGACCTCTCCCAGCTCCTCTCACCTTTCAATTCCAGACAGACAATCCACATTTCAGAGACACACAGAAATGCTCAGAGCACAAAACTCAGCCACTTCTAAAAGAGTGGTTTACATGCACACAGTGACAAAACCACCTTTACAGAAAGATGCATTAGGACACTGTGAGTTCACACATACCAAACTTCACCTCTCCATTATAAACTGACAGGAAACTAGTCTAACAAATACAACACCTAGCCTCCCCCATTCTGTCCTATAGGCAGAATGGCCTTTCAGCAGTGAAAAACGAAATGGAGAGTTTTTCACTGCCAGAACACAACACACACCTCAGTTTATGTTCTGCCTTTTACCTACACTGCACCCTGCCCAGGGGTTACCTGAGACCTACCACAGGGGTGCCCCATGTGTATGTAAAAGGGAAAGTCAGGCCTGACAAGTGGTTGCACTTGTCAGGACAACATGCTAACTTAGCATTCTGCGCGCAGGCCCTACACTGAAGGCCTGACTTCCCTTCTCTGTGCGCCCTTGCATTACTAGCCCTTGCACACACAGTGCACATCACTAGGGACTTTTACTAGTAAGGCAAACATACCAATCATGGCCAACCAATCACCATACATTTTACACAGGGAACTCCTGTACTTTGACACTGATCAGCAGTGGCAAAGTACCCAAAGCATCTAAATTGGTATCTCTAGGTCAGGAAAACGGTCTGGGGGAAAGCAAAAAGTTTAGGGAACTTAAAACCAAAAAGGCCAAGTCCTACAAGTACTCTCTTGCCTTGGACCCCTTGGTGTCTCGGCCTGACTCTTGTGCCATTGCGATGTTGCTGATGATGATGTGGGCTGTACCACTGCTTAGCTGGGGACAGGGCTGCTTTGTGTACCAGAGAAAATGTCTCCCTCTTGTTCTTCTTCCACCGTGATCGGATCTTCATGCCCTCCACCAAAAACACTTGTAGTTTTTTGGCCGCTAAGGTGCGCCTCCCACTTGATCAAGTGGTGTTTTCTCAGTTGGGTTGTTTGGCATCCGGTACCTTAGTTTGTACCAAGCTTACCGCGACTAACACCTACTCCACAAATGGAGCATATAGCAATGTTCACCTCCTTCCTGCTAACCAAAAAGAAGTCCCAAACTGGGGAGGTCAAATTTCTGAGGCTGCTGGTGCCACTTGCAATGTCGGATGAACTGGTAGGTGGGCGTGATGTTTGACTCTCGGCAGTACCTACTTCTACTGAAGTGGTTGTGGTGGATGTAGGTCGCTGCCGGGACTTTGTAAATATGGCAGCTGGAGGTGGTGTTGGTGGTGTCTGTGTTGGTGGTATCCGTGCCACATCCCTCACAGCAATTTGGGATGGGGTAATGTCGGTCTCTACTGTGGCGGGGCTAATGGTGACTGGCTCGTCATCATTCTCCTTTTCTACATCTACCTCCATAACTCTAAGGCTTTCTGGAACCTTCCTTTTCCCTAGCCTTGTCTTGTGGCGTGTCTCACTCTCAGACTGAGGTGGGATCCAAGTGGCATTTAGATCATCAGAAGGGGGACTTGCAGATGAAGTTGATGGACTAACCATTCTTTTCCTGGCTGGGGATCTGGAAGACAATGGATCTTCTGAAAGAGTGGCTTGCTCTTCTTCTTCCTCAGCAGGAAGCTCAATCTCCTGAACTGCTCCTACCTCGGGAGGAACTGCTATTGGTGGTTGCAGCTGTTGTTGCCCACTTATCTGAGATTCCTGCATTGATTGGGTACTACTTTGTGATAACGATAAGTCAATTTCAACATCACTGCTCGCCGGCGTTGTCGTAATTAGACTGGCTTCCTCTGCGACAGACATGGGCTTGGGCCAAGGTTCGCGGGGTGGGTCCACTGATGCGGGGTGCTGCTCCCAGCTTGCTCCCCGGACACTGCTGCTGCAGGCGCAATTTTTGGTTTCCCAAAAAAGGTCTTGGGAGACATACCAGTGGTGGTAAGTGGCAGTGCCTTCTTCTTCTCACTGGCAACTTTCTTGGTACTGGACCTGGTACCTTTCTTTGGGGCCATCTTGAAGATGTCAGTTAGCATGCAGTGGCACAAGTTGAAGAGATGTCTGTGGTCACACGTCACATGGCATCGTGCGCAGGTCTTCTGTCTGGCAGTACAATGGGTGATGTTGTCTCCTCCTCTTTTGTGCACCTAAAAGCAAAGAAGCAAGAAGTGTAGTGTAGTTCCTATTTCCCTAACAGGCTCTGCGCATTGGAATAATATACCCTATAGGTTTGGCATAGGACTGAGGTCAGTATGCCCCTATCGAGTATATTAAACTTAATTACTTTGTGCCAGCTAACTCAGAGGCCACTAGAAACTCCTTGTAAACAAGAAGGGAGTAGTTTCTGGCAACCGCATAAACATGACAACTTTGTTTCCCTTTAGAATCGGAATGCTCTCAGAATCGTGGAAACAACAGATAACAGTTTCACTCAGCTAATCGTGCATGCTTAGTTTCTTCAGAGTTACACAGAAAGAATAGAAGGGCGTTTCAATAAAAGGATTTATTGAACAGTCTTGTTTCTCGTGTAAGAGATATGAGCTGTTACAATGATAAGACAGTATGCGAGATATATTATGTACAGCGTAAGCAGTAGAAAGAAATAATACTGCGCTAGCAATATCTTTTAGCTATGACACATATATTCATATACATAAATAACATAAGCTAAAAATGCGAGTACTCATAAGATGCTTCTCTAACTAGTTCTACCCCAGTGTACCTAACCTAAGTTTAGTGCAAGGTAAGAAGTAGGTGATGTATTCTATAGTATGGTATGCTATAGTATGCCAAGTCTGGTATGCCAAGTCTGGTATGCCAAGTCTGGTATGCCAAGAGTCCCTCTAGGTTCTAGTCAGCTCCATACCTTGAGAATGAGAGAGGCGGGAATCTCTTTCCGGGTCTCGAACTCTAACACCCCGCAAAGGGATTCAGAACACTGGAAGCTGGATTCTCTGCGAGCAGGGATGACAGCATCTCTTGTCAGTGTGTCAGGCCGGGACACGGGCTCCTCTAAAGTCGAGGTCTCCTCCTACTTGCTTGGGCAAGGGAAGGTATATTTATACCCGGTAGGTGCCTTGGAATGTTAGCATTGACGTAAAGTCGGGCAGAGGAAGACGTCAGGAATGAACCCTTAAGGAATAGCGGTTCATGCATAATAAATGAGTTCTTGGAGAAATTAATAATCCCTTGCTAGGGGAACTCCCAAGAGCTTAAGGGTCTGGTTTCTAAGAACTCGTTGTGACGTTGGGGTGGACGGATGTAGGTGACCATGCCTGTATTTGGATAGCATGGCTAATGCCTAAATAAGGACTGGGATCTTATGCCTATATAAGGGCAATGCGAATTGTGCCTATATAAGGACATGTATCATGAAAACCTATATACGGACACCTAAAGCGGAATACAACACCCACTCCACTTTTGAATGAACGATAATACTAAATGCTTAAACATTAAATGCTAAACATTAAACTGAGTACCACATGTTGCTAAAAACATTTCTAAAAGCATATTAAAAGAAGTTTAAAAAAACTGTTGCTAAACATGTAATGCAATAGGTACTGTACATTTTAAAGCATTTTTTCATTCTAAGCATATATTGGAAATAAACGCAACATGAATGATAAAACAGAAATGTATACATATGACACAATGGTTGACAAGTATTCAAAAAATCAAAGCCATTTCATATCATGGTACTAAATGAAATTGTGGTAAATAAGGTGACAATGTGTCCCTGGAAGTATTCAAAGAAGTCCGTTCTATATGAATAGTTCTAATGTAAGCAGATTGATTTGCCATGTATTTTCAAATGAAAAAAAAATCAATTTTTAGGAAGAGTTCCAAGTTTTGTTCTGTTTTGAAAATATGGAGGCCAAATTCATTGCTTCCCCGGTACACTGTGAGCTGAATCAAAGTCAGTGTATGGGTCTGGTGTAAACATGAAATCATCTATTCCTGTAGACAAAAGATCCTCTACCGATGTCGGTGACAGTTGGAACACCTCGTTTAGAAGGTTAACTGCACAGAGATGTGAAGCATCGCCTTCAGCATAGGATGCTGCAGCAATGTTCGCGTCTGTTGTTACCTGTGTGCCTGCTGATCCATCTCGTTCCTCAGCAGCAGCAGGAAGCGTCTGTGAGATCTCAACGAATGCCTTCATCAGGATTGGTAGCCGCTGGGGACAACACAGAGCATGGGCCGTTATCGGGTCCAGCAGAGTATCGATATCCGTTGGCATGACTGATGGGAGTGTTAGATAGATGTCTAGCATGCATTCTTCACCGCAAAGCAGGCAGCATAGAACAGGTAAGATGCAATCTTTCCAGATTGGTCTAAATGACAGAAACCATGTTGTATTAAGTTCCCGTAGACGAGGTATGCCCAAAAGTTGCACTATGCGCTCACGGCACTTCCGTTCTAGGAGAGCTTTCTCCAAATTGTTGGGCGTGACGCCGGTTGATAGGCTTGCCATAGCGTAGTAGTAGGAATAAAAACAGGATTCCTGCAACGAGTGTTAGAATTAATGGCACACCACCAAACACCGAATGTGCGAAGTTTGGAATGATTCCGAGGACTGCCTGAAAAGGTGTTAACAGTCCTGAACAGATGGTCTTAAATACATGTACAATCCTGCTCGTATCAGACATTTTTAAGATACGTCCCATCATTTCTACGAAATGTATAGGGCAGTTTGTACGAATTAGAGCCTGTATCTCAGCCGAAGTCCTTGCAATTTGTAGATCATAGATTTCTTTGGCCGAGGTCAAAGGCACGGTTTGTTGTAAAAGCATGGCTTTCATTCTGCTTAAAGTATCAAAACGTATAAAAGAAACATTCAATGAAGGCCATAGAGGCGACTCCCTGACTGTGTCTATTTGGGGGAACAATACTTGCATACAACAAGTAACCCTGGAGCTAACCGTTACCAGATATGGAATTCCTGGCAACATGCCACAGCAACTCTGATCATTCAACATGAGGTAACTCCCGTTAGAAAGTTGGCCAAACGTTGGATTAATCACAGCAGCTGGTGTACCCTGCAGGTGGCAGGACAAGTTTGCCACAGAACCATTATAAGCCCCGTGTAAAGAAATGTCCTGACATATGAGAGATCCGCTCAGTGCATTTTCACAGTGTGTACCGCTTAGAAACACTTCATGATCCCCACTCCAACATCTGTATTCGTAAGGTAAATCCCAGGATGTCTTAATGTATTCTTTACCCAACCTTTCATATTTGCCTGCTTGCATTTGTTTGAGGCAATACTGAAAATGAAAAGTAGTGACAGGCAGAGTTATTTTGCCATGGATAAGCCATTCTGTAGCTGGTTTTTCTGCTACCGTAAATGGTAATTTTTCCAGTTTTTCAATACTGTATACTTTGCTCCCCTTTGTGCCAGTTCTACCTGTTTATCCGTGAGATTGTATTCTGAAAACAGAGACGACGTGTTGATAAAACGCCAAGGCACATAGCCTGCACGCAAGGATTGCAGCATCCAGCCTAATAACATAATAGAACGTAACTGAGATTGGCCTTGTTGTAACATGGCTAAATCTTGTTCCAGTATGTCAATAGCAGAGGATACAATGTTGTCCAGTGAATAAATTCTGGATGACAAAGTTGTTAACCCATTGTCGACCACAGTGAGTGATTTCTCTAAGTTAATATGATCAAGCTCACATATTCTTTCTACGGCCTCTGCCTGTGAAACCTTCCATATTTCATTATAAGCAGCATAAATGCCGGCATATATGAAACGTTTTTGACGTGGTTTTCTTGGTCCTAGCAAGAAATCCCTAAGGTCTGCGTATTCTTTAAGTAAAGATAAGTGTTGTTTCACATCCTCGAGTGTAGATTTTTGTAACCAGTTGAGGCACACTTTTTCTACACTGTATGTTGTTACTACCCCCGGATGTTGTCGTTGAACATAACGTGGGTCTGGCCTATGGATAGTAAAGCCCTGTATTCTATTCAGGAATCTTTCTTGACAGATGTTTGTGTCTGTGGGCTAGAGCAACAATTTTTCCCAATCAGGATCTGATCTGTTGTTTTGTAGTATTGTGTCTACTGTGACCGCTCCCTGTGTAGTGCTATTACTTGCAGGTGTTGGTACAGAAGGTGTGTTCATGTCTTTGATCTTGGCTAAACCAAGGCAAGACGTTTGTTGCACAGTGTCATTCAAATCATTATTTGCTGTGGGATGATATAGGCTCAAAACAAAGCTTCTATCCCCTGCTCTTGCCAATCTTTAGAACCCCAGACAGATTTTGTGTCGATTGTGTCTTTCCAAAAGTCAAATCCTTGTCTAGACAGTTGGGTAATAAAGGCTGCAGAATAAATCTGTTTTGTATTAGTTAACATAATTTTCTGTCCTGTTTCGTTTACATTCTTATAGTAAAATGTTTCTGGATCAGAGGTATTGTACCCTGAAAAATATGGAAACTTATTTGCAAACGTTTTTGAACTACCCTTTGGTGGGGTAGGACAATGTTCCCATTGGTTAAACATAAAAACATTTCTAGGTGTTGCAGATTTATGCAAGAAATGATGACCATAGTGGTTGTAACAATAAAGCTGTTCGTAGTCTGATGAGCCCTCTAAGTATTCATTGTTAGAGAACGCAGCAGACCTTTCTAGATCAGACATCATGTTATTAACAGTCTCAAAGTCCCAATCATCAGAATAGGTACTGGAGGTAATAAAGTCACTTAATGAAATTTCAAATAAATGTGGAATCTTCAAAAGTTCCGTCGGGCCGAATATGTCGAAATCGGTTTTGTCCCAAACTATACCATCCTGTATAGGAACGGCTGTGATGTTCACTGCTGACAAGTCTCTTGCTTCACGATGGGAAGATTTGTGTGGTTTTAAAAGTAAGTTCACATTTTTACTTTCAGTGTCCATATGAATGTATCTGTCATTTATAAGCACGCTAAGAGTCATAACCAAAGCTAGCCAAAACAGAAAGAAAAATATTCCAGAAATAATCCATAGTTCAATCCATGGTGAAACCAGATAAGTCTCTTTCAGAAAATGAAAAAGGTCTTGTACTTGTTGTTTGAAAGTTTGTAGGGCTGGCATCGTTTCAGGCTCACTTGGATCCTCAGAAAACGTATCAAAGTTAATGAAATAGCCAGAAGCAGTTCGGTCAATTGTTGTAATTGCATCAGGATTTTTGAAATCGCTGGAACCAGTTGATCACGTGTTACGTTGGTGTAGACAGGTGTATCTGGACGAACTGTTACTTGAGTTTCAAGAGGGATGAGTTCCATAGCATTGTTGCTTAGTCCTTCATCTCTTACTGCTGAATTCTCGATGGTTATGAATCTTTCAGTCTGAACCTCTTGGATAGTAGCGAGAGTAGTGCGTCTGCTACTAGGTCGGAGTCCACGAGGCCTACTACTTAGTATTGGCCACATAGTATGGTTTGATGAGGTCGATTGACACAAATCTTTTCTCCTTTTTTCCAGCAAGGGGCGGCAGAAGTACTGTTCTTGTTCCGTGGCGGCTAGGACAGTTACTGGTTGTCTGTAAGAAGGTCCAAATTCCTTCTTGTCCGCAATCTTCTCTCTGACTAGATCCCCAACTTTTGGGATCCAGACAGGCCTTGCTGGGACTGCCGGTTTTTCCCCAGTGGTGGTTGGCTTCTGGAACACGTTGCTTTGTTTCGATCTTAGTTCATTTAGATCCTGTAAAACAGCCAAACGATCTTTGATATCAAAGGGTTTATTTTCCACCACTGTGCCTTTACATTCGAGATCAGGAACCAACATTCTTGTCCCAAATAGGACCTCATATGGAGTGACCCCCTAGAGAACTTCTTGGCAAATTATTTAATGAGCGTTGGACCCCATAAAGATGTTTGACCCACCCATCACCCGAACCTAATACTCTAGCTGTTATAGACTGCTTTATGTCCCGGTTTTTCCTTTCCACAACAGGATTTCCCTCAGGATGAAATGGAGAGGAGTACCGCAATGCTACGCCCAAACTGGCCATGGCTTCTTTGTAAGCCCAAGAGCTAAACGCAGGGCCCTGGTCAGAATGTAGTGTGCCAATTGCGTATGTGCCGATAAAGACTCGCAAATCTTTTATAACAGTTCGAGCGTCAGCCGAGCGCTGAGGCCACATCCATAGGAACCTTGACTTAGTGTTTTGGGATTGTATTTGTCATAAAGGACGCCTGCGCGTAGGTAGTCTAATGCTGTCTAACAATGGTGTCTGTACTGGGCAGGCTACTTCGTAGTCTGGTGTCTGATGGCGTCCTGCACCACGCTGTCTATTGCAGTCTCTGCAGTCATCGATGAAGATGTGAATCTGTGTATTCATTCCAGGTCACCAGTACATCTCTTTTAATGTTAATATTGTTTTAGAGATCCCTTGATGTGACAGACCCTCCCCCAGATGTGCTTTATAAATCAAAGCTGCTCTACGTTCCATGTTTGGAATTACCCTATCCCCCACTCCAGGGATTCGAGCAAAAGAAACGTTGTTCGCATCAATTACATAAGAGTACTTGAGTGGAAATTTCTTTGGTAACGCTGCACCACTGCCTTTGCTTGAAGCATTGACAGCCAACAATATCTCACTGTCTATTCTCGTTTTTGAACAAGTGATCGCAGCTACGGAAGCCGTCTGAATAGCCCCCTTTGCGGCTTCATCAGCCAATGAATTCCTGTAACGTGAACGCCATCACGTTGATGACTCATCGTGTGTATCACGTGAGCTTTTGGTAGTTCGTTTCTCAACTGAACTACTTGTTCCCAAAGCGTTTTATGCTTTATTGTGCCACCTTTTGCATCTTTGAATCCGTTTTGAAGCCAATTCTGTATATATTCATTATATGACTGAACACAGTAAAAGGAATTGCACACTATAAGTGTGGGGAATTCGCGATCTGTATGTTCAAGTGCCAGTTTGAATGCTTGTAGTTCAGCTCGCTGAGCTGTACAATCTCCTAGAGATTGAGTTTTAGTGACCATTGGTCTGAAGTTACCATCGCGCATGCGACCTTTAACGATTACGCACGCTGCACTGTAAGCTTGCTTACTCCCTGTAGCGGGTTGTGCTGATCCGTCAGTATAAATTATAAAATCGTACTGATCGAGAGGCAGAATTTCAGTGGGCAGAGGACATTCATGTTCATATTGCAGGAACGGTTGTGTTTTTAAATCAGGATCAAAAACATATTCAACATCTGTTGCAGCAAGAGAATTAACCCATTGTATCCATCTAGGATGTAAAGCCTTTGCATTTGGAATGCTCGCTTTTGTGACCGCCTCTAAGGCTGGTACTGGAGTTACGACAATAATGAGTTTCCCTTGAGCTAGAGCTCTTTCTTTTGCTACAGCGGTTTGAACTGCTGTCAGTATTTTTTCTGTTGAAGTGAAGCACATTTCTGCTTGTGTATACAAATGTGATTTGTATGCTATTGGTACTTTTTCACCCTCATTAAATGTTAAATAGGTGAATCCGCATTGACCCAAAATTATTCGGATCACTAAATTGCGTTTATTTACGCGTGTTTGTAAGTGATTTGTTGCTAACATGTTAGCTTGGAGTGAACGCATTATTTCTGTGTGTTCTTGTGTCCAATGTTTTGTTGAAAAATCAGGTTTGATTAATTCGCAGAGAGGTTTAACCCTTTCTGCATAATTTAGAATGTAAGTTCTTCCAAAATTTAGGAAACCCAAGATGGATTGTAAATTTTTCAGCGTTTTTGGAGGTTGGAGCAGCGCGCACTTTTCTAAAAAGTTAGCTGCCAGGCTCTTGCCTTCACTTTAAAGCTCATATCCTAGGAAAAGGACATTGAGATGGGAAATTCTGGATTTTTTAAAGTTGAATTTATAGCCTTCAGAGGAGAAGCCCAATATAATAGTACTCACCCTATTCAAGTGCCTATCGAGGTCATCGTCTGTCAGATAGATGTCATCGACATATGGCAATGCCTCGTCATCATAAGTTTGTAGTAACTCGGTTACCCTTGCTGAGAATAACCCCGGGCTGTTCTTAAACCCTTGTGGAAGTCTACAAAATTGACGCTGGGTCCCCATTATTGAGAAAGCTGTTAAGTACCTGCTTTCAGGTGCTATGTTTTGACAAAAGAAACCATTTGAAATGTCCAATGTGGTTTTATATTTTTTACGCACAATGTTATTCATTAATGCTGTACTATGTGCATTTTGCACTGCAAATGTTTTGGAACAAGTGTTCAAGTGTCTGTAATCCAAAACTAGACGATATGTATTGTCTGGTTTGGATACAGGAAACAAAGGATTGTTCATTGAGGAGGTGCATGTTTCAATCACCCCTTGGTATTCAAGTTGATCTAAGATCTCCCTGACCTGTTTTTTAGCTTCTTGCTTTATTGGGTACTCCCTTTGTGCAGTAGGTTGATTTTTTAGCTGTATTTTGTGGTGAGGTGAGTCCTCATCCCATCCTACATGATTTTTGTATAATGCTGGGGCCTGGGCAACTGCCCATTTCCTGGCATAAGTATATTTTAGGTGAATTGAAATATGGTTGGAGAAGGCTGGCATAATGATGTCCTCGCCATGTGGGCACTCCCTGACAAAGTTTGGTGGCCAGTCCTTTTCTGCTAGAAGTTTATCATAACCCCTTGAAAGTTTCTCCCAAAAGAGTGCTTTCACTTTTCTTAGTATGTCTCCCTCCATTCGGAGTGTTATTTCATATAACTTTTGTGGAGTACTAACCCTGGTGTCTACAGTCTCTCATTCAAGTCCACTATCTCCAGAAGTTCCTTCAGGTTCTGGTGAGCTATTGTTACTTCTGCCGCACTGTCCAGCATTGTCTGAGCCCATTCTCCGTTCTTGAGCTGTGATCTCAGTATTCTCGGCATGTCTGATCTTCAGACCTGCCACCTTCTTTTTTGTGAATTGAGGTTTTGATTTATTTTTCTGAACGTGTTTATCGTCTTTGGATTTCACGCGTTCTTCTTTGTGATCTGACCGTCCTCTTCTTTCTGATGTCTGTGACGATATCTGAAAGGTGCGAGAGGAATGTGTATCAGTATCTTGATACCTGTCAGGTTTTCTTAAATTATCCCTATTCCTGAGGTTATACCTCCTTTCAGAGGGCTCCTTTTGAGGAGACGTACCTCGGGATTGAGAACGTGTCTCGTTTGAATTTTGTTTATTAGTTTCCCACTTCTTTTTATAAGATGTAGGATTTTGTTTAATAGAGTCCTTATCAGGACTTTCAGATAGTTTTGGCTTCAAAGGTTTTCCACCCAAACTATCTCTGCCTAATTCTGCATAAGATTTTTCTATTATTCTGGGTAGTTCATGTTGATGTTCTGTTACATCAAATTCCCTTAAGCGTTGGTGGATCGCCACTGATGCTGCCTCCCCTTTAATATTAGATAATATTATTGTTGAGACCTGGTCGAAGTTTTTCAGTAATTTCATAGCTAAATTCAGAGCAGGTTCTGCCCCGTATTCGTTTTGAATTTGTTTCAGGACATCTGGTATTACTGCAATTGACGGAACACCATGTGTTTTAGTATAGATGGCAGCAAAGACTGAGCCCCAAGTGGTGCAGTCTTCCAGTTGTGGTGTGATCCCCATTGATAAACAGATTGTTAGGATTCTGTGTTTCTCATAAGGGCTAGTATTAGGAAATACTGCTTCGATTTGAGTAATTTTTTGAGCTATCCAGAATGGAATTTGTTCACGTTTTGTGGGCATTTTACCCATGACTGCGTGTAAAGTCTGTGGAGTAATTTTTAGTGTATTCCCCTGTTGAGGGGTTTGATTTGGAATTGTTATAGGTGGTTGAACTGTGAAAGTCCGCATGACATATTGGACTAATTGTCTATAAATTTTTATTAACTCATGTATTTGAGTAAGTAATTCCTCGTCTGACATCTCTTTAATGTCAGGATGTGGTGTGTAGCCGGCTAGAATCGGCCATGTTGCTCCTGGTCTACCTAGTGGACCGAGCCTGGTAATGTTTTTGTGATGTTTTAGGGCACCTTTAAACCAGAGATTATGCTCCTGGTAAGTTAGTGGAATTTCAATATCCTCGAAAGGAATATATTCCTCTGGTGGTTCATCTTCTTTAAAGAAGTGAAATACTTTTGTTATTGGATTTGATTCTGGGAATACAATCCATGAATAGAATACCTCTGTCTGAAAGGATTCGTGTGCCTCTATCACGAAAACTGCTCTACCACCTCTTAGTGTTAGGCCGTGTTTTATAAGTTTTAGAGTGATGGCTCTCCTTACGTTTGGAGGGATGTTTATAACACCCTCATCAGTTTCATTTAAACCTGTAAAATTAAAAGCTATTACGACTGGATCAGCCGCAGCTGTACCGTTCTCGGTGTTAGTATCCCCGTTCAGGGACATTTTTTTTTTTAATTATTTATTTTAATGTAGAACAAGTTTCAAGGAAACAAAGATAAGGTGCACAATATTTTGGAACACTGTATCCTTCAACGTTGAACAAACCATACAGCTAATATATAGGATTTTTGTCCTATTCAGCTTTGGCGGATACTTAACCCTACCCACTCCAGACGTCTTATGGAGTATGTGAGTAGGGATCTCTGAGAAAAGCACGACTGAGTTACTCAGTATCTAGCGTTAAATTAGTGCCTTACCAAATGTTGGGCGCCATGTAGTGTAGTTCCTATTTCCCTAATAGGCTCTGCGCATTGGAATAATATACCCTATAGGTTTGGCATAGGACTGAGGTCAGTATGCCCCTATCGAGTATATTAAACTTAATTACTTTGTGCCAGCTAACTCAGAGGCCACTAGAAACTCCTTGTAAACAAGAAGGGAGTAGTTTCTGGCAACCGCATAAACATGACAACTTTGTTTCCCTTTAGAATCGGAACGCTCTCAGAATCGTGGAAACAACAGATAGCAGTTTCACTCAGCTAATCGTGCATGCTTAGTTTCTTCAGAGTTACACAGAAAGAATAGACGGGCGTTTCAATAAAACGATTTATTGAACAGTCTTGTTTCTCGTGTAAGAGATATGAGCTGTTACAATCATAAGACAGTATGCGAGATATATTATGTACAGCGTAAGCAGTAGAAAGAAATAATACTGCGCTAGCATTATCTTTTAGCTATGACACATATATTCATATACATAAATAACATCAGCTAAAAATGTGAGTACTCATAAGATGCTTCTCTAACTAGTTCTACCCCAGTGTACCTAACCTAAGAGTAGTGCAAGGTACGAAGTAGGTGATGTATTCTATAGTATGGTATGCTATAGTATGCCAAGTCTGGTATGCCAAGTCTGGTATGCCAAGAGTCCCTCTAGGTTCTAGTCAGCTCCATACCTTGAGAATGAGAGAGGTGGGAATCTCTTTCCGGGTCTCAAACTCTAACACCCCGCGAAGGGAGTCAGAACACTGGAAGCTGGATTCTCTGCGAGCAGGGATGACAGCGTCTCTTGTCAGTGCGTCAGGCTGGGACACGGGCTGCTCTAAAGTCGAGGTCTCCTCCTACTTGCTTGGGCAAGGGAAGGTATATTTAAACCCGGTAGGTACCTTAGAATGTTAGCATTGACATAAAGTCGGGCAGAGGAAGACGTCAGGAATGAACCCTTAAGGAATAGCGGTTCATGCATAATAAATGAGTTCTTGGAGAAATCAATAATCCTGTGCTAGGGGAACTCCCAAGAGCTTAAGGGTCTGGTTTCTAAGAACTCGTTGTGACGTTGGGGTGGACGGATGTAGGTGACCATGCCTGTATTTGGATAGCATGGCTAATGCCTAAATAAGGACTGGGATCTTATGCCTATATAAGGGCAATGCGAATTGTGCCTATATAAGGACATGTATCAGGAAAACCTATATATGGACACCTAAAGCGGAATACAACAGAAGAACATCAGTGAAACGTGGCATTGTTGTGGTTCAATTACTAGTACAAACAAATATAATATAATTTAGTGTGTGTGGTCACACTTGTTAGTGTTATTACCTCAGTTATTAAAACAATTAAGAATACAGTGTATCCATTTGTGAGACTTTGACAACAACACGGGCTCTCATGGTGTACTGTACGCTACAGTACACTCAGGAAGGATAGGAAAGAAGAACAACAACAACAAAAATACAAATGTAATGGTTTGGCATTGTGCATCATGTGGGATGCAGCACTCAGGGAGCTGCAGCTGACAAATGACAATGGAAGCAATAAGCCAAGGGGAACAAAGGGAAGACAGACATGCAGGCCTATATGGCAAAAGCACACTAACTGCCTCCACAAAATAGCCGCCAGCCACATGGTCACAACAACAACAAGCAGGAGGCCTGGAAAACAATGAACTCAAGCAGGCCTATATGGACACAGACTTTACAAAATGGCCCCTGGCCACATGGGGAGGCTCAGCCAAGGCAAATGCTGGCCCACTATTACAAACACACTCACAAACACACACTGGCCAGACAAAGGAGGCATGCTAAACAACACATCTTTAATGCAACAATGCCAAAAACGAAAATCCACAGGGCTAAAAAGGTTTGCAAGTTGCAACCACACATCCAACAAAGACATTTAATTTAACACACATGAAGACAAAGGTGAAATACCACAACCCACTCCACTACCCCCCACCCTGCCCCTCCCCCGCCCCACTGCCCCAACAGCACTCCCTCGGTGAGCCGCCACTGTTCAACAGACACCACAGAAACAGTTTCATGCATCCATGAGTAGCTCTGGGCCTACTGGCTGAGAAAGGCCTATTTTTGTCATACTACTTGGCTACATAGTGAATTAAATAAATATTTCAAATTGTTTTCAAAACATGAAGAAAAATG
This sequence comes from Calotriton arnoldi, assembly GCA_963921515.1. NCBI lineage: Eukaryota > Metazoa > Chordata > Amphibia > Caudata > Salamandridae > Calotriton > Calotriton arnoldi. The sequence goes on along the minus strand of CAWUFW010004799.1, from coordinate 1,116,193 downwards.
TAGTGAACTCTGCAACGTGTTTCCTTTATAAAAGAAGAAAAATTACTTACAAAGAAACAACTAGGCCCTACCGAAACTACAGGCCACCCACCTCAATAAATTTTAAAAAAATGATGAAAAGTACAAATAAATCTAGGTGCATGGCCCCAATCAAACAAACAACACCAATTTTCCAACTTACTTGTGAAATCTCAAATTCAAAGTCCACAAATCCAATGATATATGATGCAGCAGACACTAAGAGTGATCCTTCCAGCTCCAAATCCAAATGAAAAGTGACCAGGAGATGGACAAAGCACTGGGAGGAGCCTGCTGGACAGGAACAGGAAGTTGGAGACTTTGGGGCACTTCCTTCCTCTTGAAAAAAAAAAGTGAAAAAAGAAAAAGGACTCCTTGCACAAAAAAGTAGAGCCTAATGTCAATTTGAGGAGTTTTTTACTCCAAATCATCATTTCAAGAAGGTTTTGATGATGCTCGGGGAGAGAACCTTCGCCAGATTGCAGTTGCGGTAAATTCTGCTCATTCGGGATCGTGTTCTTCACAAAACTTCCGCCGGACATCCGATGGCGCAGTCGAATGATGTGTTCACGACCGCAAACTCTCGCTGGACCATGCAGCTGCCTAACAAATCTCATGCGCTCGCGAACGGCTCGGCAAATCTCGTCGGTGATCGCAGGCACCGGTAGGTCATGCCCGCACGCGCAAAAACGCATTTTGGGCGTGCGAACACAAAAAAACTCTGCTCCGTGGCGAAGTGAGTAGTTTTTCAGCAACTCCGCGTTCTACACGGAACGCGGAGTTTCCAAAACTCCGCAAACACCGTGAGCGGAGCGGAGTTTTATGCCCAGGGTTATTTATAATTCCCTGGTAAGTGGTACCAGTGGTACCCAGGACATGAGAGTTAAAGGGGTCACCAGGGCCTGAAGCACTGATTGTGCCACCCCGAGTGACCCAAGTAAACAGATGAGAGCAGGTCTGCAGATTGCAAACTGCATGAGCAGTGCAAACTGCTCAAACTTGACTTTGCCCTCACCAAGAGTGGCAAGGTCACAGCACTATTTTTAATATATGTCAGCCACACCTAAGGTATGCCTCCTGAGCCCAGGAGGCAGGATGCATTATATTAAAGGTGTGAACATATACGTACAAGCTTATCTGTCTCTATAGTAGCCCCCTTCCATTAGGGTCTACCATAAGTGATCAGGGGGCTATAGGATAACATGGCCTGGTCACACCACGGTTGAAGGCTCCATTAGGGACCCACTGAAAAGAGTCATGTTTGGTATCAAACTACTTGTCTCATCAAGCCCAATATTTTTCCAAAGTCAGGTTTGATGTGGAATCCACCCAGGTAGCTACCTTAGAGGTTGCCCACCTGGTTGCCCCAGCCTTTCCTGTGCCCTGACTGACAGCCTGCAGCTGCTGCCACCAAGACAGGAATCTGCCCCATGCCAAGAGGTGTGAACACTCCCAGGAGTCAGATACAAAGGCCTGCCGTGAAGGAAGGTGTTACCTCCCCCTGTCAGGATGGCTAGTGAAGTGGCCCATCAAGGAAGTGAGCTTCAAAGCCTTTCCCTGCCTCTGATATGAAAGCAGGCTGCCTCCTGGAGGAGGAAAAGAAAAACCCCTTCCCCAGGCACATTTGCAACCTGAGCAGGTGGGAAATTGGATATTTTGGAGGTGTGCACCCCCATAAGGTAAGCCACACCCCTAGGGTGGACTACCTGGTCTGTACAGCCAGCACCCACACCCCCTAATTCCCCTTAATCTAGGATTGAAGGGGCTCTCCTGGCACCAGAACCTCAGATCTGATCCACTTGCAACCAAGGACAAAGAGACCAGAGTCTGTGACTTCAGGACTTGCACAAAGAAAATGCGCGATAACCTGTGGCAACCACCCTGTAACTGCATCTCATACCGGACCTGAGACTGGTTACAAAAGTCTCTGCAAGCCAAAGGCAACTACAGAACTCCCTTGGACTGGAGGTACTAATCCCCTACAGCCCACAGGTAAAGCACACTCCCGGAACCAAAGAATCACTGGCCATCGGGTCCCCCGAGGGATTGCCCAAAAGTAAAAGGTCTAGTTTATTGTGGGAAATGTAGTCCTGACCTCCAGCAAGTTTCAGGCGGGTACCATTTTCCCCTGGACGTCGAAGTAACTCAAGGCTGAGCTTGCTGGCTGTTGACCAGGCTTGTTGGTGGCCAGTCAAGCTACCACTACCTTTGTTAGGCGCTCTGCCTCGAGGGAACCCCACAGCATCTTCAACCCAATGCCTCAATAACCCCATTGTCAAGATTTTGCACCTGTTTCCTCACCAACACTGTCTAAGCAGTAAAGCCAGCAAACCCACGTCAGCACCAGGCTCCCGCTTCAGTACCAGGGACAGCCAGGACAACTCTGCACCTGGGCTCTGCGAGCCAGGTAAAATTCAACCGACTGCCAGAGCCTGGTCCTGGAACCTACCTCATTTCTACAGCCAATGTGTTCCAGTGGACTCAACCTGCAAGTGACCGATTGTCACTAGTGTTTTTCCCATTGACCACAACATTACAGTTTTGCAATAGTGAAATGAACTGATTTACTTTTGCTTCTAAAATCCATAACTCTGATTATATTAATCTGATTGTCTTCATTTTGGTGTCTAAATTTATATAAAAATCTGCTTTATTTTTATAAATTATTGTTGAATTTCTGTCTAGTCGTCTCAATTACTTATCGTCCATGTTGGTACTCTGAAATGCTTAACACATGTTCCTCTGGTAAAGCCTGACTGCTCTATGCCACACTCCCAGGACCGAGCTAGGGATTTATTAGTGTGAAAATGGAAAGGACCTATTTGGCGTATCGGGAGAGTATTGCATAGTGAAGCCTAAGTAGCCGCACTGCATAATACTCCACTTTTCTCCACATACTGTTTTTGATTATATATAAATGCAGACTGCATGAACATTTAAATATGTATGTCTTTACTACATTTTTCTAGCAATTTTGTTGATTGATTTAATCTGTAACCTGAATTGAATTTGTTAATAAAACCCTTAAGGTTTTTACTGCATCCTCTCTGTTGTTTTTGTGGAGCCACATTGGTTTCACTGTGTTTGCAATGTATTTCTGATATTAGCTCATTTCTTACACTTCAAGTGACCAGTGGGAGATGTAATTGTTGACTTTACTAAGAGATTGAGATACAAGATACCCCTCTCTGTCACTTTTATTGATGATTAAGCGGAAAATATTCTCCCTTCGTTTAAGACCGCTGCCATACAGTATGTGTTTTTCTGAATTAACATTTGCAGCAGTGCCCAATTTGGTTGCCTCTTATAATTTAGAGGATGTTTTATTTATCATCAAACATCGCCACCCCTAAACCTTCAAATCAACTTTACCTCTCTTTATCTCTATCCACCCCTAAACCCTAAAATCACCCTTGCCTTCCTTTACCTCTTACCACTTTGAGCCCTAAATTCTCCCTTACCTCCCTTTACCTCTACCTATCCCTGAGCCCTAAAGTCACCCTCACATTTCCTTACCTCTAACCTCACCTTCCCTTCCCTTACCTCTACCCAAACCTGAACCCTCAAAAATTCAAACACAAGGGAACGATGGACGGAGCGCTGAAACTTTTCAGACACTCACCCCCAGTCACAGATCTGGGTTGAATCCATCATCTTTCTTTAGCTCACTTCACCACCTCAGTTCAGACCCAGCTATATGCAAATCAGTCTTGATCCTGTGCCTCATGGGAACAGTCCAGCCCGAACTGCCAAGCCGGATCTTCCCTGAACCGGAAACAAGCATCCTGGGACCGGTTTCTGGGTAACACCCTTCATCAGCCAGGCTAGCTTGAATCCAGTGGCAAAGTGAGCAAGGGACCCACGTCTGGGCATACCCTGCCAACTTAGGGCGAAAAAGCAAACACAAGGGGACGATGGACGGAGCGCTGAAACTTTTTAGACACTCACCCCCAGTCACAGATCTGGGTTGAATCCATCATCATTAGCTCACTTCGCCACCTCAGTTCAGACCCAGCTATATGCAAATCAGTCTTGACCCTGTGCCTCATGGGAACAGTCCAGCCCGAACTGCCAAGCCAGGTCTTCCCTCACAAATTCACCCCATATCCCTTTACTTCTACCCACTCATGAACCACCAAGTTACCCTCACCTCCCTTTATCTCTACCCAGCCCTGAACTCTCAAGTCATTCTTACTTCCCTTTACCTCTACCCCCTCTTTAACCCTCAAATCACCCTTACTAGGCCTGGACAGAATTTCTATTACGCCAGAGTAATTTCAGTAATTCTGCATTACTCTTTGATGCGGAATTACCAATGATTACATGATTACTCCAGCTTGTGTAATTAGGAGTAATTTGGGGGAAAAATCCTACAGCAAGAGCAAATTTAAGCAGCCCAAGTGGCCACTCGCTATTTGTGGTCTGCTGCATTTAGCATTTTTCCCAAATTCCTGAGACAAATCCGCTGACATTTTCCAGTGCACTCACAGCAGGTGATAAACGTCGGCAGGAGGGCTGGTGGGAGTATGGGTGCAGAGGCAACGGATCAGGGAGTCAGGTTAGGCTTGGGCTCCCTGTGTTGCTGCTGGGTTGCGGGTGGATTGTGTTCTTGCCCCTAGCCCCTGCCTCTCAGTAGCGGCTGCTACCGAACGGGCATGGGGGAGTGGGGGAAGCAGAAGAAGGAGGGAGTTAAAAATAAAAAAAATTAAAACCCACTTACCTGGATGAGGCCCACCGCCGCCTTTCTCCGTCCTATCCGTCCTCTTCCTGGCTTCTGTGGAAGCAGGAAGAACCAAGGCTCCCATGAGCCAATTACAACGCTGCAATGCAGCGTTGTGATTGGTTTGAGTGCCGTGGTTCGGCGCTCAGACAGGGAATGGGGCACTGGGCATGTTCTCCACCCAGGCTGTAATGCAGCGTGGGTGGAGAACGTGCAAAGTGCGCATTACATTTTGGCTGGCCTGAGACGGCTGGCCAAAATGTCATGCGCACTAAGAAGTGCCGACCACTCCTCCCTCAGCCTCTCAGCCTCTGAACAGCCCAGCTGCACCCCACCCCCAAACAACTGAGCCAGTACGTTTAAATAAAATGATAATAACATTAAGGTATTATCATTTTTTTCTGTTTTTAATTGCTCACTCAGTTAGCAGTGGAGCGAAAGGAGCCGCCACTGCTGTCTCTGTAAGTGATTTAACCTGGTGGTCATCCACACTCAGTGAAAGGAGACCCCCTATATACAGGCCTGGAAATATCAGGTACCAAGACACCAGAGTACTTGTAATGACCTGTGGGGGTATCACCCAGAGTTAACGCTGTGGGTGGGATACTACCACTCGCAATGACGGTCAGATTCAGTAGACCTCATTATGAGTAAGCTGGTAATGACAACACCACCAATTTCCGGTATTGTGCTTTGTGCAAATGACTATGAATTACAAACAACACTCATGTTTGACTCCCAGCAGAGGCATCTTAGTTTTTCATCCATCAGAGATTGAGAAACATGAATACCAGAGTCACCTGCCTTCCATCCACCCTCTCTGTGGTTAGCATGAGATGCAGTTACTATGAAGTGGGTCCTATAGATGGTAGCACCTTCCTGTTCTAGCAAACCTTCCTAATCCCACGTGCAGCTCTCTTTCAGACTAGCCATGAATGAAAAGCATTCCCTTCCATTAATTTTAAGGTTTTCTGCTGTCCTTCTTAGTTCTCGACATTTCTAATGGGATTTGCGCTTAGACGCAATTAAAATGTGGGTGGTGCTTAGTAATTACATTTGGGGTGGTGTTTTACAACTCGTATAAATTAAATAATAGAGCTTGCGAGGTGACTGGGTCACATTTCCCTGGCAGACTTTGATTTATCGGAAGATTTGCATAAAGAGTAGCTCTAGCATAATTTATTTGGGTTGATCCAAAATATTTGAGCTTTTAATGCATTATAGCTGAAATGAAGGAGATATGCTACAGCATTAAGGGGAATCTTTTTTGTATGCAGTAATTTTAGAGACCCTATCATTGAGATGCTCGGTTCTCCCACAACAGGACATCGTTTACATTTGTGAAGTACATTCCAAGGACCTTCCCAGAGCAGGTCAGTGTGCCCTGAAGTCACCCAAGAGGCGCTCCTTACTCAAACAGCCGCAGGTGGTGTCATGCATACCTCAGCTCCATTTCCTGTGCCTGCAGCTGAATACCTCGATGTTCTACGGTGACATGAGGTGAGTGATCGATTAGTCAGGAGTGGGGAGTGAATATTAACGAGTGGCTTTGGCCAGTGCTGTACTGGAATACCTGCTCAGAGTACGCAGGAGAGCTAAGGATCAAACTCCCTTCGACATCTTCGGCCAAGAAGTGACTGTGGGTCAGAGGAAGAGCCATGCCTCCGTCAAGAGCCCTTTCGGTTTGCTGCAAGAGGCCCACGAGCTCGGTGTGCGTGGCGGGCAAACCAGTCACTGTGGATGTCTTTGGGTAAGGATATTTTATCTTCGAAAAGTAGGGGACAGTGGCGGCCGTCCCCGGCTCCCCCTTCGTCCGTGGTCTCTCCCATCTCTAGAGATGGTCTTGTAAGGGGCAAATTCGTCAAGGTTGGCATTTTACTGCAATGACTTTAGCAGGGCCAGGGGTGGGCCTTAGGGGGCACTTGAAGCCAAAGGGGAGACCTGCAGTGTTAAACACCACCTGGGGCCGTATTACACATTATCACTGTTTGCACCCGGCGCACCTTTCAAAAAGTGCGCCGGGCGCAAACAGTGATAATGCGCCCCATTATGGTGCATGCGCTGCCCCCAGGGCAGCGGCGACCTCGCGCTGCGCTGGGGGCAGCTCATTCATGTGAAAACACAGAGCAGCCCCTCTGTGTATTCACAGTGCAGGCGGCACCCGCCTGCACTTTCTAAGGGGTTTAGAGATCCCCTTGCAAGCGGGTGCAGTCAGTGACTGCACCTGCCTGCAAGGGGATGTCTGGGGGGTCCATGGGACCAGCAGCGCAATGACAGTGCGTCACCTTTTAAATGGCGCACTGTCATGCGCCTCCTGAGGGCTTCTTTGACTCTGCGCCGCGTCTGTAATATGGTGCGGGCGCAGACTCAAAGGAACTCCCTCATTTGCATAGCGCACGCCCCTATGCAAAGGAGGGAACACCCTCTGTTGACAGCGTTGGTGCTTTAAGTGCGCCAGCTCTATCGGTATTATAGAAGGGGACGCAGACAGTCTGCGTCCCTTCTATAATACCAAAGTGCCCCGGGGAGCGCAAAGCCGGCGCAAACGCCCATTGCGCCCCCGGGGCACCATCTGTAATACGCCCCTGGACTTTAGAAAGTTGGTCAAAGCTGCACTATTTTAATTTGACTCTCCAGTGATGCTCAGGGCCTCAGTACTTGCGACCCAGCAAAAAGACGGGGTATTACCGACACTGGGCTGTAGTACCGCATATTTTAAACGCCATTGCAAATAATTAAACATCTGGAATGGGGAATAATTCGTGGAAACCAATTTCCACCATAAAATTCAGGGATTCCGGCCTTTTTTTCGGCGCCATGCTCCTACAGATATGACATGACGTATTTGTCTTCAGTACTTCACAAGCTGTATTGCAGGAAGATAAAGTACTGCGTGACTCAATTCAATTCAAAATAAGCTTTATTCGATTTCTTCATAGGAACCCATAAAAGCACATACATATAAAACAATTAATATTAACAATAGTTAAAACAATATACATTCTATACAAAAATACAAACAATATTGTTGCCATAAAAGACACTCCTATTAAAAAGTCTTTCTTCATCAGTCACATTCTGTAAATACCTTACCATGAACACAAACATTTATACATCACCATAAAAATCATGTTATAATAGTCTTTCTGCAGCTAATTACATTCTTTAAAAACCTTACATAGACAAAAATATATGCTCATTAGGTAAAGACTGTAGGAATAAGTATGCTGGACGACATTGCCTGAACCCATGCGACTTTAATATCGGTAGAACCCAGGTCTTTCTCTGTTTATCGTAAAATTTGCAAAATAATACAGTATATATTGTTGTCTGCTGTGACTTTTCGTCACAAGGGCACTTACAAAGGTATTGCGACCAGTCATTTATCTCTGGAAAAGTCAAAAATGCCCAATCTGAAATGAGTTAGGCCAAATCTGTCTTGGGTCCGTCCCCTCAATACATTTTAAGTATGTTTGGATGTCATAACTCACAATTCTGATGTCCCTGGAAACTCCTCTTTCCAACCAAATCAGAATTAAGTTGCCAATCTTATTGTGGGCCTCATTAAGTTACCCCTCACACTGGTATTTACACTCTGAAGGTCACGAATTCTGACAAAGCAAAAAACTGAGGACCGTTTACTTGGATAACAGAACACATGTAATCTAAAGCGTGTAGACATGGCAGAAATGTGGTATGAAGCACTATGTAATAAGAATATTATTCTAGCTATCTTTCGACTCTATGTCATTATTAACTGAAATGCATTAGAGATGCCCACTGACTGCGTGAAGAGACTATTTATCTGGGAAACATGAGGATAACTGTTCATATTTCCATGGAAAAGACCCACTGGCACTATGAAAAGATGTCATCATCTAAAACCTCAAGTCTCACTCACTGCAAGTGAGAATCGCACATTTTGAGGTCAGGTTGAGTTGTAATTCACAACAGGCAAAATGTCACACCAGACTGAAGAGCTAGAACTTGAACCCTAAATGCACCTTTTTTCCTTCATTTTTTTTACACATCTGTTTATTGATTTCATACATAGCATAGTATAAATGGTACACAACAGTGCAAAGTGGCACAAGAAATTGTGAATCATCACCGTGTAGACACCTTAATTTGCAGCAGGCAGTGCAGCAAGCGAGGCGTTCCTCTAGAGCAGTTTTACTACTCCACAATTTCGCAATCTATACACCTGTATAAACACGGTCCCCTGATTATTCGATATTTGTCTGAGCACCCCCTCCATTTATAGATTGCCTTCTCTGCTCCTGCGCAGTAGTCCATACCTCTGCGCCAAACTCTCAAGAAGAGACTCCGCACATCTCTAAAACCGTGCTATGTCTCTTTTGGCGATGAGGAATCCAATGCCCGCCAGGGATCTCTGTCTCCTAGAGCTCCCTCACCCCTCCATTATCCCCGGCAAAGCAACTTTTGAGTCCAAAGCAGAGGGTGTGTGTATGCAGGACAGTGGCTAAAGAGTTGTGTAGCTTTTGCCAGTAAAATTTTATGGTGGAGCAGTCCCAAATATTATGGTAAAAAGTTCACCTAGGGTCCCCACATCGTTTGCATGCAGAGTTTTTGGTCATACCCATCTTCCTGAGTCTGTCTGGGCTGTGGTAAATCCTGTGGAAGTAGTGAACATGGATTTTTCTAAGATTGGAAGGGGCAGCAAGCGGTCGGGCTGCCACATCTTAGCCTCCTGCCATTGGTCATTTCTATTTCACCCTGGTCCAGCTCCCAAGTAGCCCTCCAGCTCCCAAGTAGCCCTCACACCCACCAAGGGACATGGGGCATTGTGAAATGCAACTTTTTTTCACTGCTTTGCTGTCTGCAAAGAAGATCCTGGGAGCTGTAAAGACTTCAGTAGGCAATTCGACATCAACGAGGAAGCATTCTTTCAGATGCTGCCAGTTAATATAAGCAGTTAATGTAAGCAGTTAAAGAAAGCAGTTAATGTAAACAGTTAATGTAAGCAGCCGATTTTACTCGGGACGCCTCAGAGCGCTGCTCAACTACTTTGGAATCCATCAGACTATTTTAGAGAAGTTTTTTCTCTAGTTTTAGTAATTTTTCAAAGATGTTTTTATTTCTATTTCACTTTGTACATAATGGATACTTTTTTACGCATACCTTTGAACCTTGAAACTGGAGTGGCTCGTTTTTTCCTGCCAGGACTGCAGGGATCTGGGGGGGGGGGGGGGCAAACTGGGGCGCTCCCTTCCTCGCCCCTATTCAGTCAGTGCATACAATCCATACATAATGTCTTCCACATAAGACAACTGTGATTGTCAGAACAATTATCTAGCACATTTAGCTAGCTGTTCATGGCACACACTTGTCTGTGGGAAATCGCAATATTGTGGTTAACTCATCCCAGAAGTCCAGATCTTCTAGGGGATTAGGGCCAGTGTCAGTAGCTTAATTCTGGCACAGTGGCGTAACAAAGGCCCCCGCAGCCCCTGCAGTGCGAGGGTGCCCCGAGTTCCAGGAGGCAGGCCCCCTCAGCACAGTATCCTGGCCTGAGAGCTCCTGAGTGAGTCCGGAGGGGGGGGCCCTCCATGTATTTTGCAGGGAAGCCCACTAAAGTTTTGTTACGCCACCGCTGGCACCCTCTGCCGTGCACCAGTCAGCCATATCTTATAACCATCAGTCATATCTTATAACACCCATACTGAGCCATTGTATCGCCAGCCTGCGCCTGGCTAGCAGTAGTGTAAAGTCTATACACTTTCTCTTTATTGCGCTCTTCGTGCGGCAAGCCACCATACCCAACAAAAACACATGAGGTCAACACCGCAGCTCCATTCCTAGCCTGTCTTTTTACGTGTTTGCCGCGTATTGCTTGGTATATACGGATAATCACACCGTGCCCCTGTCTGTTTGCAGTATTAGGGTCAGCTTAGCTGAGCTCCGAGGGTCTTCTTCTTTTATACCACATCCCTTCTGTGCCACCCTCGGATTGCCTAATAGTGCAAAAAAATGACCCAAGTCATTTGCTATTTATTTTAATTATTTTTATTGTCACTAGTCACTTCTTATGTGATCATTAGTGTCAAAGGTTGCTTAATATCACGTCCTGTGAAGTCATAATATAATAATTAGTTCTCACTCATACGAATTCTAAAAGCCTAAGAGCTCTGCTCATCATTTTAAAAATGTGAACTGGCTTCACTGAGACAGAGATGCTTGCACTGTGGAGAGATGGTCTAACACGAAGCACTCTGGAATGTCCTGAATCCAGAAGATGGAGCAACTCCATGTCTCAAGCTAGTGCTTTACAGACCAAAACAAGCATTGGCAAAGCCAATAGGTCTCGCATATGAGAGCTATTGGTTTTGGCATTGTTTTGTAGCCATGCTGCGCGATGCTTTGCAGTGTTGCTAAAACAAATTTTTAAAAAGCGCTATGATGCAGTCAAGGCTAATGCGTTTTTTTTTTTTAAGTGCATTAGAGCTAGATGCATCATAGAGGTTTTTATTATTATTTTAGCCACGCTGCTATACAGCATGGCTACAAATCATTGCCAACGTCTACAATGCCCATGTTGTACAGCATGAACAAAAGGATATGGCAGAGCCAAGAGCCTCAAAGGCGAGACCTATTTGCTTTACCAATTGTTTGTTAGGTGCCTGCACAACACTGCTGTGATTCTGAGCAAATCAGCTAATCATTAATCTCCCCCTGCGAGAAAAAGAACAAAAAAAGGTAATTTGGCAAATTATTCCATCATATAAAGAAAGTAATTGAGCCCATGTCCATGTCATAGTGAAAATAGATTTGCAAGCAGATAACATCTGTTGTGAAAATCAAAGCAAATAACGCCTGACGCTATAAACATCAATTTCAAAGGAGAAAAGAGCCGTTTTGAAGTGCATGTGGCATAGTAAAACAACTATAAATGTCAAGAAGTTCAAGAAGGATGACAGGAAAGCAGAAAAAATAAAAGTAACGCCTCAGTCACAGCATGATCAGGAGAAGGAAAGCAATCAGTACTTGGTACATGCTCCATCCAAAAGTAGAGGAAGGGAAGCCAGCAAATGCTGGCCTATTAGAAGGCAGCAAATAAGAGTGCCAATGAAGCCACCAAATGCTAGGCAATGGGCAGGCTGCAAGCTCCTTGTTGTATCTTTCACAAGCGAGCGCGCATGCAGTGCATGTGTTGTCACATGCGAGACCTAAAAATGAAGAAACAAGTCTGAATGCAGAGCCTAACAACATGCACTTCCAGGATCTCATGAAAAAGAGGCTCTTCTGGAAGGTATTGAACTTTCAACTCAACTGTGCAGTAGGTGAGTGGAGGCATGAATATTTGGAAGGAGTAATCTGCAAAAATGTCCAGCACTCAGAAGTGCTGGAACACAACACATAATGCTTTCTAAAACTACTAACCAGTAATCAGTAAAAAATGATTATTGTTTGGCTATCTAAAGTCATATCAATATAAAAACAAATCAGAACATTGCAGGCTTAAAGCGGGAGTTAATCCGAAAAAGAGGAACATTAAAAAATATAACACAACCTGTCGGTCTCCTCTATGCAAAAATGAAAACACCAGGTTAGTCATTATTCGTGTTTTGCACCGTTGAAGCAAAACATGAGAAGCAAATATGCTGCGATTTTTGAAGATTTGCACTTATGTTGTCACAGAAGTTACTAAATTTGCCACATGCAAGGGATCTGAATCACTTCAGAGCATCTTTTAATGCACAGTCACCAGAGTTATAAAAACTGGTAGCAGAAGTTGTTTAGTTTTAAATAAAGTGCAGGACTGTCCCAGGTGAGTGCAATGTCCTCTCTCTTATAATCACAAAGCCTGCAACAATCACAAGAAAAAAATGTGTCTGATGAAAATTCGGAAACATTTTTATATGTGTCAAAGTCCTATTGGTACAAACACATTTGTCTAATATTATTAGGCAAGGGACTGGTCAAGTGCATTTGTGGAAAGGTGGTGTTACATATGTCCTACGTAAGATTTCCTATTTTGTTCTCTAGCGTTAACAGATCTTTATAAGAATGAAAATGTAAAGGCTCCTGCAGTTCATGATATAATATTCTAAAACGTCTGTCTGAAAACCAACAGCTAGACCTAGACCTAAAAAGAGTTCAATATATAAGTATGCTATCTTTGTGGAATAACACTAGGGAAGAAGGGAGCGGTTCCCCGGAAATGCTTCTTTCTCAGCCCAATGATGACAGCTATCTGCACCAAACTGGAAGCTGCCTGGTGGCTGTCCTTTTGAGAATGCATTACTGCCCATTTTCGGAGCACGATAACAGATCAATGGTTTGTGATCAGAATTCACACCAAGTTGCAAAGTTGAGGGTGAATCCCATTACACAACTCTTTCCTTTGTGAATCATTATTGGTTGCAAGGTAGTGAAGATATATCTATTGTGTGTAGGCTACAAATAAATACATAGCTTCCACAGCTGGAGACTCTGGAGAGATATTTGTGTCAGGGCAACATTCTCCTAATATCCAGAATTATCCCATAGAAAAGTCCATAGAGGGGTTGAGGGAAAATGCTCTTATATTATTACATTATAGGTTATTTGGCATAGTGCTAAGGACTCACCAAAGCCGCTTCGAAGCAGTGGTGGTCAATTTATACAAGATGGTATTAGAGTGAGACATTTTAAAGAAGGGTTTTGTTATGGCGAATTTTCAATAGATCAGCATGAGTGTTTTAGACGGGGAGGGATCATTGACAATGGGGAAGGAAGTAACTGGTAGGCAACCAGGCTTGGTCGAGGGGTTGCAGGAAAAGTACTTACCAGTATTTATTTTTTAATTGACGTTTTTCAAACTAGTTATATTACTATCATTGAAAACTTGAAAGGGTACAAATGCAAGCCATAGCCTGGTTTGGAGCCTATTAAAGGAAGTCAATGCCTTCTATGTCAGTGAAAGAAAATGTGTGGCATCCTGCTGCCCCATGATTGCTACATCTGCTCTGAGGGGTGAATGAAGATAACAGCAGAAGCCCTCGCGCTCTCTGCTATGGCACCCACAGTCAACTACAGCTTCTGCTTCTAAAGGAGAGTTACCAGGGTGTCGCAATAGAAACTCCTCACTTTTGGGTCCTCCGAGTGCAATATCCTGAACCTGGCCAACAAACAGCTTCTAATTCCTGCTGGGACACTCATGGGATGGTATAGGGCTCTGGAGTTGTCAACAGTGTGTCTCTCCTAGACCCTTTCTCCAGGATTCATTTCCAAATTAATAAATATTATTGACGTTTAATAAAAAAAAACCATGTCTATTAAAATATTAAAGTAACTATTCCGCAAAAAAAAAAACTTGCATTAATCCCTTCTACTTTGTCAATAATTAACTGTCATATGTAATTTAAAAACTGGGCGTTTTTCCTGAAAAATAAATAACAAGAACTTTCCTTGGCCATATCATGTTATTGTTTTTTAATTTTTTTTTTATATAAAGCGAACTAGACCCGAAGGTACTGGAGCGCTTTACATGAGCACCAGTTGCGTTACAGACCGACACATTCATTTTTTGTTAGGCACGGGGAGACTAAGGGGCTTATTTACAAGCCCCTTGCGCCACTTTTGCGTCATTTTTAACATGGGAAAAGTGACGTACGGGTGGCGCAAGGGGCTTGTAAATATGTCCCTAAGGGATTTGCCCAGAACCACAGGATGCTGAGACTCGAACCCTGTTCCGCAGCTTTGAGATCAGCCGCCCTAGCCGTTAGGCCACATCCTCTCCCCAACTTGTTGGTGCCAGTTCGGATTATAAAAGACTGTACAGATTTTGAAGGGGCAATTAAAAAACAGATGAGGGGCCTCTGACGTTGCTGTATCATATCACGGCTCAGTCCATCCACACTGACTGGGCTGCAGTTGTATTCTTCTGCCAGTGGGGGCAAAACGGCGAATCAGGATAAACAGAGGAGTTGCAGCAGTTTAACCACAGGCTTGCTCTCTTTACTATTGCCCTAAACTACCAGGAGCTGCAGCAGGGGAGAAGGAAGTGCTGGCCCAAAATGTCGAGGACAGTGGAAGTGATATCACACACCCGCTGCTGACCTCAGATGACATCAGAAGGTTGACCCTTTATCCTGCCCTTAGTCCCTCAATTATTTTGTATTTGCTAATGATGGGTTTGGGAAAGGTCACAGTGTTGAAGCCACAGACATTAAGGCCACTGTTTACATTCCGACTCTGCAGCTGCCTTCTTGACTGGTTGGACCAGCTCGTAGCAAGGGCAATGCCAAGGCTAGCAAAGAGAAAGACAGGGGTGGCATCTGTTCCTCCTGGCGAACCCTAATTTATATCTAGGTGCTGGCAGCTTTAACGTATACTTACAGTCGGTGAGGGAGTAAGTCAACGAGTGTGAGATTCCTTGTTAACTCACATTGTAACGGGAGGGGAGCTGCTCTTGGTGAATCCAGATTGTCAGTTTGGTGGCTGTGGAAAGTGCCAGATCTTGTTCTAAGCTCACAGGCTAATCGGCCCTGCATACTGAAGAGTAAAGTGATTGTATTTTGTGCCTTTTCTTATAGTATTTGGACAAAATTGGAGATTTTAGGATCTGAAATGCCATTAAATTTTAAGGCAGTCCTTTTGGAAAGTTACAACATGAACATCTTGCCCAAAGGAGGCAGCTGTTGTATGCCTCAAACAACGTTTTTCCGACAAAGATGTCTTCCACAGGAAGGCGCACACTGACACTGTACAGGTGTATTATCGAAAGAATGTCTTCCAAGTTCTGTCTTTCACAGGAAGGGCTTCTGGAAGAACCTGACCGTTTAAAGGGTTATAATCACGTTTGTGAGTCATCTCTAAACATGGAAAATGCCATTTAATTACACCTTTTATATTTTAATGTATGCTAAAATAACTCACTGGATGCAGAAGGTGAGTCATATTTAGAGAATTCTTATTTATGTTTAATTCAAGGGCCTTGCATTATAATGCATGCATTTGATGTTAGTGTTACGCTTCAACAAATATTTTCATGAATAATGAACTACTAGAGACACTGAGGAGCAGTCAGCAGTACATGCAACAGGAGAATCCAAGGTAACTCATCGTACGTCTAGGCTGGACTACAATAATGTTCTCTATCTGGGCTCCGACAAAGCTGCGATCCAAAGACTTCAAGTGGTGCAAAATGAGGATGCCAGACTGCTGTGTCATGCACCTAAGACTGTTTCAGTCTCTGGCTTTCTTCGAGACCTTCATTGGCTAAAGGTGGAGAATCGAGTTAAATTCAAAGCCTTGTGCTATATGTTCAAAATTAAAACTGGAGTGGCCTCGAAATATTTGCAATCTCTAGTTCAACGCTACAACCCTGCACGCCCTCTGCGCTCTGCCCTGCAGACTAGGTTCACTATCCCTAAAATCAAACTAGCTCGCATGCGTGGTCGGTCTTTTTCCTACTTGGGACCTACCCTATGGAATTCTTTACCTATCTCTCTACGCGAGGAAACCGTGTATGGTAGATTCCGCAAAAGTTTGAAGACTTGGTTGTTCAATCTTTAATTTCTTTTTTCATTTCTATCTTTCCTACCGGGTTGGCGCCGGGAAACCTCTTGGGGTAGCTGTGCGCCCTATAAATTCAATTTATTAATAATAATAATAATCATAAAAAAAGGTACGAGGTGTACTGAGGCATGGGTGCTTATCACATGTGTGTAAGTATCTTTTCTGTGAATGCAGACTGAGGCCAGCCAGAATTTACCACATGAAAGCATCCCATGTAAGAAATGATCAATTGTAGATGGGCTGGGCGTAAGGAATTAAGGAAGGGATGTTTCCTGAGAATTCAGACTGAGGCTGGCCAGAACTTACAACATATATATCTAACATGTACATTAGTGTCGGTGGTTGACAGGCATGTCTTCCTCCACTTGTCTTCACAAAGATGATGGTTGGAGGTCACCCTTAACTCCTCACCTACCGAGAGAGGGTTCTATGAAGGAAGATATCCGCAAAGCGTAGTCTGTGGCCAACTGGAACTCATCACATCAAGAGGATCCTGTGGATTAATAGATCAAAAAACACAGACTAGAGCCAGCAGATCTCAACCCATACTGAGGGTCCTAAGGATGAATGGAACGACAAAATACAGGGTGTGACTCACCATAACACATCACATATACAGAAGGTGCTATGGATGAATGTAACCATAAAATACAGGCTGTGTCTCACGGGAACCTATCACATATACAGAAGGTGCTATGGATGAATGTAACTACGGATCACAGGCTGAGACTCACCGGAACTCACCACTCATATAGAAGGTGCTACTCATTATGTAACCATGAAACACAGGCTGTGTCTCACCAGAACTCATTCAATCAATCAATTAATCAGTATTTTGTATAGCACAGCTACTCACCCATGAGGGTCTGAAGGCAATCATTACATACACAGAAGATGCTACAGATTAATGAAACCACGAATCACAGGCTGTGACTCACCAGAACTCATTACATATAAAAAACATGCTATGGATGAATGTAACTACAAATCACAGGCTGTGACTCACCAGAACTCATTACATATACAGAACATGCTATGGATGAATATAACAACGAATTACAGACTGTGGCTCAAGAGATGTTCATCACATATACAGAAGGTGCTATGGATGAATGTAACTACGAATCACAGGCTGTGGCTCACCGAAACTCATTACATATACAGAAGATGCTACTGACAAAGGTAACTAAGAAACAGGCTGTGGCTCACCAGAACTCATTACATAGATGGAAGGTGGTTTGGATGAATGTAACCACGAATCACAGGCTGTGTCACACCACAACTCGTCACATATAGAAAACGTCCCACAGAAAAATAAACTCACAAAACATAGGCTGGGTCTCACCAGAACTTATCACACAACTAGAAGGTCATATGGATAAATGTAACAACAAAACACTGGCTTGATGGTCACCAGAACTCATGACACATTAGTGATCTATCTACAAATGAAGGCTGAAGCAGACGTGAATGTGTCACATAAAAGGATCTTGAATGTAAGTATGACTGAAAACAGACTGAGAAGCGTCAGAATATATGATACCACAAAAGAAGACGTGGGCTGGTAAAAAGTAACTCCTGGGAATGATCAACAATTGAAGAGAATGACAATGAGCATCCTCCCAGTTTATCAAGAAGGATCTGGCCCTCCACCCCAGTGTTCCCAAAACCAATGAACAGTTCAGCCGCACCCTTCATTGTCTCCACCTGCACCCAGAATAGGAACTGGGAAGCCAAGCAAGACAGCAAGTTAAAAGGGAGAGGAAGAGAAAAACAAGTGCTACCTGGTGAAGTGGAAGAAGATGTTCATGTTTTAGTGACCTGTGGCTATACCTATAGTTATAGCCACTGAGCAAACACAAATTTAAATCATCCTCCATGTGCAATGTGCCACCACTTCGGCGTTGGACTCCCTAACTTGAGAATTCCTGCTTATTCTCTGATCCAGCCATCCAATTAAGTGTTTTTTTGTCTGTATCTCAGAGTCCTGCCAAGAAGCAACACTTGTTGTTAACTACCCCTGCCTAGACTTTCACACAACCCGAATCATCTTACAACATCTATATCCCCATCACCTTCGGCCTGTGCACATCGCAAGCAATGGAAGGGTTAACTTATAGCACTCATTCATTTCTCAGTGTTCACTGTAACTGGCCGCCTTTGGTGTATTCAGATCTTTGTGCAATTGAAGACCCATTCCTCCACAACCAGCTCTTTGGACACTGAGTTTTAGTGAGCATACTGCCAGGCTTACGGTGACCAGATTTTCAGTAGAAAAAACCCGGACGGCCATTGACATAGAAATTGGACTAAATCTTGGCACTGTTTTGAACAGTACCAACATTTAGTCCTACATATATATATAAAAATCAAAGGTTACAGGGACGTTATAGTTAGGCTGACATTTCACTCATACAAAACCAGAGAGATTCAGCCGTTATAGTTATCTGAGTTAACTATAACTTGCCCCCTTGCAATGCACTGCTTATATGACCTCACATATTACATCACTCATGACATGGTCAGTGAAATCACAGATGACACCTCAAATGACATCACTGATGACATCAGTGATGACATGATCCAGTGACAGTGAGTGTTTTAAAAAAGTTTATGAGTGTTAAATATATATACACTAGGGTGTATTGGTGAATCAGAGGCTGTATGATGACTGTTTGGATGGCTGAGTAGGTGCGTGACTGACTGTATAAGTGAGTGATTAGGTGTCTCAGTGAACATATGGATGAGTGACTGGTTGTGTGAATGTATCTGTCTCTCAGTTGATGTCTAAGTGGGTGTATGACTGTGTTTGTGGGTACGTGAATGGCTATATGGGTGATTGATAGGTTGACTATCTCTATGGTTGTCTGGGTGTCTGTGTGGGTGAGGAAGTGAGGAGGTGTGTGACTGCCTGTATGGATGAGTGAGTGGGTGAGTGAGTCAGTGCCTGTATGGGGTAGTGAGTGCGTGTGTGAGAAGCTGTATGGCTGAGTGAGTGTCTGTATGGCTGTGTCAGTGATTGAGTACTTGTGTCAGTATGGGTGAATAACTGTGTATGTGAAAGGCAGTATAGGTGAGTGACTGGGTATATGAGTGACTGTATGTGTGAGTGAGTGAATGTGAGAGTGGCTATATGGATGAGTACATGCTTCTGTCAGTGACTGTATAGGTGAATGAGTATGTGTTACTATTTATATGAGCAAGTAAGTGTATGTGTATGTAACTGTTTGGGTTAATACATACCTGTATGATTGACTGTATGTTTGAGTGTGTAGGTGTGTGAGTAGTTCTATGGGTGACTCACTCAGTCTGTGTGAGTGCCTTTATGGGCATATGAGTGGATATGTCAATGGCTGTATTGGTGACTGAGCATGTGTATGAGTGGCAGTATGGGTGAGCAAGCGGATATGTGTGTAGATCTATGAATTAGTGAGTGGCTGTGTAAGTACAGGTATGGCTTTGTCAATGGGTTTGTGAATAGTTGTGTGGGAGTGGCAGTGGGTGTATAAAAGATTCTATAGGGGTGTGAGTGGGTTCGTCAGAGATGATGTGGCTGATGCCATCACTTATGTCATCAGTGATGTCATTTGAGATGTCATCAGTGATGTCATCAGTGATGTCACTGAGCCTGTCATGAGTATTTTTTTTAAATAATCTGTGTGGGGGCTCCAGCCCCCCCCCCACACAGCCCTGTGGACCACCACCTCCCCAGGGCTATTTTCCAAATGGGAGGGGGGCCTCGGGGCCCCCCTCCTGGAGCCGTAAATGGCGCTGGGGACCGCCATCCCCCAGGGCCAGCTCCAGCAATGTCCCGGGTGCCCACCCCCCAGACATTGCAGTTTGCACTGCTCCCGCCATCCCATAGAAAACAAGGGTGCTCGCTTTGACCAAGCAAGAGCACTTTGCTCTCACTTGGTCAAAGCGAGCACACTTTGCTTTTTACCCCCAGGGAGCTGCATCTTAGCAGCTCCCTGGGGGTAAAAAGCAATGCCGGCTCCCTTTCTCCACCACTCTGCAAATGTGACTGCTAGTTAAAAAACCTTCTAAATTCACTAAAAAAAACAAATGTTACACTGCCGTTACAGTTAGCAAATAGAATTTAAAAAACCTTAGAAATTCACAAAAAAAAACAAAAGGTTACAGGTTTGTTATAGATAGCAAATAGAATGTAAAAAACCTTAGAAAGTCATTTAAAAAACCAAAGGTTACAGGGACGTTATAGTTAGCAAATAGAATTTAAAAAACCTTAGAAATTCATTAAAAAAAACAAAGGTTAAGGGGACGTTATAGTTAGCAAATAGAATTTAAAAAACCTTAGAAATTCACTAAAAAACCAAAAGGTTGCAGGGTTGTTATAGATAGCAAATAGAATGTAAAAAACCTTAGAAAGTCATTAAAAAAACCAAAGGTTACAGGGACGTTATAGATAGCAAATAGAATTTAAAAAACCTTAGAAATTCATTAAAAAACAAAGGTTAAGGGTACGTTATAGTTAGGAAATAGAATTTAAAAAACCTTAGAAATTCACTAAAAAAACAAAGGTTACAGGGAAGTTATAGGTAGGCTGACATTTCACTCGTACATATCCAGAGAAATTCAGCCGTTATAGTTACCTGAGATAATTATAACTTGCGCCCCGCAATGCACTGCTTATGACCTCACTTATTACATCAGACTTAGTACAAAAACATGAGTTTAAACATGTTTTTAAAAAGTATGTATATAGTAATATGTGTAGGGTAATGTTCAGAATGGAGTTTTTTTACAAATTATTTTTGGATGTGTTGGTGGTCATTAAATGTCTGCTTTTCTTTTCTTTTTTCGTGACATATCCACGTGGATCGCGACGTCATCGCAAATATAAAAAATGTAAAGAAAAGAAAAACGCGTATTAATCCACTCAAGAAAATGCAAGCTTATAAAAATACCTCTTATAGAGCCATTTCAGATAGAAAATACAATTTAATAACCTTAAAAATTCAATAAAAAAATCATAGGTTACATGGACGTTATAGTTGGGATATAGAATTTGAAAAAATCTTAAAAATTCACTGAAAAAATCAAAGGTTACACGGACGTTATAGTGAGGATTTAGCATTTAAAAAAACATAGAAATTCACTGAAAAAACCAAAGGTTACAGGGGACGTTATAGTTAGGAAATAGAATTGAAAAAAATCATAGAAATTCCGTGAAAAAACCAACGGTTACAGGGATGTTATGGTTAGGCTGACATTTCACTCATACAAAACCAGAGAAATTCAGCAGTTAGCTAGCAATAACTCACGCCTCTGCAATGCACTGCTTATGACCTCACATATTACATCCCTCATGACATGGTCAGTGACATCACTCATGACATCTCAAATGACATCACTGATAACATCATCCACAGAATCTCTGACGCACCCACTCATACACCCATGTAACCTTTCATACACCCACTCCAACTTCCACACTACCATTCTCGAAACCATTGACACACTGATACCAGTACTGACACACCCACTCACTGATTCATAGGTCTACACACACATCCACTCAGTCACCCATACTGCCACCCATACACCAACTCGCTCACTAATACAGCCACTGATATAGCCACTCATACACCCATACAGCCACTCACACACTGTCAGTCACTCATAGAGCTACTCACACACCTACACACTCACCTAGAGAGTCACTCATACAGCCATTTACTCACCTTTACAGTTATACACACGGAGTCACTTATTCATACAGATACTAACACATACTCACTCACCTATACAGTCACTGAGGCAAGCACACAATCACCCATACAGCCACTATCACAATCCCTCACTCACACATACAGTCACTCATATATTCCAAAACTCACATTTACAGCCTTTCACATATCCACATACTCACCCATATACCACTGACACATTCATTCACTCACTGACACACCCATACACACACTCAGTCACCTATATAGCCCCTCACTTATACACTCACTAACCCATACAGCCACTTACTCACTCACTAACTCATCCATGCAGGCATTCACACACCCTCTCACCCAGCCATACAGACACTCATGCACCCATACAGGTACTCAGACACCCAATCAATCACCCATACAGCCACTCACGTACCCACTCAGCAACCCGCACAGCCACTTATACACCATCTGACAAACTGATACAGACATTCTCAAAACCTAGTCACTCACCCATACATTCACTGAGACACCTAATCACCCACTTATAAAGTCAGTCACGCACCCATTGAATCATCCATACAGGCACTCATGCAGCCACTGACTCATAAATACACCTTGTTATATATATTTAACACTCATAAACATTTTAGGAACACTCACAGTCACTGGATGATGTCATCAGTGATGGGTAATTTGAGATGTCATCAGTGAAATCACTGACCATGTCATGAGTAATGTAATATGTGAGGTCATAAGCAGTGAATTGGAGGGGGCGCGAGTTATAGTTAGCTCAGCTAACTATAACTGCTGAATTTCTATGGTTTTGTACAAATGAAATGTTTGCCTGACTATAACATTCATGTAACCTTTGGTTTTTTCACTGAATATATATATATAATTAAAGCCTCCCACCCCGAAGCTTTGTTCCAAGGGCAGGAGTTTTGTGATCCATTTCCCGCCTTGGGAGAAGAGAAGGGCTTCATGTAGACTAATTTGCCCCTCATAAAATTCTGCTGTGCTGATGGCTGAGGCCAGTCAGCATAGCAGGAGTCTCTTTCATCAAGTAAACTCTGTCCCTGGTGCAAAGAGAGGGCCAGTGTGACCATGAGCCTTCACAGCACAGTGGTAAATGTGCGTGCTCATCTGCCCCCTCTCAAAACCGGGACATATATTTATTTTGGAAAAAAGTGTCGGGCACCGGGACAGTCATTGAAAAACCGGGATTGTCCGGGCAACCCTAGCCAGGCTGCCATTGCATAAGTTATTTGCCGTCTCAAAACCCATTGAGCAAATGAGATACAAACATCGTAGGTTTTGGTGAATTTCTTAAGTGCCAATTCCCTCCCTTGGAGGACACTTTATTAACTCACTGACATCATCAGGGCTAACCCACTCATTTCTACCCACTCAGGGTAATTTATTTAAATGCATGGAACAACCCCTGTATTGGTGCATGCTAATACTACAGTCCTCCCCAACATACAAAAGAAAAAAACATAACCAAATATTTCCAATGCTTGGTATGCGTAACATTATGGCAGAAAATCATAGTATGGGGCCAGCTTTCAAATAATATCTGGGGTGATTCCCACTGCCTCCTTCTGGTATGCCTGGTGTTTGTACTCCCCATGTTTCTATCAAGTCCAGAGAAACTGGAGGCACCTCACCTTGGGCCATATGTACAAATCATTCTTGCTCTTGGAGAACGGCCCAATTCACAGAATTGGGCTGTTTTGTGACTGTGCAAATGCTTTTACATATGTACAAATCACAAATTGGGATTCAGTTACATGTTACCAATCACAATTTGTGTTTGCGATTTGTTATCTGGAAGGGGTGTGTTAGGGGTGCCCCTTCCAAATACAGAATTGCAGTAGTAAGTATGAGTGTTTTGCGACTGAATTACAGTTGCAAAACATTGATTTGTTACCAACACCTCAAAGGAGGTGGCAACCATCCGCAAATAAGGAGGGTCCCAAAGGGACCCCTTCTTCTTTGTGAATGTTGAAACAAATATTTTTTTAAGAGCAGGCAGTGGTTCCACGGTCCACTGCCTATGCTTAAAAAATTAAACTGAAAAGTTACATTTTCTTTTTTACATGATTCACATTTTCCAATTCGGTAAGAATCGCAATTAGGAGATCACAATTCTAGATTTGTGTATGTGTGGCCCCTTGTGTTTGAACCTCTGGCAATATTTGAGTTCCCATCCTGCAGGGGGGTCCTGAGAGTGAGTAGTCAATGTGTTTCCTGATGGCCCATCCACAATATGCTTCTCTTTGACTGACTAATCTTCCCTGTAGGAAACCCCAGAACCTCTTGAAGTGTGAAACATTCAGCAGAACTTCCTCCACTCCTCTACTCATGGTTCCCATTGCGCCTTTTACTCTAGTATCACACCAGGGCACCAACACAAATGGAAGTCGGACCCTTCTACCATGATGTCTGTCCTTGATCATATATATAAAAACAAAGGATTTAAAAAAAAAACAAGCACATCCTCTTGGTTGTATCTATGTAGGAAAAAAGGGTGCTTATGATCAGTGAGAGAAGAGTCTGTAATGTATCAGACAGTGCTTTATTTGTAAAAAGGCAAGCGCCAGGGACCTTCTCAAGAGGCAACTGCAACCTGCACCACCCATTGCTCCTGGCAGTGCAGCCAATGACAGTACTAACACAACTACTAACCATTACACTCTTGTAAGTGTGAAAACTCAGACTATTCCAAGCTGCTCAAAGCTAAAAGAATAGTATGGGTGGCAGGTATTAGTCATTGTTGGTGTATATTGAATTACTAAACACCATTGTTGTGCTCATCTCAAAATTAGGCAGACAGCACCAGCATGTGGTGCACTGTCATTAGTGTTGGCGATGAGAATTAAGTGGTGGTGCCCAGCACCGCAAACCACCAGCTCAAATTAAGGGATCACTGACAGAATATCGATTACAAGAATAACGACCTACAACAATATCGAAGTAAAAATATAGAATGCCAAAATATCGAATCCCTATCTACAAACAGGTAAGTACAAAAATATCGAATCCAAAATATAGGGGCATATTAGCAAGACCCACGTTAAAATTATCGCCGTTTTAGCGGCAGGAAACTGCCGCTAAAACGGCGATAATGGGCTTGCTAATATGCGTTATGGATTTCAATAGAAGCCCAGGTTAGATGTCCTGCACATCTAACCTGGGCTCTATTGAATTCTATAACGCATATTAGCAAGCCCATTATCGCCGTTTTAGCGGCAGTTTCCTGCCACTAAAACGGCGATAATTTTATCGCCGGTCTTGCTAATATGCCCTATAGTTGTAAAAAATATAGTTAGTCAAAATATCGAATTTTTTAAATATCTTTAAAGTAATGTAAAATTAATGAAATAATATATATAATTAACTAAAACATACTTAAAAATACTTAAATAACTTTAAAATTAATAAATAATTAATGTAAGTTAAAAAAAATAAACATACATTTTTATTTTTTAATACATATATATATTAACGTAATATTTATAAAAAATATTCAATATTTTTAGCGTAGGATAGCGGGAGGGTAAAATTTACTATTACCACTCCAGTGAGTGCAACAGTAGGGAAAGCATTGGATAGCGGAAGGGTAAAAATTACTATTCCCACTCCAGTGAGTGCAACAGTAGGGAAAGCGTTGGATAGTGGGAGGGTAAAAATTACTATTCCCACTCCAGAGAATGCAACAGTAGGGAAAACGTTGGATAGCGTAGGGGTAAAAATTACTATTCCCACTCCAGAGAGTGCAACAGTAGGGAAAACATTGGATAGCGGGAGGGTAAAAATTACTATTCCCACTCCAGAGAGTGCAACAGTAGGGAAAGCGTTGGATAGCGGGAGGGTAAAAATTACTATTCCCACTTCAGTGAGTGCAACAGTAGGGAAAGCGTTGGATAGCGGTAGGGTAAAAATTACTATTCCCACTCCAGAGAGTGCAACAGTAGGGAAAGCGTTAGATAGCGTAGGGGTAAAAATTACTATTCCCACTCCAGAGAGTGGAACAGTAGGGAAAGCGTTGGATAGCGTAGGGGTATAAATTACTATTCCCACTCCAGAGAGTGCAACAGTAGGGAAAGAGTTGGATAGCGTAGGGGTAAAAATTACTATTCCCACTCCAGTGAGTGCAACAGTAGGGAAAGCGTTGGATAGCGTAGGGGTGAAAATTACTATTCCCACTCCAAAGAGTGCAACAGTAGGGAAAATAATGATTTAATATTTTAATAAAAATAAAATAATTATCAATACCAATAAAAAATTAATTAAAATGACTTACCAATTACAAAATATTTAATAATTAATTCTAAATACCAATAAATATTATTTCTTAAAAATGAATTACCTATTAATAAAAATGAATTACCAATTAATAAAAATTAATTACCAAATAAGAATTAATTAACAATAACTTAATAATTAATACCAATAAATAAAAATAAATAATTACTAAATTACAATTAAATTACTTCCCACCCTATTCCCCTATAAACCCACAACCCGCTCTGAATAATACATTAATACAATTAATATAATTATCAATTAAAAAATTAATAAAAATTAATCACCAATTAATAAAACTTAATTACCAATTAATAAAAAATGAATTACCAATTAATAAAAATTAATTACCAAATAAGAATTAATTAACTATTAATTAATAATCAATACCAATAAATAAAAATAAATAATTACTGAATTACAATTAAATTGCTTACCACCCTATTCCCCTATAAACCCACAACCCACTCTGAATAATAAATTAATACAATTAATATAATTATCAATTAAAAAATTTATAAAAATTAATCACCAATTAATAAAACTTAATTACCAATTAATAAAAATTAATTACCAATTAATAAAAATTAATTACCAAATAAGAATTAATTAACTATAAATTAATAATCAATACCAATAAATAAAAATAAATAATTACTGAATTACAATTAAATTGCTTACCACCCTATTCCCCTATAAACCCACAACCCACTCTGAATAATAAATTAATACAATTAATATAATTATCAATTAAATAATTATTAAAAATTAATGACCAATTAATAAAAATTAATGACCAATTAATAATTAATTAACAATGAATTATTTATCAATACCAATAAATAAAATTTAATAATTACTTAATTAAATTTAAATTACTTCCCACCCTATTCCCCTATAAACCCACAACCCGCTACAGAACTAAAACGCAAAATTAAATTAAATATAATTAATAATTCCTAAAAATTAATATTTAATTTACTATAATTAAATTACTTCCCACCCTATTCCCTATAAACCCACAACCCGCTACAGAATTAAATTACGCAAAAATTAAATAACATAAAATTCATTACTTTAAAAAATTAAAACATACATTACAAAAATAATACATACTTTTAACACATATACTAACACTTAAAACACTATAAAAAATTCGATATTTTTAACAACTATATTATGACTGTCGATATTTTGACAATCGATATTTCTTACCTGAATTTCGATATTCTTAACCACTATATTTTGGCAATTCGATATTCTGTCCATTCTATATTTACAACTCGATATTTTGGCAATTCGATATTAACAATTCGATATTATGTCTGTTTACCCAAATTAAGCACCAGTGTCAGCCCCCTTGATTTAAAGGACAGCAGCCGTCATCCAACTTAGAATGGCATATTTCATCCTCAGGCCCCTCCTCTAATCAATTGCCCAAATGGTGTGGGCTATAACAGTAAAAAAAGGGGGAGCTCTTAAGATGTTAAAAAAGTGGGTAGGGGTCCTCCGCAGGGGTAGGTGGGGTTGTGTGAGGAAAGTGAAATAAATGCAGAGGGAAAAATCTGTTGAAAACTACCTTCTGGTATACATATAAATGTTTTATTTTTCTCTCCAGTGGGTAGAAAACCAAAATATTGGCTGTAAGTCAAAACAGTCTATGAGGTCAACATGTCTCTGCATGAATTGTACCCTCAAATGAAATATGTGGAGCCATGCACCAGTATCCACTCCGAAAGTGCAAGAAATCAAAAGAAACAAGTAAATTATAAAACCAGTGATGGCTGAGAGTATGCTGGTATTCAGTGGCATAGGAACCCACCAACAAATGGAATTGCTCCACACTCTGCTTAGTGGACATGGCATGAGCACACTTTGCGTTATTGAAGTTTTTTGTCCATAGGCCTGGCTGGGAAGCACTTAGCCATACACTGGTTGTATCATTTATTTGTTTCTTTTCCACTAGCAGAGTGGATCTTGGTCATAATGAATACTTCCACACCTGCTGTTTATATGAAATTCAAGGTATGCACAGTCTTACCTGTTCTTTATTCAGGTCCAGCATTGGTCTTGAGCATGACCTACAAATCTCTTACAGCCCACATCACTGAGTCTTCAGGTCTGCTTCGATTCGATCTTGGTTGTGTTGAGAAGGACTGATGGCAGGGGGTGGGACCCGCAAGCAATGGAAGCGGCTGAGCATGTGTGAGCCCGCCGGTTGCAATGTGAAGTGAGGTACCTTAATCCATAGTTATCTGTCCGTACTGTGCAGCCCTGCAGAAAGGTAGTGCCAATTGCCATGTTGCGGCTCCCCCTGGCGCTCAGATTGCCTCACACAAAAGGAAGTATTGGTAGAACACAATCCGTAGTGGCGTGGCTCTTCACAGAAGTCACAATGGCAGGTTGGGTGGAACGGGCCAGGTGATGGTATGCACTAAGGCGCACCAGTGTCCAATGGAATGAGATACAAAAGCAGGAAGGTGACTCAGAGAAGAAGGTGCCCGATTGGGACAGCTGAAGAGACCCAGAGGCCTGTAATGAAGCATGACTTCCCTGTGCTCCAGGGTGGAGGGCAGGACGCCTGCCTTGCAGTGTAGTGAGGTTGGAGCTGGCAACACCGCTGCTGCAGGAGAGTCATGAGTGAAGCCTGTGGTTAGGAGTGGAAGAGGCTGAAGGCCTTGAGTGATGGAGTGGGGATTTGGTGGTGGTGCTGACTCCAATAGCTGATTCAGAGGTGGTGGCAACTGTACAGGTGGGCAGCTAGGACCCAGGAGCCTGAACCAGTTGTGTGGCCCTGTTGAACACCATCTTGGGGTGCATCACAAGCAGCCCTGCCAAGCTCATCATAAAGTTAACATGAGGTGGTCAGAGGAGAGAGTGACGAGGTGATTGTGACATGAGAGAGGCGAGGAGGAGATGAGAGGACAAATTGATCAGAGCAGAGCTCACCTGCAGTGACGAGGACTGCTTCTTGAATGGGGTGTCCCAAAATAGGGCCACAGAGGCTTCCTCCTGCCTCTCCCTATCACATTGAATAGAAACCCCTGGCTACTGCCTTTACCAAGAATTTTTCAGGAGGGTGGTACTATTTGAGTCTGTATTTAGCATTGGTATCTGTGAAATCTACATTAATGTAAAGGTGTGTCAGTGTCTACCATGTGAAGGGTTGA
The DNA here is from genome assembly GCA_963921515.1 of Calotriton arnoldi. Taxonomy (NCBI): domain Eukaryota; kingdom Metazoa; phylum Chordata; class Amphibia; order Caudata; family Salamandridae; genus Calotriton; species Calotriton arnoldi. The sequence goes on along the minus strand of CAWUFW010004799.1, from coordinate 1,086,767 downwards.
TACTTGGGTTTCCTCCTTTCTGCCAATCAACACAATGAGACCTGCTTGTGATGTCAGAAAGTAGTGCACGGAGGCAGAGTTGCATGTGGAGCATCTAGATGCCAGTAAAGTTGTGCACACCCAACGGCAAAAACGTTGTCAGGCTGTATGCCTCTGGAGAACATCAAAGAGTAGGCTCCTGGTATGATCCATTACATACCAGTCTGTCACATAGTGGACTTATTCACCTACAACGGTAAAGCAAAAGCCCCCTTTCACAGTAGTTGTGGTTGATTCTGGAGATACAGTGATACAGGACTGTGAAGATAAGAAACACATTTTCTGATGATGGTGACATGGGTGTTTCACAACATAGAGACAGAAGAGCGAAAAAGTACAGGCTGAAAAGTTTAATGATGTCCTGTTGGTCATAAGAGAATCCAGGGAATCTCTGGAGCAGAAGATTGATGCTGTAGCCTTGAACCTTAACTTACTCAGAGCGGATCAGGAGAAGAAGGCTGAAAGAAGCTAGAAGCAACCCGATTCATGCATCCAACTCTGACCGTGATCAGGAGGCTAAAGTACGGAATATGGATATGTAGCATATAGCGACAGTCACACCAGCAGGAACACTAATGATTTATTATGAAATCTTTGCTTTAACAATTTGTTGTAGGTCATGTGTAAGCACCCAGAAATGTGTTTGCAACATACAATGTAATATTCGACTTGTCTGTCAGAAGGTCCACAATTGTCTTCGAGAGGAGCCCTCCCAGGATGGGGGGGGCAATAATAGAGTCAGCAATGGTCATTTGGGTTGTTAACAGGCATACCTAGCTGCACAGGCAGTACCATTTTGAGGCACACCTGTCAATCTATATCTCCCCACTTCTGGAAATATCCAGTCTTCCTTCAATCTTAAATTGATTGACATGGGCATACAGGTTTGGACACTAGGCCACAGTAGTATCAGTGCTGGAAATATCAAGGACAGAGGCCGGGATGTGGCTGTTGGGAATAGTGAAGAAGAACAAGTCACAAGGAGAAGTGGGCTTCGATTGGGAAAACCTTGTCAATGAGGGCCTGCATTTAGTGGGCAGCCACATTATTTACTCTGTAGTATTGGTAATCCTAAATGTAATATATTAACATGGAATGTTAGAGGGCTGCGTAATCCATTCAAGAGGCACAAACCCATGCCTATATTAAGAGGGCAGTTATAGATATCGAACTTTTACAAGAAACACACTAAGTTAAGGAAGAGGCTAAAAAAATTGAAGAAAAGATGGGGAGGTCAGCTACATCATACATCTCACTCTGCGTTTGAAAGGTGAACACTCATATGCATAATCCCTTTGAAACAAGCAAGAGTATAAATAATCACTACGGTAGATATAAGAATTGAAGGTATATTAGACAAGACAACCTTAGATTGGTAAACTTATTTGCTCCAAACACTTCTCAAGTTTTTATTTTTGGATAAAGTGGCAGCACAGCTGTTTCACAATCAAGGGGTACCTAGTGCCTGGGGTGTGGATTTCAACTGTGTGGTGGATGTGGAGATGGATGGACAGGTTTTTTTCCACCGCTTCTGCTGGGTACTGCAGCTTTTCAGGCCACGCTACTGGTTAACGAACTGAGGACTGATGGACAAATGGAGAAGCATGTACCCCAGAGTCTGGGATTATTTGTATTACTCCCATGTTCATGTCCTACACTCCAGAATTGATTTAATCCTCAACCATCCACAAGCAGAAGAAAAAATAACAACAATCACTGATTACTTAAGTAAAACCCTGTCTGAACACAATTTACTTCAACTCACATTACTTTGGGGAGAGCTAAGCACATGTTGATTACAAATGGCAGCGCTCCTAGATGCTTCTTACAGAGAAACACTAAAACATATATTAAAGTTTTTTTGCAGAAAACAAGGGATCAGTTGATGGGGGGGCACCTTTATGGTTAAGGAATCATTCAGTTATCTTGAGAGGCTTGCGTATATGTGTAGCCCACAGAATTAGAGTAGTATTTGAAAAATACATCCCCAAGCTAGAGAGAACAAGCATTTGCAATGCAATAGGTCTCGCATTTGCAAGAGTTTAAGCTATTGGCATTGAAAATGACAATGCCTTTTATTCATCTGTTTTGAAAACTAACACAAATATAAGGCATTGTAATTTACAATGCCAATAGGTCAAACTCTTGCAAATGCGAGACGTATTGGATTGCAAATGGTTTTTTTATGCAGCTGAGTGATGACGTGCACAACACTATTTCTATTTGAATGGGCAAGCTGACAAAAAAAGAATGTTACTGTGTGCATTGAAACCGGTGCTTCTGTAAAGCGGTGGAGATGGCTTTTTATAAAGCTGGAAAGGAAAAAAGGTGTGAGAAATCAATATACAGCGGAAAGAGGTCTTGACCTCAGAGGGTGGTGGGGGAGGGGTGAGATGGTGTTGGGCACGGCACTGGAGATCCGGGAGTTGGGTTGTGGACAAGCTGACAAAAAAAAAGAATGTTACCTTGTGCAATGAAACCGGTGCTTATGTAAAGCAGTGGATGAGAGGGCTCCATGACTTCTCTGTATAGTACGGAGTACCAGCCAACATCAGCCGCACATTCAACCTTCAGGTATTGCATCATTAAGGAAAGGCATTAAACAGTTCATTCTGTTCCATCTACAAATCTGCTGTTATAGATCCCGGCCACTTTCGTTTAACAGAGGGGTGCCTGAACCAGCTACCATTCTATTTAAGCTCTTTGCTGACAAGTAAGGAAACAATGCCAGAACAAGTGTTAACCGTTCAGCACTGAGCTACAGAGTTGACACCAGCTTTAGAAGACATGGTTAATTAACAAATATAAGGGCCTTATGATGATGGCCTGCGTTTTTGTGCACGGTGGACAAGTTTAAAAATATAACTCGAAATTTCTCTAACTTAATTGACGTATGATCTTTAGATAGAAGTTGGAAACAGAGAGATGTAATCTCTGCTGTTACCGACTTGTTCTGTTTAAAGTCAATGTACTAACTCGTGCTAAAAACAGGCCCTTGGCTTATCATGATACGCCCTCGAAATGAATGCAAAACTGGGTATATGGAGGTTGGAATACTGCAATCATCACTAGGAAATCACGCTAGTAGTGACGCTACACTACAAGGTCTGAAGTTTTATGGCTGGGGTTGGCGTGAAGCGGACAATCAAGTAATAATTCAACGAGTTGCATGTGAAATGTTAATGACATTACATGCATGAAGCAATTCAACCAGTACAGATCTCCGGCAAGACGCTGCTCACTCTCGTTCGGCATGTGCGCAGCAGGAGACTGAATCAGTGCGTGACTGTGTAAACTGGACATTGCTCGTATTTGAACTGTTCGAGGAAGGTTTTGACTTAACACCGAACTGCCCGATTTAAATAAATAGCGAAAAAGATGAAACAATTACTGTCCTGATGCTTTATGCAGCGCCATGCACACATTTCAGTCCGTATGTCACCATCCTGCAAACAGCTGGAGCACAGGGAGCGGGCCACACTTGTTTACTTTCTGCAGGAGTCGGATCCCGCGGGTGGGGAGGGCGCTGTGCCGGCGGCAGATGGGCAGGGGAGACTGCAGCTTATCTGAAATAAGAAAGCCGCTGCATGGCTTGCCTACCCCGCAGATACTGGACTGCGGGGACAGCACACCTGGACCTTGGAATGCCAGGGACTTGGCATTCACTGACTGGCATGCAAAGCAACGCGCACGCCTCTTATAGCACACCACTCTGAAATAATAAAGGTGCTGCATGGCTCGCCTACCCCGCGTGGAATCCCTTTTGAAACCAGTAGTCCCCAAAGAAAACACAAGCGAGCGCGTCGCTCACTAGGGCTTGAGGACATCCCGAACTGAGCTCGCATGCACATTACCAAAGTGAAACTGCGTGAGGCTTGCGACGATGGAAGGGGGACAGGAGATGTGCACATCGCGTGTCTGTACGCGTGCACATCTCCTCAGTAAAAGAGACGCCGTACACGTTTGGAATCGAGGCAACTAATGAGCAACAGCACTTATTGAATTTCCTGCGCTGTCATCATCGGGCGAATCTTTTACAGTGATGTTATAATTATGCTTTATTTGAAACAAACCCTACCTCTTTTTGTGCACTTTGTTCCTTCGCCTCGTAAGTACATGGGGACTGCAGCCGCAGAAGCCCCCCGCCTTCAGCTTCGAGCGCATTGGGAGGATGCCGGAAGGGACAGGGCGCTAGCGGAGTCCCTCCTGAGTGAGAAACAGCGCTTCTCCTCAGCCGTGCACAAAGCGCCGACCCGCCGCCAACTCAGGCCGATGGGGCTGTCCAGCCGAGCGCGCGGTGGGAGCGCTCGAAAGTTAAGAGACGCCTGCACGTGCTCATCTGCTGTCGGTGATGTGGAGCCCACGGGGGAGGAAGGGAAAGTGAAAGTGCGTCATACGTGCATTACTGCTGAAACGCCGACGCATGCACATACGTGTGCACATCTCCTGTCCCACGCGTGCTGGAGAAGTGAGGCGGGAGCCCACCCCGCACTGGCAAGCAGTAGAGGAAGTCCGGCGGGAGCCCACCCCGCCTTCGTGAATGCCGCATGATGCGGCCGGAGCAGGATCCAGGAGCCGGTAAGTGGTGCATGCAAGCACGCCACGACTGGACAGGAGATGTGCACGCGTATGGTGCGAGCAGGAGTTGTGATAACGCCGCGAGCCGTACACGTGCAAATCTCCTGTCTGTTAAGCTTCGGCACAGACAGCTGATGTGCACGCGTACGGTTTGCGGCGTTATTACAACTCCTGCTCGCACCATACGCGTGCACATCTCCTGTCCAGGACTTGCCATACACGTGCACATGTCCTGTACCCCTTCGCAGGCAAGTCGGCAACAATAGATCTCGCTTCCGCGAGCAGCGCATGGTGCTGCATCGCTAGGCGAGACCTAAAAATGAAATATCTGGAAACTGCAGTGATCACCTCATTAGAAAGTCACACCTAGTTGATACAAGCAGGAAAGAGTATAGGGGATTGATGGAAAGATTTGGGAAATACCATTATAGCGAGTGCATACCTCAAAAACACAGTCAGGAGACAAAGCTGGCTGCCTTTTGCCATGGCTAGTAAGGAGTGAAAACCTCCAACATCACAGTAATCTTGAGAGAAAACAGCAAAATAGTACATACTTAGCCAGATATTAATGTAGCTTTTATGAAACTTTATAACTGTTTATATCCCGAGAAAACATTAACAACTGCAGAGCACCAAAAACAGTATTCTGAAGAAACTAGCAGATGAACAGAAAGGGCATTTATACACACCAATATGTCTTGAAAAAATTAAAAGATCTTTTGAAGACTTGGTAGTGATGGCCTAGCAATAGAATTTGATGTCGCATTTAGTAATATGCTAGCACCACACTTGCTGGAGGTATATGAGCTGGCCAAGGAAAAGGGGACCCCAGTTATCTAAAGAAGCATTAATTGCCACGATGCTTAACCCAAATAAAGATCCGTTGGACATGGGTTTCCTATCACCTGTTATCCATACTGAATTTGTATTATAACAATTTGGTAAAGCTATTAGCGATGAGGATTTCCAAAGACTTACAGTACTTGGTCCACCTCAACCAATTCTGTATTATGCCTAGTAGAAACACATTGCCAAATATTTGATGGATATAAACCCCTGGGGCTTAATTTACTATATTTTGACGCGGTATGCAGACAGAATATCGAGTTGGAAATGTCGACCTACACAAATATCGAGTTGGAAATATCATGATACAGAAATATCGACAGCAAGAATATTGTGGTCAAGAATATCGAATTTAAGGTACGAAATATCGTTTTCAAAAATATGGAAGTCATTAATATCGTTTGCAAAAACATAGTCAGACCACCACTTCCTTCCTGTTAGCTTAGAAATGAAAGGAAGAGAGCACCGTGGGGTCCCCCCTATAGCCGAGACAAAGAAAAGGTGCTGGGCCAAGCTCAACGCAGAGGCGTGGGGGAACATCCTAGCAGAAACAACTACACCTAACACTGAGACACCAGTAACAGTGGAGGAAGCATATTCCAGATGGGAAACCTGGATCTCCCAATCTCTGGACAAAGTAGACCCGAAAGTTACCTCCAAACCAAAACACAGACCCAAGGCGGGGGGATGGTTTAACCCCCAACTGCTAGTGTTAAAGAAAAACTGCAAAGAAATCGAAAGGGACTGGAGGAAAAAGTATGACCCACAACTTAAAACCCTCTATAAGTCAGCCATCAGAAGCTACCACAACAGTATCAAAGAAACTCAGGCTAAGTTCTTTGAGGAGAAAATCAGCTTCGCCCAGAGCTCCTCAAGGGAACTGTTTGCGGTAGTCAAGGCTTTAACCACCCCAGTCCAGGATCCCCACCCAACAGAGACCTCGGAGGAAAGGTTCAATGACTTAGCAACCTACTTCCTATCTAAAGTAACGGACATACATAACTCCTTCAGGGCAAGCAGGGAATTAACCTCAAGGTGGGAAAAGGATCAGGAGGGAGTTCCCCCCTTAAAAACCATCACCAATCTCCCTCTAGTGGAGGCTAAAGAAGTAGAATCATTGATGGGTAAAGTGAAGTCGGGTTGCCTCTAAACCCTGCCCCGCCGCACATCCTCAAAACAGTCACACATGCCATCCTTCCCCCCTAATCAAGGTCATGAACCAGTCTCTGGAGACGGGCATGGTCCCAGCGTTATGGAAGCACGCTATAATTAAACCCCTGCTAAAAAAAGCTAACGCAGATCCAGCGCAACTAGGGAATTACCGTCCCATATCCTTGCTGCTGTTTGTGGGCAAGCTATTGGAAAAGCATGTCAACAGATTATTGTCTGAGTTCCTGGAAACAAACCACTGCCTCCACTCCACCCAGATGGGTTTCCGAGCACAACACAGCACAGAGTCTGCTCTGTTGACGGTGGTGGAGGAACTCAGAACATCATTAGACCAGGGAAGATCAGCTGCCTTACTCCTCTTGGACCTGAGTGCTGCCTTCGACACTGTGGACCACCACACTCTCGGCCATCGGGGTACAAGGTACCATGCTACAATGGCTGGCCTCGTTTCTGGAGGGAAGAACATTCCAAGTATTGGAAAACACCACCCTCTCTAAAACTATGTCATTAACATGTGGGGTGCCACAGGGTTCCTCATTGAGCCCCACGCTGTTTACTGTGTACATGGAGCCACGATCTAGGATCGCCCAAGAATTCGACATCTCCATGACGTCCTATGCTGACGATACGCAGCTGGTGATCTCCTTAGACCCCATAACCAACGGGGACTCCGAGAGGTTATCACCCTGCATGGAAAAAGTCATGGAGTGGATGACCAACAGTTGCTTAAAACTGAACGGGGACAAAACGGAGTTAATGATCCTCGGGAACAAGACAATCCCCAGGCCATCCATAAGCTCGCCTGAATGCTTGGGCAGCCCACCCATTCCTAAAGAATCAATTAAGAACCTGGGTTTTTGGCTAGAAAAGGATCTCTCTATGACAACACAAGCCAAGAAAGTCACGGCCACCTGTTTCGGACTACTTAGAAGTCTTCGAAAAATCCTAGAGCGGATCCCAATACAGCTCAGGAAGACGGTAGTCCACTCCTTGGTCACCTCGCGTCTGGACTATGGAAACTCGCTATTCCTAGGGGCGCCGAAATATGTGACCTACAGACTTCAGGTGGTCCAGAATGCGGCAGCAAGGCTGCTGTGCAATGTCCCAGCTCAGGAGTTGGCAAAAAAGCACCTCAAAGGGCTACATTGGCTCCCAGTGGAGGCCAGAGTCAAATTTAAGGCACTGGTCATAACGCACAGAGCTCTACATAACAGGGGCCCTAGGAAAATCAGAAATCTGGTGTCCCTATATATCCCAAATAGGAATCTGAGATCAAGCTCGGTGGGACTCCTAAAACCAACAAGTGCCAGGAAAGCGAGGTGGGGAGGTAGATCCTTCTCCCACATGGCCCCCAAACTCTGGAACTCTCTACCACGGAAATATCGGACCTTGGATAAAGAATTGGAGTTTCGGAAAGCAATCAAAACATGGCAGTTTAAGCAATACCTCTAATCTCTGTCCAAACTCAACCTGCACCCTGTCTCTTAGCGCTGAGAAGCCTTAGGGCAGCTATGCGCTCTACAAGTCACAAATAATAATAATAATAATAGTTGTTTAAAATATCTATTTTTTAATTAGTGTTATGTATTTTAGTTTATATTTTATATGTATGCGATGTATGATTTTTTGTATAAGCATTGGTTATGTTTTTTAATATATGTGTTAAATTTTTTGTAGTTATCAATTTTATTTTAATTAAATTTTGCGTTTTTCAGTTCGGTAGCGGTTGTGGGTTTATAGGGGAACAGGGTGGGAAGTAATTTAATTATAATAAATTAATTATTATTTTTTATTTAATCATATTTATTTAATTGAGATTTTATAGTGTTAATTGTGGGAAGTAATGTATTTGTAATTAATTCTTAATTGGTTGTTAATTAATATTAATTAATTAATTGGTAATTAGTTATGGTAATTGTGTCATTTTTTTAGGTGCAGGTTGTGTGGTTTATAGGGTTAAAGAGTGGGAAATAATGTTTGATTAATTAATAATTAGTTATTAATTTATTGAAAATTAATTTATTGAAAATTAATATGGAAATTGTGTAATTAATTTTAGGTGCGGGTTGCGGGGTTTATAGGGGTAAAAGGTGGGAAGTAATTTATGTTTAATTAATTAATAATTAGTTGATAATTTATATTAATTAATTGATTGTAAATTAATTATGGAAATTGTGTGATTAGTTTTAGGTGCGGATTGTGGGGTTTATAGGGGTAAAGGGTGGGAAGTAATTTATTTGTATTTAATTATTAATTAGTTGTTAATTAATATTAATTAATTAATTGAATATTAAATATGGAAATTGCATAATTAATTTTAGGTGTGGGTTGTGGGGTTTATAGGGGTAAAGGGTGGGAAGTAATTTATGTTTAATCAATTAATAATTAGTTGATCATTATTATTAATAATTAATTGGTATTTTATATATTGGATATTATTTTTATATATTTTTGTGTGTGGGGTTTATTTTTACAGGGGTAAAGGGAGGGGAGTAAATTATTTTACTTACTTTATAACTAGTTGTTAAATACTATTAGTTTTTTAATTGAAAATAAGTTTTAATTTTCTAATACTTTTTTACAGTTTAATTTTAGCTATGCAGTGTGGGAAGTTAATTAATTTTTATGAGTTTTAATTTGTTTTTAATTAATATTTCTTTAATTGGTAATTAATTATGTTAATTATGGAAGTACATTATTTTTTTAATTTAGTTGTGAATTGTGTGGTGTTATAGGGTAGAAAATAAAAAAAGTAAATTTATGTAATAATTAATGTTTTTGTTTCTAAGGGGCCCATTACGATACCCGGCGTAAAAAAATCCGCCAGGCATGGAAGCGGCAAAAATCCGCCCGCACACACCGTCTGAACACCGACCACGCCATTACAATTACACAAACCGAAACCGCCATCGGCGGAAAAATCACACAAAATACCGCCCGCCATCGTCCGAGTCGGAGTCAAACCGCCCGCCACGGACGGAAACACGCACGACAACACAAAACCGCCCGCCCTCACGGCCGACACACCGCACGTGAGATTACGATCGCACCGCCATGAGCGCGGAAAACTACAAATATACCGCCCGCCAGCGCAAACAACGCCGATGAGAATCGACACGGCAGAAGCCATGGCGCCCACGTTCCTGCACAGAAACCATCCGCTGACAAAAACAATCGCACACAACATGGCCAACAATTCCACACAGCAAGGCACGCACAAATACACAAGCACAGTACACATCCCGAAAACACCCCCTGGACAAACAAAAACTACAAAGGCCAGAACCCCAGACACAACACACCTGAAAACAACAGACCATGAGGACACACCCACATAGGTAAGTACAAAAGCAGCACTCCCACAGACCACAACCCCTTGCAACATTGCAAACTAGAGAGGAGAGGAGAGGACACAGTGACACAGCAAGGACAGCAGCACACCACAGAAACGCACACATCACAACCACCACCACCACCACCACCACCACCACCACCAAACACCGGCACCACAAACCCCCTGCACAGTACACAACACACACCGCACCAGCACCACAAACACCATGGCACCACAAAGAATGCCCAAGTTCACGCCCATTGAGCTGACGGTCATGGTCGACGAGATCATCAAGGTGCACCCACAAATCTATGGGAACATGGTCCAGCACACACCACTAGCCACCAGAAACAGAATGTGGAACCGGATCGTAGACCAGGTCAATGCAGTCGGGACCCTGCCCAGGAACAGAGTCGAAATAAACAAACGGTGGAATGACGTCAAGAGCCTGGTCAAGAAGAAGGAGACCAAGAACAGAGAGCTGGCAGCCGTCACTGGCGGAGGGAATCCCGCGCTCTTCAAGACCTTCAAAGCGTGGGAGGAGAAGGTGCGAGTCATCATACATCCCGAGATCCTCGCCGGATTAGCAGGGGAGTGGAGGCTGGTAAGTACAAACTAATGTATACCAGAACACCGCTATGTACTCACATGCACTACCACCATGCCACAGCTCCCAGGGACAAACACCCCCATGTCCAGCACACAATACACAACACATCACACACACATGCAACAGACACCACCACACACAGCCCAAACAGAACAACTGTAAGATGCGTGGGGACATGTGTACACTCAGCCAGCCACGTAACCACCAACAGGTCCCCAAATATGCCAGAAGCGCCACAACGAGCACCCACCACACCCATGTGTCCGCCACAGCTGCACTAACCGACAAGTAACAGGTAAGTGGCAGGAACACAAAGTGCAGTGGGTGGGAGGGTGGACAGCCCAAGTACAACACACACCAGGCCCCTAGTCCCACAGCACAGCAAGGAGGAGCATCCCCCACACCCCACAGCCACGTGTCAGCCACCGCAGTGCACAACGACAGCCGAAAGGTAGACATCACGGTCCACAGCAATCGGTGTCAGTGGGTGTCCAGCCACCACCACGACCCACAACACCCCCCACCCCCACAGACCTGCAACATGGAGCACCCCCGCTTAGAACCATGTGGCATCCAGTACAGTGCACGCCCGAACAACCTGCAGGTGGGAAACTGGACAGGGCTGGATTACTGGAGGCATGAGGACCGTAACACGACCAACACATGGGACATGTCACGTAGCAGACGAACACGCAACACCGCCCACCGTCACGAACAAGTGAACACACGGACATGAACCACAGACTCACACCTCACATGACCCATCACAGACACAGCAACACCCAAGGAGCCACGTCTGCATGCACAAGCCACACTGAATATAGTACCACACGGCAGCCACTGTGCAACTCATCACACACAACCGAAACACCATTGAAGTCCTGTCCATGTAGCCCCTACTGCCTGTCAACCACACACCCCACAACTACGCCTATGTAAGACAAACAACACTAGACGCAACAGAGCGGAACAACATAAATGCACACGAACACCACTGAACCCATCAAACACACAGACACACCATGCACATACAACATACCATCCATCCCATCCGTCAGCCCCAGTCTCATGAAAGGCATGTCATCCGCACAGCTGCCACACATACAGCAGTCACGCTAAGATACATGCCCATGACCAACCATGTGCCAGAAGTCAATGAAGCGCACGCCACACTGTGAGCAACAACACACAACATGGGCCACAACCCCCGAGCACTGCAGTGATGCACATGGCACAGGGCAGCACGCACACCAAGGAGATGGGACAACTGCAATACGTTGGCTGGCACACAACCAACACTCACTCATAACGATGCGTCCAATGCCATGTCCAGTAATCACAACAGACAGCAAATATGCAGGCCATGTCAAGCATGCACACACCTCAGACCATGCACTGTCATGCTGCCACAACACATGTCACGTTCGGCACCCATGGCTCACAGCATGTACCCCAAAAGCATATTCCCTCCCAAATGCGAATCTGGGGCATGGCCCCCATGTTGCCATATGCATTCCTAAGCGTTCCATTTGAACCCCAAAAGCATATTCCATCCCAAATGCGAATCTGGGGCATGGCCCCCATGTTGCCATATGCGTTCCTAAACGTTCCATTTGAACCCCAAAAGCATATTCCCTCCCAAATGCGAATCTGGGGCATGGCCCCCATGTTGCCATATGCGTTCCTAAGCGTTCCATTTGAACCCCAAAAGCATATTCCCTCCCAAATGCGAATCTGGGGCATGGCCCCCATGTTGCCATATGCGTTCCTAAGCGTTCCATTTGAACCCCAAAAGCATATTCCATCCCAAATGCGAATCTGGGGCATGGCCCCCATGTTGCCATATGCGTTCCTAAGCGTTCCATTTGAACCCCAAAAGCAAAGTACAAACCAGACCCAGGATGGGCCAGGAGCCCGCATACACCAGAGTCACAATAAGTAGGGGCACAGCAACACACCCATCGGCATGGCCAATCCGTCCCATGCCACATGTGCACAGCACACAGTCCCATTGCCAAGCACACACAACTACAAATGGTACAGCCACACACACGCCTCCGGGAAACCCATGAACGAGATTGCACGAACTGTTAATGTCAGACGACAAATACATACTTCGCAAGGTGCAACACAATAACAAATCTCATTCTCTCCACAGGTGACGAACTGCTGGATGCTGGGGATGGAGCCAGCAGCCAGCACAGCCAGCCTACAAGCCCCCAACGAGGACACACGGATGTGGAGGATCTGTCCTCCTCTTCGGACACGGACCACCAAGCAGGCCCATCTGGTGTGGCAGGGCCCAGCCGCTCCCCAGGACCCCTCCTACCCACCAACCCATCATCCAGTGCTGCTGAACATTCCCAGCCCCCTGCTGCCACTGTCGTTGCGGCCACACCCACGGTCATTGCGGCCACACCCACGGTCATTGCGGCCACACCCACGGTCATTGCGGCCACTACCACTGCCGCAACCGCCACCATCGCCGCACCGACCACCACCGCCGCCACCACCACCACGTCTTCGCTGGCACCAGCCCCAGCGCAGGTGGTGGCCCGGCCGACTGGATCCACCCTGGGAGCCACAGCGAGGACCGTGGTGAGCAATGTGGCTAGTGGGCAGGCCGGTGGCAGCAGGACTGGTAGGAGGAGCAGGGTCAGGGAAACGCCAGCCTCCCCTGGGAGCCATGCCCTGCCTCAAATGGCCAGAGTCCTTGGGGCCTATGAAGAGGCCCAAGGACAATGGGCCAGGTCAGCTACAGACACGCGTGAGGTGCTGGGGGTGCTGAGGTCCATGGACGCCCGTATGGGCCAACTCATGGACCTCATGGGCCAGCTGGTGGTGGCGGTGAGGTCACAGCCAGGGACAGCAGCTCCCCTCCGCCACCACCTGCCGGGGCGCAGGGTCGAGCAGCAGTGTCCAGTTCCCCTGCGTCCACAGCCAGTGAGCACACCTCAACCACCAGCATGTCGCAAGCAGGCACCCCCTCGCAAACGTGGAAGGGGCCGTCCGAAGTGGAAACAGATCTCCCGGGAGGACTTCGCACGCTCCAGACGCAAGTGAGGCAGCCAGCCAGCCTTCCTTGACCACCCACTGCATTGACTAGGACTACGATCCCACTCCACACAGCCATCTGGATGGCATGTGTGTGTTGGACTATGGACATAGAACCAGTGGGTACACCCTGAGCATCACGCAGCCATGACCGACAGCTCATTGTCACTGCACGCACCACTTTTGTCATCACCTTACACACAATCACATGTCACAGTTTGAAATAAATGCACCTCTTACACAAACTGCTGTTTGTGCCCTGTGTTTTATTTGTACGGAATACAACGGCCACCTTGGGCGGAAAGGCACCTGATGCGTGGCATGGCAATGGAACCGGAGGGCCTGTAGGGACCTAGGGGTGGGAGACAGAACAGGAGCACATTCAATGAGTGTGTCACACACCCATCACACAGTACATGTCAACAACTACAAGCAATGTACACACATCGCACAGAGCAATAGGGCACAATGCCACAGCCACCAACAGTGGCATACTACCCTGGCCATGGAGCGTTGACACACAGCACGCAGTGAACAAACGGCCACCCTGACACAGCACACACACACCTGCACAGATACAGCCACATCAGCCGTCGTACATGGACACTCACCGTCAAGTGAAGTAGTGGGCGATGAGCTGCTGCCGCACATTACCAGCTTCCTCCTCTCCGCTGTCCTCCTCACTCGAGCTGTCCTGGTCTGCGGGCTGGGGCCCTGGTTGATCTCCGTCATCCACGATGAGGGGGATCTGCTTCCGAATGGCCAGATTGTGCAGCATGCAGCACGCCACCACTATCTGGCACACCTTCTGTGGGGAGTACGCCAGCGCAGCCTCGGTGCGGTCCAGGCACCTGAACCTGGACTTGAGGAGGCCAAAGGTACGCTCGACCACACGTCTGGTCCTCCCATGTGCCTCATTGTAGCGATCGTCTGCTGGGGTGCGAGGATTCCTCAATGGACTGAGCAGCCATGCCCCATTCGGGTACGCAGAGTCACCTGGGTGTGAGGGACACAGAGAACCGTTGCTATTCCAACTGGACAGGGGACAGCATCGCACAACCAGCACGCTACACCACTCCACATACTCACCGACAATACAGCCACGATCCTGTTGCAGATTGGACATCAGTCGTGGCAAGATGCTGTTGCGCATTATGTGTGCGTCATGGGCCGAGCCTGGGAACTTTGCACACACGTGGGTGATCACCATGTCCGCAAGGCACACCACTTGCACATTCAGGGAGTGCGTGTGCTTCCTGTTGCGGTACAGGTGCTCAGTGGCCTGTGGTGGAACAAGGCCAACATGTGTGCAGTCAATGGCTCCAACGACGTGTGGGATTCTGCCAAGGGCATAGAGTGCACCCTTCACTGCCGCCAATTCACGAGCCCTGGGGAAGCGGATGTACCTGTTTCGGTACAGCATCATGGCTGCCAGTACATCCCTCAGCACCTTGCTGAACATGGGCTGGGACATCCCTCCTCCACTGCCCACTGTGTGCTGGAATGACCCAGTGGCGAAGAAATGCATGGCGGCCATCACCTTAGCCGTGGGGGTGACAGCTGTCGGATACACCCTGCGGGGATGGAGATGGGGTTCTAACATGGCACACAGTCGATGCAGGGTTGGCCTGTCCAGCCGAAACTTCCTAATGACCTCTGTATCGTCCATGTCCGCCAGCAATTGGTATGGGCGGTCAATGTTCGGTCTCCGCCTAGGGAAAATGGCAGTGGACACATGTCAAAGCAACACAACACATAGCAATTTCGCATACACATCACTGACATGACTGAGCAAGCACATGAGCCACAGCCCAGCTGTCAAGCTGGGACGGCACAGCCACAATACACTTACACAGGTCTCCCAACAATGGCAATGGCTAGTGATACAGACCACTGCCATGTGCATGCACATGGGGATCTAGGCCCCAATGACTTGCGGGGCGTGCTGATGGGGACTGACTGCATATTCGTCAAGCGGCAACGCCACGGCAACATGAATGTCTGCTGAGCATGGAACTGCTTCCGAGGCTGGATGAGTATGGCACACGACGACGACGATGTGGGCACAGGCTGAGCGGCCAAAACAAGTGGGACCTGTGGCACGAGGGGATATGAGACAGTAGTAGGTGTCAGCACTGCACCCTATGTACAACACTGTACGGATCACACCTCCCGAAACATTGACAGGTGTCCACATTGACAGCCCCATGCCAAGACGGCTGTGTGCTTGCAGTCACACGTCACAGGTGAGAGGTTACATTGCACGTGCCAGGTGGCAGACGTACATAGTGGGAACTGGCATGTGTGTGCATGTGTCTCCTGTTCAGGATCCACCAGATGGGCGCTGACTCTGTACTGACCATTGGACACAGCATGTTCCGTGGAAGGCTTGTGTGTGGGATGGTGGCACTGGATGTGCCTCCGTTGGGTGGGGGGCCATGCACAGGGCGGGTACGTCGATGATTGCGCATTGTTGGTCACGGTGGGTGCACCCACTAAGATGTGTTGCCCTGTGTTCAATTCCTATGTCCGCATGATGATGGACTGTAGATGTGGGCAGACTACACATTGGTCGATGTGCTGTCTATATGCATGTGCCTTCACACCAGGCACAGCTGCCCCTGCACATGTGACCCCTGCTGGACTCGCTGCTGGGTCTGTGGAGCTGATGCACCTTCTGTGCGTGGGGCGGACAGCTCTCCTCACTTCCCTCATTGCGCATGTCATGACTTTGCCGCAGGTGACATGGATCATGGAGGGCCCACATGTACGTGTGGGTAGGCTACACATGATTGTTCACTGGTCGCCACCCCCAGTCAGTGTTTCGAATGGGAAGGTTGTCGTGCTGGTGGTATGTTCGATGTGGCGGATGGGCGGGCCTAGGTGCGGGCTTACATTCCGGACATGGGGGTAGTTGGATTGGCGACTAGTTGCAGTACACACTGGACACGTCTCTTCCTTTCCACATCTGGGTCATCCCTTGTACTCACTGACAGTGATACAGTCATCTTCGCCCCAGCCCTCATGTCCTCCCCTCGCTCCCCCAATATGCATGTGCACCTGCGAGGCTAGCGCTTGCACAGGCAGCCCCAAGCTCGCACCAGAGAGGGCAAGGAGTGTATGTGTGGGTCCAGTTGCACGAGTGGGCTGTCTCAGGGTATGATGTGTTGCGGGACGCCGTCCACCTGCGTGGTGCCCCAAATGGAGACCCGGCCTGCATGGACTATGCATCACAGTCTTCGCCTTCCGGATCCGCCACCTGCGACACCCAGTGGCTGTGGCTGCCCTTGCGGCCATGCCGCGTCCGTCTGTGACTGATGGCCCACACATTCACTCTTTGGCCTCTCTGGGGAGGGCTCGGGGGTGGTGGTGCACGCGCTTCCACTTAGTCGCAATGGCATGTGGCGTGGTTGGTATAATGGGCAATGGATGGGATGGTGCGAGCCACCTCCCGTGACGTCAGTGCTGCTCGTGCTGTGGTGCGTCCCCCTACACTTCCATTTGACTTGTGCCATGCTAGACGTTGAGGTTCTATTGCCTGCGTGATATGACCAGGAGGAGCGCGAGGAGACCTCTCACACACCATGCTCCACTGCCATCCCGTGCCCTGTATCGCCTGTGCGGATTGACTATGTTGGGGTTACACCTGGTCGACTGGGGCTGTGTGTGCCTTGTCAAGGGGCATGGCGGGCGCACAACAGGATCCAGCTTGTCCACAGAGGGTGGGCTGAGGTGCGCCTGGTACCACTTTGTACGTGTGCCCGGCTGCTGTGCACACACGTGTTCACTCCCCCCGACAGGTGTCCTCTCACAATGCCCAGGGAAGCGGTGGTGTACTGTTCATGACCCCTCCCAACACGGCGTGCTCCAACTTGGCATGTGCGCATCTACCCGTCACACCCACCCACCTGAGCACTGCGTCCATACGACTTCACACGACACATGTGTGTCTTCCACAGTTGTGCTACTCATTTGCGTTGACATCCAATACCAGTGGACTACATGGTCATGTCACGACTGCCGTGTACTTCACATACTCTCATCCTCTCTCATTCGTACTTGTGAAATGAGTCAGCGGAGACAGTTTTGGTTTCAAACATTATATTGAGTCTTCTGTCCTCTGTGATGCAGTATAGTGGACACTACTGGCAGCGGAATACATGTTGAGGATATACTGAGCATGATTGCAAATGGGATAGGGTGTGGGGTTACATGTGATTGGCTGTTGCATGTGGGATGTGGGCTTCAGAGTTACATCTGCTTGGCCAAGGCTGTGCTAATGTACATTTACGTATAGCTGCGGAGCTGCGGACTTTGACACAGACGGTATACATGTAGCCTACCAGTCCGCTTGGCATCATGGGCACAGTCCATCTCAGTTCCATGTGACAGGTTTGCTGCGGTTGTTCCTCATGCACGCGTGCATGTGAGATGACATCAGGGCATGTGCTTGCGTGCATGCAGCGGCGTGCCACTTGTTGTTGCAATGTGGTGGTTACTGGACATGTCACAGTCACTGGGGTCGTGTTGTTGTTGTATGCACTTGTCGTCCATGCAAAGGTCCTGGTATGGGATTCCCGGGGCGGGGGTGGGAGGGGTGCAGCACCCACAGACTCCAGGCGACCTATTCATGTCCACTGAGCGGTGTGTGTGTCCATGGGCGCTGGATCCATGTCGTGTCCTGGTTGTTCGTGCAGTTCCGTCCATGTGGGTGCGATACACAGACCCCATGCCACTGCCTCCCACGATGCATGCGGTGTTCCTGGATGTGATGGGGAACAGTGTGCATGTCCCGGTCATATCCGATGTCATGGCGATGTCGTTGATGGTGTGGTTACAGTTGCCGGTCGTTTGGTATGGCTGTTGTGGTGGTGACTGGCCAGTCCGTGCGGAAGCTAAGCATGGGTGCGGGGTTGGACATCATAGGTCAATCGGGGAACCTGCGTTGTGGTCCGACGAATTTACAGGTTGTCAGGTATGCGATGCCGTCCAGCAGGGCTTCCATGTCATTGGTGGTGTACATGTTTGCCAGCCAATGTAGCGGATGGTGGCTGTCAAGGTGTTGTTCGTAAGTTGTCCCTTGGAGGACCATGATGGGGCATGCTGGGTGACATTCGATGTAGCTGTTCTCGATGATCCGTCGTGTGGAGGCACAGTGGTCCCATTTCAGTGCGGGTGCGATGTTGGCCACATACGCCATGCCCCCATAGGCAGAGCAGGCCTTGTCGTGTGCGTCCAGAGGGAGGAGTAGTGGTAGCAGGTCCGCCTTTAGACATGCCGGGTTGGAGAGGCATATCTCCACGGGATGCTGGTAGGGACACCTCCGACAGTAGAAGACGGGCATGACGCAGCTGAACAATGTGATGCGGTAAGTCAGTCGGTAACTTACGTTCAGCAGGGACAGGAGATCGCATCCCAATATATGTAACAGGTTGGTTTTGTACAGCTTGAGCTGTCCGGCGTAGTTGGGTAGGTGTGTTGCGGTTGCCATTTCGCAGCGGTGCGTTGTGGTGGCGTGCTCCGGCTGTGTGTGCAGTCTGCAATGTGCACGCTCCGAGGTTGCTGTGAGCTCTGTGTAGTCGTAGGGAGACAGGACTTGTGTTCTGTTGGCTTGTTTGGAGGACACGGGCCCTCATCCCACATGCTTCTCAGACAGTTCAAGGTCAGTGATGTGTGACTCCTTCCAATTAACTTGCATGTGGCCGACATGGGGGAGTGTTTTCTTCTTTCTTCCCCGTCCGTTGTGTGCTTCTGTGATATGCGCTATCTGCCCTGTGGTCGGTCTCCTCGGCATGCCTGTGTTGGTCTATTCTTGGACAATGGCTGTATTCACCGGCTTCTGTCGTAGGGCTGTGGTTTCGGAGTTGGAATGGAAGGTCATTCAGTGCTGTCTGCTCTCCCTTGTGTGGGCGGCAGGCTGCCTTTCCGCTCTGCGTTGGGCCTTGTGTGTGAATGTTATTCTTGGGCCACCTGTTGTCGGTCCCCGGGCTCTTTGGTGTTCCGTTTTATATGTCTTGTTCATATGTGCAGGGTGGTATGGGTGTTTCAGTGTGGTACTGGCGTTCCTCTTCCCGAAGGGGCCCTGCTTCTCCTAGTTGGTGTTGCCGCCGCTGTGTGCTACGCCATGTTTGTTACACTGGGGTGTGTCCTGCTGTTGCGTGACTTCACTGACATGTGTGCGTCGGTTGTGTGGCGTTGGGTGTTGTCCGTGAATTGGGCGTTGGGGACATGTCTGTGGCAGGCCTGTCACGTGTCATGTGCGTTCGGGGTGGGGCTGATGTGTGTGCTGCTTGGTTGTGTCCCTGTGTCTGTGTGCGACGCATGCATGGCGCTGCGGTTGGCCTCTGCGTTGTGCGCATGTGTGGCGGCGTCATCGCCGCTTTGGGGCCGTGACGGGGTCGTTGGTTCCTAGTCCCAGGTGGTGTGTACACATGTGTTACGCGATGTTACGATTTGGCCTGTGGGTCATATGTGGATGCAATGGTGGATGTGTAGTGTACACGCGCTGGTGGGGGTTGTCCGCTTTTTCCGCCCTTGCACTGTGTGCGCTGTTTGCGTGCACTTGTTGTGTGTGTGCCTACCTGCGTCTCCGCGGTACGTTGCGTCCTTGGTGGTGCATCAGCAGGAGCATGGGGAGGGCCTGCAGTGCTGGATTCATGCTCGGGGAGCCGCTTCTTCGTTGTCCGTGCTCGGCGTCCGTGTTACCGCTCCGGTTTGTCGTACGGTATCTCTTGGCCGTGGGAGCCGTTTGTTTGCGGCATCGTAATTTATACGCCGGGCGGGACGTGTTTCGTCGGACGGTGTGTGTCAATTAGCTGCGCCGCTACGTGTACGGACGCACTTTGATGGCGGACGGTGTTGCTGGCTTGCCGGCGGTGTTTGGCCTACTTTTCCCATCGTAATTGGGCGGGCGTGTGGACTGCTGCGTGCCGGCGGTAACTGGTGGTTTTTGCATCCGCCAGCACGGCAGTTGTGCTTCCGCCCGCCATCGTAATGAGCCCCTAAATAATTTGTAATTCAAAATATTTATTTGTTTGAAAATCATTTTTTATTTTATTTATGTTTAATATTTGTAGGTATTTGTCATATGTATTTAACATTTTAATATGTTTTTATTAAAAAAAAATGTATTTACATTTTTAACATATTTATATATTTTTGTATTTATTTAGTTTTTTACATATTTTGTTGTTAATATTTTGTTTGTTTTTAATTTTGAACTTACTAGTGCATCAAAAAAATTGATGCACCGGCTGCGCAATGGACTTGTAAATTAGGCCACACGTTATTATATATGAAACCAGAGGTCTCCGACCTCTTCTATAACAAGAGCTACTTTTGATTAATGAAAGTCATCCGAGCTAATAACAAACATAACAATTGTTACAGTAGATACCGCGTTACACAAGATCATCAGATTATTTTTATTAAGTTTGCATACTTTGACCCCAACTGATGTAATTCCACACTTAAGCTTCCCTGCTCTTTTCTCTCAGCCCAGAGTTGCACACATACTTTGGCTTACAGTGCCAGGCCCCACTGCTCCAGGTGGCTTTGCTGCGTAGTGATTTGTTATGTTGTGTGCTTCATACTGTCAGTCTCATTGAGTGTGTGTTCGAGCATGGAACTTGCCATTGGTTAGACTGGTTTCTACATCAAGGGTCTGTAACTTAGCAGTGCTCCTTCCTGTGATATACGTAAGTCGCACTGTTAAGGTCCAGATCCTTTGATTCATGTACTATGCTAGATTCTATGTCAAAGCGCTACTTCCTGGCAGCTGGAGAGCTACTGGCAGCTCCCAAGCTAGAGAGCCCTGTATTAAACAATGCATTTCTGAGGGGAACTAAACCCGCTGTGGCCTCCATAGATATAGAGAAAGCTTTTTATACTCTTGGATGGAGTTTTTTATTTCTGCTAGTAGAGGGCAAGGGATTCAGAGCTGAAATTATCTAATGGATAAAGCTGCTTAATGCAGCACTTTCTGCCTGTGTTGAAACAGCAATGTGAAATCTGAAGCATAGGAGGTGAAAAGGGGATTCAGACAAGGATGCCCACTCTCGCCTCTGCTGTTTACACTGGTGATGGAGCCCTTTGGCTGGCACAATCAGAAGAGTAGATGGTCAGGGGAGTCTCATTTTTCGGACACTGACACATCATTTTATTATATGACTACAATGTCCTTCTTTTCCTTAACAACCTCACCTAGGATCTGCATTCCCTGTTTGAGCAGCTGGACTGGTGTGAGCAGATCTCAGTCCTCCTTATTTCTGTTTCAGAAAGGAGCACCCTTAGATCAGATACTTGTACCCTTACAGTGGGCTGATAGAGCCTTTAAATATTTTGGAACATTGGAATTCTATAAGGATGCAGATATGCCAGAAGGCAATTTAGGGACCAATGAGGAAAGAATTTACATTTATCCAATTTTGGAATAAACTACCTCTACCTACAATGGTCAAAACTGCACTTTCTAAAATATTAAATCTCCCTCTGCATTTATACTTTTTTGCAAATGTGCCAATAATAATAACTAGGCCTAAATTTAAAACGTAAAACACACTATTACTGGTTTTAGCGTGTGGGGGGAGGAGGTAGAAATAAAATAGTTCTACAGGAATTGCAACTACCTGTGCGGGGTGTAAATGTAATGCCCCATATTTTGAGAATTAATACATTTTGGCACAGCAAAAAATAGGTAGCCTGTTGGTGCCATGACCCCCCAAGAGGAAGAGCTTGTGTTAATCGGTGGCTCTGCTCAAAGCAGACATCTTGTGACAGCAGTGTTGAAGAGCAGTACGATTATATCGACTCAATTCAAACATCTAACGGTGGACAGACACTGCTGGAAAAATATTTGACTCGAACAAAAAACCTGTGGTTTATGCCTCAGTCGAATTGTGATGTCTCAAGATGCTAGAATTGATATCAGAGACTTATATGCAGAGCACAAACTCAAAACATTTGTTGAACTACGACAATCAGTAATCTACAGGTGGGCCAATTGTTGATCTAGGATGCTATTACCCGGAAAGAAAAACAAAAATGGAAATACCACTATGCAAAACAACACACATATCCATACAGTTAGTGTTGATACATGGCAAGAGCGGGAAATCCACTTCCATGCCATATCGTAACATAATTGAGTATACTAATGCTGTAGCGGGAATCAGTTTAAATAAAATTCCAGTTCACCATCATAAGCACACAGGACTGATCCCCCTTCCGGTGTTGCGGACCAACAGTTCGACAAACCTTGCCCATTATTTTTTAGAAGATCAGGAGCAAATTATTACATACATATTAATCACAATCTCTATCTAAGTTCAGTCAATAATAAGAAATTTTAAAGATTGTAAGGGTTTTATTATTTCAAAGTTTAGTAGATAGTCTTTATTCAAAATCATAAGTTTTATTCATAATTGTCCCAAAATAATCAATCTGTTACAGAATTGATAAAGATTTGACAAAGAAATAATGGTGAATTCAGTCAAAATACAATGAATTAAGCGTTTTTCATAACGGAAGAAAATCCCTATACTAAGACGAAAGGTGACTGTAGGAACCCTTAAAGAGTTCAAGTTCGAAAGAAAGTGAGATAAAGCATAAAGTTCAAGTATCCAAAGGTCATCATTCGATCAAATCAGAACTTCCCATAAAGAGACTTTCACGAAACTCTGTAGAATCTCAAAAGTAATAAGGAATAAGCAAGGGAAAATGTGAAGCAGCAGTAGCAGTAGCAACCACAATCAATGGTGTAGAAAGAGGTTCTGGAAATAAAGGGCCTCAGGAACAAGAAAGTGTGTCTACTCTAGGAACTCAAACTATTATAAACAGTCAAAATTAATGTTGCCGTTAATGTTGCATCTTCTCCTCCTCTCGTCCAATCATCTTTCAGGGTTCTTCTTGGGAACAGGTTTACTCCTTTCCTTATCACAAGGGCACAATAGTGTATAGACCGTAATCTTCAAGTGTGCGACTTTGTTATTTTTTCGTCTGATTACACATAAAGCATTTCATTCAAAACATCCTTTCCCATGAATAGGACTAAATTTCTAACTTTCTAATGAAGCAAAAGGTGTGTTAGCTAAGAATGAAATATGTAAAAACACAACAGCTGCAGTAACAAAAGAACATTATTTTCCATGTCTTCATTTCTTGGGAATAAAATAAGTATGTTAAAAGAGGAGTTCTGTGTACGCACTTATTCTACATTCTACTTAAATGATCAATTCTAAACAAATATTCAAACTCTCATTGTATAAGTTGAAACATTTTGCAGATTTATATGAAACATTTATTTAATAAAACATAATTATGTAAAGGTCAAGAATTTTTATATTTGATGCATGCATCAGCACGTTTTAGTCAAGCTACTCATTAAGCAATGCTGCTTTAACAATTTCGAGGCCTAGTACGTGTAAGTGTGGCTATCTACTATGTTTATGCACATTTTTAAGCACATTTTTTTTTTTGTTTCAGTCTGCATGTTAATATTGCAGAAATGTCATTACTCTATTATTTTGCGTTTTGCTAAAGACATCTCATCACTAAAATGAACCTATTGGGTCAGAGAGAGATTTGGGAAACAGACAAGAATATAACATTTAATGACAAAGGGTGAGCTTGATTAATGAGCACCCCTCCGAAATTTCTAGCAATCCAAGGTTTATTTTTGTTCCAATTTAATCTGCATCACAGATCTTACTTGACAATACACAGGCTATTTAAAATGTATGTTATGTATCAGGAACTTGCCTGAGATGTTCTGATATGGAAGAAGACCTGATGCATTTGTTCTGCAACTGCTCTGCATTGAGCAACTATTGCAGGGCAGTCACTGACATACTATCGTAGCTCACTGGGAAAACAGGTCTGCTGAGACCCAAGATATGTGCTCTTGGATTGCACAATAGGCTGGCACGGCCCGCGGTAGGAGTGCCGGTCGGGCGGTGACGTGGGGCGGGGGAGGGGCAGGGTGGGGGGTAGAAAACTACGGATTAAGGCCGAATACAGGTAAGTAAACATTTAAATAAATCAAACAAATTTCGTTGTGAGCGCCCGACCGGCACTCCTACCACGGGCCGCGCCTGACAATAGGACTAAGGGAGGGAAACTAGAATCTAAATTTATTGACTTAGCATTACTGCTGGCCATATGCCAAATTTCATGGCCTGAAAAACAATAAACGGGCCTCAGGTGGGAAACTGGTTGGAAGAAATGGAAAATGGCCCCAGGCAGAGAGTGACAAATTAATTGCTTAACAAATACAGGCGCATAAACCTCTTGAAGTATCCGTGTTGGACATGTTAGTACTGTCACTAAAAGGCAAAAGTGATAATAGACCCAGTAGCTGTGGAAGCGGTAGCTAGCTATTATTGGTTGTAGGCACATGGTATAATATTCAGTTAGATTCATTACTAGCAACATGATTTATGATCGTGTTGCGTTGCCCTTGCGTCACGCAAGGTAGCACAATGGCAACACAACACTAAAGTCACATTTACCAAGCAACGCAAGGCCACCTTGCGTGGCCCTGCGGTACTTGGTAAATTTGGAGTAACACAAAGCAGGGCAAGTCACTGCTTTGCGTTCTTCTGCGCCGAGAGGCGATCCATGGGTGGAGCGTGGGTGTTCTCACTCATCCACCAATTGAATTTGGTGGATTCCCAGATTTACCATGAGTGGTAGTTCTGGGAATGCGTCAAAATGCTATACATTCCCACGGGAGGCGTAACCATGGACGTTATCTGGGGGTAGTAAGAGTTCACAGCTGTGACCTCTAGCTCGCTCCCTGCTACTCCTGGCACTTCCTTTGTGACACCTGGCCTCAGAGGAGACAAACATTTTGACACAGTATGGTCTCTTCCTCAGGTCAGCAATACAGTAAATTCAGTAAATATATTCCTTTGACATTTTATTCAAATATTTGTGGGTAAACAGTGAACAAAGTGAATTTCATTAAGTGGTGCCTTTTTAGTGTTAAATTGGCTTCCTGAAAATATTTAGGGCATGGTAACCCATCAGCCATTCTCCATTGATGTGAATAAAATCCTTAGTTTTCCTACTGCATGCGCAGGTGTAGCTATATGCTCACAGAGAAATAATCTGAGCAACTTGCCCTACACACAAAATACTTCTCATGTGCACCACACTCCATGCACATTTCTCCAGAGGTGGCTGGTAATCCTTGAAAGTGGTGAGGCGTAATACTTCCCACAGGTTCACCTCATTATTTTCAAAATTTGCCTTGGGTGCCCTCACACACTTATGTACCAATACACTCACACTCACTGTTTCTCACTTAATGAATGCTCTTGCACACACTCACATTTTTGCAATTACTGACCCTCACTCACAACTACTTGCGTACAGGGGCTCTGATTTGAACTCCTGGGGTAAGGGTGTTCGGCTTTAATAGTGCTTCTGTGCCTGTTGCAATTGCACCATAAATAGAGACACCCCTGACTCACTCCCACTCCCTCTCGCAATCTTCCCCTCACTCACTCATTCTAACTTAGTTACACCTCTTTCCTCACTCTCTCGCTTGCCCTTATTCATTCTCACTCTCGCTCACTCACTGATTCTCACTTTTTCATTCTCTTTGACACCATCAAACACATATAAATAACACACATTCTCACTCAATCTCATTCTCTCTCAATCATTCACAAACACACTTTCACTCACACATACACAGGGAAACAACACTGATTATTTATTTTTACTTACTTTTCTTTTTTTGCTGGCAACTCAGAGGTTCCATGGCATCAGCATAGCAGGAATCCGGTGCTGGACATAGGAACCAGAAAGCCATGCTTCCTAACTAGAAGCCAGACAGAGCAACAGGGCCAGGCTTCAGAGGAAGACCCTCCTCATTCCCTCTCACAGCTTCTTGATAGGACTGGAAGCACAGTCTTATCACAAGCTGTGACAGTGCTGTGGATCCTGCCCCTGCTGCTCTGTGTAGCTCCTTGTGGGCCTCAGGGATGAAATGATGTGTGCCCTGAGCAGATATACTGTGCTGACCGAGACATGCGCAGTATGTCTGCAAAATTAAATGGATTGTCTTTGTTAGGGGATCGTAGTTGAACTATGCCCCTCAAATGCACAATCCAGACATCCATCTACAAAGTGCTGTGCTTTTAAACTACACTCTTTATCTGAATCATCACTCAGCCCCCTCCTCCTGTCATCAGGAGCCTGGTGGAGAGGCAAGAGGGCTGACCCGCATACTGCAGCATTCATGTAAACACAAAGTTATGCTTGCATGAACACTATTAAATTAAATTAGTACAAGTGTATTAATGTAGTTTAGCAGTGGCTCCTTGGGCTCACAGGTGGCAGGGCTACACCCTGGAGCCCCTGAAAAGGAGCCACCCCTGCATTTCTCCATCCAAATGCTAGCATTGCATAATCTTAAGTGCACATTATCTCAATGTCTTAAGCATTATTACCAGTCAATGTGTGGTGGCAAAATAACATTACCAGCACTACTCTGGTTCGCACACATGACAGGGAAACACTAGTGACAGGTTACATGTCAAACGCATCCTTTTTTCCACCCAAGCACTCTCACAGAGTAGTATGCTAACCATCAGTAATCGTGTCTTGGCACTTCAATTGGCGTATGAAGCACTACATAAATGTAACTACATTACAATACAATATTATGTTCACTGGACTAAGGGTCTGATTTAGATCTGGGAGACAGGTTACTCCGTCACAATGGTGAACGCTATCCTGTCCACCATAATATAAATCCAATTATATCCTATGGGATTTATATTTTGGCAAACGGAATATCCATCACTGTTGTGATGGAGTAACCCATCTGCCAAGATCTAAATCAGTCCCTTAGTGTTTGTTACTGGAAGTGTGACAAAACGCAGTTATAATTTTTATGGACTGCATATTGTATTTTTTTTATTCTGTTAGTTCTATGACATTTATTTCCAAAACAAATGACGATCATATTGGGGCTAACTATACTCATGTTACACTGCTGTTCAATGTCCACATAGAAATTATCCCAAAAAAATAGAATCAGACCCAAAAGAAATGCTTGATATATTGGTGTTTAATAAACTCCCTAAATATTCTCTTAGTTCTTTGTGGAGTACCATTCTTCTTCATAAAATTCTCTAGTCATGTGTGGTGTGACTGTCACTTTGAAAGTTCTTTGGCCCATGTTTAATATTAGTTCTACTCTTTGAAAGACATCTACTACAAAGTGGAGTGAGAGAAACCTTCGGAGGAAACATTAATCCATTGTGTATGGTTCATCCTGAATCCCCAAATGACACTTAGGGGAGTTGTATGTGCCCTTTGATGAGCCTTTTAGCCTACTGTGGCGTTAGTGGTGAATACAAAGCAGTGTGTAGCTCTCAGTGGTATCAGTGGCACCACCTAAAATTCATTCTACCATTGAAGACTTTAGAGTATGGTTGTCCTTGAAGGACTATTTGATTAACACAGGTTTATGTTCTAGATCAGCACCACCAGGAGCGACGAAGTTTCGCATTCACGGATGCTCTGGAGTGAAAATCAAAGTTGCCAATCAAGCTAAGAATCGGAAAACCCCAAAAGGTGCCAAGAAGTGGCCTCTGAACAGAAAGACTCTAGTATCAGTAACCGCCATTCATTCCAGCTCAGAGATCAATGACATCCAAGTAAGTGGATCGATTGGTGTGAGTGAGGTTGCAAGTGAATGAGTGATCAAGCAAAGGATGAACTGAGTGAATAAGCCACTGAATAAGCAAGCAAGCAAACAAGTGAGTGATGGAGAGAAATAGCAAGTAAGCTGATGAGTGAGTGCGAGTAATAGGGTGAGGCCCTGATTCACAAAGAGCCTCCGTACTCGAGGCTGCGGCTACTCAGTCATAGCGGGATCTCCGCTCTAGTGGTGGGATCTCAACAATATGAAACTGCAGTGCAGAGATCCCCCCATGAGTGCAGATTCCCGCCACAATTGAGGAACCTCCGCCACGAATGTGGGGCTCTTTGTGAATCAGGCCATAGTGAATAATTGAGCAAGCTAAGGAACCATGAGAGTGCCATGTAAATGTTTGAGTAAAGGATGCAGCACCTGACTGAACAATTGAAGGAGAGAATCTCAATGACAAAGTGAAAGAATGAGCACAAATTATGAACTGGTTCACTTCATTGAGTGAGCTTTGGCAAATTTAAGATGTACAGGTGTGTGTTAACTGCTAATAATGCCAAAATAACAGCACTAAGGTTTGACGTCATCAACAGCTTTGCAAACATTTCAGACTGGTTGCCATCACCTCATTTCAGCTTAGCTGGATGAGGGTGGTGTTCATACTCCATGTTAATACAGTCATTTATATCTTCGCTGAGACAAAATGGCTGCCAAACCTGGTGATTTGTTCTACAAAAAACTGTTGAAAATTCATCCAATGTTACCCACAAAGAGAGAGGGAAAATTCCCCACACTTTTCATACCCTTTTTTTCTTCTTTGAAGATCATAAATGTTGGCCAGTATGAGGGAGCTGTGAATCATAATACAAAGTGGTCAACGTGCTTTATCACCCCAGGAAATTTTAGTACCTAATAATTTTGATTGCTGTTAACAACTCTTCTTTTGAATGTGGTTGTGTCTAATTTGATCGCAAAACTCATATGCTGCATAGTCAACATTTTCCCAAGATCTTCCATTATTGTAAGAGTTCAGAATTAAAATATAAAACCTTAAACAAAGAAAGTTCCAACAAATCAGATATTTCACTTAAACATCGTCTCCCTGCATTTTGAGTGCATCTAAACCTTCGTAAGGAGGAGTTTTTGAACATTAAGAATGTCTGAAACCAAGTGGTGATGCAGCAGCGGCGTAAAAAATGCGGCCAATTTACAACGTGACGCATCTAGGGAGATGTGTTGCGTTGTAAAACCCTGCATCACATTATACCTGAGTCAGGTATAATGTATGCAGGGTGGGCGTTCCCACGCAGGAAAGCCTTGTAAAAGTGACGCAGTGAAATCTACAAGATTTCACTGTGCCACTTCTAGGACGCCACTGCTTCAAAACCTTACGCCTGCTTGAAGCAGGCGTAAGGAGTGACGCAGTGTAGTGAGAATAGGGGTCAACATGCATTGCTGGAGTTGCGTCGTGCTTGCAACACAACTCCAGCAATGCGTGACTTTTGCACCAACAGATGTGTCAGAATTTCTGACGCATCTGTCAATCCTTGCGCCATGGTGCGCCATATTGTAAATACGGTGCATCCTTGGTGGTGCAAGGGTTTCGCAGGCTGGCGCAGGGAAACTGACGCATCTCTACAGATGCATCAGTTTCTTGTAAATCTGCCCCTTAGACCATCATACAAGGTGGGGTATTTCATCCAGTGAAATACCACCAAGCCACAACTATGACTCTATTGGGCCGGAACTATTGGGTCTGAATATTCAGTTGACTCAATAGTTTCAAGCCCTAAGACACAGGGCCTGCTACTTTAGGTGCAGGGGCAGGGGACAGCAGCATTATCCTGCCCCCAGAGGCAGTGCAGGGGTAGCAGACAATGCTCCCAGAGACTGGCACAAATATGCCCTACAACCCTCCACCCCCATAGCCAGAATCCCTCCCACTATCACTCCTGCTGACACTTTCTGATAGCAGGCGGAAATCACATGATTTTTTTTCTACCAAATCACAGGAAAACTGTCTGTTAAAGCACCCATTAACTCCGGGTCCAAGCAGTTGTTCCCCATTTCGGTGTACCTGACGGTACTGTGGTGTGGAGATGCCAGACAGTAAGATAGATTATGGCCCCCTACAGTCCCTACACCACATTCCAGCCAACACATAATGAGGGCCTGAGTATATATGCAGGGAATATAACATACCTCGTCTCATCAATGTTGAGGCTTGTTTCCAAAGGAGTGAAGAAATATAAAGTTTCCCTCAATGAAACATAACTATGTGACATTATTTGTATCGTGTATGTGTGAACACATAGCTTCGTGAGGAAAAAATGTGTGATATTAGAGCATTCATTGGACTGTGTCGAACCAATGGTTGAAAGGGGGTGGATTAAAAAGGATTTATGAAAAAAGAAAAAAGCTTGAGCAGAGGCTTGCCATACTGAGAGGACGGGGCCTCTATTATTCATTTTCATAAGAACTGGGACAGGGAATGAAGTTTACACTGGGGCGGCTCCTCCGCTATGGCAGAGGAGCATCGCCCCACTGCTTTTTTTTATTTTTTTAAATATATCTTTATTAACCTTTTGTGAACATACAGGTTGTACAAATATCAGCATTTACCATGCCAGGGGTATATCACATCGAGTGGGCACCTTTCAAATCTTGTAGGGCATGCACCATGTACAACAACAATGCTATACAAACTTTTCCCCAGGTGTCCCTTCCTCCTACTTCTCTTGTATACATCTTCTATATAATGCCTCAGTCATGAACAACCCTGAGAACCCCTGTCATGGCCCACACCCCCGGGCTTCAACTCGAAGAAACAGTTACCCTGTCTTCCCTCAAACCTCCCTTCCCTCAACAAAACTACCCCCCACCCCCCCATCCATGTCTGATGGATAATCCGTATACCATACCCTGACGGGCCTTGTTCTCTATGTCTGTTGCCCCTGCTGGTATAACCATGCTACTCTGCCTCTCTCATCTCTTCGCTACCTTCCGCCTCCCGCCCTGAATGTACACTTCCCTCGGTCATGTCGCCAACTGTTCCGTCCATATCTGTATTTATCAGCTCTGCCACCATAGCCCTCCAGGCCTGGATGTCTTCTTCTAACCTCTCATCCCGTCTGGTCTGCTGCATTCGAATCACCTCAGCTGTCGCCCACTCCTGCACTTCCCGCACCCACTGTCGCACACTGGGCAGACAGTGGCCCATCCATGATATGGCAATCCGTCTCTTTGTGAGTACCAACCCTAAAAGGACCAGCTTCCGACTGAGATTCTTCTTCTTGGGTCGCGGTAGCAACCCCAGCAGTACCACCCGTATCTCCCCGGCTATCTCCCAACCTGTCGCTCCCCTCAGTGCCTCAAGAACTGTCGCCCAGTACCCCTGCAGCTCAGGGCACGACCAGGCCATGTGAATGAACTCAGCATCTGCTTCTCCACACCGGGAACACTGCCCCTCTCGCTCCGGGTAAATCCTGTGTAACACCCTTGGGGTCAAGTATGTTTGGTGTACATAATTAAATTGGATTAATTTAAATCGCGTGTTTGCACTCACTTGTTTGACCCCCTCATGAATCTTGGCCCAGTCCCCGTCGCTAAAACTATTCCCTGTCAGTGCCTCCCACTTCCCCTGGATCAGCAACTCCCCATGTACGCAATCATCTCGGATCGCCCGGTATAAATGCGATATCAACCTCCTGCCTTTAGCCATTATTAGTAGAGTCTGTAGCGTCCGGGACACCGCAGGTTCATCCAGGAACAAGGGCCAAAGATCTCTTGCCACCTGTGCAATCTTTTCGTATTGTAAGAATTGCCCTGGACCCAATTCAAACATCTCCCGAGCCTGTTCACGTGTAATGTATCGCACGTTATCATACAAGTCGCCCATGGTCCGACAGCCCCCCTCCTGCCATTTCCGCACCGACATTGATGCGGCAATCTGCCGGAACGGTCGGACCACCCACAGGGGCATGTCTGGTGCATATGGAGCCCTCTTCAGTACTTTCCTGACCATCACTTCCCACAGCTCCGCCACATGTCGCACTATATAGGGGCATGTCGGAGGCACCCCCTTCCCCATCATCAGTATCTCGGGTAGCTCCCTCTCTCCGAAAGACCCCGCCAGCAGCGTCTTTTCCCAATTGTCGTCCCCCTCTAACCAGTGCACTGCGTGCCGAAGCTGCGCGGCGATATAATAATACTCCAGGCATGGGACCTCCAACCCCCCAGCCTGCCATGTACGCTGCAGAGTGGCCAAACGGACTCGTTTGCGTTTGGACCCCCATAACAGGTCTACGAGAAGCTTGTCTAGTTCAACAAAGAAGGAACGGGGGATCCGATAGAAGGAGTGCTGCATCGCATATAGGCATCGGGGTAGGACCACCATTTTTGTCAACGCTATCCTCCCCATCAGGGATAATGGCAGCTCCCGCCAAAAACGTACTGAGCATCTTAGACCCTCCACCACCCTGCCTATATTATGTGCCAGAAAGTGTTCCGCTGTGTCCACTAGCAGCACCCCCAAATATCGCGTTGTGGACCGAACCCATGGGAGACCCACCTCAGGCAAGTCCTCGTCCATTCGTAGGGCCAATCGTCCCAATGGAACCAACTTAGATTTCCCCTGGTTAATCCGCAAACCCGACACAATCCCGAACCTGTCCAGAACACGCAAAAGCACCGGCACTGCCATTCCGGGGTCCTTGACATATACCAGGGTGTCGTCCGCGTACATGGACACCACGTGATTAGACTCGCCAAACCCGATCCCAAATGTTGCCATCTTCGTTCGGAGGTCCACCGCTAGGGGCTCCATCGCCACCGCAAACAGCAGTGGCGATAGCGGGCATCCCTGCCTGGTGCCCCTGTGTAATCGGAGGGCCAGAGATACCAACCGCCCCACTCTGATCCTAGCACACGGCGCCGAGTACAGCAACTGTACCCATTGTAAATACCGGTCTCCCACACCCACAGCACCTCCCAGAGATAGGACCACCCCACAGAATCGAACGCTTGTTCGATGTCAAGTAGTACTAATGCACAGTCCTCCTGTTGGAGTACGGACGAATGCCATACATGAGATAGGCGTCTGAGGTTCATGGCCATATTGCGCTGAGGAATAAACCCTGCCTGATCGGAGTGAACAAGCCTTCGCAAATATGGTTGCAAACGTGCGGCCATGACCCCGCTAAGGATCTTCATGTCGAGGTTAAGAAGGGAAATGGGCCTATATGACCCCGGAACTTGATCATCCCTATCCGCCTTAAGAAATATCACCACCACCTCCTCATTCATGGACGGTGGGAGTGCCCGCAACCCAAAGGCTTCGTTATATACCTCGAGGAGATAATCCGCCAAAACATGCGCAAATTTCTTATAAAATTCGGCCGGTCGGCCGTCTCCACCGGGACTTTTGGCTGGTTTCAGAGACTTAATCCCACCCAGAATTTCTTCCTTTGAGAGTGGCGCATCCAGCAACTCCCGGAACTCATCCTCCAAGCAGGGAAGCCCTAACGTATTTAGGAAATCCCCCAGGTCCTCTCGTGTGGGGTCCCGGCGCCTCACATAGACTCCGGCATCGCCCCACTGCTTTGAGCAGTGTGAGGAAAGGAAACATAAAATGATAATAACTTTTTGTAATTATTATTTTATGTTTCCTTCGTTTTCTTCCTTTGCGGGCGGATAGGCGGGGCTGCTCTGCTCACGCGGAGCAGGGCAGGAGAGGAGTGGTTTGCCCACTCCTAAAAGTGCGCAGTGACTGTTTGGTTGGCCCCCTCGGGCCGCCCAAACCAGTCATGCACACTTTACCCCTTCTCCATGTATGCTGCATTACAGTCTGTATGGAGAACAAGCCCAGGCTCCCATTCCCTGGTGGAGCGTCCCACCAGGACGCTCAAAACCAATCACAAGGCTGCATTGCAGCATTGTAATTGGTATGGGGAGCCTGGGTGCCTACTGATCACAACACTGGTTGATTGGTCAGGGGAGCCTTGCTGTTGTTCCTGGCTTCCTGTCCCACGAGGAGAGAGCAGGAGCAAGGAGCAGGGACGCGGCGGCGGGAACGGCGGTAAGGTAAGTTTGTCATTTTTTTTTCTATAAAACTACTTCACGCTTGTGGCACCCTCCCCCCGCCCCTGACCCCCGCACCCTCCACCTCCACCCGCAAGTCATGCCGGCCGCTACTGAGATTACATGTTATCCAATATGTACTTTACTAGTGAGAGACGCTTCTTGTGATCTCTTATGTGTTTAAGTATAGTTATATAGCTAAGAAGGCTAACTAGCCTTAGAATGTGTCTAGGTATCAGTTGAGAATTGAGCACAGTATGGAACAGTCCTGCCGAGTTTCCCAAGTCCAATCATGATGTGCTCTTCCAGTCTATTTTGTTTCTTTGAATTCTGGGACTTGTAGACATGTTCAATCCATTATAAACAGAACTGTAAGCCCCAGAATTCAACAACAAAAAAAATTGGACATGAGCAGAACATCACATATGGACCTGGGAAATTTTGTAGCTATGATGGAATGTGTGTCGTTTGTTATCTATGGGTTCTACTAGAGGCCAGTAAAGTGAATGCTGGGTTCCAAATCTGCCATTCACTGTTACTTCATCTCAGCACTGGGAATCAACAGTTGTAGTTGTGTTCCACTGTTGTGACTTCACAGGGCATTTGAGACCACACTGACTGAGCTATTAAAGAGCTCTTTATTTTGATGAAGGGCACAGAGCACAGCATCTGGCTGGGAGTGGGAGGGAAGGGACAGACGGCAGGAGATGAGGGGCCATGTTATACTTAGGATACACTGTCCCTGTTTGCACCATGGTGCACCTTCTATGAGGTCTGCTAGGCACAAACTGGGACCGTGTGCCTTATTAGATATTATGCGCTGTCCTCTGAGGAACTGGGGAAGCACATTAGTGAAAGGCAGTGCAGCTATTTGAAGCAGCCTCTCTGTCTCCCACTGTGCAGGCGACAACAGGCCTTCGGTACATGGGGGAGGGGGGGTGTTAGATTCCACTGCAGGCAGGTGCAGTGAGTAACTGCACCTGCCTGTAGGGGGATGTCTAGGGATCCATTGTATCCCGTTTCTCTCCTTTTAGAGGGCACCATTGGGGCATACTGAATGTGCTTCCTCTGACATCCTCATTGCTTCTGTGCCCATAATACTGGGTGGGTGAGAGCCAATGTGTTTACCTCCTTTGCATGGGACAACGTCATCGCTCTGTTTGTATCGGCACAAGAAACTGCACTGTACTCCAGTGGTGGAGAATATGGACGTGCAAACCCAATACACCCTCGGGGCGCTGTTTATAATACAGCCCAAGGTATTAATTTTTATATATTTGGGCAGATTGAAGCAAAGTTGATGTAGTTGGGTAGGTGGCAGGGCACCTGTGCCAAATTTACTAACCCTTCATGCAACACAAAGCAGCAAGGAAACTTGCTGCCCTGCGTTGTGCGAAAGGCAAAGTGCAGATATGCACCATATTTAATAAGATATGTGTTAAAATCTGCAAACAAGACAATAATAAAAGTAAATGTGTTGGCGGCAGCACACTACAGAGGACCTGAACAAAGCAAGTCCCTTGGAAATAATGCTGGACACAGAGAGATTCTAGAACATCACTCTGGAGACAATAGACCAATACAATCTTAAAAGTAAACACCATGTAACACACGTAATGCATATGTAACACATTTCCCCCCTTAACAACAGAGATACGCTAAAGGAAAAATTGTAATCATTATACTTTGCTTGCAGACGCCTGGTCTTGCGACTCTCTTTTACTCTATATGCCACAGATTCAACCTCACAAGAATGATCCATACCAGTGGGATCAAATGACAACTCACAACTTTGCTCATCCTGAACACTTCCACTCCTGCACTTGACTCACCCTTCTCACATTCCACACTCTGCCATCCTGAGTGACCATACTATTCCCAATGACTTTCACCACTTTGAGGGTGCAACCAAATTTCAAGCTACCTTTCCTAATGAACCCTGGTTTCAGGATCTTACCAGATCTCCTACCACAAAATCAGGTACTTTCACTTTTTACCTGGTATCATACCTAGCTTTAATTTTCTCTTTTTTCTCCTTCACTCTCTCAGCCACTTCACCAAGATTCATACTGTTTGCTCTGGTAAATCTCTTTTTAATCCACCATGGACACGACTTGGAAACTGAATCCCTTTTTTCTGTAACTGAATGGGGGTCTAATGCGATACAACCATAACAGTTACCTCAAAACATCATTCCATTCACTTCCAGACTTGCGTGCTACTTCAATACATTCTTTAAGAACGCGGCTCAAGCGCTCCACTTGACCATTCTCCTGCGGCTCATGAAGAGCTGTGGTGAAATGTCTGATGTCACATGTTTTCAGAAACTCCTCCATCTCACATGGCGTAAGTTGTACCCCGTTGTCAGTCACCAACACCTCCGGGCACCATTCTTGAGCAAAAACCTCTCTAAAGAACTCAATCACTACCACAGAGGTGGCATGCGCAATAAACTTGACCTCAGGCCATTTTGAGTGATCATCAATAAGACCAAAGCAAACCTGGCCTCAGGACTGGCTTTAGGGTGGTGCGGCTGCACTGGGCTCCAAGCCTTGGGGGCGCTGTTTGACTTCTGACCAAAACGGTCTTTAATTTCCACAATATCGTGGAAATAAAAGATGGACATAGGCACTCACGCGGTTGCAGATGGAGAGGTATGACATCCTGAGCGCAGCGTGCGTACATCCTTTCTGAAACTGGACAGGCCCTCAAAGACAGCTCCTCTAACACAGGAGATGATGGACGGCCCTCGCCAGAGCAGTTCACAAATACAGGAGAGACAGCACTGGCCTATACTCGAGCGCCCGTCAAGGAAAACAGAGGGAGGTCCAACAGCACCATGACGGAAAACAGTGCTACCGTCTCTTCTATGTACAAGCTTTCTGTGTCACTCTGCAATAGTTTCCTCTTATGAACAACCTTCTCATGCCTGTATGTTTTAATGCACACAGTCTGCATGGCTCTCTTTTAAATGTACAGCTTTCCCCTTTTTCACTGCTGTCCTGATCTGTTGTGCCTTACTTTACAGTGGTGCCCAGAAGTGCTCAGCCTGCTCGTCTCTTTACACTACTCTGCTGCTGCCAGTAGTGTAGTCAGTGTGTCAAACGCCCTAACCCAAAGAAGGAAATGGGCCTCCTGGTCACTGTTTGAACTGTAAGCTATAACATACATGCCAGCAGACCCAATTTTTATCCTGAGACTCCATGTGTTTTTAAGCCAAAAATGGCTTCATTTTATCAGTCGTCCGCCTAAAATTATCTGTGCTTCAATGTGCTTTAATGTGGAAAATAGTCTCCCCCCATTTAGTTTTCAAAATTCCCCTCTTTGTTGTGTCGAAATGTTGGCAGGTATGCTATAATCGGGGTTCAATGGACTCCTCAGGCCTCTGGAAACTGCTGCCACTGCACCTGCTGCACCAATGGAAGCTATGCCCCTTCCTACTGTGTTCAGTCTGCCCCTGTTTGTAAACTGTTGACCTGATCTGTACAGAATGATTTCGTCTCTCTTTCCATTCCTCTACTGGTGTACAGACTGCATGTTTGTCTTTACACTGCTATCCCGATATATGTAGTCTGCTTTTTGCCCCTTTTTACACTGCTGTGTTGTTGTGTACAGTCAGCTTGTCTCTCTTTAGATGGCTGCTCTTGTGTGTACAGTCTGATCCTTACCAGCTTTATGCTGCTGCCTTGGTGTGTAAAGTCTGTTCTGGCATTTTTGGCACAGCTGTCGATACGTATACAGTCTTGCCATCTGACAAATCTGAGTGGCCAGTATAGGGATGTGGCCTAACAGCCAGAGCTGCCAACTTAGGAACTGGGGAACGAAGTTCAAGTCTCTAGCTCATTCTAGTTCTCTTCTGAACTCCCGTCTCTCTATGTTCCTTTTGGTATCTGTGCTCTTTTTCTTTGTAAAGGTCTGATACACAAGTACCTAGGCTTTTAACACTTTATCTTTCGGTCTTCTATGCGCCACATGTCAATTTGTTTGCATTTCGTTATCAAAGTCTCACTGTTTCAAACAGCGTGCACTTGGCAGTACTTCACACAGCCTTGCAACTGTCACTGGGAGTGCCGCACAATGCCTGGCAAAAAGAACAATTGATGGACAGAATGCAGAACAATGTCATACATTCACCTCAGTACAAAGATCTGGGCAGTGCTTAATTTGTAAAATATGAAGTGCAGGTGCTCAAATGTTTGTCGGAGGCCACACCCACTTTTTCTGGCTCCACCCACTCCCTCCACTGGCTCCACCCCCTTACTCTATTAGTTCCACCCACATCTTCAACTGGCACTGCTAAAAGTCAGATGGCATCTGTGTAAAAACTGAGCCCTGTTAGCTGATTTTCTTTTTTAGGACTGGAGCCCTTGGGAGGACCTCACCAGCTCCATAGGCATGGCAGAGCAAGCTTGAGTCTGAAAGTGATCTCCGACAACCTCGCAGTTGCATTTAGGGGGGTCAGGCATTTTTATGCCCCACTCCTGCCCCCCGTGGCTACAGCGACCCTGTACACACATAGTGGCCGCACTTTATTACTGCCCTTCTCAAGCACTTATCAGGCACATTCCAACCGCCAGCGAGAGTCCAGTCACCCTTCAAAGCAGACGAGATTATAAGGTGTTCCGAGGGGCAGCCCCACCATGAGAGGTGCGGGGTGTAGCCTCTGTCCAGTCCTGCCACGTATCACGCATCAAGCGTTAGACTAACGCATTTCAGTGTGGTGCTCCGCATCACCACACTGAAATGCATTGTCAGGCACATGCAGGTGTCTCAGCTGTCACTAAAAGCGCTGCAAACTAGTGTGGCAGCTGGCGGTGTGCCGCCTGTGTGCGCTGCTCCTGCAGGCTTGGGGCGCTGGCAGTTTCACTACAATGTATTTATCATTTCGTACGGCGCCGCGTGGCTCTGAGAGTCACACAGCCTGATGTGTCATTAGATAGTAGTGCCCAATGGCTGCCAGAGCGGGGAGTTTGTAAGCAAGACGGGAGGCTACTGGTTTGCAGGCTGCGGCGCTGGCTGCAATTTTGGCACTCAGCTTTCAGTGCTGCCTGCTGCTCAAAATGGGCCTCCCGCGCCTCTGTGGCTGTAATATTAAGCTCTTATTATGGCCGGCAAATTCATTATTGTTGAGCCCAGAGAGAGAGTTGTCACAGAGTCATGAGACTGACTGTCTGTCACTGTGACCAGTTGCAGCGGCTGACAGGACAGACAGGTCGCAATAAAGACACCCGTCAGCCTGGACTTAAAGCAGGAGGCAAAGCGAAAAGGTTGCCGGTGGGGTGTGGCTCCCAGCCGTAGGCCTGCTGCCTTGCAGAGTCGCCGACGTCAGCAAAACTGCCTACAGTGCTGCAAAACTCAAGACCAGTAAGTAGGTACCAGCCACTGCCACCCACCCGAGTGTGTTAATAATAACATAAATTATTTCTTTCCAATGTTGTGAAACAAACTATTTACATCGGATTACCTTTCTTTTAGGGCTCATTACGAACGCGCTAGAAACAATAGTTTCTTCCTACTACAAGCACAAACTTTTTTTTTTGTAGGGACTCTGTCAGACATTTTTTGTTGATTCACCTCATGCACTTTAGCCATTAACCCTTCGAAATAATCTGCTTGCTTCTTAAAGGCACCACGCAGATAACATCACTTTCTGCATTATCATTACACCCATGCCTTCCACTGCATGAAGTAGTATGACTGTTCTCCTCAGTTGTTAGCTGCCTCCCGTTAGCGCACTTAGTCCAGTGACTTCTTAGACTTTCTCGTTGCTCAATGGAGTGTAATTTCGAATATTTATATGTTTCACTTGTCTTTATTGCTTGGTTTTGCTCACAAATGAGTGTCACTTAAAGCACGATCGCGCCATGCTGGCTCTGAGCAGTGCACTAAGAAGAGCCGTGTAAGCACAGGTAAAAGTGACTTCCAATAAACCGTTACACCGGGCGTTAATTTTGCGCACATGAGAGTGTCACTCCTAGTCGTTGAAATGTCACTCATAATTTCACTGAAATTATGAAAATGTCACACAGCATTCTGAAACCTTGGCAGCTATGTCTGTCCTCCGGTTCAGTAAGGGAAAGAGCCCCACCCAGAGGGGTGCGTGGTGTAGCCACTGTTTTCCAGTTCTGTAAGGGGAAGCACAGCGGATGTATCGGCACTTCTCTCCAGTTACACCCAGATTGTTATATTACAAGAAGGCGACTGGAAGCAAGAAACCATCTACGGGGCAGGGTGGGGCAATGCACGTGCTGCTTAAACAACCAAAGAGTGATGCCGGTGTTTTAATACTATAGGAGGAGGGCTCGAAATTGGACGCATGGTCAGTCATTGGGCACGTGTGCTGTGCAGCATCGAGGAGTCCAGCACTCGGCACCGCCGCCCATCTGTAGGACCACTCCCTCTATGAGAGCCAATGCCCCCAAGGCCTGCTGATTGCTATCTAAAAAGATAGAAAACTGTCCAATCAAAATGAGCACCCCCCATGTATGACATCTGGCTCCTCTTTTTATTTTACGCTAGCCTCGCATTGACCTTTTAACTTTACTTAAACCTTACCCGGCAGGCCAGTACTGCGG
This sequence comes from Calotriton arnoldi, assembly GCA_963921515.1. NCBI lineage: Eukaryota > Metazoa > Chordata > Amphibia > Caudata > Salamandridae > Calotriton > Calotriton arnoldi. The sequence continues at coordinate 1,045,818 of CAWUFW010004799.1, read as the reverse complement.
CGCCAGCAGGGCAGGCCCGCCCTGCCCTATCGAGATACATAAAAGTGTACCGCTACGGCCAGCGGGCGTGGCGGCTTCCGTGGCTACTACTAGGCCAGGCACTGGTCTGCATGGTCTGGCATTCAGTGAATCTGAATGAATCACATCCATGAAGATCCTAATAATCGTCTTATCTTATGGAGCTGCCTCCCACCCTGCTGGTGATCTTACAACCGGACCATCACGCTGCCCAAAAAAAACCAGGGTTGGTTTTGGCGCGGTGACGGCATATTATTGGAATGGCATTGCTAGTTAGTTGGCTTAGCTTAGGTACTAGTACTAAAGTTAGTTAGTTTACAATTACTGCTTAACTTCTAATCTTACCGTTACTCGTGGTGGGCCGGCCGGCAGGGACACACACTGGCAGCACTGCCTTTTCTTTCATTAGTACGATTAGGCGGCCTGGTGCTGCTAAGCTTACTACCACACCGTCAGTCCTGTACTACTGGCTGGCTGCTGATCGATGCCTGCACAGGATGCCCAGCTCTGCCCTTACTCGTCGGTCGGGTCGGGCCGGGCTGACAAACGACGATGACTCATGGGGAGCTGCGGTGGTTATGCTGGGGCGTGGCAACTGGTGCCAATCAAATGTGAAAAAAATCTGCGCGCGCTGGGCGCACAGCCCCTACCCAATCAGAACCTCCAGCGCGGCCCACCCAAATAAATCAGTGTGTGTGTGTGTGTGTGTTCCGCGGCCCGCCCACCGGCAAGTGACAACAGTTAACACTGCACTGACTGAACTAAGAAGGGCCGCGGCCCGCGGCCGCCATGTTCTACATATTATATTTATTATTAATTTATGAATATTCTCTTGGACTTGGGCTGCAGGCCAAGTGGTTAAGAAGTCTCACAGCCGCAACACTAAACGCCGTGACTCACACTCAGTATACGTGAAAAACACGCTGCGGGCCTGCGGCGGCTGCACCGAGTACATACAGTAAAGGTACATTTGAAAAAACATCAATGTGTGACGTGGGCAGCAGATGCGTAGACCCGGCCCTGATAATTATGTGCCGGTGCTAAGCACCGGAAAGCACCGGCACAAATTAAGCACTGGATCTGGGCCTAAATCCATCGTTTTTTTGCTCACCATGCCATTCCAGTTTGAACCCAGCCATATGCAAATCAGTCTTGACTCTGTTCCTTGTGAGAACAGTCCAGCCCGAACTTCGGCGTGCTGAATTTATTAGCGCCAACAATGGGCTTCTGAGCAGCGCTTTGTGCACCAGCACTCATTATTTTACAAATTAAGCACTGACTCCGAGTGAACAACTTGGCTCATGAAAGCCACTTCAGGAGTCACACGGTGAGACGACAAGTGGATGGGTGTGGATAAAGAATTGCAGATAAAAGTGAAGGGTTGCATTAAATGTGCTACCTGTGATAGGAGGACACTTCTGTCATTTCTAAAGGCTTCAAGTGAAGCCTTGTTAAGGATGGCCTTGGGCCTTGTTGGTCCAGTGAATAAGCCAGAAGAGAGAGGAGGTTTTCTTTGAGGAGGGGTGGGGGGCACACTGCAAGGCTTTCATAGCAAAGGGGTGGAGATTAAGAAGGTCTGTGTTAATGAGAGTGGTGATAAAACTATCAAACATGTGTTTGCGTCTGAAACCAGTCCTACAACAATTGTCCAGGACAATAGAGTGCAGTTCTTCTCAGATTAATGTGTTTATGCTTAGCAAAGTTAAGGGCATGTAGGTACAATATCATACATCCCAAAAGTTATTGGGTTAGTAGAGAAACTATTTGGCATGGTTAAGCAACTTTTATGTGTGTTGGCCTGTAGCGGAAGATGTAGTATAACCTCTCCTGTGTTCTAAGTGTAGCTGTTTACTGATCATCTTAGAATGGCACAATGCTTTGAAATAGTCTTGTGTTCACTGAAGAGCTAGCTGCAGAACCGGCAAGAGTCTTGATGGCGTTTCATTTATTGTACTCAAAAAAACGTGTTCAGTGGAGACCTAAAAACTTTGACTGTTTCACAACTCTTAGGGTGATAACTATGCAAAGTTCTGCAGAGTTTGGTTTGGTGAGACCTAGTCTTCCCTGCTACAGAAGGACTCTGTGGTGCCTTATTACTCTATGTATACCTTGACGCCAGTTGTGTGGCCTGTTGGCATTGACCCGGTCGGCCCAATTGGTTTTAGGGTACCGGTGCCTAGCACTAAATCAGTATGGACCCACCCACCTGACCTGGAGCCTAAGGTACATTTAGGAGACAGACATAGAAGCCAGAGGCAGGGAACTGCACTCCAAGTCCTCCAGGTCCCCGTGTGACTCTGGAGGGTCAGTGCATGCCAAACCATACTCTCTACCAGATTGTGACAGGGCAGGTTCACCAGTAGTATCTGTGTCTGTAGGTACTGAGCCACACTGAGGGTGTAGTGGTCAGAGCAGCAGATGTAGCTTTGGGGCTACCCTGGGTGTGGTGCTGAACAAGAGGGAACAAGGAGTGCCCATAGGGTCAGGAGAGAGGTAATGTCAGTGCTCTCCCTACCTCCAAATGTCAATTCAAGAAAAGGATATTCCTTATACAAGGTTTCCAATGAGGATAACCTACAACAGTGTCTCTTGAACCCATCCCTGGAAGCACTAAATGTCAACTGGACAAGTCTAGGCTGGACGTAGACTTTAGAGGCCACATATTTTAAGTCACTGAGAGTTGAGCTGCCCTATAGGGAAATTGAAATTTTAGACCAGATTCACAAAGCCTTTGCATCAACCTTGCGTAGCTCAAAGCGGCGCATGGTAACGCAAAGGCTTATTTGGGATTTACAAAGTCACGCAAAACCTGATTTGCGTGCGCTTGTGTAGCTTTGCAAAAAAATGTAATGCTACGCAGAAGCTTGCACTGGATTGCGTTACATTTCTTAGTAGTAGGAGTTCCATGGGTGGAGCATAGAAATTCCCGTGCATCTACCCATGGATTTCAAGCAATTCCAGATTTACTGGAACTAAGCATTTCACATAGAAAGAGGAATATGCCTCTTTGGATTGTTTTGGGCAGAAAAGTATCCCTTCCTGCACAAAAACAATCTGCCCGTAACGTAGGCACCATTGCACTATGGTGAAAGGGTGCCTGCATTGGTGCTAGGCAGCCACAAATGCACCAGTGCAAGGAGAGAACTGAAGTGCAGAATATCTTAGAAGCTATGGAGCTTTTCAACTCTCTCCTGTTCATGCAACGCAGTGCAGCAACGTTGCCCCTTTATTGCCAGTGCCATGCCTCTAAAGTAGGCATTGCTTGGTGACATGTCAGGTGCTCCTTTAAGAATTATAAGGGCTCCCTTCAGTGGCCATGACACTACTATTCTAGCAGAGCCAGTCAGAAAACTAATTTTCTATCAAGGACCTCAGCCTACATTTATTCAGAGGTTTGTGGGTGCTGGCAGTGTATGGCGCAATTTTTCAGTGTGCCCGGATGTTTTTACAATGTCATAAACTGATGCGATGCTTTGCCCTGTGTAGCACCACACAACCGCCTACATAAAACCTTGCAAACACATGGAGATGATGAACGGAGTGCTGAAACTTTTCAGACACTCACCCCCAGTCACAGATCTGGGTTGAATCCATCATCGTTCTTTAGCTCACTTCGCCACCTCAGTTCAGACCCAGCTATATGCAAATCAGTCTTGACCCTGTGCCTCATGGGAACAGTCCAGCCCGAACTGCCAAGCCAGGTCTTCCCTGAACCGGAAACAAGCATCCTGGGACCGGTTTCGGGGTAACACCCCTCTTCAGCCAGGCTAGCTTGAATCCAGTGGCAAAGTGAGCAACGGACCCACGTCTGGGCATACCCTGCCAACTTAGGGCGAACAAAGCAAACACAAGGAGATGATGAACGGAGTGCTGAAACTTTTCAGATACTCACCCCCAGTCACAGATCTGGGTTGAATCCATCATCGTTCTTTAGCTCACTTCGCCACCTCAGTTCAGACCCAGCTACCTTAGGCCCCTATTTATCATAGTGTTGCGTCACCCTTGCACCTCGCAAGCGAGCGCAAGGGTGATGCAACACTGAAGTCAGATTTATCAAGCCACGCAAGGCCATCTTGCGTGGCCCTGCATGGCTTGATAAATCTGGAGTAACGCAAGGCAGCGCAAATCACTGCCTAGCGTTTCACTGCCCCAAGGAGGCGTTCCATGGGTGGTGCGTGGGTGTTCACATGCATCCACCTATGGATTTTGGTGCATTCCCAGATTTACCATTAGTGGTAGACCTGAGAATGCGTCAAAATGCGTAACATGGAGAAATATCTTTATTTCTCCTCGTTTTTTCCTCTTTTTATTCGTGCTGCATTCTGCTGTGAACATAGAAAGAGGAAAGTGCCTCTCATGATTGTTTTTGGGCAGGAAGGTGTCTCTTCTTGTACAAAAACAATCCTGCTTGCAATGCAGGCACCCTTGCACCACAGTGCAAAGGGACTTGCATTGGAGCTAGGCAGCCAAAAGTGCACCAGCGCAAGAAAAGGACAGGAATGCACTGAATGATATTAAATATGGCGCATTACTGCCCTTTCACGAGGTGCAGCAAGGTGGCTTGCTTCGATGCGCTGCATGAAAGTACGATAAATATGCCCCATGATACATCACCATCTCTGTTTTCGAAGTTGATCGTAGAATGGAAACCCTTGAATTAAGACTGAGCTCTGACAAGTGCTATCCCATAACTGGATAAACTTTAATTAGCAGTGGCGTCGCTAGGCCTTAGGCGGCCCCTACGTTTGCCTGATCGAAGAGCGGGGGGCTGGCGATTCATGGGGCCGTGACGGCCACAGGTAAGAGGAGAGGGTGCTGCCGATTCTTGCGGCTGCGACGGCCGCAGGTAAGAACGAGGGAGGGAGGCCGGCCGCTGCCCCCAAAACTAGTGCTGCCTGGGGCGGTCCGCCCCCACCGCGCCCCCCCCCCAGCTACACCACTGCCAATTAGTACAGGCAATGATATGCTTTCCCATCTAATTTCAACATTTCAATGTGCTCCAGCTCTTCAATGTAGGCTACGCACAATTTTTGTGTCGATAAGTTCCTTATCATTATTTCATGTTTTATAATAAATATATTTTTTTGCGTGTCATCAACTTTCAACTTTTAATTGCTCACAACTTTAGTTGCAGCAATTAACAACCTCATTTTCGCTCATTATTTTCAGCTTTATTTCATAAAAATTCATAGTTTGGACACTGATGCTTGGATAGAAAGCTCAATACATTTCAGAGATTTCCAATTCCATCTACTTCTCTAACTTATTCTATGAATGGGTTATTAGTAAGCATTTTTCTGACAACCTTCACATCCTAAAAAATGAGACGTCTCGAAATAAAGCATTTCTATCTAAAAAAAACAAAACACAAACCGAAACAAGACAAACGGGATCACTAGCATCTAATTCAGTTCCTTCTGTTTCTATCTCAGTTAGTGTGTGGTTCCTCCATATGGTAATGGTGACCTGGTGTGGTGTTCCATCCAGGGCTTTAAGTGGGCCGGGTCTCACCGGTGCTGAGCACCGGCAGTTTTTTAAAAGGGGCCTCGAAACGGGTCTCTATCGGTCTCTGTTTTGTGCCCTGGCACAGGCGGTACGTTTTTTTAGGACTGCAGTGACAGCAGGCACAACGATGTGCGCGTGCTCACACTGCTCACTAGTGGAGAAGTTACGGCATGACGTCATGCCAGGTGAGCGTTGTAGGGGAAGGGAAATCCTTTAAAGAGAGTAATTTTCTCTCCGGATTTCCCTTCTCTTTTTGAAACTCAGGAGCAGCAACATTGTCGTGGTGTCACCAGGGCTTTAAGTGGAAGCTTTTTCAATATTATATACAACGAAGCCATAGTTGCTACTTATTTATCTTATGCAACTACTAACCATTGACAAAGACAATAGTCCTGACTTGTTGTAGGCATGATGTTACTTGTTGCATCATATATCTGGATGCAATGACAGAAACAGCAAAGTACAAGTCGGGCGGCACACTATGCTAAGCACAGATTTTTAGCTTACGTGTTTTTAAGCCACGCCCTTAATTACATTGACCACGCCCCTTTGAGAGACCCCCTAGTTTTTTCATCCCACTTAAAGCCCTGGTTCCATCCAAATCCAAGTTCCTGACTGAGTGCCTTCCTACCCTCTTTAGTTACATTTGTTCTTTCATACTTCCTTCCAGAATACACTGGAAGAATGCTTACAAATTCTATCGTCCTATAGTCTTTCTAATTAGTTTATTAACTGCCCCCCATGTTCCTAAAGTCCTGTTTCTTTTTCTATTGGAATTACTTCCACGTCCTATACAGTTCAAGTCTTTTTTCCATCATTCTTCGCTCTGCCCAATGCTGGTGTTATAATTGTAGTAATTTTCGTAAATATCATAGAGCCTTGTATTTCACAGAAAGCACATATAATGTTGGTATTTGTTCAGTCATCACTACTCACTAGGCACTCCTGTTTCTCGAGTCAAAGGTATTTTTTTTCAAAACTATTTGCTTCACTGTAGCCCCCTCTCGGAGTAACTAACTCATTATCAGTAAATAGCTGCAATTTATTTTCGCTGCTGTCTTATTCCTTGAGGTGTCTTGTTAACAGAGATTTCTAAGCATTTGATCTAATGTGACTTTATGTTTGTCTCATATCAGCTCAACGGGTCTCCCCATCTGTCCAATAATACAGTCTGCAAGGGCATTTGATACTATATGCCACAAATGTTTAATCACAAGTCATAATTCTTAATCATCTTTTCTAACCGTAAATACGTGTGGAAGTTGATTTTTCTTAATTAAATCGCGCTAAGTATCTGTAACCTTGTATGGTACAAACACCAATACAAAGTATATTTAAAAAAAAAAATTAAAAAATGAGATTGAGGAATTCACCCGCATTATTTGAAGTAGCATTGTATGTTTAGTGTATGTAAGGAGTTAGAAAAAATCTCCATAAAAGATGTGGCAGGTCCATGTCAAAGAGCTGAGGCCCATTGGAAGGTTTTAAAAAAAAAAAAAAATTTGATACAACACCACTAGTTGGAAGGTTTTCGTCTGGCACGAAAGAGGAAGAAAGAAAAGGGAACAAGAATAAAAGAGCTGGTAATTGCTGGTGATGTTGACGCTGTGATCGACATGGGTACAGGAAGTACACAGATCCTTCCCCACTGTATAGCGGTTAGGGCAATTTCTGTCCAAGGATGACCATATGGTAGTGTTTGCTTGCTTATTAATTAATTTATTTATTTATTTAAGTGTCAAGACTCGAGATATTTCTCTGAAGGCCACTACAGCTTGAACTGAGTACCCTGCGTCCCTGACAGCGCTGCGAAATGCTAGTATGGACACATAACCTGTAAACCATCCCACTCCTACAAGTGTGCCAATTTAATTGGTGTGTTCCAGGTTATTCAACGCTGTAATAATGGCCTGGTGCACTGGTATTATTAATTTGTCAAGTGTATATGAAATTGTTAGCGCGGCTTAATCGGTCTGTTTAAAATTTGATAGATAGCGCCACCATGTGGTAGAATGTCATAAAATGTGTCTCATCTCAGTACTGTCGCCGAACAAGGCAACACTGTAACACTGCCATTTGGGAAACGCGCAATAACACCGTAGAAGATAAGTGGGATTTGTTTGGTGAGAGTGGGAACTTAAAATCCATTTTGTAACTAGAAAGCACAAAACTAAAGTGACGCAGAAAAACACAGATTATAAACTCAATATGGGTCCCATTTTAAGATTTCTGCAGAATCTTTTACATTTAATTTACCTTTTGCGAACATGTAGGGATTGTATGACAGAACAACGCATGCCTCAACAACGCATGCCTAAACCACGCGGACTCAACCACAACAGTGTCTTTACCACGCATGCCTTTACAACGAATTTTGTTGTAAAGGCATGCGTGGTAACGATCACACCCCAGGCCCCTTGCCCTGAGCCCTAAAGCCCGTCCCCTAGCACTACAATCCCCCCCTGCCCCAGCCCTAAATACTACCCAGACCCTCCGCCCTGAGCCCGAAAAACCGGCCCTAACTCTGAAATGCACCCCACCCCAGTCCAAAAACTACCCTGACCCCTGCCTCCCCCCGCCCTGAGCCCTAAAATGCTCCCCAGGCCAAAAAACTATCCCGACCCCGGCCCCCCACCTTGAGTCCTAAAGCGGCCCCCCAGCCCTGAAAACTACCCCAACCCCAGCCCCCCGCCCTGAGCCCTGGAATGGCCCCCAGGCAAAAAAACTACCCTGACCCTGGTCCCCCACCCTGAGTCCTAAAACGGCCCCCAGCCCTGAAAACTGTCCCTTCTCCGATGCACTGAGCCCTAAAACTACCTCCCGTGAAAACTACTCCCCTGAAAACTATCCCCTCCCACCTGAAAAGTCCCGCCCTCCCCCAAGCCCTACTTACCAAGCCACGTCCCGGTCTTTCCTCTCCCGATCTTTCCTGGTCCTCTACCCGTCCTTCTGGTCTCTGGAACTAGACCGCTGACTGCTTTAGCCATGCATATGAGCGGTTCAGGCATATGCGTGGTTAAGGCACATGTGTTGTTAAGGCAAGCGGTGTTCCGCTTGTGTGGTAACGGCACAGGTGGCTTAGCCCACGTGGTTAAGCCGTTCCTCTTATAGCCCTCGTCAGTGGGCTATAATGCTATATTCCTTGCAGAGTATGTGATAATCTTGTCTGTTTCCACAGGTGAAGTTCACATATTACGGACGATATGGGAAGAGTGCGCTGGGCAGTGCCACGCTCTACCTCACTAGTGTTGGTAAGTGAAAGCAATTCTAGAGTGAGCATACACAAAAAGAGCAGCTTATTTCACTCGTGCAGGCTCAAACACAAGCACCGACCCTTCGTCGCCAGTTCATACATCTCCCTGGTTGAAAATAAAATGGATGAGTTAAAAATGTTTTGTACTGCATTCAGTTGTCGCACATGGGTTTTTGGACTTTGGTGTAAATGTGTCCAGCAGAAACCAAACAATGGGAGTGCTGGATGAAAAATAATACCCACTGTTACCTGGTTAGACACGATGAACCAGTTCCAGGAATCAGCTGCCCTCAAATGGGAGCTTCTTCCTGGCAGTGTATCACGTATCAAAACAAATACACTAGAAACTGCATCTAGTAGAAACCACTTGAAAATAGTAACAAGAGATTCCCTTCCAGAAAACATGAGCAGACTAGTATACGCACCAAACAGGGCTAGTGATCCTCTATCTCAAAAATAAAAAGAACTTGCACAAGTAAGTCTGCATCTGTCTTTAGCTAAAGCACAGAATTTACAATAGTTTCTACTTTGATGAATGAATATTTAATTTATTGCTATGAATTGGATGATTTTTATAATGTTTTTTAATTATATATACTGTTCTGGTTTGTGCACTTTTATGGCTCAAATGAGCCGGAATAAAGTTGATTTATGGATGGTACTCTAGTTTCCACTGTCTTTGGAACTGACACCAGACACAAATCCTGTCTGAGACTGATAGACAATAGACACAATAGGCCTGATTGTCAAATCAAATGCACACATTTATTCCAGTAGGTTAACGCTTTAGTATAGAGTAAATTAATACCTTTTATGCAGTCACAGATGTGTACTACTGTGAAGCTATGACATTTAGGGCCCCATTACGATGGCGGGAGGACTTTGTCCGCCCGCCACCGTAACGGAAAACGGGACCGACCGCCAGAGGTGCGGCGGTCCCGCCAGGCCAATTAGGATGCGCCCGCCACACTGGCGGGCGCATCCTCGACTTTAACATTGCGGCGGGCGGTGCTGTAAGCAGCACCCGCCGCAATGTTAAAGTCCATGTTGTGCATTGCCATGCACAACGTGACAGGCACCGCGCGGTGCCTGCCACCTTGTGCATGGCAATGAAGGGGGGGTACCATAGGTACCCCCCAGTGCAGCCACCCACCCCCCCCCGGGAGCCCGCAATGGGCCCCCAAAGTAATTTCCTGCATGCCTTTCCATGGCGGAGTCTCCGCCATGGAAAGGCATTCCCACCGCAGACATCATAATATGGATGGCAGTGCCTGCAAGGCACCGCCACCATATTATGGGCTTTTTCTGCCCGGCCGGCAATCGTAACGATTGCCGACCGGTGGAAAAGCGGCGGACGGTCTTTCCGTCCGCCGCGGTACCCCTCGCCATACTAACATGGCGGGGGTAAAACAGGAACACATGGCGGGCGGATCGCGGTGGCGATCCGCCCGCCATCCTAATAGGCCCCTAAGTGTCCAATGACTAGTGCTGGAAATATTTTATGAACTCCAGGTTTCTCATTTGCAAAAGTAATTTTGTATGGATTTTGTATTTTGTATGGATCAATATAACAGGTGTACATTTGCACATCTGGAAATAATTTACAAAATCTGAACTTTAACACTTGATTATTTTTTCTACCCATGGAAAAAAACCTTTTCCTATCACCCCATCAATTGTGGAAATGTTCCGTTCCCATCACCACCACCTGCACACGGATCCTAGACAGGTGCAAATCTCTAACTGCACCTATAGTCAGAATAAGCATTACAAAAGTTTGAGAATACCCTCAAACTCGTAGGTCTGTGGTTGGAGATCCTTGAATTCCTTCTCATCACTTCTGTGAGTAGATTTGCTCACATGTAAAACTTCACAATGCTGGTGGAATTTTACTGCTCAATACATAACTTTATGTATGTAAATTCACATTTTATGAACACAAAATTGGAATTTGCATTGATAATAGAAGCCATTGTGCATCTACATTTAACATGGCTTGGTGGATTAGGCTTTATGTGTGCGGCCTCCTTCACCAAGACAGACACCAACAATGAGCAGTGCAGGTTGTGTCACTGATCCAGGCACTGAACACAAGCAACACACCATCTGTCAACTGGCGTAAATCACATATGAGAAGTGAACGTCTCTCTCTAGAGGATATACCCCTTACAGCAACAGTACTTTTGGTTTCATCAGCAGTCAAGAAACCAGATATGAGCATTGAAGACCCTATCAATAGAGTAGAAACTAATCATGCATAGAGGTACTCAGTCCCCAGAACGAACACCAAGGGCCATATTATAGAAAGTGCACAGCAGTGTGTGCGCCCTGCTTTTTGATGCCCGAAGCACTTGGTATTACAGAAGGGGCTGCAGATGCCAGTGCAGCCTTCTTGAATATGAATCACACTGGTGCAATCTCTAGGGGGCATACTGTCATTTGCATGCGGTAGTAGTCCCATGCAAATGAAGGAATCATTTGCCTTAGTGCCTGCACCATACTGCAGATGCAGAGTGCAAAGGTGAGGAAAGCATCAGGGGCCATATTGCCAAAGTTACCCGGGGTGCAACGGGTGTTTGCACCCACTTTGCGGGCCCTGGGGCACTTTGGTATTACAGAAGGGGCCGCAGACACTTGAGCAGCCCCTTCTATAATACTGACAGCGCTGGTGCACATACAGTGCCAGCACTTCCTTAAGAGGGCGTTCTCTCATTTAAATGGGGGCATGGCCCCATGAAGATGAGGTAATCTCTTTGCATCTGCATCGCGCCGTATTACAGAGGCGGGGGCAGTGGCAAAGGAGATGTCAGGGAGCGCACTGACAGTGGACCACCTTAGTGGTGCACTGTCAGGGCACCCCCTGATAGTAGCCCTCTGGAGGTGGGGAAAAGGGGTCCTGTGGATCCCCCAGACATACCCTTGCAGGCGGGTGCAGTCACACACTGCACCCGCCTGCAAGGGAATCTCTAATCCCCTTTAAAAGTGCAGGCGAGTTGCCGTCTGCATTGTGAAAATATGGAGCGGCTTCAAAGCAACTGGTCGATTTTTCACCTGAATGCGCTGCCCTGGCCGCGGCTGCTCTGAGCGCAGCGCATTTCATGTAATAGGGCGTGCTTTCCTTGTTTGCGCCTGGCGCACCTGTTTTAAGATGCACTGGGCACAAATAGGGAAAGTGTGCCTTTTACATAATAGGACCCCAGGAGGTGAACTCACTGCGCAAAACACAAGGTGGTGCACAGTAAGTGCACCCACTCGCCCCTAGGGCACCGCTTATGAAGGGGGTGCGGGAATCCTGCAGACCCTCAGGCATCCCACGGCAGGAGGGAGTAGCTACTGATTGCAAGGAGGATATCTGCCCCCTTTCAAATGCAGGCCAGGCATGCTTTTCAGTAATGCACTGTTCTTGGAGCAGGCGTGGGTTTGGGCCTGCACTGGGAACAGCACATTTGCTGTATCCGGGCACACAGTCTCAGTATGTGCATTTTGCACCCAGTCAAAGTTGTGCCATGGCACAGGCCAAGACTTTGTATCCACTGTGTAATACAGGCCAATCTATGCAGCCCCCAGACCTATGCAGACATAAACTCAAGATGCCACGTTTCAAACAGGAACAGGGCACACCTTGATCAGCCCACTTACCACTCCTTGTATAGGATTCACTCGAATGCAGTATTATGCAACTGTGAGGCGCAATTGCAAGTAAATTAGTCTTGGCCTGTTAGGTTACCTTTTCTGACTGCTTAACAGACTCAACTCGAGTCATTATCGATTACAACAGTACTTTCACATTCGAAAACACCTTTGTTGCTCGACCCTCGATATTTAATGTGTAGGTTTTTTTGTATGGTTGCATAATTAACGTTTCTGTTTTCAAAATACTTTCTTTTTCTTACATGTTTATGTTATGTGAGGTCTAACAAAGCGCACAATGCCCCGAAGGTGTTCTTCTGGAGCTAAGGATAGAACAGCTGGCATACAGACCAGTATTGATTGAATAAGTGGATTTCCTACCACCAATCAATTCTATATCATGCCCTTCTTAGTTGCATATGACTTTTTATCGTTGATCATACAAAAATATAACTAATGTTTAAATACTATATATTTGCCAATCAAAACGACAGACTAGAAGTCAGATCTTTGTTTACACTTGTAGTGAACATTAATAAATGTATTTACAATTCTACATTCAAACTAATAAAAACTGAAAAAACAGATAAATAAAAATAACTTAATACTGAAACTTCAATATAAAAGTTTATAAAAAGTGGTAGACTTTGGAAATACAAAATTCCTTGTTCCTATTCAAACCTAAGCAATCGTTTGGGAAGTGGTGGACTTTGAAGGAACCAGATTCACTATTCCCACTCTTATTGAAGTAACAGTTGAGAAAGTGTTCCAATTTGGAGGGCTTGGATGTGCTATACCCACTCAAACCTAAGCAACAGTAGAGAAAGTATTTGGTTTTGGAAGAGTCAGATTTGCTAGTTCCACTCCGACCTAAGCAACAGAAAAGTAGGCATTGGACTATGGAGGGTTGGAATTACTTTTCCCTCTCCAACCTAGGCAGTAGAAAGGAAAAACAAATGAAACTACCTAAATAAATATAAAAAGAAAGTACATAAAATTGTTTCAACTAATATATTGGAAAATAATGTAAAATGATTTACAAATGACTGGAAAATAAAAAGGAAATTAACAACATAAAAAATATAAAAATATCAATTACGACTAATTAAAAAAAATTGCAAACTATAAATAACAATACAATACATAAAACAAATATGAGATTTTAAAATAATAGTTATTAAAAAAACATATACATATATTAGAAATCATAATCATATGACCCAAAAATATAAACCAAATATCACAGATTAAACACAAACAACATTTCTAAGGGGCCCATTACGATGGCGGGCGGAAGCACAACCGCCGTGCTGGCGGATGCAAAAACCACCAGTTACCGCCGGCACGCAGCAGTCCACACGCCCGCCCAATTACGATGCAAAAAGCAGGCCAAACACCGCCGGCAAGCCAGCAACACCGTCCGCCATCAAAGTGCGCCCGCACACGTAGCGGCGCAGCACAACTGACACACACCGTCCGACGAAACACGTCCCGCCCGGCGCATAAATTACGATGCCGCAAACAAACGGCTCCCACGGCAAAGAGACACCGCACGTGAAAGAGAGGCGGAAACACGGACGCAGAGCACGGACAACGAAGAAGCGGCACCCCGGGCATGAATCCAGCACTGCAGGCCCTTCCCATGCTTCTGCTGATGCACCACCAAGGACGCAACGTACCGCGGAGACGCAGGTAGGCACACACACAACAAGTGCACGCAAACAGCGCACACAGTGCAAGGGCGGAAAAGCGGACAACCCCCACCAGCGCGTGCACACTACACATCCACCATTGCATCCACATATGACACACAGGCCAAATCCTAACATCGCGGAACACATGTGTACACACCACCTGGGACTAGGAACCAACCACCCCGTCACGGCCCCAAAGCGCCGATGACGCCGCCACACATGCGCACAACGCAGAGGCCAACCGCAGCGCCATGCATGCGTCGCACACAGACACAGGGACACAACCAAGCAGCACACACATCAGCCCCACCCCGAACGCACATGACACGTGACAGGCCGGCCACAGACATGTCCCCAACGCCCAATTCACGGACAACACCCAACGCCACACAACCGACGCACACATGTCAGTGAAGACACGCAACTGCAGGACACACCCCAGTGTAACAAACATGGCGTAGCACACAGCGGCGGCAACACCAACTAGGAGAAGCAGGGCCCCTTCGGGAAGAGGAACGCCAGTACCACACTGAAAAACCCATACCACCCTGCACATATGAACAAGACATATGAAACGGAACACCAAAGAGCCCGGGGACCGACAACAGGTGGCCCAAGAATAACATCCACACACAAGGCCCAACGCAGAGCGGAAAGGCAGCCTGCCGCCCACACAAGGGAGAGCAGACAGCACTGAATGACCTTCCATTCCAACTCCGAAACCACAGCCCTACGACAGAAGCCGGTGAATACAGCCATTGTCCAAGAATAGACCAACACAGGCATGCCGAGGAGACCGACCACAGGGCAGATAGCGCATATCACAGAAGCACACAACGGACGGGGAAGAAAGAAGAAAACACTCCCCCATGTCGGCCACATGCAAGTTAATTGGAAGGAGTCACACAGCACTGACCTTGAACTGTCTGAGAAGCATGTGGGAAGAGGGCCCGGGTCCTCCAAACAAGCAAACAGAACACAAGTCCTGTCTCCCTACGACTACACAGAGCTCACAGCAACCCCGGAGCGTGCACATTGCAGACTGCACACACAGCCGGAGCACGCCATCTCAACGAACCGCTGCGAAATGGCAACCGCAACACACCTACCCAACTACGCCGAACAGCTCAAGCTGTACAAAACCAACACGATACATACATTGGGATGCGATCTCCTGTCCCTGCTGAACGTAAGTTACCGACTGACTTACCGCATCACATTGTTCAGCTGCGTCATGCCCGTCTTCTACTGTCGGAGGTGTCCCTACCAGCATCCCGTCGAGATATGCCTCTCCAACCCGGCATGTCTGAAGGCGGACCTGCTACCACTACTCCTCCCTCTGGACGCACACGACAGGGCCTGCTCTGCCTATGGGGGCATGGCGTATGTGGCCAACATCGCACCCGCACTGAAATGGAACCACTGTGCCTCCACACGACGGATCATCGAGAACAGCTACATCGAATGTCACCCAGCATGCCCCATCATGGTCCTCCAAGGGACAACCTACGAACAACACCTTGACAGCCACCATCCGCTTCATTGGCTGGCAAACATGTACACCACCAATGACATGGAAGCCCTGCTGGACGGCATCGCATACCTGACAACCTGTAAATACGTCGGACCACAACGCAGGTTCCCCGAGTGACCCATGAAGTCCAACCCCGCACCCATGCTCAGCTTCCGCACGGACTGGCCAGTCACCACCACAACAGCCATACCAAACGACCGGCAACTGTAACCACACCATCAACGACATCGCCATGACATCGGATATGACCGGGACATGCACACTGTTCCCCATCACATCCAGGAACACCGCATGCATCGTGGGAGGCAGTGGCATGGGCTCTGTGTATCGCACCCACATGGACGGAACTGCACGAACAACCAGGACACGACATGGATCCAGCGCACATGGACACACACACCGCTCAGTGGACATGAATAGGTCGCCTGGAGTCTGTGGGTGCTGCACCCTCCCACCCCCGCCCCGGGAATCCCATACCAGGACCTTTGCATGGACGACAAGTGCATACAACAACAACACGACCCCAGTGACTGTGACATGTCCAGTAACCACCACAGTGCAACAACAAGTGGCACGCCGCTGCATGCACGCAAGCACATGCCCTGATGTCATCTCACATGCACGCGTGCATGAGGAACAACCGCAGCAAACCTGTCACATGGAACTGAGATGGACTGTGCCCATGATGCCGAGCGGTCTGGTAGGCTACATGTATACCGTCTGTGTCAAAGTCCGCAGCTCCGCAGCTATACGTAAATGTACATTAGCACAGCCTTGGCCAAGCAGATGTAACTCGGAAGCCCACATCCCACATGCAACAGCTAATCACATGTAACCCTACACCCTATCCCATTTGTAATCATGCTCAGTATATCCTCAACATGTATCCCGCTGCCAGTAGTGTCCACTATACTGCATCACAGAGGACAGAAGACTCAATATAATGTTTGAAACCAAAACTGTCTCCGCTGACTCATTTCACAAGTACGAATGAGAGAGGATGAGAGTATGTGAAGTACACGGCAGTCGTGACATGACCATGTAGTCCACTGGTATTGGATGTCAACGCAAATGAGTAGCACTACTGTGGAAGACACACATGTGTCGTGTGAAGTCGTATGGACGCAGTGCTCAGGTGGGTGGGTGCGACGGGTAGATGCGCACATGCCAAGTTGGAGCACGCCGTGTTGGGAGGGGTCATGAACAGTACACCACCGCTTCCCTGGGCATTGTGAGAGGACACCTGTCGGGGGGAGTGAACACGTGTGTGCACAGCAGCCGGGCACACGTACAAAGCGGTACCAGGCGCACCTCAGCCCACCCTCTGTGGACAAGCTGGATCCTGTTGTGCGCCCGCCATGCCCCTTGACAAGGCACACACAGCCCCAGTCGACCAGGTGTAACCCCAACATAGTCAATCCGCACAGGCGATACAGGGCACGGGATGGCAGTGGAGCATGGTGTGTGTGAGGTCTCCTCGCGCTCCTCCTGGTCATATCACGCAGGCAATAGAACCTCAACGTCTAGCATGGCACAAGTCAGATGGAAGTGTAGGGGGACGCACCACAGCACGAGCAGCACTGACATCACGGGAGGTGGCTCGCACCATCCCATCCATTGCCCATCATACCAACCACGACACATGCCATTGCGACTAAGTGCAAGCGCGTGCGCCACCACCCCGAGCCCTCCCCAGAGAGGCCAAAGAGTGAATGTGTGGGCCAACAGCCACAGACGGACGCGGCCTGGCCGCAAGGGCAGCCACAGCCACTGGGTGTCGCAGGTGGCGGATCCGGAAGGCGAAGACTGTGATGCATAGTCCATGCAGGCCGGGTCTCCATTTGGGGCACCACGCAGGTGGACGGCGTCCCGCCACACATCATACCCTGAGACAGCCCACTCGTGCAACTGGACCCACACATACACTCCTTGCCCTCTCTGGTGCGAGCTTGGGGCTGCCTGTGCAAGCGCTAGCCTCGCAGGTGAGCATGCATATTGGGGGGCGAGGGGAGGACATGAGGGCTGGGGCGAAGATGACTGTATCACTGTCAGTTAGTACAAGGGATGACCCAGATGTGGAAAGGAAGAGACGTGTCCCGTGTGTACTGCAACTAGTCGCCAATCCAACTACCCCCCATGTCCGGAATGTAAGCCCGCACCTAGGCCCGCCCATCCGCCACATCGAACATACCACCAGCACGACAACCTTCCCATTCGAAACACTGACTGGGGGTGGCGACCAGTGAACAATCATGTGTAGCCTACCCACGCGTACATGTGGGCCCTCCATGATCCATGTCACCTGCGGCAAAGACATGACATGCGCAATGAGGGAAGTGAGGAGAGCTGTCCGCCCCACGCGCAGAAGGTGCATCAGCTCCACAGACCCAGCAGCGAGTCCAGCAGGGGTCACATGTGCAGGGGCAGCTGTGCCTGGTGTGAAGGCACATGCATATAGACAGCACATCGACCAATGTGTAGTCTGCTCACATCCACAGTCCATCATCATGCGGACATAGGAATTGAACACAGGGCAACACATCTTAGTTGGTGCACCCACCGTGACCAACAATGCGCAATCATCGACGTACCCGCCCTGTGCATGGCCCCCCACCCAACGGAGGCACATCCAGTGCCACCATCCCACACACACAAGCCTTCCACGGAACATGCTGTGTCCAATGGTCAGTACAGAGTCAGCGCCCATCTGGTGGATCCTGAACAGGAGACACATGCACACACATGCCAGCTCCCACTATGTACGTCTGCCACCTGGCACGTGCAATGTAACCTCTCACCTGTGACGTGTGACTGCAAGCACACAGCCGTCTTGGCATGGGGCTGTCAATGTGGACACCAGTCAATGTTTCGGGAGCTGTGACCCGTACAGTGCTGTACATAGGGTGCAGTGCTGACACCTACTACTGTCTCATATCCCCTCGTGCCACAGGTCCCACTTGTATTGGCCGCTCAGCCCGTGCCCACATCGTCGTCGTCGTGTGCCATACTCATCCAGCCTCGGAAGCAGTTCCAAGCTCAGCAGACATTCATGTTGCCGTGGCGTTGCCGCTTGACGAATATGCAGTCAGTCCCCATCAGCACGCCCCGCAAGTCATTGGGGCCTAGATCCCCATGTGCATGCACATGGCAGTGGTATGTCTCACTTGCCATTGCCATTGTTGGGAGACCTGTGTAAGTGTATTGTGGCCGTGCCGTCCCAGCTTGACAGCTGGGCTGTGGCTCATGTGCTTGCTCAGTCATGTCAGTGATGTGTATGCGAAATTGCTATGTGCCGTGTTGCTTTGACATGTGTCCTCTGCCATTTAACCCAGGCGGAGACCGAACATTGACCGCCCATACCAATTGCTGGCGGACATGGACGATACAGAGGTAATCAGGAAGTTTCGGCTGGACAGGCCAACTCTGCATCGACTGTGTGCCATGTTAGAGCCCCATCTCCGTCCCCGCAGGGTGTATCCGACTGCTGTCACCCCCACGGCTAAGGTGATGGCCGCCATGCATTTCTTCGCCACTGGGTCATTCCAGCACACAGTGGGCAGTGGAGGAGGGATGTCCCAGCCCATGTTCAGCAAGGTGCTGAGGGATGTACTGGCAGCCATGATGCTGTACCGAAACAGGTACATCAGATTCCCCAGGGCTCGTGAATTGGCGGCAGTGAAGGGTGCATTCTATGCCCTTGGCAGAATCCCACACGTCGTGGGAGCCATTGACTGCACACATGTTGGCCTTGTTCCACCACAGGCCACTGAGCACCTGTACCGCAACAGGAAGCACACGCACTCCCTGAATGTGCAAGTGGTGTGCCTTGCGGACATGGTGATCACCCACGTGTGTGCCAAGTTTCCAGGCTCGGCACATGACGCACACATAATGCGCAACAGCATCTTGCCACGACTGATGGCCAATCTGCAACAGGATCGTGGCTGTATTGTCGGTGAGTATGTGGAGTGGTGTAGCGTGCTGGTTGTGCGATGCTGTCCCCTGTCCAGTTGGAATAGCAACGGTTCTCTGTGTCCCTCACACCCAGGTGACTCTGCGTATCCGAATGGGGCATGGCTGCTCAGTCCATTGAGGAATCCTCGCACCCCAGCAGACGATCGATACAATGAGGCACATGGGAGGACCAGACGTGTGGTCGAGCGTACCTTTGGCCTCCTCAAGTCCAGGTTCAGGTGCCTGGACCGCACCGGGGTGCACTGGCGTACTCCCCACAGAAGGTGTGCCAGATAGTGGTGGCGTGCTGCATGCTGCACAATCTGGCCATTCGGAAGCAGATCCCCTCATTGTGGATGACAGAGATCAACCAGGGCCCCAGCCCGCAGACCAGGACAGCTCGAGTGAGGTGGACAGCGGAGAGGAGGAAGCTGGGAATGTGCGCCAGCAGCTCATCGCCCGCTACTTCACTTGACGGTGAGTGTCCATGTACGACGGATGATGTGTCTGTATCTGTGCAGGTGTGTGTGTGCTGTGTCAGGGTGGCCGTATGTTCACTGCGTGCAGTGTGTCAACGCTCCATGGCCAGGGTAGTATGCCACTGTTGGTGACTGTGGCATTGTGCCCTATTGCTCTGTGCGATGTGTGTACATTGCTTGTAGTTGTTGACATGTACTGTGTGATGGGTGTGTGACACACTCATTGAATGTGCTCCTGTTCTGTCTCCCACCCCTAGGTCCCTACAGGCCCTCCGGATTCCATTGCCATGCCACGCATCAGGTGCCTTTCCGCCCAAGGTGGCCGTTGTATTCCGTACAAATAAAACACAGGGCACAAACAGCAGTTAGTGAAAAAGGTGCATTTATTACAAACTGTGACATGTGATTGTGTGTAAGGTGATGACAAAAGTGGTGCGTGCAGTGACAATGAGCTGTCGGTCATGGCTGCGTGATGATCAGGGTGTACCCACTGGTTCTATGTCCATAGTCCAACACACACATGCCATCCAGCTGGCTGTGTGGAGTGGGATCGTAGAGCAAGTCAATGCAGTGGCTGGTCAAGGAAGGCTGGCGGAAGGCTGGCTGGCTGCCTCACTTGCGACTGGAGCGTGCGAAGTCCTCCCGGGAGATCTGTTTCCTCTTCGGACGGCCCCTTCCACGTTTGGGAGGGGGTGTGTGGTGGCGACCTGCTGGTGGTGGGTGAGGTGTGCTCACTGGCTGTGGACGCAGGGGAAGTGGACACTGCTGCCCGACCCTGCGCCCTAGCAGGTGGTGGCAGAGGTGGTGTTGCTGGCCTTGCCTGTGACCCCACCGCCACCACCAGCTGGCCCATGAGGTCCACGAGTTGGTCCATACGGGACACGAATTGGCCCATATGGGCGTCCATGGACCTCAGCACCCCCAGCACCTCCCGCGTGTCAGTAGCAGACCTGGCCCATTGTCCTTGGGCCTCTTCATAGGCCCCAAGGACTCTGGCCATTTGAGGCAGGGCATGGCTCCCAGGGGAGGCTGGCGTTTCCCTGACCCTGCTCCTCCTACCAGTCCTGCTGCCACCGGCCTGCCCACTAGCCACATTGCACACCACGGTCCTCGCTGTGGCTCCCAGGGTGGATCCAGTCGGCCGGGCCACCACCTGCGCTGGGGCTGGTGCCAGCGAAGACGTGGTGGTGGTGGAGGCGGTGGTGGTCGGTGCGGCGATGGTGGCGGTTGCGGCAGTGGTAGTGGCCGCAATGACCGTGGGTGTGGCCGCAACGACAGTGGCAGCAGGGGACTGGGACTGTTCAGCATCCCTGGATGATGGGTTGGTGGGTAGGAGGGGTCCTGGGGAGCGGCTGGGCCCTGCCACGCCAGATGGGCCAGCTTGGTGGTCCGTGTCCGAAGAGGAGGACAGATCCTCCAGATCCGTGTGTCCTCGTTGGGGGCTTGTGGGCTGGCTGTGCTGGCTGCTGTCTCCATCCCCAGCATCCGGCAGTTCGTCACCTGTGGAGAGAATGAGATTTGTTATTGTGTTGCACCTGGCGAAGTATGTATTAGTCGTCTGACATTGGCAGTTCGTGCAATCTCGTACATGGGTTTCCCGGAGGCGAGTGTGTGGCTGTGGCATCTGTAGTTGTGTGTGCTAGGCAATGGGACTGTGTGCTGTGCACATGTGGCATGGGACGGATTGGCCATGCCGATGGGTGTGTTGCTGTGCCCCTACTCATTGTGACTCTGGTGTATGCGGGCTCCTGGCCCATCCTGGGTCTGGTTTGTACTTTGCTTTTGGAGTTCATATGGAACGCTTAGGAACGCATATGGCAACATGGGGGCCATGCCACAGATTCGCATTTGGGAGGGGATATGCTTTTGGGGTTCAAATGGAACGCTTAGGAACGCATATGGCTACATGGGGGCCATGCCCCAGATTCGCATTTGGGAGGGGATATGCTTTTGGAGTTCATATGGAACGCTTAGGAACGCATATGGCAACATGGGGGCCATGCCCCAGATTCGCATTTGGGAGGGGATATGCTTTTGGGGTTCAAATGGAACGCTTAGGAACGCATATGGCTACATGGGGGCCATGCCCCAGATTCGCATTTGGGAGGGGATATGCTTTTGGGGTTCAAATGGAACGCTTAGGAACGCATATGGCAACATGGGGGCCATGCCCCAGATTCGCATTTGGGAGGGGATATGCTTTTGGGGTTCAAATGGAACGCTTAGGAACGCATATGGCTACATGGGGGCCATGCCCCAGATTCGCATTTGGGAGGGGATATGCTTTTGGGGTTCATATGGAACGCTTTGGAACGCATATGGCAACATGGGGGCCATGCCCCAGATTCGCATTTGGGAGGGGATATGCTTTTGGGGTTCAAATGGAACGCTTAGGAACGCATATGGCAACATGGGGGCCATGCCCCAGATTCGCATTTGGGAGGGGATATGCTTTTGGGGTTCAAATGGAACGCTTAGGAACGCATATGGCTACATGGGGGCCATGCCCCAGATTCGCATTTGGGAGGGGATATGCTTTTGGGGTACATGCTGTGAGCCATGGGTGCCGAACGTGACATGTGTTGTGGCAGCATGACAGTGCATGGTCTGAGGTGTGTGCATGCCTGACATGCCCTGCATATTTGCTGTCTGTTGTGATTACTGGACATGGCATTGGACGCATCGTTATGAGTGAGTGATAGTTGTGTGCCAGCCAACGTATTGCAGTTGTCCCATCTCCTTGGTGTGCGTGCTGCCCTGTGCCATGTGCATCACTGCAGTGCTCGGGGGGTGTGGCCCATGTTGTGTGTTGTTGCTCACAGTGTGTCGTGCGCTTAATTGACTTCTGGCACATGGTTGGTCATGGGCATGTGTCTTAGCGTGACTGCTGTATGTGTGGCAGCTGTGCGGATGACATGCCTTTCATGAGACTGGGGCTGACGGATGGGATGGATGGTATGTTGTATGTGCATGGTGTGTCTGTGAGTTTGATGGGTTCAGTGGTGTTCGTGTGCATTTATGTTGTTCCGCTCTGTTGCGTCTAGTGTTGTTTGTCTTACATAGGCGTAGTTGTGGGGTGTGGGGTTGACAGGCAGTGGGGGCTACATGGCCAGGACTTCAATGGTGTTTCGGTTGTGTGTGATGAGTTGCACAGTGGCTGCCGTGTGGGACTATATTCAGTGTGGCTTGTGCATGCAGACGTGGCTCCTTGGGTGTTGCTATGTCTGTGATGGGTCATGTGGGGTGTGAGTCTGTTGTTCATGTCCGTGTGCACATTGTTCACTTGTTCGTGACGGTGGGCGGTGCTGCGTGTTCGTCTGCTACGTGACATGTCCCATGTGTTGGTGGTGTTATGGTCCTCATGCCTCCAGTAATCCAGCCCTGTCCAGTTTCCCACCTGCAAGTTGTTCGTGCGTGCACTGTACTGGATGCCACATGGCTCTAAGCGGGGGTGCTCCATGTTGCAGGTCTGTGGGGGTGGGGGGTGTTGTGGGTCGTGGGGTGGCTGTACACCCACTGACACCGATTGCTGTGGACCGTGATGTCTGCCTTTCGGCTGTCGTTGTGCACTGC
Organism: Calotriton arnoldi; assembly: GCA_963921515.1. Classification (NCBI taxonomy): domain Eukaryota; kingdom Metazoa; phylum Chordata; class Amphibia; order Caudata; family Salamandridae; genus Calotriton; species Calotriton arnoldi. Next base: position 1,022,178 of record CAWUFW010004799.1, on the reverse strand, counting down.
GGTGGCTGACACGTGGCTGTGTGGTGTGGGGGATGCTCCTCCTTGCTGTGCTGTGGGACTGGGGCCTGGTGTGTGTTGTACTTGGGCTGTCCACCGTCCCACCCACTGCACTTTGTGTTCCTGCCACTTACCTGTTACTTGTCGGTTAGTGCAGCTGTGGCGGACACATGGGTGTGGTGGGTGCTCGTTGTGGCGCTTCTGGCATATTTGGGGACCTGTTGGTGGTTACGTGGCTGGCTTAGTGTACACATGTCCCCACGCATCTTACAGTTGTTCGGTTTGGGCTGTGTGTGGTAGTGTCTGTTGCATGTGTGTGTGATGTGTTGTGTATTGTGTGCTGGACATGGGGGTGTTTGTCCCTGGGAGCTGTGGCATGGTAGTTGCGCATGTGAGTACATAGCGGTGTGCTGGTATACATTAGTTTGTACTTACCAGCCTCCACTCCCCTGCTATTCCGGCGAGGATCTCCGGATGGATTACGACTCGCACCTTCTCCTCCCACGCTTTGAAGGTCTTAAAGAGCGCGGGATTCCCTCCGCCAGTGACGGCAGCCAGCTCTCTGTTTTTGCCCTCCTTCTTCTTGACCAGGCTCTTTACGTCATTCCAACGTTTGTTAATCTCGACTCTGTTTCTGGGCAGGGTCCCGACTGCATTGACCTGGTCTACGATCCGGTTCCACATTCTGTTTCTGGTGGCTAGTGGTGTGTGCTGGACCATGTTCCCATAGATTTGTGGGTACACCTTGATGATCTCGTCGACCATGACCGTCAGCTCCATGGGCGTGAACTTGGGCATCCTTTGTGGTGCCATGGTGTTTTTGGTGCTGGTGCGGTGTGTGTTGTGTAATGTGCAGGGGGTTTGTGGTGCTGGGGTGTGGTGGTGGTGGTGGTGGTGGTGGTGGTGGTGTTTGGTGGTGGTGGTGGTGGTGGTGGTGGTAGTGATGTGTGCGTTTCTGTGGTGTGCTGCTGTCCTTGCTGTGTCACTGTGTCCTCTCCTCTCCTCTCTGGTTTGCAATGTAGCAAGGGGTTGTGGTCTGTGGGAGTGCTGCTTTTGTACTCACCTATGTGGGTGTGTCCTCATGGTCTGTTGTTTTCAGGTGTGTTGTGTCTGGGGTTCTGGCCTTTGTATTTTTTGTTTGTCCGGGGGTGTTTTCGGGATGTGTACTGTGCTTGTGTATTTGTGCGTGCCTTGCTGTGTGGACTTGTTGGCCATGTTGTGTGCTATTGGTTTTGTGTGCGGATGGTTTCTGTGCAGGTACGTTGGCGCCATGGCTTCTGCCGTGTCGATTCTCATCGGGCGTTGTTTGCGCTGGCGGGCGGTATATTTGTGGTTTTTCCGCGCTCATGGCGGTGCGATCGTAATTTCACGTGCGGTGTGTCGGCCGTGTGGGCGGGCGGTTTTGTGTTGTCGTGCGTGTTTCCGTCCGTGGCGGGCGGTTTGACTCCGACTCGGACGATGGCGGGCGGTATTTTGTGTGATTTTTCCGCCGATGGCGGTTTTCGGTTTGTGTAATCATAATGGCGTGGTCGGTGTTCAGGCGGTGTGTGCGGGCGGATTTTTGCCGCTTCCATGCCTGGCGGATTTATTTACGCCGGGTATCGTAATGTGCCCCTAAGCTCTTTAAACAGTTAACAAATATTCAATTAAAACTCAACAAAAATATATTTAATAAATGTACCCACATACTTTACTACAAATGACAAAAGCCCAAAAAATCAAGCTTAAAATAACTAATAAAATGTAACAAACACAACAAACACAAATACCAGCTAATGAAAAATGTTAAGCAACAGAAATATCAAACATAATATGTAAAAAAATTAAACGACTATATAGTGCTTAAATGTTCTTAAACAATTTATATATTATATACTTATAATCGCTAGAAAAACAAAATGAGTTCCAAATAGTTCACCAATATATTATATATATATATATATATATATATATATATATATACAGATAGATGATATATTTATTTGTAAAACACTTTCCACACTCTTTTTCTACAAACTGAACACCCTGTAAATAAAATCAAAACAATACTTAAAAAATAATCAAATCACCATAAATGAAAAAGGATAACAGAAATATACTAAATATTTAAACAACTAAAACATGAAAAAGGATTTAATCAATTAATCCAAACAATAACAATGCATAATTAATACATTGATAATGTACTAAAGTGATTAAAGCACAATAATTGCGTTTTAAAAATGCATATAAATATTTTATAAATTAAAATATATACATTATTAATAATCTAATTAAACGATTTAATATTCAAAATGCATAACCAATTCACAAAAAAAATAGAATATATATTTAAAACACTTCCCACCCTTCTGTTCTATAAAACCAACAACAGGCTAATAAATAAAATAAATAATAATAATTCTCTAAACAAATTACCGAAGCAGAAAATTCATAAACTCTACTAAATATAATTACAAGTAATTAGCAATAAATTAATAATAACTGCCAAATGAATAGTTTGCAGGGAGGAATAATTAGCCCAGAATACAGTAGCAGAAGAATATGTGCATGTTATGGGACCGCCTCTTTGTAGGATGCACATGCACAGATGTGCCCTCCAACCCTTGCTATGCCTTAGAATTGAAGGTACACCTCACAAACAAGGCTGAGATATGTCTGGGGTTTCTTGTGTTCCCATATATTGACCTAGCAGTTTGGGTTAGACTGTCCCTTTTGACAAGACTGAGTTATAATTTTTGATTGCTGTCTGTAGCTACACAATGACAAAAAACACAATAGACTGGAAAATAAACCTGTGTCTAAAGCTAATTCAAGCATTCCTTACATGAGTTTCAGATATTCCCAACAACAAGACATGCACCATGCAAGTTGCTGATGATGCACTCTTCACTGCTTACATTGGTGAACCCTGTGACCATGTCCTAATTAACTTGTCAGCAGCCTTTAACAAAGTTGACCATCAAACCCACTTCAGGACCCTCTTAACAGGCATGGATCTGTTCAAGCCTTGGTTTTCTTGTACCTGACTCGTAGTAATCCCATTCGCTCCTACATCACTGATTTCACCCTCACCCCAATCAAGAGTACCTCTACAATGGTAAACATTCCTGAAGAAGCCCAACCATAAATCTCCTACCCTGACATACCTCCATAGGATGCCACCGCAAGCTCTCAAGATCTTCAAAACCAGCTGTGTGTTGTGCAGGGGAGTGACGAATAGCACACCTTTCTACTTGGAAACAAAATATACCATCTCTGGGGACCAATGCAACAGAAGAAGCCAGCCAGGATATTATCAGAGTAGAAAGTGCAAAAAAATTGAAGTGGTCTTCTCCAGCTATATGTCAAGAATATAGAATAAAATCTATTTGCCCATCAGGCTGGCACCAGCACTCCTACAATTATGAAAAGAGCTTATGACACATCTTTCTAAAGAAAATCCAATCTATCACTAACAGAGTGCTCCTGGTTCCCTCCGCCCACATGGGCCCCACTCAGATAAGATCCATTCCCCACATCTGTCTATTGTACACATTTGTTTCACCTTAGCCTTCTTGATGTAAAGTGCTCAGTAGCTTGCATGCCACAAACATCGCTAGGTACTTATGTACATACTATCACACATACATACAAATATACATACACAAGAATCTAAATGGTTTTCAAATGTTTGCTTTTCAAACTCCACAGGAATTCAAAGTAACAACTTCCTATTGGCTCTCTAGGTGCAATGGGCCTCTAACAGATATTTTATTTTATTTCAGATATTTCCCTTGATGTTGATGCACATCGCAATGGGACCTTCAGTGGTTCTAGGGCAGAGAAGGTAAAGAAGCTTCGACTTAGAGAGTGGTGGAGCGGGTAGCGGGGAAGTAGCACTGAAGCAATGGAAAAAGTCAAAAGGAGAGTAACGAATCAGGATATGATCTACTTAGTAGTTCAACAAGTTTATTGATGGAACTCTTACAATAGAATAAATGCATTTGAGAAGTCCCAGCCTACTAAGATTCACTCAGGAGTAGAACTCTAATAATGATGATAATAATAAAGAGCCTTCAACAGCACTTCTGTTTCTAAGAACTGCAAACAACAGTAACTGTTACAACAACAACAAGGTGATGGATTAAATGCTTGAATTAATCTCAGCCACTTGCAATAGCTCAGGCTGCATTTCAGTACATTGTTTTTCGCCACCATGCCACTCTCCACAAAGATCCACCTTATCGGATCAGTACAGACATTGCTCCTCATGGGAAGAGTCCATCCTGGACTGCCAGGCAAGGCCCCCTCCAGGAGGAACCGGAAACAATCCCAGACTGGTTTCGATCTACTGAGGTCCCATCAGTAAGGTATAGCTTAAGTCCTATGGCACAGAGAGGATGTGACCTAAGTCTGGGCATACCCGTCTCACTTTGGACATGAACTGAAACAACAACAATGTGATGGATGGCATGCTTGAATTAATCTCACCCACTGGCAATAGCTCAGGCTCCATTCCAGTCTATTTTTTTTCACCAAGGGTATGTCTAGGTGTTGAGTCCTGTGCTCACTGTGCCACTGAAACCAAGCTACACCTGACTGATGAGCACCAGTCAGGGCAAAACCAGTCTTTGGTTGCGCTTGTGTTTCAGTTTAGGGAGGACCTGGCCTGGCAGTTCGGGCTGAACTGTTCCTATTGGAACAGGGTCAACCCTTATTTGCATATGGCTGAGTCCAAACTGAAGTTGCCTGGTGGGTAAAAGAACAATGGTTTGGAATGCTACCTGGAGCGATTGCCATTGGTCAGACTTATTGCAAGCATTTATCCCATCATCCTTTATGTCTTTGATGTACCACCCTAAATGGCTATGGTATGCCCAGACAAGAGTCCTGTGCTCACTGTGCCACTAGAACCAAGCTACACCTGAAAGTCGAGCCCCAATCAGTTGAAACCAATCATGGGTTGCTTGTGTTCTGCTTCACGGAGGACCTGGCTTGGCAGTTTGGGCTGGACTGTTCCTATTGGAGCAGAGTCAAGACTGATTTGCATATGATTTATTGTGATATTCCAGATTTTTGCTTAAAAGTTTGCATTTCCTTTTTTATTTCATTCCCATCATGTGTATTTCCGCACCAGTATCCCTCCACAACACTTGAATCCCGCCTTTATTTCTCTTGATTCTGGGCCTCCAACATCTTACAACTTTCACAGCCCAATCTGCTTTGATATGCCAATTATTCATCAACCAGCAACTTTCACGTCCTCAAACACCCTGTGTTCTTAATATCCATCTTTCAGCTCTGGATCTTACCAGACCACTATCTCAGAAACTCTGTTCTTCATATCAAATGTGTTACAACTCACCATCTCTACATGTAGACTACTTCAGGCACCATGCCACTGCATCTTGTGCAAGCTGGGTGTACCTGACCTACCTTTGTCCACATCATTCATACCTACCTACCCACACATTTTCCAAGCGTTTGAGCATCTCCATCCCAGGTAATTCCATATCCCCTGCTTCACTAACCTTTATCTTCCCACCTTTCATAATTACATACAATCCATCCCCCTCTTTGGGCCTCCACCTTAACACTTCTACTTTATGTGTCTCCCATGAGCATGTTTCAACACTGTATATTTCTCACCTGCAGGTCTTCTTCATGCATGCTTCTGCAACCCTTCTCTTTCCACCCTGCATCTGTGTATTCTGCATCTCTTTGTGCATGCCTCCCAGTGAATTTCCACATTTGTCAACCTTGCTCTTCCATCAACCAGCATCTCAAAACCCTGTGTCTGACAATAGATCCGTAGCTCCATAGTCTATGTCCTTACACATTATCTGTTTCCCTTGTTCTCCATTAAACATTTTTCACCCCTGAAATACTTACAATGATATTGGGTGTATTTCCTTTCTCTCCATGCCTCTAGAAATCCTGGACATGGGGCCCAGATGGTCATGGTGCAGTACTGCTGGTGAATTGTGATAGAGATAAGAAAAACTCCAAGGACATGGACAGCATGGACGAGAGTGCCCCTAATCCTGAAGGTAGACCACAATCATGGGCTTTGTGCTCCGTAAATGCACCATGGTATTAAATGTGATCGAGCAATTTCCAGAAAGTTCTCTTATAGATACGGCAACACGCATTTAGTATTTTACCTGGACTCCACATAACAGAAAGCCAATGCTAAAGGCAATATGCTACACCAACTGATGGCCCTGGGATGGCAATACTTACATGATGCATCCAGGTCTGATTGGTGGCTATGGAACATCAGTCATCTTAATTATATTTCAGAGGCACTAACAGCCCAAATAATGTCAGAGCAGGATTTACCCTCAAACTGATAATTCAAGACCATCCATGCTCCAAATATTAGCACTAAAAAAACAATCCTCTTCATAAAGGATCTTCATCCTCCAACTTACAGACCTGAGGCATTCTCCTTCAGACAGTAACTCTAGTGCACTTACTGACCCTCCACCTTTAGATGTGGAGCTGCCCTTGTGGCGCAGAACCTGCCATGAGAATCACTGGTAAGGTGCTCCCTTATTGGTGATCCAGGGACATCTTTAGAGGTCTTGATCTTTTAGAGGTCCTCTGTACCGTTGATCACCAAGTCCTTCTCAGTACCCTTCCCATCCAAGTAGGAACACTCCAATGGTCTGTTCACCTCAATTGACTACAGTGTATCCAGATGGAGTCTTCCATATCACACCCTTTGCCTAATAGAGGTCGTCTAAAATGATCTTAGCTTTGAACAATGATTTGCAAACTCTACATGGAGCCTTTCTGTGTCCTACTAGTCAAAAAGACATCACTTTTCACAAATACACTGATAACATGCAGTTACAGCTCACAGTATCATCGGCCAGTGGCATAGAGCCTGAACATTACACAATCATTGATGCCAACTGTTTATCTCAAGCTTTGTCATACCAATACCATGGGCATTTTAACTGATGATGGCAAGCTCCAGCTGCAGATCAAAGACTGTCTTAATAACATGCATGTGTAATGGTTGTTCACAACCCTCTCCACTAATTCCATGTCTCTGGGCATGCATCAAATGCTGCCTCTCTTTCAAAGAGTACATTCATCAGAAATTGTAGGCAGCTTTATATGAAATAAGAGAACTACTGCACATCTAGACCTACCTCCTGATCCACAGTATAGACGTGTTCTGCCACACATCAATCAATGCCCAGTTCATTGGCCTCCCGGAGTCTGCCCTAATTGTCACTGAAAGATGAATAGCAGGTTGCTGTCGACCTGATGTCTGGTCAATGCAAATAACCCCACAGTGCCCAGCTGGCTAACACTGCCAGCTTGCATACAGGTAATTTAACTCTGATTTACTTACAAAGCTCTCTACAATAATAAACATCACTATCAACTGCAAAACTGTCCCTTTGGTCAAACAATGCCTCTAACCTCTAAAACTACCTCTCTATTGACCTTCAGGAAAGGACATAAAGACCACCTTTTCTCCTAACAGCCCCCACATCTGTCTCTCTCCAGTCTACACTCTGCTCGACCATGCACTCCTTTGGAAAAGTTTGTGTTTCTCCAATGAACGTTTGTAAACACTTAATGTTGATTTTGTAACTTGTACATATATTATATTGTCTGCCCCCTTTAAAGTGCTGCACTGTTACTCCTGACTAAGTTACTGCTGAATAAATATCCCTCAATAAACAAACAGACCACTACACAGTGATTCCTCCATCATTACAAGTCTTGCTTGGGACCGAAGAGATATAGACCCTAAGTTATTTCTCTCTCTTTTGATTGTCTTCTCTCTCTTAGATATTAAGGACATGTCTCCCATGATCCTGAGAAGCCGTGCCCCTGATGCCATCTTTGAGAAGTACAGTCTGGCTCTCCACATTTCAAATGAAGATGTGGATAAAGTGACTGTGTTCCAGAAACATGGTGAGTAGGGAGAGCCCAGCTCCATCACTGTATATTAGAGTGTAGGGTGGACCAAGTGAGAGGATGGAGAGAGGTAACAAATGGGTGGTATTTCTGATGTGTGCTGCCACTGTTCCGATACTCACCTGTCTAGGTTTTCCTCTGGAGCCGCTACTCTAGGATCTTCTTTTGATGCTGTGTGGCCACATTGCCTTGACACACTAAGAGATTGTCCTTGAGTTGTTTTATCTCCAAATTTAGAGGCACTTTTTCTGCTTAGTAATGTTCCTTGTATGCAATACAGAGGCACACCTCTTTTTATATTCCATATTCATATCTACAGACTGAGAGAAACCACTCAGTCTTGCTTGTACCACTGCCTGCGGAAAATTACATTTTTTTCTCTTGATTGGTGTTGTTCCTGTTGTGAGGTTGCCAATCTGGGGTGCTTGCTGTTGTTTTTTCTTGAAGGAAGCCAGAGGTCTGTCCCATGATTGGTTGTATTGCTTTTCGTAGGCTCAGAGAACCCTTGTCGCGTTGTTGTAAGAGTAGATATATCTACTCCAGGGGTCTCCAACTTTTTAATAATAAGAACTACTTATGTTCAATGAAAATCATTATGAGCTACTAATATTATTAGAGTTGCAATAATGACCACAGCTTCCATTATAGGTCACCATATACAAGATTACCAGCAGTTCATCAGGCAAGACCGCCAGAAGTAATGTTAAAAAAAAATAGTTTTGTCAATGTGGAATGCTTCTACATGGATAATACTAACAGCCATAGCTGCAACGCCCCTGGCACCAAGTTAATAATATTCATAATAATTCTCCCCAACACCACCTGATTAAAGACTCAAATATCAGTTTTAAATGTATTTTAGACATTTTCCCCCAAGCATAAGCTCATGAGTTCTGCAAATAGTCACATTTTCTTCTTGAAATCACAATTTTCAATTTTGGTATAAATATATTAATTTAGCCTGGCAAAAGCTTCTAATTTAGTTGGCTGGGCTGCACACAGAAGCTGGAGAGCTACCAGCAGCTCACGAGCTACTCATTGGAGAGGCCTGATATAGACAGTCATACTCTTCTGAGATGTAATTGGAGCTACGCTGTACCCTTCCAGAGTGCACAACGCAACTAGCAACTCTTAGGCCCTCTTTCTCAGGTCTGCAGGTTGGAAGGGGAAGGGCTGTACTGGGAACCAGAAGTAGGCAAATATGTTCAGAGCAGAACCATCTCGCACTGTCAGAATGCGCATAGGGAGACATGCCCACCCAGCACCCAATCAGAAGCTCCTACAACACAGTCTCTGTCCGTCTTTACATCCTCTTTATTGCTTCCTGTCTTTCCATCATTTCTCTCGCAATTTCTCCCTCCTCTGTATTATGTTCTCCCTCTTTCCATGCTCCATCCCCCTTTATTTCCTGTCTTTTCTTCCATCTATCTTCACTCTCTACTTCCCTACACATCTCTCATCTCTCTATCTCTCTCTGGGGCATATTTACAATAAAGTGGTGAAGCGTGTCGTTAAGTCAAGAAGGCTAACAACATGCTTCGTCACTTTAGAAACGCAGGGCTGCACCATATTTACTAGAATATGGTGCAGCCCTGCATTTCCCCCTGCACTGGCGCTAACTTTAGCTGCCTGGCGCCAACGCAGGCACCCTTGCACCATAGTGCAAGGGTGCCTGTGTTGAGGGTAAAATTGTTTATGTGCAGGAAGGTCCCCCTTTCCTGCACATAAACAATCTTTAAATCCTGTTTTGTAACTTCTATGTGTGCTGCATAATGCAGCACACATAGAAGTTGCAAAACTGCATTTTTTAAAATGATTGTTTATGTGCAGGAAGGGACACTTTCCTGCACATAAACAATCAGTGTTGTTTTGCTGTTTCTATGTGTGCTGCACAATGCAGCACACATGGAAACAGCAAAAACGAGGAGAAATAAAGCATTTCTCCTCGTTTCGCCTGTTTAAGACCAGGATTTCCCTGGTCTTAATTTTGGAGCTGCCCCATATTTATACCACCCTTGTAAATAGGAGGCAGCATCAAAATCAATGGGTGTTGCAGTGGAACGCCCACCGGAACACCCATTGCCCAACCCCTTTCACGCTAAGTGTAGCATGAAAGGGGGCCTTATTTACAAGGCAGCGTTAAGCCACATTAAGTGGCTTAATGCTGCCTTGTAAATAAGGTGAACCTCCTATCACCACCACAACGCCACTAAAAGTGACGTTGTGGTGGCGACAGGGGCTTGTAAATATGCCCCTCTGTTTCCATTCTTTCCCTCTTTTATTTTCTTTCTCTCTCGCTCTCTCCCTTCCTGTCCTTTCTTCACTCTCCCCCTATGTGTGTCTATCTTTCTCTGCTTATGTCCCCGCCATGCCTCCAGGAATTTGCCCCCAAGAGCTGGAGGCACCGGCAGCAGATTTGCACCTTCTAAAACATGTTTTCAATGGCTCCAGCCTCCGGGTAAAGGTCTGACGGAGTAAATGGCCACTTTAGCCATGAGAAAGGGGGAGTAATGATGCAATAAGTCATGTGCTTCACATCCCAAGCTGCAAAACTCAGAATACCACCTGGTCTGGGTGGAATATCGTTGAGTCTCTGCAATAATTTCATACAAATTGTAATCTCATTTTCCAGGGCTATTTCGAGGCCCCCTGTAAAAAGATGTGGTAAGACTAGAATGGGAACCAGAGATACCACAGCATTCGTTTTTAGGTTGAGCTAGACAGCGTATGCGCTTTCTCTTTGAGACCTGCTGTAATCAGTCTGTGGGCTTGAAGTTTTCCTTTTTCCACCCCCTTTCTTGCTATTTGCTTACCGCATTGTCATTTGTTCATTCTTTTTTTTCATTGGTTTAAGGCATGCCTTTGTCTTGCCTCTTTTACTAATGTCCCTCCCCGAGAGCACTGGCCAAGTACAGTCTTCTTCCTCAACATACTGTTATAGCATTGGATTACCGAACGTCTTTTTTTTTTTCGTTTGGTTATTTAGGCTTTAAAAACGTATACAAAATACCGCTATTCGGGAGGTGAACTGAGGCCGACATAATGCTTCACTTGTGCTCCAACCATGTGATTTATAGAGCCCAGAGGCAGTCCTATGTGCTTTACATGCAGTCCTTGCTGGGCCCCGAGACCAGGACAGTGGTGGGGCACTGAGCGCATTCCACAGAGAGGTGCCCCGGCATATCGGAGGCGGAGGGGTGTTTACCACCAGCCATGCGCATACATACACGAGAGCTCTGCATGCCTGCTAGTGCGACGACCCCTCCCCCACTCCAGCTGCCCACCGGGGGCCCCTTCACAGCAAGCCTGCTCTCCAGTTTAAAAGACCACTTAGGGGCATATTCACAAGGAGCCATCGCCGAATTAACGGCACTTTATCGCAGCCAAAGTCGTGATAAATGTACCCCCCCATTCACAAGCCGATGTTAACAGCCAACAGCACCAGTTTACCCGCGATAGCAGCCGCAAAAAACATCGCCACAGAGGACCCCCGCAAATATCGCTAATGAGATGCAGAGTAGGCGTTCCCGTGACAAAAGTCGAGACAACATCACACCTCAACATTCTCAACGGCCAGCCACATCGGCAATAAAAACACAAAACAGACGATAAGGCGCGTTAGCACCAGGAAATTTACACCTGCTCTGACCTGGTGTAAAGTCGGACGGCAGCCAGCACCACAAAAGGGAGCACAGCCCAGGGCCACATCCGAAGGGCAACAGATGCCATGGAGCCACACATCATGAGGCCCGGACACCCAAGAGGGCCACAACACCCACCGACACCACACCCAGGCCCGCAACACCCCCCCCCCACCCGGGACCACCCTTAACCCCGGACTAAGAAACTGCACACCAACACCACGAATCCCAAAACAAACATTTTGCCTGATGTCGCACAAGCAGGAAAATAAACATACATGCGTGGCCAGAAAATGGAGAATCAGTCATACAGCAATGCAATCACCAACACAAAACACCATACAAACAAAAGCAGAAACAACCCTTAGGATGAGTCCTAGTTGCTCCTCACTGGACAATCCTTAGCACACAGCCTGGAAGACCAAATCCAAGAGAAGAATGTGTGCCATGCGCCCAACAAAGGAAAGAGAGGGAGAGAGACGGAGTGAGATAGCACAAGCAGCTCAAGGCCGCTCGGGCACCTGCATCGCCATCCGTACACCATGAGCCCAAGGCCGTGTCCCAATCTCAGCGCCAAAGCCACATCACATTCCGAAAACGCAAGTAGTAGTCAGACAAACATCAGGGATGAAAGCACCATTGTCCCAATGCAGAATGCGGGAGGACACCTGCACCTCTGACCTTGGTCCAGAACGCGCCTGGAACACCCTGATAGAGATGCAATGGCAGATGGGGACGACTCCCACACCACGCATTCCGCAAATGAACCATCCGACTCATCCACAGCCCACACACAGAAGCCCCTGCCTGTGGTACCCCCACATGGGATGCCCTTGACACTAACGGAAACAGCAACCCATTACCCACAACGTTGCACACACATTCGAATCATTGCTCAGAGCTGTGGCATATCCTCCACACAACTCCCGCAGTCCAGAAGAGTGCCTGTTCACGAGACACACCAATGCAATGGCAGGCCATACCGGGCACATGCACAACCCCCGTCACGTGGAACAGTACCTTGCACGTATGCTGCTTTTACTGGGCTCATTGCCACTGGCAGTGCTGCGGATCAGTTACAGGCTCAGCTTCCGCATTGCCCACGTCACCTGCGTCCAGCCCTGGTTCCACTGCCGAACATGCACATTCGAGTGTCCCATGGATGTCTGCCTATCCAACACAACTGTTGATGAATTGGACTATGACTTGTGTCTGCGCCCCCTGCTGGATCACGAACAGGAGTGTAACTGAGACAGCCGTGCATGGGATGCCTTGACATACTGCGTATGTATTGGTAGTTGTGCATGGGAGATTGCACAATTTCTCGTGTGCAGTGACCACATCGAGCGCTCCCTATTGGGCTGTGTTGCGGATCGGTCAGACGGCGTGGGCTGAGCACACCTGCCCGGACCACCTAATGGATTGGCTCACCCTGGTGTTCCTTGAACACGACAATGACGTACTATTGGAACACATTGCACATGAAGCTGCACGGGCATTCATGGACGAGTAACTACGTTCCTGCAGCCACATCCGATTGCCACCCACAGCACATGGCCCAACAACTTGTTGCATCGTGGGCATTGCTTACATATCCCACCACAACAGAGGACACGTCTGCCTTCGGTCGGGCTCTGGATGCATGTGCGTGGAATAATGCATGTGTACACACACCTGTGCAAGGTGACGCAGGTCCATGGTCGGAGCAACACAGCGTCGTCTGGCAACGTTGCCAATTCGGACACACTGCTGGGTGAGAGCACACACATGGCAATGTAGCATGACATGTGAACCTGTCGGACCCTCACACCTGATCACTGTCGGCAGAGCAGACAATCGGCGCACCCCGGAGGCAGAGCACCATGCAGACCCCACGTGCAGTGAGTCGTGCCCCTCACACGGGGAAATGTGCAGACGCCAAACAACACATGACTCATCAAGCAAGGCAAGGTGTGCTCTGAGCGTTGCCATCCGTGATGAATGTTGTCCATTTCAGCCCCAACATTATCTGAACCTCGACATGTACCCATGCTGCGTGTAAGTGTCTTAAGCATGTCCCCGCCTGTTGTGGCCGTTGCCTCGTCCGTACTGACACGCACATGCCAATAAAGCCTATGCCACTCCACTGGTGTCTAACTGTGAGGTGTGTTGTTAAGATTGTCCACTCGTGTGCCACAATGAGCATCGTCCCAACACAGGGAGGAACTGACTGACGCATGTGCAATGGGGGTGTGTCCCTTTGGCAAGCTCCACCTCTGTGAGCCAGACATTGTTTTTGGATAGGTGCTGGACGACATGTGCACTTACATGACTCCAGCTATGTGTGTATGGTGTCCAACCTCTGACCATGTGGAGCAATGTCATACATCACAACAGAATGTGTCCACACAGATGTGTGTAAGTCGGTATGCGACGTGAAGTTCTGCTGTCACACGTGGTGTGGGACACCACTCCTGGCCTGCCACCGTTTTGGTCACTCCTACAAACGGCCCTATTCAACACATGGACGTGTGCCTACGTTGGGGTGTTGTGAGATTGCTGTTGATGTGCAATGGGGACACAGCTAGTACTCACCTTCACAGTCATCCAATTGGCCATGTGTCTCAGGGATAGACATGCGCATAGATGTCAGTTACCAGGGTGTACCTTCATGTGCAATCCTCGTCCCCACATCCAGCCATACCTCCATACGTGAGTGAACATAGTGATGACACATCTGTGTGATTTAGAATGTTTTATTCACATTCAGGTGATTGACGGAGCTGGAGCTGTACCTGGCCATCCAAGCCCACATCACATGGAAGCCCAGTGGTGGGCCAACCAGAGTCCTTTGGGGATTGCACAGTGATTGGGAAGAGGGAGAGTGCAGTCCGCAGCAGGATTGCTGTTTAATTGGCCAGCGGTGAAGAAATGGCAGTCCGTGTCGGGGTCCGGGTGAATGTCGCAGGGTGTTCCGGAGGTCAGTAGGAGGTATTTCCCAGGGCATGATGCATCATAGGTCATGACCAGGCAGGGACAGGCCATATGGCGGTGATGGATGCTACTGCCTCCTTCCTCACACAGTAGTTCCCATCCCCTTCTCACTCCCCTGATACGGGTTCTGTGTCCGGTGTGTCCGGTGTGTGTGGCGGGGTGATGGCTGCATCGCTGTATGCCCCTGACACATCAGACTGCGTAGATGAAGGGGCAGCATCACAGTGTGCCACGGACACATCAGGGGTCGGAGCTGTGTGTGTCGATGTTCCCGCTGCAGTCATCTGGGAACGGCTCAGTGGCAGCAATGGCAAGATGGAGTACTGCAGGGCGTTGCTGTTCCCAGCCACTACTACCTGGTGTCCAGCCGTGGCAGACATACTTCCAGCCTGCATCTGCTCCATGGTCTCCATTGCCCTCCGCATCTGTGCCAACTCTGTGCTGTCATGGCTGGTGCCTGTCTGACCAGACAGTTCTTGTATTAGACTCATGGCACCAGCGAGGTTAGCCAAGGACTGTGACGGAGCATGGTGCATACAGGGGGTGTCCGATAGGGACTGTACGTGGTCCCTGATGGGACTCAGACACCCACGTATGGCATCGAGTTTGGCTGCCACGAGCTCGAAACCCACCCGCAGCTGATGAGCCAACTCCACCTGGCAACTCAACACACGCCGTTGGAATTCCATGTATTGGTCGGGGGGGTCCTGGGAGACAGCCGTGGTGGTGTGTGTTTCCTGCTGTGTGGTCTGTGCAGGTGGTGGGGTCACCTCGAGGCAGCTGGCCTGGCCTGCTCCTGGGGGTGGGGTGCAGAGGCTGTACAGCATCCATTGGAGGGTGTCTTGACATATGTGCAGGTTGTCCTCTTCATCATCAATGGTGGGATGTGTGGTGTGCTCTGCAGGGGGTGTTGTTTGTCCCTCTGCAATGTAAAGGGGAGATGCAGGTTAACCGAGTTTCACATGTATGGTGATGATTTGCAGATGTTTACATTCAGACTACATGGCAATGTACATTGTGACTGTTTGGGGGGAGCTGGCTATTTGATGGCAGTCAGTGTGTTTTTCGACTACATGACGGATGTGTGGTAGTACCCGTACATTATCATCACACAGTGTCAGGCAATGCCAGATGTGAGTGGACAGTTACTACGCACAAGCGGAACCTGTTGTGAGCTCTGTCCTGTGGTGCTGGTGTTGCACTTTGTACCACATTGCCGTCATTGCTGATGTTCTGTGATTGCTATGTGTGTGTGCTGCATTGTGAGGGAATTGCCCCTGCAGCTCTGATTTCGTGTAGCCTTCTCCCTTTGAGGCGGGGTGCCTTTGAATTGTGTGCTTTTCGGGGCCTGATTTGCTTTTGACTTGGGTCATGTGTGCTACGGGAGTGAGGCTCTTAAAGGTAAAGACGCAGCAACCCTAGACGTAGTAATAGCCAATTCTTATAGAGCGATTTTCAATCTTCCAAAATATGTCTCCCCCGCTCAAATACGGCTGGAATTTGGGGTCCAAAGACAAACGGTGGAAAGAAGAAGTGCTTATGTAAAAAGTTGGCATAAAATCCGAAGTGCAGAGGCAGGATCCCTAAACTCCCACCTCTGGATCGCCTTACTTCGTCAAGGAAAATGCTCAGCCAGGGATTACCTGTTTGACTCCATTGAGCTACTGGGTTTGTCTGATCTCTGGGCCGTATCAACAGATCATCTTTCATTTAAAAAACAGTGAAAAAGACAACGTCCATGTTATCTGTTTTAGAAGACAAAGCAATTCTTACTAAAAAGGCACACGGCTGGATAGTGCTTAGTGATTACGTAAGGCTCAAACCCCAATCCTACTTGAGTGCAGGAGTCAAAATAAGAACGAAGGAAAACTTTCTAAAGCTGCGATTGGGGATAATTGCGATTAATCCCCACCTCCCACCATGGGAAAGAAGAGGAGGTACACCGACTTGCCGTTTATGTGGAAGCGGGAAGGAGGACATTATTCATGTAATCTGTATCTGTCCCAACTTAAAGGATATAAGATGCACCTTGTTACGTCCCTTTTCAGGTATTATGGCACCCGGTCCTGCAGGCAGGCAGTGAAGCTTTGTTTCAACCCTGTTGACATTCAGCTGAACTGTCGGCTAACAAAATTTATTGAGACGGTATCCAAGAGACTCAAAAATTTGTCGTCATCTGAAGTATGTTAAAAACAAGAGTACAAGGGCATCAGAAGGGACTCGCAAAAAATCAAAAATGAATAATAACATTTTATAATTGCACCAGCACTTTTTATTAATTGCCGAAAGGTCAAGAAAACGCTTTTAAATGAACTTAACACCTTCCTATAGTTGCACTAGTTTTTAAATTAATAATGCCCAATAGTTTGAACAATGGACTTGGTTATGCTGTGTCAGGCGGCATGTAATCCAATGGTAGTTATTGCCAGCTCAGCACTATTTGAAGTATAAGTATTTATGTGTAATGTCTTACAGAACAGCCAATCGCACAAACTGGGAATATTTTATTGATGATCATTTTAATGTTGTTTTAAGCTTAATAATTTGTGTATAATGGGAATTTTTCTGTTATGTATTTGCAAAGATTTTAATTAATCAAGCAAAAATAAATATTATCTTATCTTATCTTATCACCATGTGTGCTCACGGACTGTTTTTGTGGCCTGGTGCATTGTTCGTCTGCTGCGTGTATTGTAAGGCATGGGTTGTGGGTGCACGTGGACATGTCGGAGTGTGACCTGCTCCTTTACGGATGTAATCCGCACTTGGCTACCTCCATGTCGCTTCGTGGGCCATGTCATTTTTTTGGGGCAGCTGCCATGCTATCGGACATGCAGTGTTACTTGCATAGTCAGTGTGGGTCACAGAGCCGCTGCTTTGCTGGATTCAGCACATGTGCACCGGTCGGTTGTGATATTGGTGATAGGGGGGGGCCCTCTGTGCACATTGTGGATGGGGGCCTACTTGGCATTTCTATGTGTGCTGCAGTGTGCCAAGGTAATCAGGGACATGTTCCACGGTCATTGTGGGTGTGCTGTGTGCTACGCATAATTGTGCATGTGTGCCATTGTGCCCATCTCCCCCGTCCCCCCGTCCCTAGTCGTTACTCACCCTGTTGCTGTTGGGTCAGGTCGTATCGTGCTATGTCCAGGCCCCCCAATCCTGCCACCGTCTCCTCACTGCTGACTGTGGCCACCATTTGCTCCAGCTCATCCAGCTCCTCCTGTGTCGCAGGACTCCCACCTCCAGTCGCTGTTGCTGCCTCCCTGTTGGCGGCGAGCTTATGTTTGGTCTGACTTTTCAGATCATGCCAGCGCCTCTTGACCTCCTCCAGTGACCTCCTGGACACTCTGACTGCATTGACGTCGGTGACGATGGCCTGCCATATTTCGGTTTGGGTTGCCAGTGCCGCAGTGGAGGTGCCGGACAGTTGTTGATGGGGTTCGGTCACCCCCGTGACGAAGATCTGGTCTTCCTGCGGACTGTACCAGGTCTTCCTCTTCCTCTTGTCCTTGCCCTTCCCCGAACGCGGGGTTCCTAGATGGTCCTCCGTAGGGCTTGTGGTGTTCGGCTTGTCCTCTGCACTCGGTCCGGGTGCATCCATGTTGCTACGCAGTTTGAATTGTTTTTGGGCTTTTTTTTTCTTTCTTTTATGGTGCTTTTTCCCGCCGGACGCGTGGGATTTACAGGCCTGTGGCTGGTGTTCGCTAATTTCTGTAGCGCGATTTGCCTCATCGCATGATTTCTCGCGTTTGTGTTTCGCATTTTTTCGGCGTGGTGTTGATTTTTACGCTGTCATTTGACGCATTATCTGGTGACTATCGCATGCTACCGCCTTGTTGTGAATTCCACGTTGGCACGGGGTTATTTTCCCGTGATAGGCTGCGATATTGAAAGTTGCGTTACGCTACTC
Source organism: Calotriton arnoldi (assembly GCA_963921515.1). Classification (NCBI taxonomy): domain Eukaryota; kingdom Metazoa; phylum Chordata; class Amphibia; order Caudata; family Salamandridae; genus Calotriton; species Calotriton arnoldi. The sequence continues at coordinate 1,003,728 of CAWUFW010004799.1, read as the reverse complement.
TTGCGGTAGTTATCACACGTTCTTGTGAATATACCCCTTAATGGTTTATGCAGGTCAAAGGGTCTGGCGGCTTTGGAACCAGGCTGGCTGGTTCTAATCCCAGCTTCACCACAACAAAAGTGTGGGCTCACAGGCAAATAAGCCTATCTACCGGTGACCCAGTTCCCGTGCTCAGAAACATTCACAAATGATGTGCACACCAACACAAAGCGCTTGTATGTAAAAACGTGATTGTTCCGTTGAGTCTGGATGTGCCTAGAAACGAACGGCTCCATGGAGCTGCTATTTACAAGTCTCCGGGTGTCGGGTTAAGTTACTGGAAATGCACCCAATAGACAACACGTATGGAAGGGGTTTTCTTCTTTAACAAACTAAGATCAGGAACAATTCGATATAATCAGTAAACAACTATGAAAAATATCCCTGACATCTACACTGTGCATTGTGTGAAATGTCCTTCAATACTGTTTTATTAACCTTTCCGTTCTGTTGTTTCTGTGATGGCATCAATGGTCGGTTCCTTGATTTATTCTGTTCGGCTATCCATAAGTTCTGAAGCTGCTTTCGGCGAAACGCCGCGCTTTATAGGCACCACCAATACAGACAAATATTTAAACGTTTTAAAAATGAAAGCAACATTTTTTCCTCTTTGTCACAGACCCTTATGCAACCCACAGAATGTGTCGGTCGGGGCGTGTCAGAGTGCTGAACCATCAGAAAGGAGACGTCAAAATCTATATTATTCAACTGTGTATTGCCAAGGCTGCCCGGGGGGCCACGTAGGGGACCCTCCAACAGGGCGGCCGCCTTAGTGCCACAGGAAGGCACAGAAGTCTGCGAACTAGGCTCCCTGGGCTAGGGACCAGGGGGTCTGCTGGCCGCGTCACTTCCGGCCGTGGGAGGGGGACAGGGGAGCGCCAACAACTTGTTTCCTCTTGTATGCCCCTGGAACGTGCTATAGCTGCAGATTTCTCTGCTCCGTGGCAGTGTTTTGTAAGCCACACAGTTATTTAATTTGCAACTAAAACTGCTTTATTTAATGCACAGGAGAAACGTGCTTTGTAAATGTATCAGTCCATGTTTCTATATAGCGTTTAGCCCAAGCACACCCAGTTTTAGAGGGTAAAGTAATCTTAGCAAAAGGAAACTTGATGAGGACCAAACCTGTGTTCGAGTGGGGAAGCCAGGATTATAACTTGTAATTTTTTGTGTTTGTTTGGGAGCCTAGTTAGCCGTTGGATTGGCTGGCAGTTCATCCCAACTGCATGGCTGACACCTATTAGTCATATGGGTCATTAAGGGCAGCTTTTTATCTCTAAAAGGGTGTATTTGAAAAGCGGAAGTCACGTGGTTCCTGAAGATTCTCGTATCCTCGTGCTTTGCGCGCTGCTGCCACTTTGTACAAAGTTCTAAGCCTTTCTCTATGTCCCCTCTTAAATGAGAACTAGCAACAGGATGGCACAAGAAGGTAATCTTCTCAAAGCTATTTCATGTGAGACGGATTCACTGACTTATTGGTGGGGCCCAGCCTGGTCACATGGGCAGTTCCATCGAGGTAACCCACGGGATGCCCTCATTCCTGTGTACGATGTGCAGTGGGAACCAGTCAATGAACGTATGTCGCAGACTTCAAGACTGTGGATACGTCACTTGTATATTAATTTTGTACAGCACCAACCATCTAGTTCTGCCACCCAAGCCGCACCCCATTGACCCCAGAAAGTAGGAAACAAGTCATTGGAAGTGGTGCTTCATTAGAGAAGTGGTCTAGTGGCTAGACCTGTCATCTTTGGGCATTGGGAATCACGTTTGAATCCCGGCCTCGGCTCACCATCTTGTGATTGTAGGCAACTGACTTCATCTCCTGCACCTAAAAAAGGGGAAAAACATATATCTCATAGTCTGCTTCTGTTGTAAAGTGCTCCAGTGCTTTGGGCCACGAAGGTACTATAAACGTCCTACAAACTATAAGGAGATCTAATTAGCATAGACAATAATGTCATTTAATCACTGGAGGGCCTGACAAAACAATATTATAACCTCCTTCAGGGCCGGTTTTACCGCTGGTGACACCTGGTGTCACAATCTTTTTTGGTGGACCTCTTCACTATCACTGGTCAAAAGTGCCCCTCATCTCTCCATAGCCCCTCCCTCCATAGATTTAATTTGTTTTAAAGCGCTGGTAAAGACTGCCTTTACTAATCCACTAAGTTAGCCACATAAAATACAGATCTGTTCTTTGCAGCAGGCATATTGACCCTCTGTGCTACTTTATAGTGAGTCAGAACTGCCCCTAGACAAAACTGCAATCTCTCGCTCCAGCAGGAACATTCATCACAAGAGTTATCTTGACATTTTCATTACTGCCTGAAACCTGAACGCACAAGGAACTCTGCAGCAGGTGCTTTTAAAGTAAGTTATTGTGAAATACAGTGCCCACCCCTGAGGTTAGTGATGCCCTCCCCAGGTCAGCGCCCCATGCGGCTGCACCGGTCTCACTGCCCTAAAGCCGGCCCTGTCCTCCTTTGTAGTCATAGCTCAGACCCAAACTGCAGTACAATCAAAATGCCATGGAATGTTGTTTACAATGTATGTTTTTCATGTTCATATACTATTGCACAGCAATAAATGTTTGAGGCAGCACATAAGTAAGTAAAAATGTATTTCATGAATAATTAAAACCTTTACAATTCCATCAAAGTGGGAACAGACAACAGAGAAATAAAGGACTAACAACAAAAGGGGCCAGAGAAACAGTGTTTTTTGTCTCTGGCCAAAAGTAGATAAAAGCAGAAGCTCTCTGAGTTTTGAGAAAAAGGAAGGAACAAAGGGGAAATCCTTAGATTTTTAAACACTGCCCTCACCCACTAGTCAGGGGCATGCTTCATCATAGGGCCGCTACTACGCCCAGGTGCAGACCAACACAGTGGACGGAGCGCTGAGTTTTTGGGGGTTCGTACCCCTCGAGTGGGAACTCAGAAACCACACGACTTGTAATACGGAAAATTTGAACTATCTCATCCGGTGCCTTTGAGGACTCCAATATATAGGTATGACGACCATGAAGGTGAAGATTTGTATACCGGAGCATATGAGCACGATTAGGTGTGGGAGGGCCAATACCAAACTGACGTGTCACTACATGGAGAAAAGACACACTGAAAATGACCTCAGGTAGACTATAATTGATAAACCATATCTCCCACCCACACTGAAGGATACCACACATCTGCTCTTTACTAGAGAACAAAGGTGGGTGCACAGGCTCAAAAGTTGTACCCTGGGTCTGAATGATTCGGTCCCCTGGAACCAACTCAATAATATAGTATGATGTCCTGATTTTTTGCGGGTTAGTGAGGTAAGGAAGAGAGGAAAAGTGTCCCTCTTAAGGGATCACCAGTGCAGAAAAAGTGATTAAAACTACCTCAGGGGGTTCCACCCATATTCCATTTATTATTGGACCTCCTGGGCAGGATTAAGAAAGTCAAAAGGTCGGGGGTACCAGGGAGGAGCTACTACTCCAAGCCCCCCTTATTTTTAAACAACTACCAACATGTTTCGGCCTTTTATTTAGGTGTTTTGAAAACCTGCAAGCAGTGCGTAAACACGCACTCTGTACTTATAGTCCTTGCTTACGAGAAGCAAGGTTGGCAGTGTGTGATTACGCACCCCTTGCAGGTTTTCAAAACACATAAGTAAAAGGCATTGTCATTTACAATGCCAATAGCTCAAACTCTTGCAAATGCGAGACCTATTGCCAGTGGCGTAGCAAGGGGGGGAGGCGGGGGTGCGATCTGCCCCGGGCGGCACAAGGTTTGGGGGCGGCAGCTCACAACCCCCCGCTCTCACATGAGTTAACGCAAGATTCATCGCCAGCACCCCCGCGCTCTTCAGCGCGGCGGGAAAGGCAGAGAGCACCACGGGCGGCAAAGTGCCTAGCTACGCCACTGCCTATTGCTTTGGAAAAGCTTGTTTTTACTGCTGCAGCATTACAGCATCAGTACGAATTCTACAGGCCAGAATGGTATATAATGCGGATAAAGTGCATAATGAGATGCAAACCTCAGAATTTTCCGTTGTTTACTCAAAAATGTTGCTGTGCTTATACTTGCAAGATTTGAGGGGGGGGGGGAGGAGTATCTCATCTACGTTTAGGTTACGCATAACTCGTAAATCCAATTTGCACACAAATAGGTATTAGCACCAGCAATGATGACAATGAGGGCAAACTGCCTTTTGTACCCAAACTGGAATTACCAGTCCAATCAGAATGAGAGTTTTAGGATTACTTTACCACGCGGATCAGCTTTGGTCGGCTTTATCATTTTGCCTTAGTCTATCGCTATATTTCTTTAGGATATCCTGGCGTCTTAACGTGTCTAGTCTTGAAGCGGTGGTCTGTATAAGTTACCTAGTAATGTTTCCTTCTCTGGTGGATGATGTAGCTTCCGGGTACCAGCACGTTCTAGGAGGGGACACAGAGTATCATGAAGTTCAGTGCATTGGAGAGGAAGAGACCACATTCTACGTGGAGGGGCTCGCTTTCCCAGATGTGCATTTCTCGGGACTGGTCTCCATTCATCTTACCCTGCAGAAAAAGGATGAAGAGGTTTGTTAAAAGTAATGCTTCACAATTGAACTATCTGCATGAAAAACCTGTGCCACCAATGTAACCTAAGCTCATGTATCACGTGACGACAATGCATGACCTGCCTGTTTAATGCTTGAGTATTAACTACAAAATTACAGCGTGCAACAGTCCTTAGCTATAAATTATTACTTTGCTAAAAGCCATTTAATATGTGATTACAGGGAACCAAAGATTAATGCAAACCATAATCACAGTGACTCCTTGATTAGCAGAAAGATCATTTTAATTTTTCGATTTAATTAATTTAATTTAATTTGATTTAGTCCTCTGTTGAGGACAACAAATTATAAAAGATACATTCTGTTAAAATGGTAGTAAGATAGCAACATCAAAACAATAAAAAAAAAACTCTTAAGAAATGTATACAAGTTATGACAAACAAATTCATCAGGCTGTAATTTAAAAAGCAATATAAGACCTTGTACTATGATTACATTGTATCTAGTACGAAGAGGAATCAAGTACCGGCGTCTGGCTTGGACCAGTGTCGGATTTGGACATTCAGAAAGATAATGATTTCACCTTGATCAGTTCCAAAGTATGAACCTTTCTGATTTATCAGTGTGACTGAACCTGTGCTGCTGGTAAGGCATGAGTAGTGTCTGCAGGTAAATTGTGAAATATGGCACAGTGCACCCCAAAATATTTGATGCGTGGTTATTGCATGCATAATATGTGCATGACAGGGAAATACAGTAAGATTGATTCCTGATGAAAGAGCTGTTGGAACATTTCTGTGTTCTTTGCATTTCTGCTTTAATTTTCCCGGATGTTTACTCCATTGTATCAAATACTCCTATTTGCTATTTTTGACAGTGTGTGTATTAGATGTGTGGTGTATATATATATATATATATATATATATATATATATATATATATATATATATTCACTGAAAAAACCATAGGTTTTAGGGACAGTTATAGTTACTTGGACATTGCACTCGTACAAAACCCGTGAAATTCCCCGTTATAGTTAGTTCAGCTAACTATAACTCGCGCCTCGCAATGCACTGCTGATGACGTCACATATTACATCACTCATGACATGGTCAGTGACATCACTGATGACATCACTGATGACATCTCAAATGACATCACTGATGACATCATCCAGTGACTGTGTGTTTCTCTAAAGTTTAAATATTTTTAATATATATAGGAAAAGACGTATTGAAGAATGAGTGGGTGTGTAAGTGTCTGTATGGATGATTTAGTAGGTGCGTGACTGACTGTATAAGTGAGTGATTTAACGTATCTTACTGAATGCATGGGTTAGTGACTAAACTGGGTGAATGTCTGTATCCGTCTGTCTGTTGCTGTGTAAGTGGCTGCATGTGTTTGTGAATAGCTACATGAGTGTCTATATGAGTTATTGAATGCTTGTCTGAGTATCTGTATGGGTGCCTGAGTGTTTGTGTGGGAGGGTGTGTGCAACTCTGTGCATAGATGTGTGAGTGGGTGATTCACTGGGTGGATGGTTTCAAGAGTGCATCTGTGATAGACTGTATGGGTGGGTAAGTGTGTGTAAGAGTGTGTTAGTGAGTGAATGTATGTCCCAGTGGTACATGTGTGAGTAACTACATATGTGAAAGGCAGTATATATGTGTGTTGGAGTATATAAATAGCTATAAGCAAGAGTGAGTGATTGTGATAGTGGCTGTATGGATGAGTGTGTGCTTGTATCAGTGATTGTATAAGAGCGTAACAATGTGCTACTATTTGTATGAGTAAGTGAGCTGGTGTGTGTATAACTGTATAGGTGAGTAAATGGCAGTGTGTTTAATTATTTGCATGACTGACTAGGTGTGTGAGTATCTCTATGGATGAGTGGCGTTGTTTGAGTGTCTATATAGGAGTAAGAGTGCATATGATAGTCCTGTACTGAGTGACCGTAAGTATGAGTGACTGTACGGGTGAGTGAGTGGATGTGTGTGTGTAGACCTAAGAATCAGTGAGTGGGTATGTAGTTATTGGTGTTGGAGTGTCTATGGTTTTGCGAATGGCAGTCTGTAATTTAGAGTGGGTGTATCAAAGGTTATATTAGGGTGTGAGGAGGTGCATCAGATTATCACGTGGATGATGTCATCAGTGATGTCATTTGAGATGTCATCAGTGATGTCATCAGTGATGTTACTGACCATGTCATGAGTGATGTAATATGTGACGTCATCAGCAGTGCATTGCGGGGCGCGAGTTATAGTTAGCTGAACTAACTATAACGGGGGAATTTCACGGGTTTTGTACGAGTGCAATGTCCAAGTAACTATAACTGTCCCTAAAACCTATGGTTTTTTCAGTGAATTTCAAAGGTTTTTTAAATGCTAATTTCTAACTATAACGTGTCTGAAACCTATGGTTTTTTCAGTGAATTTCAAAGGTTTTTAAATGCTAATTTGTAACTATAACGTGTCTGAAACCTATGGTTTTTTCAGTGAATTTCAAAGGTTTTTTAAATGCTAATTTCTAACTATAACGTGCCTGAAACCTACGGTTTTTTCAGTGAATTTCAAAGGTTTTGTAAATGACAATTTTTAAATGTATTAATTGTTATATTAATTTTTTTCATACTGATTTACTACATTTTTAGAAACAATTTTTTTTTACATATTTTATTTTTAAATTACATTGTAATTACATTATACATTACATTACAAAAAATACTTTCTCAGAATGAATTACTTTAGTTTAAATACTTTGCAGATAGGCAATAGACTTTTAAGTACAGTAGTTACAGTTGTTGCAATGGGCAACACATTTTCAAACACAATGCAACATTCAGCTTAATGTGAATTTCTAGTTAAATGCAATTAGTTACTTTATGGATTACTTTTGTAACCACAGGACTGGATCCTAGATTCAGTCCTGGTACATCTCCTGTAAACAGTTGAGTAAAAGCGTTTTGGTTACAGTCGTGATTTTTAAGGAATATTATTGTATTTTAAAAGTTGACACTTAGAAACTTTTTCTCATAGAATCACCAATGTTATCCTATGGAAGGAAATTCACTTAGCAGGTAAAAACTGTTATCGTTACTTTTTCTTACTCAGTGTTGGATCCTGGATCCAGCACTGGTGCATCTCCTGTAAACAGTTGAAAAAATGCGTTTAAGTCATACAGGCGATTTTTAAGGAATATTTGTAGTTTGTGAAAATCAACACTTTGAAACTTTTTTGCTGAAAACCAGTCAATCTTAGCCTAGGAAGGAAATTCAAGTTACCGGTAAGTACGGTTAAAATTACTTTTGAGGATCAGTACTGGGCTGAAAGATGCAGCACTGAGGTCTCTCCTGATAACAGGTGAGTAAATCGGAATTCGTATTTCGGCTGATTTTAGAGGAATATTTTAAAGTTCCAAAACTCCACACTTAGAAGAATTTCCAAGTGAAACCAGTCAATGTTAGCCTATGGAAGGAAATTCAAGTTACTGGTAAGTACGGTTAAAATTACTTTTCAGGAGCAGTACTGGGCTGAAAGATGCAGCACTGAGGTCTCTCCTGATAACAGGTGAGTAAATCAGAATTCGGATTTTGGCTGATTTTAGAGGAATATTTGTATGTTTCAAAAATCAACACTTAGAAACTTTTTCAGCAAAAAGCAGGCAATGATATCCTATGGAAGGAAATTCAAGTTACTGGTAAGTACGGTTAAAATTACTTTTGAGGATCAGTACTGGGCTGAAAGATGCAGCACTGAGGTCTCTCCTGATAACAGGTGAGTAAATCGGAATTCGTATTTCGGCTAATTTTAGAGGAATATTTTAAAGTTCCAAAACTCCACACTTAGAAGAATTTCCAAGTGAAACCAGTCAATGTTAGCCTATGAAGGAAATTCAAGTTACCGGTAAGTACGGTTAAAATTACTTTTCAGGATCAGTACTGGGCTGAAAGATGCAGCACTGAGGTCTCTCCTGATAACAGGTGAGTAAATCGGAATTCGTATTTCGGCTGATTTTAGAGGAATATTTTAAAGTTCCAAAACTCCACACTTAGAAGAATTTCCAAGTGAAACCAGTCAATGTTAGCCTATGGAAGGAAATTCAAGTTACTGGTAAGTACGGTTAAAATTACTTTTCAGGACCAGTACTGGGCTGAAAGATACAGCACTGAGGTCTCTCCTTATAACAGGTGAGTAAATCGGAATTCGTATTTCGGCTGATTTTACAGGAATATTTGTATGTTTCAAAAATCAACACTTAGAAACTTTTTCAGCAAAAAGCAGGCAATGATATCCTATGGAAGGAAATTCAAGTTACTGGTAAGTACGGTTAAAATTACTTTTGAGGATCAGTACTGGGCCGAAAGATGCAGCACTGAGGTCTCTCCTGATAACAGGTGAGTAAATCGGAATTTGTATTTCAGCTGATTTTAGAGGAATATTTTAAAGTTCCAAAACTCCACACTTAGAAGAATTTCCAAGTGAAACCAGTCAATGTTAGCCTATGAAGGAAATTCAAGTTACCGGTAAGTACGGTTAAAATTACTTTTCAGGACCAGTACTGGGCTGAAAGATGCAGCACTGAGGTCTCTCCTGATAACAGGTGAGTAAATCGGAATTCGTATTTCGGCTGATTTTAGAGGAATATTTTAAAGTTCCAAAACTCCACACTTAGAAGAATTTCCAAGTGAAACCAGTCAATGTTAGCCTATGGAAGGAAATTCAAGTTACTGGTAAGTATGGTTAGAATTACTTTTCAGGACCAGTACTGGGCTGAAAGATACAGCACTGAGGTCTCTCCTGATAACAGGTGAGTAAATCGGAATTCGTATTTCGGCTGATTTTAGAGGAATATTTGCACAATGGTGAAGGGAGGGGCGGGGCCTGAGGTGACATCTGTGCAAACGCGCCCCGTTGCGCGTTTTAAGTTGGGGGATTAAGTCCCCTTGAATCCTGAGGGTCCCTAGGGGCCAACTAGCCCACCAGGAACCTCCAATATGCGCCAGGGGCTGCGTTGCAGAGACGTGTAGAGAGGCCACACCCTTTTACACCTCTCTGCAACACAGCTCTGTGGCGCTTTCTGGACGTACCTGTTGGGCTAGTTGGCCCTCAGGGACCCTCAGGATTGAAGAGGATTTAATTACCCATCTTAAAACGCGCCACGGGGCCTGTTTGCACACATGTCACCTGAAGCCCCGCCCCTCCCTTCACCACTGTGCAAACGCGCCCCGTGGCGCGTTTTAAGTTGGGGATTAAGTCCCCTTGAATCCTGAGGGTCCCCGGAGTCCAACTAGCCCACCATATACCTCCAAAGCGCCACAGAGCTGCATTGCAGAGAGGTGTAAAAGGGGTGTGGCCTCTCTACACGTCTCTGCAACGCAGCCCCTGGCGCATATTGGAGGTTCCTGGTGGGCTAGTTGGCCCCAGGGACCCCCAGTATTCAAGGGGATCGTTCCTCCTCTGCAAACGCGCCAGGGGCGCGTTTGCAGAGTGGTGAAGGAAGGGGCGGGGCCTGCGGGCCCGATCGTTTTTTTTTTTTTTGTCTCCTGAAGGGGGCTGTGTGGCCCCCTTCCTTTTCTCTTTTTGGGCCCTGGGGACCCCATCCCCCAGGGCCTTACCCCTTTTTAAAATTACAAAAAAAAAAAACAACGGGAAGGGGGCCGCGTGGCCCCCTTCCCTGGGCCTGTATTGGCCCCGGGGACCCCATCCCCGGGGCATGGCCTCTATATTTATTATTTTGAGGGGGCAGCGTGGCCCCCTCCTCTGGCCATTTTAAGGCCCCGGGGACCCCATCCCCCGGGGCCGGCCTTTCCATTTTTTTTTCATTTTTTTCTCTCTTTTTTGGAGAGGGGGCCGCGTGGCCCCCCTCCCGGGCCACTACTTGCCCCGGGGACCCCATCCCCCGGGGCTGGCCCTCTCCGTTGGGGACTGTGGGGGTCCCCAATCCCCCACAGTCCCGCCGGCTCCCCAGGTCCCTTGGGAGCCGGCATTGCTGTTCCACATGGGGAGCAGCTGACATGCTGCTCACCATGTGGAAAGCAATCGCTTTGGATATTGGAAGAGAGAGCAGGTTTCCCTGCTCTCTCTTCCAATATCCAAAGCAGTTGCTATGGCAGGACGGGAGCCGCGAGGCTCCCGTCCTGCCATAGCAAACTACAGTGTCCCGGGGGTAGGCACCCGGGACACTGCAGGAGCCGGCCCTGGGGGTGGTGGTCCCCAGGGCCATCAAGGGCTCCAGGAGGGGGCCGCGCGGCCCCCTCCCATTCAGTACACAGCCCCGGGGAGGTGGTGGTCCCCGGGGCTCTGGGGTCCGTAACGGACCCCCATATTAAAATGTTTAGTGCCCCGGGAGGTGGCGGTCCCGGGGTGTGTGGGGGCTGGAGCCCCCCACACTGGTTTAATTTTTAATTTAAAAAAGCCCCGGGGAGGTGGTGGTCCTCGGGGCTGCGGGAGGGCTCAGAGCCCTCCCGCACCATTCTTAAAAAGCCCCGGGGGTGGCGGTCCCCGGGGCTTGGGGGCCCTTGAGGCCCCCACACATTAAATTATCCCCCCCACCATGCCCCCGGGACTTGGGCCACCCGGGGGCCAATTAACATCGAGCGCGGGAGACCGCGCTTCGATTTTTTCCGGCAGGATTCGCGCATCCTGCCGATTTAAAAAAAAAAAATGCTTTTGCCCAGGGGTCCTTGTGGGACCCCTGAGCAGGCCTAGGGGGTTATGGTGTTTCTACCCTGCCCCCTTTGTGCGTTTTGCGCACTTGTTTCTTTTTTTTCTCGGCGGGATACGCGCACCCTAAGCGCATCCCGCCGATTTAAAAAAATAATATCTTTCTTCTGCCCAGGGGGTCCTTGTGGGACCCCCTGAGCAGACCTAGGGGTCAGGGTGTTTCTACCCTGCCCCCTTTTGCGCTTTGCGCACTTGTTTCTGTCCCTCGGTTCTACCGAGGGACAAAATAGCTGCCAACACTTCTTGATTTGGAGTGTTGACAGCCAATTAGCATGCAGCTCGTGATCGGGAGGGTACGCGGATCCGACGCGCCCATAGATATATATGTGATTTTAATTGTGAATTTCTCAGGAACTACTGAACGGATTTACACCATTTTAGCAAAAGGCACCAGTCTGAACCAAGGGCTACCTCTTTGCCAAATTTGGGGTAATTCCGTTCAGCAGTTCGGGCTGTAGCTGCGACTAAAGGTTCCTATGGAAAAATGAATGGGGAAAACGCGTTTTGGGACCCCCCTTTTTCTCGGCCCCCGCTTGACGTATCACCCCGAGACTTTCAGGGTAGGAGCGGACCGGAGCGCCCCAACAAGTTGGAAGCTTTCGCGAAGATTCGTCAACCGACGCCAACGTTATTGCAAATAGAATGTCGCGGATTTCCTATGGATAATAGGTTGTAACTATAACTATCTACTGGCGACCGCCAGTAGATAATATATATATATATATATATATATATATATAGCATGAACTAAGCCAGCAGAACAGAGCACTATACAAGAACAGCAGCCAAGATTTCGAATCACCATCATTTAGCGGCTATTGGTGGCCCATGCCAGTACTCTGCTAGTCACCCATGTATGGAGTTCCTGCTCCCACCGTTCTGCCTCTTCAGATGGCTCAAAGTGCAACTGCTTGCCTTTTGCTGGAAAGCCCGTGTCAGTCCCCTGTTCCTGGACATCTTCGAAGAGTTCACTGGCTGCCATTTCACAAATGATCCATGTTCAAAATCCTTTGCATTTGCTGTACGGCATCCATAATAAAGGCCCCTCCTTCAGTTAGTAACTTTTTAACTGGTATGTCACAGGAACCAAAGCGAGCAGCCTGCGCTTGTCCTTTAGTGGTACCCAGGGTCAGGAAGTATGCCAAGGTGGTCATGCCATCTCCTTACAGGTGGCTATCCCTCTGAGGTCTTTGCCATTATGATCAACTATCTGCTCTTTAGGACAGCCTAGAAACCTGGCTTTTTTAGCTCGACTCATTATTTAGTATAAGACACAGGTTCTGCTACAGGTTTTTCAACACCAAGATGCCTGTTTGGTAATCACACACTTTGCAGGTTCCATAACTAAATAATAAATATGGGCTTTGTGATCCCAGTCCTGTTCCCATCATCTCATTGCTCAGGATACTGTTCCTGTTTTCTCTGGGCTCCCATATAACAGACTTTCTCTTTGTGGTTCTCACACATGTGTTTATTATGCAGCATGATTTACCTATGTTTATTAACTCTATAGGTTTTATCAAAGGACTCAATATTTACAGATGAGGTGGTCTTCCGAATTGCTCCATGGATCATGACCCCAAATACTCTGGAGCCCCTAGAGGTCTTTGTCTGCAGGTAAAAAGGGCAGAGAGGGCTGAACACCAAGGACTCTGTACCTAAACCATTTCCTCTAACACTTCCTTTTTTGTTTGCAGTTTGCCTGACAACGCCCTCTTTTTTGAGGAAGTGACCAGTTTTGTTAAAAAATCTAAGTGCAAACTGACCGTCTGCTGTCTGAAGGATTCACAAGGGGACCGCTGGATTCAGGTAATGTCAAAATACAGTACACGTTATAGATATAGCGATGAAAATAAACATGATTAGGTTAGTACAGTGCTCTCCACTGAATGAAGAATTACTCTCTAACCTGAAGGAACCATTTGTGCTGAAGAAATAGAACCTATTGTCAGAGATATAAGGCTAGTCCTACAAGGTAATGCCCTTTCTCTGAAGATTAAAATGTTCTGCCTTAGATATACTTGTGTTCCTTTAAAAACCTCTGAGGAAGGCGCATGCGTTAACGGGAAAACTCTTTTCCAGAAAGTAACACCTTTGGTTATAAACTTTCATACTGGAGAATGTTGCTCTACTCCATGGAGATAACACATTGCCATCTAAGAAAAGGTTCTTGGCCAAAAGTATTTTTTCCTAAGAAGGTACATTCCATGAACTCTGTATGTTAGAATATCATATGCAGAAATATCCTCTGCCATAAATATTGTGTCCTAAACATTGTTCATACAAATATTGTCCCTATAGGGGTAGATTTTCTATTATTAATTCAAATGTGGTAATAGTTTTGTAGATTATATTTAGGACACACAATTTTTTGTCAGACGATATTTAGGTCACAATATTTTGGTACCATACCTCCAGGCGAGAAGGAAGCTTTCATGATCATAGTAACTAGCACCTCTCCTGAATTAATGAATGAACCAATCACTCAACCAATCACCTAGGCAGTAGATAAATATGAGAATGCATGACTGTATATTAGCACCAGTTGTCCTGTAATTCCTCAAATCAAGGTGAAGAGGAAAGTTGATGCGATTAGATTGTTCATGCTAGCGTAGGATCTAGGAGAAATACTTTGGTGAGCAGAAGCACATTAGTGAGCAGGGACCAGAAATGAAATTCAAAAGATTCATGGGAGACTTAGAGAGAATCAATTTATTACTCGTCTGGCAATGCCACATCGGAGTTATGTCATGATAACCAAAATATTCCGCTCTCCAATCTTTCAGGTCGGGAAAAGCCCTGTCCAGCAGCAGTGCTTGGTTATGGCAGATCTGCCCACTTTCTATGAGGTCACCCTCATGATTCTTATAATACATCACTGGGTAGTGATGTGCTTGCAATGGCATTTTTTATCTGAATGTGGTAGAATCAAAGTCTATGCGGAAATGTAATTAGTTGTGTGCTACCTTCGGGACCTCATCATAGGTATGAACTGCTATATAAATGCAATTGTAAATTCTGAAAAACAATCTTGTGACATTTTGGTTTACATAGGTGAACAAATCAATAAATAAAATAACGATTTTCTGAAGAACAATATTTTCAGTCTAGACTGGTGGTAATCTCAACTCAAGTATATGCTATGATTCGTTGAAAAAAATCCCCCTCAAGAAATTATCTTACCTACTGTTCTGTTGGAGCATGGTGTAGGCAGACAATTATAAAACCTATCTTGTTTCCAAGGTGAGCTATTGCGCATGGTCTAAACCGTCATTATTCTGTGTAAACTTAAATTATGATCCAACCTATTGTTTCACAAGGGTAATGGGTTAACCAAGATTTTAACTGGGAGCATTAAGACCCCTAGCTTTGACTAAAGGATGTTTCGCTCGCTGTGCTCATTGTGGTTAGATGTAAACCTTTCTGTGTAGGTGAATTGTCTGATTTTTCAATCCGTGAGGCTGTGGCCCATCACTGTATTCGGTATATTTGATAACTTTTAGACCTGTCAGCCTTAGGATGGTCTTCCCCCAAACATTTTGCCTTCACTCTCCTATCTTCCTGAATTCGTTTTTTTTGGCTTTAGGGCTCTGTGCACTTTACCCCTACTAACCAGAGCTGAAGTGCTTGAGCTTACTCCCTAAAACATGGTAAAATTGTCTTACTTCTGATTGGTATATTTAATTTACTTATAAGTCCCTAGTAAAGTGGTATACCATATATCCAGGGCCTGTAAATTAAATGCTAGTAGTGGGCCTGCAGCACTTACCGTGCCACCCACTTAAGTAGCCCCTTAAAACATGTCCCAGGTCTGCCTTTGCAGCCTGGCGGCAGTATTGAACTGCCAATTCGACTTGGCAATATAACCTCCTTGCCAAGCCTTAAACTCCCCTTTTATTGCCTAGAAGTCACCCCTATGGTATGCCCTAGGTAGCTCATAGGGCAGAGTGCATTGTAATTAAAAGGCTGGACATGTACAGTTAAGTTTTACATGTCCTGGTAGTGAAAAACTCCTAAATTATTTTTTCCCTGCAGTGAGGACTACCACTCCCATATGATAACATTGGGTTGCCTTATTACATTTAATAAGTGCTAACTTTTAATTGGGAACAGGTGAACATTTCATGTTTGGTGTCTGAAAAATTATAATTTAAAACCCTCTTTAATGGTTAAGTCGGATTTATAAGTTACAGTTTTGAAAAAGCCACTTTTAGAAAGTTGCCATTTGGCTGCCCTAGCTATTTGGTGCCTGCGGTCTGTTCCTTGGTCACATGACTGGGTGTAGTCGGCAGTTGTACTTTGTTTATTCCTCCTAGCCTGTCACACAATAGAGGAATTAGGTGTGCCTGCATGGGCCATCACTGGCAGGATAGGGGTGGTGGAGTTGCGTACAGCCCCACTTTCACTGAATAGGCTGTGCTCTGTCTTCACACAAAGGACTTGTCACCACCTCATTGTGCATGCAGTCAGCTTGGAGCGAGGTCAGGGGAAGCAGGAAACTTCAAGCACTTAAAAGGGTATTCTCTAGTAACTTCTCTTACTTCAAAGAAGGCACCAGGTATAAAAATAGAACCCTCAGACACACTGTTCAGTTCACTTGCTGCACCTCTGGAAGGACTCTCAGAGGACTGGCTGTTGCTCCACAAGACTGCTTTCTGTATTTGGAAGGACTGCTCTTCTGCCTGGAGCCTACCTTGAATCCTGCCCTGCTGCTTGAGCCCTGTTCCATTGCTTGAACCCAGGACTACCAGAGTGACTGCAAGGGCTAGTTGGCTGGCCTCCTGATTAGACTCTCAGGGACAGAAAAAACTCCAACTATCTTGAACCCACTTGGACCTAGTCTGAGTGAGTCCTACCCCCCAAGTGGTGCCCCTCCAGTCCTGGACCCTTGGGGGTAGTGTTGAAGGTACCCAGATAGCCAAAATCCACAAGTTGGGAGTTGGAAATGTTTTAGCTAAACCAACCTGCTCATCTAGCCACCCAAGGTGCATTGCAGGTCGGCTTCACTTCACGGCAGCTCCCACTACGTTCTTCTCTGCAGCAGCAAAGCCTGTTCAGCGGTCCTTCACCAAAGGGGTATCAGGCCTCATGGAACTCTAGTTAGGTACAGCCTCCAGCCTCCTCCCACTGGAGATTTTCAACTTCCAGAAAAGAGACTAAGTCAGAACGTAGAAATCTTCACAACAACTTTGTCCAGCTGCTCCCCGACGATGACGCTTCCTCCTCAGACACCACCTGCAGCCTTGCCCTGCTGAACTTTACATTCTCAGTACAATTTTGGCAAAATTTCTTTTTAATCTGAAGGTAAGTGCCGACTGGGCCCAATCCACGTTTTGTATTCGACTCGCGCTCCATCGCGGTTGGCCATATTTTTCAACTTTGACCCAGCCTCATGTGACTAGATGTAGACGGTTGGTGCTTGGATCTTTTAGATGCTTTTACCTTAAACTTTAAAAATTCAAAACTCTAGTTCTACTGAAAGATCACTCTGCACTTAATTCTTCAATACAGCTTTAATTAAGATGCAGATAACACGTATGACCAACCTTGGCAAGATCCTGACAGGACTACCAGTACACTCATCCAAACCCTAACATTCTGCATTGTACTTGACATTTCACAACATCTCAGGGTTGCTAAGCTACATGTTACACACTAAATCAATTATCTCTAATACATTTATTTGAAACATATCTCCCTTCCCACATTTGCAAATATAACATACACATGCTCCTACAACACTTGTCTCTACACTATAACTTGACACATGTTCCTATACTATATATACAATATATATACATATGTGGTCCAGTAGAAGGCTGGGAGCCGAAACGCGTAGACCGTCCTCTACCGTTCATGTTTGCACCGTGGTTTAAATAAAGCAACACTGAAACTATTTGCCGGTTGTGGTGCAGTGATCCTTCGTTGAAAAACCCTGAAAACTGTTGGGAGGTAATCTTGGAGGAATTGTATTCATATATATATATATATATATATACATATATATATGTGTATATATATATATATTGTATTACTGTAGAATTTTTATTCAACGAGTATTAATTCAAAAATCCCTACATTTTTATTTTCCTTCCACTCGTCTTCAGATCAGTTGCATCCTTTTCTTCATCATCTTCTCATTCTTCTCATCCACCTGCCTGTATCCATCCATATTCTTTATCATCTTCTTACCCTCCTCACTCTCTCTCTCTCTCTCTCTCTCTCTCTCTCTCTCTTCTCATCCTTGCCACCATTTCCAATCCATTTTCTCACATCTGACTCACTACATTTGACTACTCTACTCAAATTCCATCTCATCCCATCCTCCAATTCTACACTGAACCTCTTCACATTCACCACCCGTTTTGGCAAAGAACACTTAGATGAACCTTTCCTAGTATTATCCAACAACTTGGTCCGCACTAAATCACCACACTTGTACTTCCCTTCTCTTATTCCATCTTTTACCTCATGAGCATACTCAGACTGATTACTCTGTACTCTACTCCAAAAATCTTTCTCATTTATTGCCTTCTTTCCTGTCTTTCCCATCCACACCGGTACAGCTTTGGTACATGGTTTTCTTTCTTTCAACAACACAAAAGGAACTTCCATAGTAGTAGAATGCGGAGTAGTCTGATAACTCTGCAACAATTTATTTATTTCTTCTTTCCAAGCCAACCTATTGTGCAATGATAACTGTATATTTTCACTCAGAACCCTATTGAAACTTACTACTAGGCCATTCTCACATGGATGCCCAGCTGCCGTCATCACATGCCTTAACCCACAATGCGCCAACATCAAATATATTATTTTTTATTCAACGAGTATTCATTCAAAAATCCTTACATTTTTATTTTCCTTCCACTCCTCTTCAGATCAGTTGCATGCTTTCCCTTCAACATCTTCTCATTCTTCTCATCCACCTGCCTGTATCCATCCTTATTCTTCATCATCTTCGTACCCTCCTCACTCTCTCTGTCTCTTCTCATCCTTGCCTCCATTTCCAATCCATTTTCTCACTTCTGCCTCACTACATTTGACTACTCTACTCAAATCCCATCTCTTCCCATCATCCAATTCTACACTGAACCTCTTCACATTCACCACCAGTTTTGGCAAAGAACACTTAGATGTACCTTTCCTAGTATTATCCAACAACTTGGTCTGCACTAAATCACCACACTTGTACTTCTCTTCTCTTATTCCATCTTTTACCTCATGAGCATACTCAGACTGATTACTCTGTACTCTACTCCAAAAATCCTTCTAATTTATTGCCTTCCTTCCTGTCTTTCCCATCCACAGCGGTACAGCTTTGGTACATGGTTTTCTTTCTTTCAACAACACAAAAGGAACTTCCATAGTAGTAGAATGTGGAGTAGTCCGATAACTCCACAACAATTTCTTTATTTCTTCTTTTCAAGCCAACCCATTGTGCAAAGATAACTGTATATTTTCACTCAGAACCCTATTGAAACTTACTACTAGGCCATTCTCACGTGGATGCCCAACTGCCGCCCTCACATGCCTTAACCCACAATGCACCAAATACTCTTCAAATTCATGTGATATAAACTGGGAACCATTATCCATTAACACTTCCTCAGGATACTGTTCTCTTCTCCACACTTCTTCACAAAATTCCATGACAGTGCAGGATTTTACCTCATTCACTACACTCACCTCGGGCCATTTAGAGTAATAATCTGCCATCACTATGGCAAATTTCTTCCCACAGCCATCAAACTCAAACGGACCACAAATAAACATTGCAACTTTTTGTCATGGTTTGCCCGGAAAAGACACTGGCACCACCTGTGTTTCTTTTACCACATGCGTCTTATTACTACATGCACAACTTACACAATTCCTTACAAACCTTTCCACCTCCTGATACAGCCTGGGCGAACAAAAATCAGCTCTCACTTTTCTCTTCATCCCTGACATTCCTCCATGACCCTCATGCAAAATGTCCAACAATCTTCCTTTTAATTCAGTTGGTACAATTAACTAGTTTCCTCTTCTTACAATTCCATCCTGGCACGATAACTCGTATCAAACATTTTTATACTTCGTCAAACCACTCGCACTATCTCCTAATCTCGACCACTCCTTAGTCAAATTTCCAATGATCATTTGCATTTCCACATCTTTAGCTATTCAATCCTTCCATTATTTTTCCAAAATAGCTTTGACTTTAATATTTATTACATCTGCAAACAGGGAAACAGCCATTACAACGCAGCTGTTTCCCCGCATGCCAATTCATCGCAAGCGTTTCAACGCATGCAATGTAACAACGCGTAGCAATTACTACGCATTTTTTTACATCGCATGCGCTTTTACAACACATGCAATGTAAAAAAAAAATGGCAATCCACCTCGTTGTGAGGAAACAGAGGCTCTTCCGTTTCCTCACAACGACGTGCACCGCCCCTCAGAGCCGACGTGAAGCAGGAACCAGGAGGAGAGAGGAACCACGAGGAGAGAGAGGTAAGGGGGATTGGGCCTGGGGTGGGGGTAACTTTTTTAGGGTAAAAATGGGTCGGGTGGGGTGTGTGTGTAGTGCAGGGTAGTGTTTTAGGGTTTAGGGTAGTGTCGGGGGGTCGTGCAGGGTAGTGTTTAAGTGTAGGGAGAGGATTGGGGGTTGGGGAAGGGTGGAGCTGGGGGTAGTGTTAGGGTTTAGGGTAGTGTCGGGGGGTCGTGCAGGGTAGTGTTTTAGTGTAGGGAGAGGATTGGGGGTTGGGGGAGGGTCGTGCTGGGGGTAGTGTTTTAGGGTTTAGGGTATTGTTGGGGGGTCGTGCAGGGTGGTGTTTAAGTGTAGGGAGAGGACTGGGGGTCGGGGAGGGTCGTGCTGGGGGTAGTGTTTTAGGGTTTAGGGTAGTGTCGGGGGTTGTGCAGGGTAGTGTTTTAGTGTAGGGAGAGGACTGAGGGGTCGGGGGAGGGTCGTGCTGGGGGTAATGTTTTAGGGTTTAGGGTAGTGTCGGGGGGTCGTGCAGGGTAGTGTTTTAGTGTAGGGAGAGGACATGGGGTCGGGGGAGGGTTGTGCAGGGGTAGTGTTTTAGGGTTTAGGGTAGTGTTGGGGGGTCGTGCAGGGTAGTGTTTTAGTGTAGGGAGAGGACTGGGGGTTGGGGAGGGTCGTGCTGGGGGCAGTGTTTTAGGGTTTCGGGTAGTGTCGGGGGGTCGTGCAGGGTAGTGTTTTAGGGTAGGGAGAGGAATGGGGGTTGGGGGAGGGTCGTGCAAGGGTACTAAATTAGGGTTTAGGGTTGGGGAGGGTAGTGTAACTTACCTTTCATACTTTTACCATGAGTATACCTTTACCACGCAAGCCTTTGCGTTGTAATGGCATGCGTGGTAAAGGCATATTTGTGGTAAAAGTATGCGATGTAATGGTAGGTCATTGTAATTGACAACGCGTAGTAATACCTGTGTTGTAATGGCACACATGGTATTAGTACCTGTTGTAATGAGTCATATTCCTGCAAACATCCATTCTTCCTCTTCATCCCCTTCTTATATAGGCAATCTTGACAAACAATTGGCATTCACATTAGACAACACTGGAACATATACATACACTCTTGTAATCGATAAATCCACTTTGCAATCCTAGGAGAAGCTTGTCCCGCACCTTTTGTGGTACAAACATCAACCAATGGCTTGTGATTAGTTCATAACTCAAACTCTCTTCTCCACACAAAATTTCGAAAATGCTGAAAACCCCACCAGCAAGCAAGAGCTTCCTTTTCGATTGTAGAATAACTCGCTTCTGCTCCTTTTAATGAATGTCCTAGAGACGAACGCTGCAACTCTCTCCTTGCCATTACATACCTGCATTAACACCGCACCAAATCCATGCATGCTAGCATATGTGGAGACTATGGTGTGATCGAGTAAATTGAACAGTTTCACCTCTACTGCATTTATAATACTTTTTTTATCTCATCAAATGCTTGATAACATTCACTTAACCACACATATTTCTGACCTTTCTTCATTAATACTCAGAACAGTTGCACCAAATCTGCAAAACCTTTGACAAATTTAGCGTAGTATTCTGCTAAACCTAAGAAAGACCTCAATTGATCTTTATCTATTGGACATGGCGCCTTTTCTATTGCTTCCATCAGTTTGCACTTAGGCTTTATTCCTTCATGAGAATTAGAATGGCCTAAATACTCTACACTTTTGCATGCAAATTAATTTACATTTATTTATTTCAACGGTGAGCCCAGCTCAATCCAATATACCAGACACCCTTCTCAGTAACTCACCATGCGTCATTTGATTCTCAGCCCACAATAAGTTGTCATCTTGGAAAAATCTTACATTCTCCATTTCACCTAGTAAACTATGCATCACTCTCTGAAATACTACAGAAGCGGATGCCAGGCCAAAAGGTATGCAAGCAACCCGGAATGCTCATTCAGGTGTTATAAGTGAAGTTAAATGCCTCAAATGTGGATGAAATAACACTTGAAGATAGGCACTTGATAAATCAAGCGTTAAATATACTCTCCCCCCTTTAACACTGGTCAACAACTCATTTATATTTGGAATGAGATGATGGTCCACTCATATGCAGTAATTTAAATCTCTTAAATCCACACATATCCTAATATTACCATTAGGTTTGCGAGCAAGAACAACTGGATTTAACCATTCAGATGTCTCAATGTGTTCTATCACCCCCATCTCCAATAACCTTGTCAATTTTGCCTTCAACGCATCATTCAATGCCACAGGTAAATTTCTCACTGAATGCGCTTTTGCTACTGCTCCCTCCTCTAACACTATTTTATGCATAAACTTCTTTAAGCATCCTAGTTTATCTCCAAACAACTTTGGAAATTCCTCCTTCCATACCTCTGCATCCGCATGTTTTACTGATAATACTTGTTCCACAGCATTTGGATTCAACACTATATTCAATGCTCTTTGTTCCCTCCAACCAAGTAAACATCGCCCCTTTTCTCCCACATGTATCCAATATGAAATTTCTCTTTATTTGAAACACAATGTCGTTTGGAAACATCCCATTTCAGGTAACATGCTTCCTCCATCACCATCCAATTCCACATTAGACTACAACAATTCCTTTCCACCCAATTTCCACCATATTTGTTGATCAATTAATGTATACGATGAACATGAATCCTCCCACATTTGCATCATGATACATTCACCGATACCATACATTTCGAAGGACAGTATTGTTCATGCTCTAACATATTCACTCTACTGTCACATGTTTCTTGTACTTGTATTTTTCCATTCTATGAATCTTTCAATATGTCACATAACATCAGTACTTCAATATCCTCATCTGATATACTTACTCCATCGTCACCTGTATTCTTTTCATGTTGTAAAAAAGTCACACTTTTCCTATACTCAATTCTCTTCTGGTTACACACCTTAGAAAAATACCCAATACGATTACATCTAAAACACTTAGCCTTTAAAGGTGGACAATTACCAGATGAGGCGATATGTTTTACACTTCCACATTTATAACATGCTCTTTTGATCTCAGTGACCTTGCTAGATTTACTTTCTTCTTTTTAAACCTATCAAATGCATTTACTGCTTGCACAGTAGCTTCATCTGTCCCTTTATGACAGCTCCTTAACATAACAAGATGTATCTTCTATGCGTTTTGCTACTACAATGGCTTTTTCTAGTGAAGGATCATTCAAACATAATATTGTATCATGTATTTTCATATTCCTAGTACGATTAATTAACTAATCCCTTATTATCTCTTCATGCAGATCTTTGAAATTACAAGTGACAGCTAATGTCTGCAATGCACTCACATACTGGTCAACAGATTCATTAGCTGCTTGCACCCGTGAAAGAAAATGTGGTGCTCTATGACTACACTGACTTTCTTTCCATAATGCATTTCTAGCGCATCCATTGCCATCGTATATACATCACATTCATTTTCTTCTCCTTCCTCATCAGATTCACTTTCTACACCTTCTACATTGTTGTTAGCACATGGCAGCATGTTTAACACTTTCCTTCCTTCTACTCCCAAACTGTGCTTTAACAGTACCACTTTTCTCTTTGGAACAAAAATAGCACCTCCTAAAGCCTCTAAATATGTTGCAAAGGCTTCCCGCCAATCCTCTCACTACAAAATTGGATCACTTGGGGCAGCTAGGAAAACAGGCAGAGATGCGACAGACTGCATGGCATCACTTTACACTTCAACACTAACCCAGCCAGTACAACAACCCAAAATAACAAATGTAGTCATCGTAGTCACAGGGAACACAATGAATTAAAACAACAAATGTAGCCACTGTTGTCAGTCAAACATGGATGCCAAATTCACTTCCCTCACCTGCAGGTTATCAGTCTAGTTTTCACTGGTACAGTTCCCACTCTGATAGGCCACTGGAATCTTCCCCTTTTTGATTGGCCAAAAGACTCACACGTCACTTGGGACCAAATCCTCCAGAATATGACTCTTCCCCTTTCAATTTACCATCCAGACAGCATGGTTCACTACATGGTACTACATGGTGCTGCACGGTGATTTATCCCTTGTTCTATATATATTGTTTTTATATCGATTGATTCCTTAAAACAGCTATTTTACTGCTTCTTATGGTGTGCATGTCACCGTGCTGCTGATTAAACTGCCTCTAGACATGTGTGCCTTCCTGCTGGTGTGCACGCCCACCTTAACTTCATCAAAATGCCGATTCACTGCTGCGTGCCTCACACCTTCTCTCGCACTGAGACACGACTCACACAGTTCAACTTGGACTGCCTCACGCGTCTTGATGCCTTGCCTGACTTTGCACGCCTCCTCCACAAGCGCTGCTGCACTAGGCATACCATGTGCCGTCTCATGCGTCTTGATGCCTCACCTGACACCTTGCGCCACCTTCAAACATCCTGCTGTAGTTTGCGTTAACGTGCGCTGCCTCACCGTTTTGTACAATGCACGGCCCTTCACGCGGTACACTACGTCCTCAGTGCTGAATCAAGACACAGCACCATTTGTTTTCACAACACAGCTCTCCTTCCTTAACATAAACCACTGCATTAGCTGTTATACTTGCCCACCAGGCACCGTTTTCATCCATGGACGCAACAAAGTCGGCCCTTAGAAGTCTGGCCTAGCAGCTTCACAAAATAGCTTCCAGCCTTCAAGCATCAGTTAGGATTGGTCCTGGAGTGGTACTCCCATCCTCGTCGCCATTTGAAAGATCAGTCAGGACTTAATTCTTCAATAAAGCTTCAATGAAGTAGCAGATAACAGGTATGACTAACCCTGGCAAGATCCTGACAGCAACTGCCAGTACACTTTTCCAACCCTGACATTCTACATTCTACTTACTATGTCACAACCCCTCAGGATTGCCTAGCTACATGTTACACACTAAATCAATTATCTAATACATTTATATGCAACATCTACTAATTAGACTTTTGTTGTTTTGGTGTCAAATAATTTATTAAAATGTAATCTATTTTCTAAATTGGTGTGGAATTTTCTTGTGTTGTGTTTCCATTTCATTGCTGTTTGTGTGCTACATAAATGCTTTACTCAGTGCCTCTAAATTAAGCCTGACCTCTTTTGTTCCAATCTTCCAGAGGGTTAAGCACAGGTTAATATTAATGACTTTGACAGGGAGTTTGGCTGTTGCTTGAGCAGGGTTAACACCCCACTCAACCGACAATGCAATTTTTCACAATAACTCACTGTTCTTAAATCACAATTTCATTTTGTATAGTGTAACACATTGTCGTTTTACATATGCATAGTATATTTCTCTATTCCAATGGGCATGATTTAACTATTTATCCTACCATATGTTAGGTCTTGAGGGAAAGACTAAACATCAATTGTACTTTGCATAGTCTATCCTAATATGTCGCCTGGCGGGTATTAATCTTTGCTGAGACCAGGGATAATCTATCCACCAACTCATCTTGTGAGGAAAAAGTCAGTTGTACTGGAGTTAATCCGACCCATTATTCCATCTCGAGTGGCCTCACCACTTCCAGCAGGAAGTGGCCTGCTTAATCATCTCATTAGTGTACCATCTTACAATATGCTTGATGAGGGAATACCAACCATTTTGGTTAGTCAAAATCTTTGGCATGTCCTGCCTGCACTGATGGATGAGCCATGTAACATGAAGTAGTCCAAAAGCTCTGCCTGATGCCTTTGTTTTACTGGAGGACAACCGGTTACTTCATTCCATAAACTGTCAGCTAACCTTTGGCTCTGCCAGTAGATAGTATAACACATCACTCAATTAAAATGTGCGCAGCATTATTTGGAAACGTTACTATTTAACAATTAATTTTTTTTTTAAAACTGTTTCCATCTATGTTCTACAAAGGGATAATCTAACCTGCCAGTCCATCTGAGTGATTTAACCTTTGTTTCTTCCAGAGGATAGTCAAAGACATCATTTTATTGCATGCAGCATACTGTAACTATACATCTTAAAACATGATAGCCCAACTCATGTTGCTTCATGACACTTTTGAGACTCTGAACATACAGCAAAATGTCTGGTAAATATCTGAGAGAAGTGCAAAGCTGAAAAAACGTTGACCCTACATGAGACATAGGCTTTGATTACTGTCTTTTTTAGCTGCTCAAGACCATTAAATATAATGTTATCACACACAAACCCTGAATTTGGCCTACTGCTTTCTGTCAATGGATTTAATTTCCCAGGAATAGTACAACCTTATATTCCATTGTGTGTGGCATAATCTTGCATTATATCTAATGACATTTAACCAATCATTACATTAGGGCTGATGTAACTCTTTCTTCTGACAGGGAATGATGTTACCCTGTATTCCAGTAGATGTGGTGTAGCCCTTCATAATATTAGATGATAATCTATATCATGATTCCATTAAGGGTGTTATAATCCCTCACCTCCAGGCGATAATATAAATGATCAGTCCTTGGAAGTCATTAGTAGGGCTGTCTGTTCTAACCCTTTGTCCTAAGACTTTTGTACTAACTCAGAACATCTTCTCTTTTTCTATTCACCTCAATAGGATGAAATGGAGTTTGGCTACATAGAGGCACCACAGAAGTCCTTTCCGGTGGTCTTTGACTCACCTAGAAACGGACCATTGGAGAATTTCCCTTTCAAGAAGATCCTGGTATGATGAGTCCCTTTTAAGTATATAATTATGTAAATGTGATTTCACACAACCACATAACAATCACAACACATCTTCTCACAAGAGAATTACATATTTCTCACCTGTGCAATAGATCTCGTAATCCTAACTTCAGAACTCTTCACCATTGCTAGTGATGTTGTCACCTCAGCACAAAACCACTTTAGTATCAAAAGAGCCATCCGCCTCACAACCAAATTCTTTATTTTTGTCTGAGCACTCCTCAGCCTCATAAGAAACCTTGTCATGCTCACAAAATACACTTAGCCTCACAATAGTCTCGCCGCTTTCATAAGCAATGCTTTTACCCTACGCAAAAAGCCTCCACAGTCTCAAAAAGGCAATGTAAATCTTGTGGGGTCTCTTTGCCTCAATCTGAGATGAATTCTTCCTCACAAGAGACTCTGTGCCCTTCCCGAAAGACATGGCTCTTTTTCTAACTAGATCCCGCACCCTTGCAGGAGAATGCTTGATGCCCACGAGAAGTCTCTTCATCACCACAGTTAGAGCAGAATGTCTTGTTGCTTTCACAGGAGACTTCTGTACGCTGAGTAGAAGCACCTTCTCCCCAAACCAAGTATGTTACCATCAATGACAACATTTATTCACCAGAGACTTTAACACTTTTCCATTATAGATTGTTACCCTCATAAAAAACCGTCACACTCACAAGTAACCTTTTTCACCTTCCCAAAATATCCTTCAACTACACAGTGGATATCATTTCCTTCATGGGAGACCTTGTGAGCCTCTCCCTTCTAAGACAGCTGTTCACCATCCCAGTATAGATTAGTTCATAACATGAGGCTCATAAATAACCCCTCATTCACTCTCTGATGTGTTCTCAAGTTTGTGGAATGATATGCAATCAAGTTTTTACTATCTTGGGGTTCACTGGATACATATCGATGTAGCTCCAATTTGTTCTGGTGGGTACAAACATTCATTTTTTAGAGTATTTTGGTGGTTATTTCTGTTTCTCTACTAACATATCTAATCACTACCATTCTAAAAGGGTCCAGACTTTGGCTATGTCACACGAGAACCCGAAGACCCCTGCGATGTGAGCACCTTGGACTCCTTTGGGAATCTGGAGGTGTCTCCTCCAGTGACAGTGAGTGGGAAGGAATACCCGCTAGGCAGGATCCTGATTGGGGGTCACTGTCCCAGGTAAGTGTGGGCGCGATCGAGAGGGAAGAAGGTTTTTTTAGGCGATCTGAAGGTGCGAGTTGAATGTGAAGGGCCCCTGATGAAATAGAAGGGTTATATAAGATTGGCAAGGAACAACAGATTGTATGCAGGGCGGAGGAGTTTGGAAACAGACGCATGAGTTTATAGGAATGATGTGAGAATGATGAGAGGTGAAGTGTGAGAAGCAGAGTTGAGAGAAAGGTGCAGGAGAAAGAATAGTAGATATCAGAGAACAAAGGCAAACATGCAAACCCAGGAGGACAAGGGAAGGCTCATAAATCAGGGCACAGCAGTACCCATCAATCATCATCAAGCTCAACCACTGACCTTGTCCTTCCTTCCTGATGAAAATACAATGTTAGACTTCCTTGAGGGCTTCTAACTGTGCAGCTTGCCATGCACATGCTACCAACCGCTTGCAATCCACAATATGTCCCACATACCTCTTGGGAAGGTGACCCGACATATATATTTAGAAGGATTACAACCCTAATTTACTAGACTTTGCACAGATGCTCATGGATTGCTTTGCAATTCAGTGCTGTGCAGGTGGGCTTTAAAGTGGTAAATACATTGATGCTATCTTTTGCATAGCATTGCACAAGCGCCAGCATAGAACTTTAGTAAATGCAAATCATGGCCTATGTGTGTGCATTGATGGGCATTTACACCACACATATGTTGAAAATGCATGTCCCTTCATTCACTGAGGGGAGCTTGTGCATTTTACAGAGGATGGCTCTGGTGTGCAACATGCCATCGTTATTGCACACGCACCACAGTACTAGAATATTGTGGTCGAGGTATCATCTCATAAAAACAACATTGAAGTCAATAATAGGAAGGCTATACCCAATGGGACAATAGTTTAGTAAACAATGTTTAGTAGGCAACATACAACTGTGCAAATGCGTCTCCACCCACAATCAAGAGGCATGAGTGTGCAACACTAATGCATATTAATTGCCCCCTGGGACTCACTACAGCACTCCTCCCATACAAAATGTGTGGAGGGAAAGGTTTTTTTCTGAGCTCAATTCTGTCTCTGTCACACTGATGTGGTTGAAGAGAATATCCATTTGTAGCGTTTTCTTGCATCTTTCTATATTAATTTCTACTCATGTCAGCTGTAGATCTGCGTGTGCTCTGCATGAGTGTCACTCATATTTATTTTAATTATTTTGGAATTATGTATAGCGTAGAACATATCGATGTTGACAACGGAGTGTTTTATAATGATAAAGACAGATATACAAAGAATCCCTTTCAAATAAGATGAGTGAGAATCATCATAAAATAACAATGAGGAGGATGATGCAATTTAGGTACGTAAAAATATATAAAGTAACTATTTTACACATAGCGTAGCTGGAGCTTGAGTGTGGTGGTACTCAGTGCCTAATTTGTAAATGAATGAGCGTGATTGTCCAATTTTCTACTCAGAAGCCTGCGCCCTGAGGTGTTAAATGTCAGCACGCCCAATACCAAGGCTGCAGAGTCCTAAATCAACCTCATGCCTCTTTAGTCCACCACCAGCCACTCCCTTTACCTCACGCTGCTGGTTCCCTTCTTTCTCCCTCTATGACGTTTTTTCCTTCTTTCTCTTCCTCCTCTTTCCCCTTTGTGTGTTTTTATGCACCACATTTACCATGATGCATTGGGGTAAATTGAGTGCTGGGATGTGATGCAGTGGGCTCCCACCCTTCTTCTGTTTGAAAAGGCTCCCTTTAGCTACTGATTTGATAAGCTTGTGTTGATGCACCTGCGCCCAGTGAGTAGTACAGAGACCTGAGAAGACTTTGGGCAGCATTTCCAGCACCCCCATAATGATTTGTTGCTTTCTACTGATGAAAAAAGAATCAAGAAACACATGCGTAAAGTTACACAGCACAGCCTGCACCAACAAGGGTGAAAATGTAAAGACTACTACTGAAATAAGTGTTATCATGCATTGCATTTACCATGATGCATTGGGGCAAATTGAGTGCTGGAATGTGAGGAAATGTGTTCCCATCCTCCTTCTGTTAGAAAGATATTTATGGCAATCTTTTTTCCACGCTAAAGGTCATTATAGGAAAGATAGAATATCTGCATCTTTCCACACAATCTGAGCCACAGCGTTCTTTTAACCTGATTTATAATAAACTAACTTTAATATCTTTTTGTCAGAATTACTGATGGAGTTTTCGTGCGTTTAATTTTGCAGTACAGATTCTGCTTGTATTCTTGTAATCTGTAATGAATGAGATTTAGCAAGATAGAAAAGATGTAAGCAGCTTATTGTAAGGGTGATGGTGTGCCCATGTATTATAAGGGGTAAAATACCCTTTGCTGTACATTTTAAGGATATTGCAAGTCTCGTTGGAGTTTCAAGACCTTATAAAAGAACTCATCCTTCAACCTCTGTGGTCACTGAACTTCTCTGTGCACGGGGTACTTTATCCATATGAAAGCAGATAACCATACTTTTGGAAAAAATTGTATAACAGCACATTGCTTTGCATTTTGTTATATAAGTTTGCTTACAAAATTTCCTGATCCATATTTACGCAGATCAGAAGGAAGTACTAAGTAAGAATTTAACAGCTAAATGTTCACTAGTAGTAGTAGTGAAGTTGCTGGCATCAGGAGATCACATAAGAATTCCCAAAAGGGCTTCCGAATTTGGTGCATTGTTCCATCCAAAGAATTCAGGTTTACTAGATGAGTTATACTTGAAGGAAAGGAGCCCCTCATTCACACATGGCATCACTATGTTCAGCCAAATGCAGGGATGTTTTGGTGAAAAGCGTGTCTAGCCCTAATTGTTTCACTATACTAAATCTGACTTTCATCTCATTCTCTTTCCCTATGCCTGATACATATCTTCATCTCTTTGCCAGATCTTTGTTTCTCACCTGTTTCTGATCTTTGTCTCATTATCTTGTGTCTGTTCCTACCAGATCTGGTGGCATGCAGATGACAGAGGTCGTGCGGGACTTCCTTCATGCTCAGAAGGTGCAGAAACCCCTGGAACTCTGGTCTGACTGGCTGCATGTGGGTCATGTGGACGAGTTCCTAACCTTTGTGCCAGCCCCTGACCGGAAGGTGACTCAAACTGCACAAGAGATTGACTTGTATTATGGCATTTGTATAGTGCTTGCTAGTCTTATGTGGGGTGCTGAAGTGCTTACCAGCTCAGATAGTAAGCTTCACTGTGTAGGGCGTGTGGTTGGTTGGGAATTGTCTTTGTTTTGTATGTGTCCATAAGAACTGACACAATGATGGCTATTGACTGCCTTTACCAGGGGTCAGTGGGAGGTCATCACCCAGGCACCTAGCAATCAGAAGTGCAGAGCTGGGTTTATTTATTTATTCAACAGATGCCAATAGGACAATCAGAGGCGAATTGAGTAAGATGTTTTTAAAAATATATTGAAGGTATGATGTTTTTAAAGGGCAACACATGTATTGGTGAACTGCTTAGCATTAACTGCGTTGGACTGCAAAAACTCCTATACAAACTAAGTCTGTTCAGCGCATCAAATAATATTAAAATCAACCTTAAGAAAATGAATGTGTTAACGTTCAGCAAAAGTCCTAAGAAATCAAGCCCTTCATACATACATAAATACCTACAAATCGACCCAGGAGTCAGATTACAAATACCTGGGGGTAATCATAGACACCCTTAGGCTCTGTCGCGGCTCACAAAGCCCAAAAGAAATCAATAGGGGGGTGAGGTGGGGAGAGTCCCTCATTCTTACTCACTTTAGCCTTTCTTTCACTCCAAAAGGTTTTATGGTGTCAAACCCTGCGGCGCTTACTGAAGGTTATCAGCGCTAAGCTACTTCCCACCATTTCATACAGAATACAGATGTGAACCGCTTTGCGGTTGTGAAACGAAATTACTAGAAACCCATAACTTAAATACCTATGTGCACCTATTTCACCTCCCATGCAACGCTTCCCTGGCACACATTATGTTGGAGTTTGGGCTGGTCAAGCAAGCCACTGCGAGACAAGGTGCCTTTGCAAAATGTTGTCTTAAATTAAAATCTGCAAGGGAAGGTTGGCTCGTCCATCTGCTCTGGTCAGAACTATCCATCCCTACACGAAACTCAATTTACAGAGATCACATACTAAAATGTCTGAGGAACCTACAAATGTTCAATCTCTGGGGTCAGCCCATTTTGTTTGCCGTCTTTAAAAAGTACATCAATAACAACATGCAAAAGTTATAATTCCTTGAAGACAAAGGGCCTTATTATGACTTTGGCAGTGTGGGAGCTGGGCCGCTACGCTGCAGCCCCGCTCCCACTGCCAAAGTCAAAACAGACCGCCTGCCAGATTACTACTTTTTAAGGGCAGTTCTTTGTCGTTCCTACAGCGGTGCCTTTAAAACAGGCACAGCAATGGAAATGTCAAAGCATGTTCCTGCACGGACCGAAACACACAATGTTGTGCATTTTGTTACATGCAGGAGCATGGGGGTGCATGCAGACAGGGGGCACTCCATGTGCCCACCCCGCATGCACCTCATGGGGCAGTGGCACAAGGAGCCCTGTAGGGCCCCCTTTGTTTCCTCACTGCCACACTTTTCATGGCGGTCGCACCGCTATGAATAGTGCGGTGGTGAGGAAACTCCTAATATGCTTGGCGGTGTATAATGAAGAGGCCAATATTATAAAATAATAAGTTCGTCACAGTGACGCAACCAAAGTTGCTGTGGTGCATTGCGCTAGGGGAAGAGAGTAGCACAAAGCCATATCTACTAAATATGACCTGCTGCTGCCCTCTTCGCCTACGCTGGAGCACAGACAAATTACCTAGTGCCATGTACACACCTTTGAAAAATAGTGCAAAGGTCTGTGCATGTTGTCTAGCAAAGGTTTGTACTGGCGGGTTCCCCTTCAAGAACAAAATTATATGCTTAAACCAAATTTTTAACGTTTTACACATTGGATGTGTGCTGTGCAGTGCAACACACATGTAAAAAGTGAAATGTTTGGAGAAATTAAAACATTTTTCCTACATTGCTCCTACTTCAAGATGGCGTTATTTTGTGATGTGAAGCCAGCTCTAAGAACCTTTGTATATCTGACTTTGTGTCAAAAAACTATGGGTGGTAGAGCTGGATCACCCCACTATTCCCATGGAAACACCTTTGACGCAAAGTAGCTCAAAGCAGCAGAAAGAACTATTTGTGCTACTTTAAGGGAAACATTTACTCACTAAAAGAAAAGTTGAGCTGGAAAGTAATTACTTTAGCAAGACTTAGTGCCGCTTTCCATCACTTTGTATGACTTTGCACGACTTTGCGGCAGCACATAAGTCTTGAAAAATCTACCATGTAGTGTACTATTCTATGCAACAAGATAGGGTACCATACAGTGTTGAAAACATTTCTAAGATCCGGTAGAATGAGGAGTTCACAGAAACTGATATTTAGATCTGTGATGTAATCCTCTTAGATTTAAATGAGGGAGGACAAAATATTGTGACTAGCTCAGAATCCAGACTGCCTCCAATCTACAAGGTATTGTGCTTGGTTTACACCTTTTGATAGATATTGGGGCATATTTACAAGGGGGATATCGCCACCAGAGCATCACTTTTAGTTACGTTCTGTTGGCGATATCCCCTCTCCCTATTTACTAAGCGGCCTTAAGCCACTCAACGCGGCTTAATGCCGCCTTGTAAATAAGGCCCCTTTTCACGCTTCACTTGAAAGGGATGTACAATGGGTGTTTCAGTGGGCGTGTCCGCCGCAACACCCATTGCTTTTTGACGATGCCCCATATTTACAAGGATGGGCAGCGCCAAAAACTAAGGGCAGGTAAAACCTGGTCTTAGGAAATTAATAATTTTTCCTAATTTTGCTCTTTCGATGTGCACTGCATTCAGTAGCACACATAGAAACAGCAAATCGTCTTTCAATATTGTTTATGTGCAGGAAGGAGTCCCTTTCTGCACATAAACAAATGCCCCTGCAGTGCAGGCACCCTTGCAACATGGCGCAAGGGTGCCTGCACTGGCGCTAGGCAGCTTTTTTAGTGCCAGGGTAAATGCCAGGGTGCGCCGTATTTTTGTAAATATTGTGCATCCCTGCATTTAAAAAATGTGGGAGTGCGACGTTACAAATTTTGGAGTAACTCCGCGCTCCGACATTTTATTGTAAATATACCCCTTTGTTCGTTAGAAATTACACTTAGAGAAAAAAAATATCTAAATACACTTTGATAAAAATATTGCTTAGAAGTTGTTAGACAGAAGATTAAATTAGATCAGGCCGCACCCACATTTGTACCCAAACCATTACTTTGACTATGATGACTCGAAGTAACGTGCACTGTACGAGCATTAGCAACCAACTGATTATAACTAAATTGTGATTAGTAAGTGAGGGAGTTTGGAGTAAAGATGAGTCTGGTGATGGTCAGCTCTCAAAGTAATGATATTAGAATTAAAGGTGAAAAAATCTGAAGTTTATAAAATGGGAAGAGAGGGAAAGGACCTGTGGCAAAAATAGAACAGCCAGCCCAAACTACATTTTCTAAAATGTCAGGCTTTATAGTACTTTAAATATGTCTTCCAGGCAAGTGAAGTGTTACAATGCCCCCCTGTACTTCAGAAGAGTAAAGCTTACAAACCATAGGACTTCTTATGCAATTCAGAGAGTGGACAATTAGGCTCACATTTCTTTTTTTCCGGAAAGGAAGCCGTTAGCATATTTCTTTTTAAAGTGTCGCTGACATAGGGACGCTTACTTGTGAAACATTTTGTAAGGTCTGGCTCTAGTTAAAGCCTTTTGATTTTACTAGAACTATATCAAATATGCAAATACGAGGGCTTTGAGACAGCGCTTATCATCTATTGGTTTTTATCTTTGTCATTCCCATTTTTATTCTGCCCACTATACCAGACAGCATGGGGCAGTGAGTCAGCCTACTTTAGCCATTAGCTAAGTTCATTGTGAACGGGAAAATTCTGCTATTTCATAAGGAGCACATCCATACATAGTGCTTCCCTTGAATGCCAGGAGTTATTGTAGCAATGTGTGCTTTTGAGATTAAAAAATATCTTTGCTTTTAGCCAATTTTTTGTTTTTTCAGTGACTAAGGAGTGGAAGCTACCCCAGTAATAACATTTTGCAAAAGCCTCAACAAGACAAAAAAGGCATTGACCAAGCCAAAAAGCTGGCAGCCAAGGCTGTACATATAAGCGTTTGCCAATGTTTGTTTCAAACCAAATATTTGACGAGTCTTGCTTTCAAACAAATGTCTTCAACTTAGTTACCCATGTATGGTGGTCTTCTGCGTGTTTTAGTTGTTGTGTAGCAAGACATCTTAGTAGCTTGGAGAGATTGAGTAAGTTACTGCCAGCCTTGCTTCTTGTAAGCAAGGACTATAAGTACAAAGTGCATGTTTACGCACCGCTTGCAGGTTTTCAAAACATATAAGTAAAAGGCATTGTCATGTACAATGCCAATAGCTCAAACTCTCGCAAATGTGAAACCTATTGCATTGCAAATGGTTGTTTTTTTCCACTACACATAGTAGGCAGGTCCTGGCCCACTTAGAGCAGAAGCTTCTATTCACTGTCACGAAGATCTCGAGGTCCAAGA
The DNA here is from genome assembly GCA_963921515.1 of Calotriton arnoldi. Taxonomy (NCBI): domain Eukaryota; kingdom Metazoa; phylum Chordata; class Amphibia; order Caudata; family Salamandridae; genus Calotriton; species Calotriton arnoldi. The sequence continues at coordinate 968,433 of CAWUFW010004799.1, read as the reverse complement.
GCCACATGTGTGATATTTGTGGGTTGTGGGCCAAAAGCTAATATGTGAAGAGGAAGCTCTATATCTCAAAGTCACAGAAATCACTACAGACCACTGAGACTGCACTGAAATGAGACTGTGCCCTTGGGCGTAAGATGTGCATTTTATGTGGCAGGTTAGGTTTGCAATGCTTTCTATAGAATTGGCTGAAGTCCAGCATTAATAAATGAATGTCTCCTGTAAATGTCTTCATGCAGGGTAGGCTGACATTGTGTTTCCTTACGCCGGTGTCTACTAACGAGACTTCGCAGTATCACAAGGCGCTTCCACGCCTGTCAGTCAGCTGCCTTTAGTTAACGATGGAGCTATAACTCTTCATTTCCAAGTATCCTTCTAAAGGGAATCAGGTCTAAATGTGGGAACAAAGAGGTTATAAGAAGAGAGACATCAAAGGAGGTAAGAGAAGTACAGATAATCTCACACAGATAGAGACATTAACCAATAAAAAAGATTAAAAAAACAAGAGAGAAAGAACAAAATCAGACTTATAATGACATATGATAAAGAACATGATCCAATAAGAAAAATTATGAAAAATATTGGAATATAGTCAAGAAAGATCCAGAGATTGGAGCAAATTTAAGCAGAAATGTGGATATCTCATTCAGAAAGGCACCATCACTCAAGAACACACGGATCCAAAGTCAGTTTTCAAGATCAAAGAAAGAAATATGGCTATCAGATCGCCAAAGAGGCTTCACAAAATGTGATAAGTGTAAAGCCTGCAAAATCGGGAGCAACACCAAATATCTCACAGATTTTAAAAATAAAGAATTTACCATCACACATAAAATAACATGTGAAACGAACATGTGGTCTACATGATTATATGTGATTGCGGGAAATGATACATCGGAAGTACCATCTGTCCATTGAGAAAAAGGATACTCGAACACATTAGCGCTGTCTCGAACAATGATACCAACTACGCAATGACGAAACATTTTGAGATACATGAAAATTTTACCTGGAAAAATATGAAATATTGTGATATAGCACATGTCCCAATCCAAGAAAGAGGGGGAGACAGGACATTAAAACTAAGACGACTAGAATCATAGATGATTATTCATTTCAGAACCAAACAACCTTTGGGCTTAAACGCCGATGAAGATTTTTTTGTACACTTATGACCAGCATCAAGGAAATTGGACATGATAATCCAAACATCGGTAAAGACATCCTCTCACAAAACAAATAGAAACTAGACCTGTAGAAAAGCCACTGAGTCTCATAATCAGCAACTGAAGGATAAACTGCATTAAGTCAATAGGAAACTAAGCCACTCAGGCGAAATAGAACGACTTGCTGTCTCACTTGGATTTCGATGTTCCCTCTTAAACTCTCAACTATGAAGTACACTAATCATTGAACTTATCAAAGCACAATGTCAATGAGATTCCACATTAGAGGAATATACACAGTAACGGTCACTAAGACTATCAAGGGGACATGTAGATAACTATATAAAAATGTTATATAAAAAAAAAAGCAACAAATTGCCTAAATATACCATCAGCTAAAATTAATTAAATATGATAATAAAAGAGGACATAAGAATTACTGGAACAAGAAAAGACATTGAACACTTTTGTAAATTTTGTAAATATGTTTTTGTAAACTACGAATCCCACAATGCCTCATTATGGTGGTGAAATAAACAACCCTTATAGAGCATTTCTGGAGTGCAGTAGTCTTTTTAATTCTGATAAATATATATATATATATATGTATATATATATATTCACTGAAAAAACCATAGGTTTTAGGGACAGTTATAGTTACTTGGACATTGCACTCGTACAAAACCCGTGAAATTCCCCCGTTATAGTTAGTTCAGCTAACTATAACTCGCGCCCCGCAATGCACTGCTGATGACGTCACATATTACATCACTCATGACATGGTCAGTGACATCACTGATGACATCACTGATGACATCTCAAATGACATCACTGATGACATCGCTGATGACATCACTGATGACATCATCCAGTGACTGTGTGTTTCTGTAAAGTTTAAATATTTTTAATATATATAGGAAAAGACGTATTGAAGAATGAGTGGGTGTGTAAGTGTCTGTATGGATGATTTAGTAGGTGCGTGACTGACTCTATAAGTGAGTGATTTAACGTATCTTACTGAATGCATGGGTTAGTGACTAAACTGGATGAATGTCTGTATCCGTCTGTCTGTTGCTGTGTAAGTGGCTGCATGTGTTTGTGAATAGCTACATGAGTGTCTATATGAGTTATTGAATGCTTGTCTGAGTATCTGTATGGGTGCCTGAGTGTTTGTGTGGGAGGGGTGTGTGCAACTCTGTGCATAGATGTGTGAGTGGGTGATTCACTGGGTGGATGGTTTCAAGAGTGCATCTGTGATAGACTGTATGGGTGGGTAAGTGTGTGTAAGAGTGTGTTAGTGAGTGAATGTATGTCCCAGTGGTACATGTGTGAGTAACTACATATGTGAAAGGAAGTATATATGTGTGTTGGAGTATATAAATAGCTATAAGCAAGAGTGAGTGATTGTGATAGTGGCTGTATGGATGAGTGTGTGCTTGTATCAGTGATTGTATAAGAGCGTAACAATGTGCTACTATTTGTATGAGTAAGTGAGCTGGTGTGTGTATAACTGTATAGGTGAGTAAATGGCAGTGTGTTTAATTATTTGCATGACTGACTAGGTGTGTGAGTATCTCTATGGATGAGTGGCGTTGTTTGAGTGTCTATATAGGAGTAAGAGTGCATATGATAGTCCTGTACTGAGTGACCGTAAGTATGAGTGACTGTACGGGTGAGTGAGTGGATGTGTGTGTGTGAGACCTAAGAATCAGTGAGTGGGTATGTAGTTATTGGTGTTGGAGTGTCTATGGTTTTGCGAATGGCAGTCTGTAATTTAGAGTGGGTGTATCAAAGGTTATATTAGGGTGTGAGGAGGTGCATCAGATTATCACGTGGATGATGTCATCAGTGATGTCATTTGAGATGTCATCAGTGATGTCATCAGTGATGTCACTGACCATGTCATGAGTGATGTAATATGTGACGTCATCAGCAGTGCATTGCGGGGCGCGAGTTATAGTTAGCTGAACTAACTATACGGGGAATTTCACGGGTTTTGTACGAGTGCAATGTCCAAGTAACTATAACTGTCCCTAAAACCTATGGTTTTTTCAGTGAATTTCAAAGGTTTTTTAAATGCTAATTTGTAACTATAACGTGTCTGAAACCTATGGTTTTTTCAGTGAATTTCAAAGGTTTTTTAAATGCTAATTTGTAACTATAACGTGTCTGAAACCTATGGTTTTTTCAGTGAATTTCAAAGGTTTTTTAAATGCTAATTTCTAACTATAACGTGCCTGAAACCTACGGTTTTTTCAGTGAATTTCAAAGGTTTTGTAAATGACAATTTTTAAATGTATTAATTGTTATATTAATTTTTTTCATACTGATTTACTACATTTTTAGAAACAATTTTTTTTACATATTTTATTTTTAAATTACATTGTAATTACATTATACATTACATTACAAAAATACTTTCTCAGAATGAATTACTTTAGTTTAAATACTTTGCAGATAGGCAATAGACTTTTAAGTACAGTAGTTACAGTTGTTGCAATGGGCAACACATTTTCAAACACAATGCAACATTCAGCTCAATGTGAATTTCTAGTTAAATGCAATTAGTTACTTTATGGATTACTTTTGTAACCACAGGACTGGATCCTAGATTCAGTCCTGGTACATCTCCTGTAAACAGTTGAGTAAAAGCGTTTTGGTTACAGTCGTGATTTTTAAGGAATATTATTGTATTTTAAAAGTTGACACTTAGAAACTTTTTCTCATAGAATCACCAATGTTATCCTATGGAAGGAAATTCACTTAGCAGGTAAAAACTGTTATCGTTACTTTTTCTTACTCAGTGTTGGATCCTGGATCCAGCACTGGTGCATCTCCCTGTAAACAGTTGAAAGAATGCGTTTAAGTCATACAGGCGATTTTTAAGGAATATTTGTAGTTTGTGAAAATCAACACTTTGAAACTTTTTGCTGAAAACCAGTCAATCTTAGCCTATGAAGGAAATTCAAGTTACCGGTAAGTACGGTTAAAATTACTTTTCAGGACCAGTACTGGGCTGAAAGATGCAGCACTGAGGTCTCTCCTGATAACAGGTGAGTAAATCGGAATTCGTATTTCGGCTGATTTTAGAGGAATATTTTAAAGTTCCAAAACTCCACACTTAGAAGAATTTCCAAGTGAAACCAGTCAATGTTAGCCTATGGAAGGAAATTCAAGTTACTGGTAAGTACGGTTAAAATTACTTTTCAGGACCAGTACTGGGCTGAAAGATACAGCACTGAGGTCTCTCCTTATAACAGGTGAGTAAATCGGAATTCGTATTTCGGCTGATTTTACAGGAATATTTGTATGTTTCAAAAATCAACACTTAGAAACTTTTTCAGCAAAAAGCAGGCAATGATATCCTACGGAAGGAAATTCAAGTTACTGGTAAGTACGGTTAAAATTACTTTTCAGGACCAGTACTGGGCTGAAAGATGCAGCACTGAGGTCTCTCCTGATAACAGGTGAGTAAATCAGAATTCGGATTTCGGCTGATTTTAGAGGAATATTTGTATGTTTCAAAAATCAACACTTAGAAACTTTTTCAGCAAAAAGCAGGCAATGATATCCTATGGAAGGAAATTCAAGTTACTGGTAAGTACGGTTAAAATTACTTTTGAGGATCAGTACTGGGCTGAAAGATGCAGCACTGAGGTCTCTCCTGATAACAGGTGAGTAAATCGGAATTCGTATTTCGGCTGATTTTAGAGGAATATTTTAAAGTTCCAAAACTCCACACTTAGAAGAATTTCCAAGTGAAACCAGTCAATGTTAGCCTATGAAGGAAATTCAAGTTACCGGTAAGTACGGTTAAAATTACTTTTCAGGACCAGTACTGGGCTGAAAGATGCAGCACTGAGGTCTCTCCTGATAACAGGTGAGTAAATCGGAATTCGTATTTCGGCTGATTTTAGAGGAATATTTTAAAGTTCCAAAACTCCACACTTAGAAGAATTTCCAAGTGAAACCAGTCAATGTTAGCCTATGGAAGGAAATTCAAGTTACTGGTAAGTACGGTTAAAATTACTTTTCAGGAACAGTACTGGGCTGAAAGATATAGCACTGAGGTCTCTCCTTATAACAGGTGAGTAAATCGGAATTCGTATTTCGGCTGATTTTACAGGAATATTTGTATGTTTCAAAAATCAACACTTAGAAACTTTTTCAGCAAAAAGCAGGCAATGATATCCTATGGAAGGAAATTCAAGTTACTGGTAAGTACGGTTAAAATTACTTTTGAGGACCAGTACTGGGCTGAAAGATACAGCACTGAGGTCTCTCCTGATAACAGGTGAGTAAATCGGAATTCGTATTTCGGCTGATTTTAGAGGAATATTTGCACAATGGTGAAGGGAGGGGCGGGGCCTGAGGTGACATCTGTGCAAACGCGCCCCGTGGCGCGTTTTAAGTTGGGGGATTAAGTCCCCTTGAATCCTGAGGGTCCCTAGGGGCCAACTAGCCCACCAGGAACCTCCAATATGCGCCAGGGGCTGCGTTGCAGAGACGTGTAGAGAGGCCACACCCCTTTTACACCTCTCTGCAACGCAGCTCTGTGGCGCTTTCTGGATGTACCTGTTGGGCTAGTTGGCCCCAGGGACCCTCAGGATTGAAGGGGATTTAATTCCCCATCTTAAAACGCGCCACGGGGCCTGTTTGCACACATGTCACCTGAAGCCCCGCCCCCTCCCTTCACCACTGTGCAAACGCGCCCGTGGCGCGTTTTAAGTTGGGGATTAAGTCCCCTTGAATCCTGAGGGTCCCCGGAGTCCAACTAGCCCACCATATACCTCCAAAAGCGCCACAGAGCTGCGTTGCAGAGAGGTGTAAAAGGGGTGTGGCCTCTCTACACATCTCTGCAACGCAGCCCCCTGGCGCATATTGGAGGTTCCTGGTGGGCTAGTTGGCCCCCAGGGACCCCCAGTATTCAAGGGGAATTCGTTCCCTCTCTGCAAACGCGCCAGGGGCGCGTTTGCAGAGTGGTGAAGGAAGGGGCGGGGCCTGCGGGCCCGATCGTTTTTTTAAAAAAAAATTTGTTGTCCTCTGAAGGGGGCTGTGTGGCCCCCTTCCTTTTTCCTGTTTTTATGCCCTGGGGACCCCATCCCCCAGGGCCTTACCCCTTTTTTTAATTTTTAATAAAAAAAAAACGGGAAGGGGGCCGTGTGGCCCCCCTTCCCTGGGCCTGTATTGGCCCCGGGACCCCATCCCCGGGGCATGGCCTTTATTTTTATTCTTTGGAGGGGGCTGCGTGGCCCCCTCCTCTGGCCATTTAAGGCCCCGGGGACCCCATCCCCCGGGGCCGGCCTTTCCATTTTTTAATTTTTTTTAATTTTTATTTTTTGGGGAGGGGGCCGCGTGGCCCCCTCCTGGGCCACTACTTGCCCCGGGGACCCCATCCCCCGGGGCTGGCCCTCTCCGTTGGGGACTGTGGGGGTCCCCAATCCCCCACAGTCCCGCCGGCTCCCACGTCCCTTGGGAGCCGGCATTGCTTTCCACATGGGGAGCAGCTGACATGCTGCTCCCCATGTGGAAAGCAATGTGCTTTGGATATTGGAAGAGAGAGCAGGTTTCCTGCTCTCTCTTCCAATATCCAAAGCAGTTTGCTATGGCAGGACGGGAGCCGCGAGGCTCCCGTCCTGCCATAGCAAACTACAGTGTCCCGGGGTAGGCACCCCGGGACACTGCAGGAGCCGGCCCTGGGGGTGGCGGTCCCCAGGGCCATCAAGGGCTCCAGGAGGGGGCCGCGCGGCCCCTCCCTACATCAGCACAGCCCCGGGGAGGTGGTGGTCCCCGGGGCTTCGGGGGTCCAAAACGGACCCCCATTTTAATTTGTTAGTGCCCCGGGGAGGTGGCGGTCTCCGGGCGTGTGGGGGGCTGGAGCCCCCACACAGGTTGTTAAATCAATAAAAAAAAGCCCCGGGGAGGTGGTGGTCCTCGGGGCTGCGGGAGGGCTCAGAGCCCTCCCGCACCATTTTTAAAAAGCCCCGGGGGTTGGCGGTCCCCGGGCTTGGGGGCCCTTTGAGGCCCCCACACATTAAATTATCCCCCTCACCATGCCCCCGGGACTTGGGCCACCCGAGGCCACTACTATCGAAGCGCGGGAGACCGCGCTTCGATTGCTCGGCAGGATTCGCGCACCCTGAGCGCATCCTGCCGATTTTTTTTTTTTAAATGCTTTTTTTGCCCAGGGGTCCTTGTGGGACCCCTGAGCAGACCTAGGGGTCAGGGTGTTTCTACCCTGCTCCCTTTTTGCGCTTTGCGCACTTGTTTCTGTCCCTCGGTTCTACCGAGGGATAAAATGGCTGCCAACACTTCTTGATTTGGAGTGTTGACAGCCAATTAGCATGCAGCTCGTGATCGGGAGGGTACGCGGATCCGACGCGCCCATAGATATATATGTGATTTTAATTGTGAATTTCTCAGGAACTACTGAACGGATTTACACCATTTTAGCAAAAGACACCAGTCTGAACCAAGGGCTACCTCTTTGCCAAATTTGGGGTAATTCCGTTCAGCAGTTCGGGCTGTAGCTGCGACTAAAGGTTCCTATGGAAAAATGAATGGGGAAAACGCGTTTTGGGACCCCTTTTTCTCGGCCCCCGCTTGACGTATCACCCCGAGACTTTCAGGGTAGGAGCGGACCGGAGCGCCCCAACAAGTTGGAAGCTTTCGCGAAGATTCGTCAACCGGCGCCAACGTTATTGCAAATAGAATGTCGCGGATTTCCTATGGATAATAGGTCCTAACTATAACTATCTACTGGCGACCGCCAGTAGATAATATATATATATATATATATAGTTATTTATTTATTAATTTTATATATATATATAAATAGTTTCTAAATCTGTGCAAATCAAGCGATCACTCGGAGGTTTGCTTACACCAGTAGATTAATTATTCCAGGGTTACGCGTTTCGCTTGACCAAGCTTGCTGTGCAAGCGAAACGCGTAACCCTGGAATAAATCACCTACTGGTGTAAGCAAACCTCCGAGTGATCGCTTGATTTGCACAGATTTAGAAATTCTACAGTTGGTGCGCTCCGCCAACCTTTTGCGATCCTCTGCAGAGGGCGGGGGTAGGCAGAAGGAGCCCTGAACTTTAAATATATATATAGTTATATATATATATCAAGAAATAAACAATCTATATATGTTTAGGGAAAACACCAACCAACAATATTCAGATATAATTACAAAAATTCAGGCAATCATAAACCCTTTTTCGGTTAATCTCAGTTTTTTGTAAATTGAGAATAAATCATTCCAATTATGTTTGATGAAATTAAGAACTTAAAGTAATCACCCCTAAGGCCGATGCACCATTCCCATGTGCCCATGGATACCGTACCAAGTCTTCATCAAACATGGCTGCTGCAGACAGATATTCCTAGCGCCCTAATATGACCTACAGTTTAGTGGTCTAACGCCACTCTTCTAGCATGAAACAGATCCTATACAACTGCAGGGACTCAGTGGAAGGTTAGTGGATTTTGGATGAAATGTTTGAAGAATAAAGCAACACGAGCTGCCATCGTGAATGGAGAACTTCACTGGGATAAAACAAATCGAACTCTCACACTCTTGAGTGAGACAAAAAAGGTTGATGTGAGAAACATACCAGTTGCTGCTGTACAGATAATAGTAGTGGTGATAAAGAAGGTGACAAACTCCTACAATTGGCTGTTGTCCTGCGTGCATCAAACTTTCATTCCTTGCATCTGATCTCACTATGATCCCTTACCTGTCAACATCATCATGTATTCATGGCCTGACTGGGCTCATACGCCAGTCTGCAACTTTGCCTGCTGGACTAATGTCACATTTCTGCTGAGAAACAGGTATTGGAACATAACTTCTCCAGGTCTAAAGAGAACTCTTCCAACAATGCATAAATCTTTCTAGATTGATCTCACAGATCAAAGCCAGGTGCCTTGCTCAGGAAGATTTGTATGAAAGTGCATGGATAGGTCCAACATTTCATCATTCATCCTGCTACTTTGACTATCTCCTTCTGTGTAGTCAACACTTCCACAGTACCTGCACTTGCATTTTTGATTCACCTTTTGTATGAAGCTCTGCATTATACATTTTATAAGTTTGCCTTTTCTTGAGCCGCTTTGTGTGTTGTGATCACAGTTTTTAATACAGCTATAAAATCTCTAATTAATATATTGATTTCAAGTATTAATTAGACTTGCATGGCATTTTTTTCCAAAGCACATGCAAATATTAGACTTTCTTTTTGACTATCCATAGGAGTCTGTAAACCATTTAGGCTTATTCTATTTGTCTGGCTGATTACTACCTGGTTCAATTGACCCATTTAAGTGAAACACTCACAATCATTTGCCCTTCTGCTTCACTTCCCTCAACAAACACAACACAACAGAGCTTTCAGTCCTTCTTTCCACCATATCCCGGGAAAGGTTTAATCAAACTTGCAACATGGCTGTATTTTGATACTCTGTGGAGAATGCCCCCACCCACGTGCAACATCACTGTATTTTGTTACTCTGTGGAGAAGGCTCCCACCCATGTGCAACATCACTGCATTTTGTTACTCTGTGGAGAAAGCTCCCACCCAGATGCAACATCACTGTATTTTGTTACTCTGTGGAGAATGCTCCCATCCAGATGCAACATCGCTGTATTTTGTTTCTCTGTGGAGAATGCTCCCACCCACGTGCAGCATCACTGCATTTTGTTACTACTCTGTGGAGAAGGCTCTCACCCAGATGCAACATCACTGTATTTTGTTACTCTGTGGAGAATGCTCCCACCCAGAAGCAACATCACTGTATTGTGTTTCTCTGTGGAGAATGCTCCCACCCACGTGCAACATCACTGTATTTTGTTACTCTGTGGAGAAGGCTCCCACCCAGATGCAACATCACTGTATTTTGCTACTCTGTGGAGAATGCTCCCACCCAGATGCAACATCGATGTATTTTGTTACTCTTTGGAGAATGCGCCCACCAAGATGCAAACTCTGCTCACCCACTGTTGGGAAGCAACTTCAAACCTAGCACTGAAGTGGTTTTGTGGTGTGGGTCTGCTTCCATCAACATGCCCCATTCCACTAGACATTTTGATGGCTAGTGCTCCAATTCCCAAACCCAGGTACTGGATGCCAATATCTTCCGATCTGAAGAAACAGTTCTTTACTCCTAGCTCTAAACTCTGTTCTTCTCTCTTTGCCAAGGGTTTCCGGCTGCTCCTGGCTAGTACGACTGCCTGCTACCAGCTCTTTCAGCAGAAGAAGAAGGAGGGATATGGGGATGCTGTAATGTTTCAGGGTAAGGTGATAATGGATGCAATGGCTGCAAAGTGAGGGAAAAATATCTGAAGAACGATATAGTATAGTTCATATTTTTATGCATATCTATGGAGGAACACGAAGATTCAAGACATTGCACCCTGAAAAAGATGTGCACCATGTTTCTTATAGTTTGCAATTGGGAGTAAAACAGCTTTCCCTGTTTTGCCTTTCTGCTAATCTGGGGAATTTAATTAAGGAAGGGCAGACTCAAGAAGTATTTATTATCAAGATACCATATGTATTACTTTTACTAACTGTGCTTAACATTTGTTAAATATACTTAGTTAATCCTTAATTGTGATGTGTGCTCCATTAGTGGGGGGATTCCACCACTTACTATCAGAACTCATTATATATATATAAAAAAACAAAGGTTACAGGGACATTATAATTTGGCTCAGATGTCACTCATACCAAACCATGGAAGTTCAGCAGTTATAGTTACCTGAGCTAATTATAACTTATGCCCCCGCAATGCACTACTTATGACCTCAAATATTACATCACTCATGACATGGTCAGTGACATCACTGATGACATCTCAAATGACATTTTTCAGGGCTGGCCCCAGGGAGGTGGTGGTACCCGGGCCAGTATGTGGCCTGGGAGAGAGGGGGAGGTATGTGGCCCCTCTCCAATTGTTTTTAAAGTATTTGGCCTCGGGAGGTGGTGATCCCTGGGGTACGGAGGGTCATCGGGCCCCCCCATTAGATGTTATTTTGCTCGGGGAGGTGTTGGTCCCCAGGGGTCAGGGGGTCTGCATAGCACTCTATTACTGGTTATTTAGCCCTTGGGTGTAGTGGTCCCCAGGGCTTATAGAGCCTCAGGGGGGGGGCCTTGTGCACCCCCCTCCTTTTTTATAAATAAAGCCCCGGGAAGTGGTGGTCCCCGGATCTCTAATAGCCTCAGGAGGGGGGCCCCGTGCACCCCCTCCCTTTTTTAAAATCATGCCCCTGGGACCTGACCCACCCGAAGGCTTTTTCCAAAACAGGCAAGGGAGCCTGTACTTGGTTTTTTTTTCAACAGATTCATGGCTCCGCTGTGCGTTTCAGCAAAAAGGTTTTAAAAAAAGGTTCTTTTGCCCAGGCAGGGTCCCTCTGGGACCCCAGCACCAGAGCTAAGGGGTCAGGGTATTCCTACCCTGCCCCCTTTTCTTTCTTTTTGACCTTTTTTCAGTCCCAAGATTGCTGCCAACACTTCCTGGTTAAAGTGCTGGTAGCCAATTAAATCTCAGCATGAGTTTGGGAGGGTTTGCGGAGCCTTCGCTTCCCCAGATATACAAATTCGTTTTTTCTTTAATATCTCACAAACTACTTAATGGATTTACACCAATTTCTTCTGGACCAACAGCTACCTTTCTGCCAAATTTGGTGTAATTCCGTTCAGTGGTTTGGGCTGTAGTCATGTCTGAAATTCCTATGGGAATTAACATAGGAAACCCACATTTTCTGACCCCCCCCTTTTCCCGAACCCCCGCTTGACTGATTACCCCGAAACTTTCCATGCACAACAAGAATCACTGACACACTCTTTTTGGAAAATGTTTTGAAGAATCATCAAATGGTGCTAAAGATATAGGCAAGTCAAACTATGACTACCTAATTGTGACCGCCATTAGGTAATATATATATATATATATATTTATATATATATATATATATATATATATATATATATACACAGCTCCAAGATGTGTCCATCAGTTGAGTCGCACTCGGCCAGCAGCATCAAGAGAACTCTCTTTCCATGGTATGGACGGATACCACTTACAGCCATCAACAGCCTCCGTGTAGATTTGCCTGACGCGTTTCGAAAGCTCCTCAGCTTTCTCTTCAGATGCTTTCACGGGAACAAAGCTGCTGATCGAGTGCTACTCACCTGGTGGACAACCTTTGAGCAGAATATATATATATATATATATATATATATATATATATATATATATATATATATATATATATATATATATATATATATATATATATACACAAATTAGAGCAATCCTGGCCCACCTTCTTCACTGAGGGGCTTCCTTCCAGGAATGGACCACAAAACGCCTCCACTCGATTAATGCTTTTTCGCAGGAATGATTTTATTTATGATATCACCTCATAGTGCAAACAGACAAGTTTCCGCCATGACGCGTTTCGATCGCTCCAAGGCGATCTTGATCACATGACACGCCACTAACAAATCACCACTTAAATACAGTGTATGACCAATCGGTTCAAAAAGACTGAAATGGCATTATAATAAATACAGAAAACAGACTATCAGTATTGCTCTGAGAAACGTGTCTCTCTATATACATAGAACATCATACGTTGGCACAGAAATAACTATACAGTGGTGGTTAAAATCACAAATTGGCTTAAAAACAGGTATGCTTAAAAAGTCGAGAAAATTGGTTAAATAGCGTAATATACATTTCATAAACATCCTTATTGCCATTCTATCTGAATAGATTTAACCAATACAACAACTACTAAAGTGCTAGTGCTTCTATTAGTGCAAAAGAACCTGCCAATAACGAAGTATGTATCTTATACAACCACCCTCACCCTATATATATATATAATTTCAGCATATATGCAGATATTTGCACTGGTCACTGTGCCAATGAGCATAAACCAAACACTTTTTCAGGGTAGGGTACGTTTGCCCAAAGTAGAGACCGACTTGTACAACTAGTACCCGCTTAAAAGCAGAAGAGAACATATTTGCTTCTCCTTTACAGATTGCTTTTTGATAAAGATCTTGGCCGGGCCTTTTCAGCCTTTTATCTCTGATCTCTCCTATCCCACCACAGCCACCAACCCCCTTCAGTCATGATCACACACTCTACTATTGGCTCGTCACTACTCTCGATTGTGCAATCAGCCCAGAAAAATGTGCCCAGAAGCATTCTGTTGTCACACGCTAACAACAATTATTACTGGGGACATTGCATATAAACAAAAGGTGCTTTGTACATTTTGATAAATGGTCAGCTTTCATACCCAATTTATTTGACCTACTTGTAATACTGCCTGTTTTTGCCAGCTACGTTTGGTAACTGCTGTAAAATTAGCAGCTTAGCCTCACGTTTTCCATAACAATGGGGCAAATTTACTTAGAAGCCACGCAATGCTGCACAAAAATCAAAGTTGGTACTTTGCATGAAAAGCTAGAGAGCATGACTACTATCTACCAAGATATGGCGCTGTTGCTCTTCCGCAGCCTGATGCACTTCAGGCTGTCTTGCGCCATGTACACTCCCTAGCACCATAATGCAAGGGTGTCTGTGTGGTGTCTAACATAGGTGTTGCACTGGAAAGATACCCTTTCAGTACAAAAGATGTACTTAGACATAGTTCAAAACTTTTCACACTTTGTATATGTGCAATAAAGTCAGCAGACATGTAAAGTTTAAAAAAATCTTTTCTCCAACTTTATGCTAACCTCCTGGAGGCACAACTTTTTGGTGTAAATCCCTATTTACAATGTTAGTAAATTGGACTTTGCATCAAAATTCAAGGGTGGTTGCATGGGAACACCCATGCACCACTCATGGGATGTAGCAAAGTAATGCAAAGCAGCGCATAGCTGAGCTTTGTTTTTCTTTAGAGCTACTTTCCAACGCAAAACAAGTTTTGCATAGGAACGCAAATCTCAAACCAACACTTTGTGCTGGTTTGCATCACTTTTGGTGACATTGTACCAGAAGAAAGTGTTAAAATCTCTGGCCCAACGCTCATAGCTTTTTGAGGGAAGATCAAGTGTGCCTGGTAGACCCTGAAATTTTGTGATATTTCATGAGTGCCCTTCAAACTGCCTGAAAAAGGCAGTTGCTCTTTAGCAGGTTTCTTTAGAAATGATACTGTATAATGTAGTATTTGGTCCCAGTTTTTCAAAGCTTCCTTGGGGGAAGAGCCTCTTGTAAATCCTCGTTCAGGGGCGAGGGTTGATTGTTTAACTTGCTTGGTTAACGCTGTTGGAGTTGTATTTACACTCAATCCCTTTGCAATTTCACTTGCTGAACATCAGAAAGTCTGAGGTTCCCTTCTGGCCATTTATACAACATTATTAGACAATCTGATACAGCTCTAACGCATCATGAAACAGCATGACAGAGTCCAAGGCCCTTATACAGCATTAGACATATTGTCAGCGTCACTGTACCCTTATACATCATTAGAAACTGTCATTGTCTGCTTGAACGTAAAACTAGAAAGGATTGTTGTTGATAAATGTCCCTTGACCTGGTGACTTTTTTTTTAATATATTCCCCACATCTTAGAGTTATCACTCAAATGCTGTTTACCTACGAAATATTATGCAGAATGTGGCTTTTAATTACACACACACACTCCATAGTTAAAGCAATGTTTTCTCTTTGTATTTTATACAACAGGGATGAAATCCAAGACATTCACTATAAACCAAATCTTGTCCAACAAAAACCTGGAGAAGGAAAGTAAACATGTGCAGGTAACTTCTTGAAATTGGTAGCACTCTCTTTCCTCTGTGCCAGTATCCCTCTAGTGATGTAATGGATCCCACTGACCCTCTCCCCTATATCTACCTGTCAGAGCTGCATTGACTGGAACAGAGATCTCCTGAAGGAAGAGCTTGGGTTGACAGAGGAGGACATCATCGACATCCCTGCCCTGTTCAAGCTAGGAAGCAGCGGCTTAGCTGATGCCTTCTTTCCAGGCATGGTAAGGAAGAATCTAGGACTAGAGGAATGTGGAATATAGTGGTTTCCATTTTCCCCCTCTATATCAATAGCGAAACTTACACCTGTAGACCTGGACAAAGCTAGAGAACGCTATAGAGAAAAAGAGTCAGACCAGAGGCATGATTTGGAGAGGAGGGGTGTACAAAGTTTTCCTCTAGCAAATTTATTTTAATCCTTGTTAATGCTATGATTACTATCTGTAATTCTCCAAGTTGCCTGCGTTTTGCTTTCCGTGTTAAAATTGGGCATTTTGGGTTCCTTTTAAGCTGTTTCAAGAAAAAAACTCACTGCCATCCATGAAGTTTCAAAGTTGCAAGGAAAACAGTTTTAAAGTTAACTCGCAGTAAAAAGGTCCATCCTTTTTCACTGCCAACTACCACGACTGAAGAAATCAGTTTTCAGAGAAATAATAATAAAAATAATAAAAATTCATACAACACTAGTTTCTATAACTAAAAGCCTATTAAAGGAATGAGAAGTGAAATTAGTCTAGTGGATAAACAGGGTGGAGTAGACTATATTTCTGATCATACTTTACTGACAGGACACAGCCAGAGCTGTGAGATTCTATGCTAAGGCTGCACAAGCACACCTTAAGTGGGCTCTTGGTAAGTGGGCAATCTGGAACTAAATTGGACAAGAGGATATGAGACCCAAAAGTAGTTTGTAAATTCTTACTGCCATGTTGGCTTGAGACTGGAACACAAGAATGGTCATCTTCCACACTGAATCCTGTCTGATGAGGAGTGGATGTCAGCTATCTCAGCCTTAAATACTATACTCAGGAATCAGATAGTCCTCAGGGGTGAACATTTTAAGGATTTTAAGGGAGGCTTCATTTTCATCAGTGTCCCTTTATTTTTGGGATTGCCACTGAAGCAAAGATGGTCCCGGACAGAAAAACCTTGAAATGTACACTCAATGAAAACAATCTTGAGCATAACTGCCACAGTTTTCCCAAAAGTATGGCTAAGATAAGTTTGTGAATCAATTTCAGCATGAGCAAGTGTTTAACCTTTAGAATTTGGTGGATCTATGTGAGGATCTATCCAAAGATTGACAAAGTCTGAGTGCCTCTGTTGCTGGGAAAAAAAACTCTAAGAAACTCTCTCAATATCTACTTCTTCAGCTCCATTGTGCTCTGAATGATCTACTCTTGTCTATCTCTCAGAGGACATTATTCATTTAAAACTTCTTTCAACCACATTGGGGCCCAGTATGGATCTCTGCTTGTTTATTTTGTTTTTTTCAATTAACACCAAATATCATTCTACCAGTTCTTACTGCACTCTGCAAATAGTTTCTCTCTACTTGTGTTGTACTAACAACCAAGAAGAAGGTCTCTGTTACACCTTTATAGAAAAACAACACACACCCTCACATTCTGGCTGACTATAGGCCCTTTCCTTTATTACCAGTAGTCAGAGTGAATTGTCAACTATCGGACTGCTTGATGCATCTCAAGCAGGCTTTAGAACTCAATAATAGGACTAACCTTGCTCACCGCTGCTCTTAGTTTGTCCCACATGGCAGGAACCCAGGCAATATTGATCCTTTTGGATCTTTCTGCCGTGTTATAACCCATCTCCTAACCCATCATGTTAACGCTTCTGGTGTAGCTAGGTGAGGTAGACAGTGGTCCGAGTTGGTTTCAATTCTCACTCAGTGAGAGAGAACAAGCTCTAACTACTGGCCATGTGTCACGCTTCAGCAAAATCACCAGCGCTGACCCGCATGGCTCCTCACTGAGCCCAACTCTTTTTAATTTATGTTTTTATTCTGATGTTTATGTAGCACATACAAAGCCCAAGAGCATCAAAGTGCTTTACAAATTACAGTAAAAAGGGACAACAAAATACAAGCAAACAAAAGAAGAAGCCAACAAGGGTAGGTGAAGGATAGCAAATAGAGAGGGGAGAGACAAAGGGGAGGGGGAAATCTCGGAAGAAGATAAGTTACAATAAGTTTGTAAGAGAAAATAAAAGCAAATTTTCATGAACTAATGAATTTAGTCATTCTCAAAGGCCGCCCTGCAGTGTATAGCCAACTGAAACTTCATTCAGAAACTAAACAGTGTTTGGGAACATGTTAACCAGGAGAAAATCTTTCACTTATTTATTAAAAGCAAAGTGAGATGGTAGGGTCCAGATAGGAGGGGGAAGAGAGCTGCAAATTGTTGGGGGACAGCCCAAGGATTGAATCAGAGTGCACATTTTCTTGACTGCAGGGACTTCAAGAAGAAGAAAGTCAGTCCCTTGCAGTCGAGTGCTGCCTTAAAACTTCAGTTTGTTGTCTAAGTAGTGAAATGTGTCTGTGTGAAAAATCTTATGAATTATGCAGGTAATTTAGTACCTCGATCAGCATTCAACAGGGAGCCAGCCTATAGATGATAGCAATAGACAACTCCCAGACCTTATCCTCCCAAATGAGCTCGTAAAATCTCCTGTGAGGTGCATAAACTAGGATGACATGGTAGGCATACTTGAAGCGCAGACTTAGTAACCAAGTGCCCTTTAAAAGAGTATCTCGCTAAAGATTGAAATCTTCCATTTTGAAATGCCTGTCAGGCTTCAAACTTATTTTGCTAGGCATGTCTGCCACTTTTCTCAGCACAAAGATTAGGTTGCTCACAAACCTGAAGGGGATGACACTCTAACTGAGGTATGCTACTATTTCTGGAGAGATCTGGAATTTACATTGAAAGAATTTCCTTCTCCTGTCAGGATAAATGAAGATGTACCGGAATTTTCTTCTTGACTGGAGTCTTCTGAAATGATATTCAGAAACCCTTAATCAACTGCAGAACCAAGGTATCTGTCGAAATGTTCCTCCAGTTATCAAGAAATCCTGCTAAATGCCGTTACACTTAGAACAAAGAAGGCCTCTCTCACCAAGTTTCATTTATTTCTACCTATTGGATTCTTGAGCTGTGTAGTCAGTTCAGTACTTTTGTTGTAAAGTCAGTGTTTCTGATGTCACAGATGGATAAAGCTCACCTTCACTTCTGGTGTAGAATCATAGGTAATGGTCTGAATGGATTACATCTGGTATCCACATGTGGAGTTTTATCCTGTGGAAGCCAAAGAGGAAATCAGTAAGCTCTCTCCCACTTGAGTGCTTTGGGCAGGAATAATAGTGAAGGCATTGGTTCACATTTCCCTTGAAAGGGGCATTTGAAGACTTCCTTTGTGCCTTCCTCTTTTTCTTTATTGAAGAGGACTAGCTAAATTGTGGAAGCATGCGGTCGTGAAATGGGAACTTGAAGCTTTTGTTGAAAGTTTCTTTGAAGGATGATTTTGAGGTAGAGACATATCATTTGATATATTGGTTCTTTAATAAGGCTCCTTCTTTTTGCTTCCCAAAGGGGTTGCAACCAAGAAGAAGCATATAAACAACAACTGCTAAAAATTAGAATATTATCATAAGAGGACGGAAATTCTTTATTTATCTCAATGTCATTGTTCTATATCTCAATTTCATTGTTTTTTTTATGAAAGACACATTGGCTGGAAACAAAAACAATTCCACTGATTTTTAAACGTGATAAACTTTGGAAAAACTCATTTACCTGATTCATTTTTAAAATTATCAATAAGTGGTGCTGTCAGAGCATGCTCTTTGTAACACAATTACTTAAGGGTTGCATGCATATGACTTTAGTGCAAGTGAAGGAGAACCCACAGTAGTGGGCCTGCTTCAATTCTCCTTCAAATTTACAGTGAGCCATGTTAACACATTTTATATGCCCCATTATCTGCTACAAACTTTGAGTTTCAGCCATGTGGTTTTCCCTTATTGTGTCTCTTACACCCGCCATTCTAAATTCTCAGTAAGCAACACATAATCCAGGTCTCAGGTCTGGTTTGTTGTCATTTTATCTGTTCTGTATATGACTCTTATTTTTGTCATGCTTAATTGAATCAAAGGACAGATTCGAAGCACTGCCAAACCCAGGGTGGTCACACAAACAATAAACAATAATGCATTATACATAAACACACATACACAACCTGCAAAAGCCATACAACCCCATGCATCAATGATGCCCTCGCATGTTTTGCATGATGACTAAATATTGTTTAGTGTTGATGAATTTATAAATAGATCCTTGTTTAATGTATAATTGGACACCTCTTGCAAAAAATCTTCTGTCATCACATCATATTTTAAGAGCCTCCTTCTAAATTCGGCACTTGGAGTTTGAGGATTTCAAATATCAAAGGGCCTAACCCACATATATTTTGAACATGGCAGTGCCATCTTTGATTGAAAAAAACAGATATGTGTGTTGGAGTTCTTTGATTCACATGTTACTAAGGTTAGTGGATAGTTAGCTTAAAGAGCTGATTAAGGAATGCAGGCAATCTGCCGGTGGTTCTAGTTCACAATATCGGTGTCGAAATATCGGCTTCTGGTTACATCTTGACAATAATATCAATTGTGGAAATATCTTCATTGTAAGTGTAGATTTACTATTATTAGCTCTGTCGTGATAATATTTTGGGGTCGATATTGTCATGAGATATTTGCATGTCTGTACTTCAACTGCGCTGTTGTGGTGCAACACATCTGTTGGGACAGTTGAGATGCCGCAATCATGAAAATTGGGGGGCTTATTTACAAGCCCCTTGCGCTGCCGGTGCGTCACTTTTTGTGATGAACCGGCAGTGCATTTTGTTGCCCCATATTTACAAGGACATGAAAAGCCACCCTGCGTGGCTTTTCCTGTCCTTGTAAATACGGCCCCTTTACACGCAGCACTTTGCGTGAAAGGGGCGTTCCATGGGTGTTGCTGTGGGTGTTCCCACACAACACCCATGGAACCTGACAAATTTCCAGATTTACGAGAAATCGTAAACCTGGAAATGCGTCTGAATGTTAAGCCTCCCCAGGGTAGGCGTAGGAAGGCGCAACGAGGAGAAATGTATTCATTTCTCCTCGTTTTTTCCTCTTTCTATGTGTGCTGCATTCTGCAGCACACATAGAACGAGGAAATCATCTTTTGTGATTGTTTATGTGCAGGAAGGTGTCCCTTCCTGCACATTAACAATCATTGGAAAAAATGCAGTTTTTTAACTTCTATGTGTAGTGCATTAAGCAGCACACATAGAAGTTTAACAACGTTATTTCAGATTGTTTATGTGCAGGAAGGGACACCTTCCTGCACATAAACAGTAATCTCCGTGACGCAGGCATCCTTGCACCATGGTGAAAGGGTGCCTGCGTCGGCGCATGGCAGCTAATTGTGCGCCAGTGCAGGGGAGAGCAAAGGGATCCATCATATTGTTGTAGATATGACGCATCCCTGTGCTTTGGAATTAATGCAGCGCTGCTCAGCCAAATGGCTTGCGGCACCGTGCTGCGTTAATTCTTTGTAAATAAATCCCTGGGAATTCAGGAGGAGTATAAACATAGGGCTATGGGGAAGTGACCCCTAATGCCCAGAGGGTTGAGAGGATTCCATACTGGAGTATAACCTCCCAAGTCAAGATATTTTATCACAAAAAATACTCCTATAGATTAACTGATGGTTAACATAAAAACTGTGTTACCTAAATACGATAGGGAGGTGTCTATGTGAAGATCTAGAACTGCAGACACCCAAGGGTGCGCAAGGAAGCAATTCCTTTTGTTTAGTTACCCTCACACACCCTAGTGGTGTCATGCTTCATCATCGGGTCACCCCAACGCCTATAAGTTGGGGTGGGCTCAACCACAGTGTTGGGAAGCTCTTTGGAAAGTGAAGACCAGGGGATTATAGATAAAAATCCTCCGACAGGCCCCGGTTTCCCTTTATTATTGGGTCTGTCAGGGATATTAAAAATAATTAAAAAGAAATGGGTCAATGGGAGTGATAATGGTCCTATGACCCTATTGCCAACATGTTTCAGTCCTGGGATGGCCGTAAAGGTCCTGGACTTTCTTCAGGGCAGAGGTCGTCCTCCCTGGGAACAACAGTGAAAGGGGAGTCCCTATCCTGTGAACGAAAAAAAGGGCAGAGTAGCTGCTCCTTTTGTATAAATAACAGATGATTAATCTGTTATACGCAGTCCTTCATCTCTGAAAAACACAAGAAACAAAACAAACACCATATCGTTTCCATTGCATAAACATCATTTGTGTAGTTATTAACACCCCTAATTAGGTGCGTCAACTGTGACCCAACATTTAAATAAATGCCAGGTGAGTGTGCAAATGGAAATTCTCATTTACATCATACTCATGCCATACACAATTATATCTGTAACATAATAGTGCTATGTGGCAGATAAATGTGCGGTGGCGATTTTACTCGCATACTGACATTATCAGCATGCCAGTGTGTGTACTTATTCCAAAGTGAAAATATCGCGTGACAGTCTATAAGAACAGCACTAGGCTGCTATCAAGCAGTGTACTATTGTGCAGGTATATACTCGCATCTTTGCTTTAAAAATACTAATCATAATAAAAGCATCCATTTTCTTACCCATTTTGCGGAGAAAAACTGTGTCACAGGGCCCGCTAGGCGTGATGGAATAGCCCTGTAGTCACACTCTGTTGTATTGTTTGGGGGTGGGGAGAAGATGAAGTATACCGGAAGTTTTTTAGTCAGGGCAAACAGTCTGTGTTTAGCAAAGTAACACGACTAAACCTGTTGTAACCTCCTGTCACCCCCTACTTACTTCTTCAAGGGTCCTATCCCGCCTGTGTACCTACTTGGTCCGAGTCCCCGGCTTTCGCTCTTCACTGCCGTTGAACAGGGATATAAATACCTTTATTTTAGCGGGAAAACCTCAATTGAGTGTCACGCCCATGGTATACTCAAGTGCCGTTAGGCACGTAGATGCGTGTGTGATGTGCCATAGAGGATCATGGGATTTGAAGTCTTTTACAAAATGGTGTCTCGATCCGAAAAATCGGTTCGCATTGGTGTTAGATTTACCGAAGAAGCCTCGATGTAGGGCTGACTCAACAACGTAATTCTAATATCGTGACACACTTAAATTTACATATGTGTCACACAATATCTACATACGGGTGGGAGTTTGTTGGCAGATTAAAGAAAACACATTTTTCATGCTCGGAAATCAGTGTATAATTAAGATGACAAGCAAGATGTCAGTGTCATGATGGAAGGGGATAATGGGAACAATAGTTCCTTTGCATTTAGATGGAACTCGAGCAGTAAAGTTTTAGTCTATTATACTAGTGTGTATAAATGAGTATTTAGAAATGGTCACTTTATACATTTTAATCAGAAAGGAAAAACCAAAAGACTATCCAAAGATACTGTTCATATAGCATCTCCATTTGTCATAACAAGAGAGATAGCAGAGATGATATGTAGCTCAGTAATGTTTATTTATTTAGCTGATTCCAAGGTATAGAATCATTCAGACCAATTTCATATGTCTTCAAACGATACACCCATCGTTGTTCTCGTTCTAGAAGTCTATTCGTCAGATTGCCTGAGCCTTTCACTTTCTCTATAACTGTCCACCGTATGTCAGTGTCTTTATGTTGTTTTTCTTTATAGTGTGCTGTTAATTTAGTTGCGGTCACTGCTCGCCTTATTGTGCTTCTATGTTCACTAATGCGAACTTTGACCTTACGACTAGTCATACCGATATAGCTCAAATTGCATGGGCACTTGATGAGGTAGACTACTGATTCTGAATTACAATTAGTATGGGATCTTTGTTCCCATGGAAAGTGTAGGCCTAAATCAAGGCTTTTAGTATGTTCTGTAAAGGGGCACACTACACATGAACCACATGGAAAATGACCTAACACAGGTGGGTTATTCCACAATGTAAGTTGAACATTGTTTACATTTTTGAACGTGTCAGTGTGAACTAGAGTGTCTCTCAAGCTTTTATTCTTTTTGAATGAGAACATGGGTTTTTCATAAGGGAGTCTATTTGAAGTAAGAATGGGCCATTTCTTGTTGATGATTTTCTTCACCTCATTGGAAGAGGAATTAAACGTGGTTACACAAATTATTTGATCAAGTGGGGTCTTTTGATGGGACTCTAGAAGTGCAGCTCTTGGAGTGTTACGAGCTCTTTTACTAGCTTTATCTATAATCTTGTTCGGATATTTTCTCTGTCTAAGTTTGGTGGTGAGAATTGCAGCTTCTTTTTTATAGTCTTTCAGATCTGAGCAATTTCTCCGTACTCTCAAGAACTGGCCTACCGGAAGATTCTCCCTGAGAGAGCGTGGGTGCGCACTGTCAAATCTTAATAAACTGTTCCTGTCAGTGGGCTTTGTATATAGTGAGCTTAACAGAGTACCGCCAGCTGCTCTCAGTGTAATATCTAAAAAGGAAATCTTTTCTCTATCCATATTCATAGTGAATCGTAGATGGGGATTTAAACAATTAATCCAATTCATGAAGCTATTGAGAGTCGAAACTTCTCCCTTCCAGATGAGAAGTACATCATCAATATATCTGTACCATTTGTATATATTAGTAGTATAAGCATTTGCCGTCCAAATATATTGATCTTCAAAGTGACCCATATACAGGCAGGCTAAACTGGGGGCAAAGGTACTGCCCATTGAAGTTCCGTGTATCTGAAGATACAACTGGTCCTCAAATTTGAAAAAGTTTTCTGTAAGGGCTAACCGAATCAAAGTGATAACCCACTCAATAGGAGCTGTCCACTGCCATTCTTCTTGTTTTAGAATATCCTCTATTACTTTGATACTTTCTTCCTGAGGGATACTTGTATACAATGCTTCCACATCAAGGCATACCAAAATGTTTTCCTGTGGGTCATATTCTATGTCTGTCAAAAGATTAAATAGATGTTTTGTATCTTGTACGTATGAAATTATGCGTGTAACCAGAGGTCGTAGGAACCAGTCAGCATATTTCGATAAAGGTTCAAGAATAGATCCAATTCCAGATACAATAGGTCTTCCTGGGGGTGGTATCCTGCCTTTATGGATCTTAGGTATTGTGTAGAACAGAGGTGTTCTTGGATCATCTTGGTTGAGAAAATCATGCTCCTTTTGGTGATCCACTCTTTTTCAAGGGCATCTGTCGTCAATGTTGATATCGTGGTTTTTATCCGTTGGGTTGGGTCCCTATTGATCTTTTTGTAATATTTGGTATCTGCCAAGAGATCAAAGCAAGCTGTTCTGTATGCATTAGTCTTCTGAATAACAGTTGCACCGCCCTTATCTGCTGGTTTTATAATTATATCAGATCTGGTTTTTAAGGTTTCGAGGGCTGTACGTTCCTTGGTGCTCAAATTATTGAAGGTGTCTCTTTTGGTTGTAATTGTTCAATTTCTTTGATTACTGCTTCCTCGAAGGCCATCACCTCTGGGGGCATTGTTGATGTTGGAGGAAGAAACGTGGACTTTAATTTAAGGTTGGTATAGCTGTCATCATTATCTTGTCTTTCTTTATCCATAAAGAAAGTCTTGAGGCGGATCTTCCTGAAGAATTCACTTAGTTCACATCTTAGACGGAATTTATCCATGTAGGTAGTTGGAACAAAACCTAGTCCTTTGTCCAGGATCGCCTTCTCCTCTGTCGTCAAGACTACGTCTGTTAAGTTGACGATTAGTCCCTCATTGTGCTCGTGCTCGGCTGTGGTTGACCTCTGGTATAGCTCCGTGTGTTGATTGGGGTCCTGTCGTCTTCCCACTGGACCCCCTTGTTCCCACGTCTTCCTCGTTTGCCTCTTCTTCCGCCCTGTCCTAAAAAATGTTGGTTAAATTCAGGCTGATAGTAGGGTCCAATAGGGTATTGTGGTGGTCCATGGAATGGAGCTGGGCCAAATGGGCCAGGCCATGGATACATCTGTGGTTGTACAAGTCTTTGGTTAAAACCCCTCTTCGAGGTCTCCTTTGTTTTCCTCTCCTGCTTCTGTTAGATCCATCACTGGACCACTCTTCTTGTTCCGAGTCGGAAGATGCCGACTGACCACTATAAGAAGATCCTGAGTCCGAGTGTTCATAACCCTTATAGTCATCTTTTATATAGGGGTACACCCTCTCATGACTAAACTTCTTCAGGTCTTTTTGTAACTTACTGATTTTATTTTGCATTAGATAGTCCTTATGTTCACTTATTTCTTTGTTTACCTCTTCAAGTTTTTTCTTATAGAGAGTCAGCTTAATTTCTGTAATCAAGCAATCTTCGCTGGTTTTGATTTTGATTACTAATGCTTCAGATAAGCGTTTAGCCGTATTAATAATGAGGATCAACCAGTCGCGTGAACATCGCCACGCGATCAGTGACCACTCTTTTTGAATTGGGGATCATCTAAGAATATTCTTGGGGCATTGGTGACTAGTAGTCCATTTGGTGCTGCGTTTCCACGGAGATATTCTGTCATAATGGCACCATGTAATAAGATTCTCATCTGGCATCGCTTCAGTTCTTTCAACTCGTCCCAATTTTGTGCTTGGGTAAGGCTCTGACTGATATTGGTATCAGGTAACAGGGATGGCCCTGCCAAAATGGCAGATGCAATGTCATCTGTGTAGCCTAAACCCAATTGTTCTGCCATGATAATGTCGGATGATAATGGATGCAAAAGCTACAATAAACAGTATGTAATGCTGTACGTGACTGTAAACGCTAGTATTATTCACTAATTAAAGTACCATTATTGAAATTCAGAATGAGTTCTGAATTATACCCTACAGCTGTACGCTGCGCAACATACGTATAAACATAGGGCTATGGGGAAGTGACCCCTAATGCCCAGAGGGTTGAGAGGATTCCATACTGGAGTATAACCTCCCAAGTCAAGATATTTTATCACAAAAATACTCCTATAGATTAACTGATGGTTAACATAAAAACTGTGTTACCTAAATACGATAGGGAGGTGTCTATGTGAAGATCTAGAACTGCAGACACCCAAGGGTGCGCAAGGAAGCAATTCCTTTTGTTTAGTTACCCTCACACACCCTAGTGGTGTCATGCTTCATCATCGGGTCACCCCAACGCCTATAAGTTGGGGTGGGCTCAACCACAGTGTTGGGAAGCTCTTTGGAAAGTGAAGACCAGGGGGATTATAGATAAAAATCCTCCGACAGGCCCCGGTTTCCCTTTATTATTGGGTCTGTCAGGGATATTAAAAATAATTAAAAAGAAATGGGTCAATGGGAGTGATAATGGTCCTATGACCCTATTGCCAACATGTTTCAGTCCTGGGATGGCCGTAAAGGTCCTGGACTTTCTTCAGGGCAGAGGTCGTCCTCCCTGGGAACAACAGTGAAAGGGGAGTCCCTATCCTGTGAACGAAAAAAAGGGCAGAGTAGCTGCTCCTTTTGTATAAATAACAGATGATTAATCTGTTATACGCAGTCCTTCATCTCTGAAAAACACAAGAAACAAAACAAACACCATATCGTTTCCATTGCATAAACATCATTTGTGTAGTTATTAACACCCCTAATTAGGTGCGTCAACTGTGACCCAACATTTAAATAAATGCCAGGTGAGTGTGCAAATGGAAATTCTCATTTACATCATACTCATGCCATACACAATTATATCTGTAACATAATAGTGCTATGTGGCAGATAAATGTGCGGTGGCGATTTTACTCGCATACTGACATTATCAGCATGCCAGTGTGTGTACTTATTCCAAAGTGAAAATATCGCGTGACAGTCTATAAGAACAGCACTAGGCTGCTATCAAGCAGTGTACTATTGTGCAGGTATATACTCGCATCTTTGCTTTAAAAATACTAATCATAATAAAAGCATCCATTTTCTTACCCATTTTGCGGAGAAAAACTGTGTCACAGGGGCCCGCTAGGCGTGATGGAATAGCCCTGTAGTCACACTCTGTTGTATTGTTTGGGGGTGGGGAGAAGATGAAGTATACCGGAAGTTTTTTAGTCAGGGCAAACAGTCTGTGTTTAGCAAAGTAACACGACTAAACCTGTTGTAACCTCCTGTCACCCCCTACTTACTTCTTCAAGGGTCCTATCCCGCCTGTGTACCTACTTGGTCCGAGTCCCCGGCTTTCGCTCTTCACTGCCGTTGAACAGGGATATAAATACCTTTATTTTAGCGGGAAAACCTCAATTGAGTGTCACGCCCATGGTATACTCAAGTGCCGTTAGGCACGTAGATGCGTGTGTGATGTGCCATAGAGGATCATGGGATTTGAAGTCTTTTTACAAAATGGTGTCTCGATCCGAAAAATCGGTTCGCATTGGTGTTAGATTTACCGAAGAAGCCTCGATGTAGGGCTGACTCAACAACGTAATTCTAATATCGTGACACACTTAAATTTACATATGTGTCACACAATATCTACATACGGGTGGGAGTTTGTTGGCAGATTAAAGAAAACACATTTTTTCATGCTCGGAAATCAGTGTATAATTAAGATGACAAGCAAGATGTCAGTGTCATGATGGAAGGGGATAATGGGAACAATAGTTCCTTTGCATTTAGATGGAACTCGAGCAGTAAAGTTTTAGTCTATTATACTAGTGTGTATAAATGAGTATTTAGAAATGGTCACTTTATACATTTTAATCAGAAAGGAAAAACCAAAAGACTATCCAAAGATACTGTTCATATAGCATCTCCATTTGTCATAACAAGAGAGATAGCAGAGATGATATGTAGCTCAGTAATGTTTATTTATTTAGCTGATTCCAAGGTATAGAATCATTCAGACCAATTTCATATGTCTTCAAACGATACACCCATCGTTGTTCTCGTTCTAGAAGTCTATTCGTCAGATTGCCTGAGCCTTTCACTTTCTCTATAACTGTCCACCGTATGTCAGTGTCTTTATGTTGTTTTTCTTTATAGTGTGCTGTTAATTTAGTTGCGGTCACTGCTCGCCTTATTGTGCTTCTATGTTCACTAATGCGAACTTTGACCTTACGACTAGTCATACCGATATAGCTCAAATTGCATGGGCACTTGATGAGGTAGACTACTGATTCTGAATTACAATTAGTATGGGATCTTTGTTCCCATGGAAAGTGTAGGCCTAAATCAAGGCTTTTAGTATGTTCTGTAAAGGGGCACACTACACATGAACCACATGGAAAATGACCTAACACAGGTGGGTTATTCCACAATGTAAGTTGAACATTGTTTACATTTTTGAACGTGTCAGTGTGAACTAGAGTGTCTCTCAAGCTTTTATTCTTTTTGAATGAGAACATGGGTTTTTCATAAGGAAGTCTATTTGAAGTAAGAATGGGCCATTTCTTGTTGATGATTTTCTTCACCTCATTGGAAGAGGAATTAAACGTGGTTACACAAATTATTTGATCAAGTGGGGTCTTTTGATGGGACTCTAGAAGTGCAGCTCTTGGAGTGTTACGAGCTCTTTTACTAGCTTTATCTATAATCTTGTTCGGATATTTTCTCTGTCTAAGTTTGGTGGTGAGAATTGCAGCTTCTTTTTATAGTCTTTCAGATCTGAGCAATTTCTCCGTACTCTCAAGAACTGGCCTACCGGAAGATTCTCCCTGAGAGAGCGTGGGTGCGCACTGTCAAATCTTAATAAACTGTTCCTGTCAGTGGGCTTTGTATATAGTGAGCTTAACAGAGTACCGCCAGCTGCTCTCAGTGTAATATCTAAAAAGGAAATCTTTTCTCTATCCATATTCATAGTGAATCGTAGATGGGGATTTAAACAATTAATCCAATTCATGAAGCTATTGAGAGTCGAAACTTCTCCCTTCCAGATGAGAAGTACATCATCAATATATCTGTACCATTTGTATATATTAGTAGTATAAGCATTTGCCGTCCAAATATATTGATCTTCAAAGTGACCCATATACAGGCAGGCTAAACTGGGGGCAAAGGTACTGCCCATTGAAGTTCCGTGTATCTGAAGATACAACTGGTCCTCAAATTTGATATAATTGTGTATGGCATGAGTATGATGTAAATGAGAATTTCCATTTGCACACTCACCTGGCATTTATTTAAATGTTGGGTCACAGTTGACGCACCTAATTAGGGGTGTTAATAACTACACAAATGATGTTTATGCAATGGAAACGATATGGTGTTTGTTTTGTTTCTTGTGTTTTTCAGAGATGAAGGACTGCGTATAACAGATTAATCATCTGTTATTTATACAAAAGGAGCAGCTACTCTGCCCTTTTTTTCGTTCACAGGATAGGGACTCCCCTTTCACTGTTGTTCCCAGGGAGGACGACCTCTGCCCTGAAGAAAGTCCAGGACCTTTACGGCCATCCCAGGACTGAAACATGTTGGCAATAGGGTCATAGGACCATTATCACTCCCATTGACCCATTTCTTTTTAATTATTTTTAATATCCCTGACAGACCCAATAATAAAGGGAAACCGGGGCCTGTCGGAGGATTTTTATCTATAATCCCCCTGGTCTTCACTTTCCAAAGAGCTTCCCAACACTGTGGTTGAGCCCACCCCAACTTATAGGCGTTGGGGTGACCCGATGATGAAGCATGACACCACTAGGGTGTGTGAGGGTAACTAAACAAAAAGGAATTGCTTCCTTGCGCACCCTTGGGTGTCTGCAGTTCTAGATCTTCACATAGACACCTCCCTATCGTATTTAGGTAACACAGTTTTTATGTTAACCATCAGTTAATCTATAGGAGTATTTTTTGTGATAAAATATCTTGACTTGGGAGGTTATACTCCAGTATGGAATCCTCTCAACCCTCTGGGCATTAGGGGTCACTTCCCCATAGCCCTATGTTTATACGTATGTTGCGCAGCGTACAGCTGTAGGGTATAATTCAGAACTCATTCTGAATTTCAATAATGGTACTTTAATTAGTGAATAATACTAGCGTTTACAGTCACGTACAGCATTACATACTGTTTATTGTAGCTTTTGCATCCATTATCATCCGACATTATCATGGCAGAACAATTGGGTTTAGGCTACACAGATGACATTGCATCTGCCATTTTGGCAGGGCCATCCCTGTTACCTGATACCAATATCAGTCAGAGCCTTACCCAAGCACAAAATTGGGACGAGTTGAAAGAACTGAAGCGATGCCAGATGAGAATCTTATTACATGGTGCCATTATGACAGAATATCTCCGTGGAAACGCAGCACCAAATGGACTACTAGTCACCAATGCCCCAAGAATATTCTTAGATGATCCCCAATTCAAAAAAGAGTGGTCACTGATCGCGTGGCGATGTTCACGCGACTGGTTGATCCTCATTATTAATACGGCTAAACGCTTATCTGAAGCATTAGTAATCAAAATCAAAACCAGCGAAGATTGCTTGATTACAGAAATTAAGCTGACTCTCTATAAGAAAAACTTGAAGAGGTAAACAAAGAAATAAGTGAGCATAAGGACTATCTAATGCAAAATAAAATCAGTAAGTTACAAAAAGACCTGAAGAAGTTTAGTCATGAGAGGGTGTACCCCTATATAAAAGATGACTATAAGGGTTATGAACACTCGGACTCAGGATCTTCTTATAGTGGTCAGTCGGCATCTTCCGACTCGGAACAAGAAGAGTGGTCCAGTGATGGATCTAACAGAAGCAGGAGAGGAAAACAAAGGAGACCTCGAAGAGGGGTTTTAACCAAAGACTTGTACAACCACAGATGTATCCATGGCCTGGCCCATTTGGCCCAGCTCCATTCCATGGACCACCACAATACCCTATTGGACCCTACTATCAGCCTGAATTTAACCAACATTTTTTAGGACAGGGCGGAAGAAGAGGCAAACGAGGAAGACGTGGGAACAAGGGGGTCCAGTGGGAAGACGACAGGACCCCAATCAACACACGGAGCTATACCAGAGGTCAACCACAGCCGAGCACGAGCACAATGAGGGACTAATCGTCAACTTAACAGACGTAGTCTTGACGACAGAGGAGAAGGCGATCCTGGACAAAGGACTAGGTTTTGTTCCAACTACCTACATGGATAAATTCCGTCTAAGATGTGAACTAAGTGAATTCTTCAGGAAGATCCGCCTCAAGACTTTCTTTATGGATAAAGAAAGACAAGATAATGATGACAGCTATACCAACCTTAAATTAAAGTCCACGTTTCTTCCTCCAACATCAACAATGCCCCCAGAGGTGATGGCCTTCGAGGAAGCAGTAATCAAAGAAATTGAACAATTACAACCAAAAAGAGACACCTTCAATAATTTGAGCACCAAGGAACGTACAGCCCTCGAAACCTTAAAAACCAGATCTGATATAATTATAAAACCAGCAGATAAGGCGGTGCAACTGTTATTCAGAAGACTAATGCATACAGAACAGCTTGCTTTGATCTCTTGGCAGATACCAAATATTACAAAAAGATCAATAGGGACCCAACCCAACGGATAAAAACCACGATATCAACATTGACGACAGATGCCCTTGAAAAGAGTGGATCACCAAAAAGGAGCATGATTTTCTCAACCAAGATGATCCAAGAACACCTCTGTTCTACACAATACCTAAGATCCATAAAGGCAGGATACCACCCCCAGGAAGACCTATTGTATCTGGAATTGGATCTATTCTTGAACCTTTATCGAAATATGCTGACTGGTTCCTACGACCTCTGGTTACACGCATAATTTCATACGTACAAGATACAAAACATCTATTTAATCTTTTGACAGACATAGAATATGACCCACAGGAAAACATTTTGGTATGCCTTGATGTGGAAGCATTGTATACAAGTATCCCTCAGGAAGAAAGTATCAAAGTAATAGAGGATATTCTAAAACAAGAAGAATGGCAGTGGACAGCTCCTATTGAGTGGGTTATCACTTTGATTCGGTTAGCCCTTACAGAAAACTTTTTCAAATTTGAGGACCAGTTGTATCTTCAGATACACGGAACTTCAATGGGCAGTACCTTTGCCCCCAGTTTAGCCTGCCTGTATATGGGTCACTTTGAAGATCAATATATTTGGACGGCAAATGCTTATACTACTAATATATACAAATGGTACAGATATATTGATGATGTACTTCTCATCTGGAAGGGAGAAGTTTCGACTCTCAATAGCTTCATGAATTGGATTAATTGTTTAAATCCCCATCTACGATTCACTATGAATATGGATAGAGAAAAGATTTCCTTTTTAGATATTACACTGAGAGCAGCTGGCGGTACTCTGTTAAGCTCACTATATACAAAGCCCACTGACAGGAACAGTTTATTAAGATTTGACAGTGCGCACTCACGCTCTCTCAGGGAGAATCTTCCGGTAGGCCAGTTCTTTGAGAGTACGGAGAAATTGCTCAGATCTGAAAGACTATAAAAAGAAGCTGCAATTCTCACCACCAAACTTAGACAGAGAGAATATCCGAACAAGATTATAGATAAAGCTAGTAAAAGAGCTCGTAACACTCCAAGAGCTGCACTTCTAGAGTCCCATCAAAAGACCCCACTTGATCAAATAATTTGTGTAACCACGTTTAATTCCTCTTCCAATGAGGTGAAGAAAATCATCAACAAGAAATGGCCCATTCTTACTTCAAATAGACTCCCTTATGAAAAACCCATGTTCTCATTCAAAAAGAATAAAAGCTTGAGAGACACTCTAGTTCACACTGACACGTTCAAAAATGTAAACAATGTTCAACTTACATTGTGGAATAACCCACCTGTGTTAGGTCATTTTCCATGTGGTTCATGTGTAGTGTGCCCCTTTACAGAACATACTAAAAGCCTTGATTTAGGCCTACACTTTCCATGGGAACAAAGATCCCATACTAATTGTAATTCAGAATCAGTAGTCTACCTCATCAAGTGCCCATGCAATTTGAGCTATATCGGTATGACTAGTCGTAAGGTCAAAGTTCGCATTAGTGAACATAGAAGCACAATAAGGCGAGCAGTGACCGCAACTAAATTAACAGCACACTATAAAGAAAAACAACATAAAGACACTGACATACGGTGGACAGTTATAGAGAAAGTGAAAGGCTCAGGCAATCTGACGAATAGACTTCTAGAACGAGAACAACGATGGGTGTATCGTTTGAAGACATATGAAATTGGTCTGAATGATTCTATACCTTGGAATCAGCTAAATAAATAAACATTACTGAGCTACATATCATCTCTGCTATCTCTCTTGTTATGACAAATGGAGATGCTATATGAACAGTATCTTTGGATAGTCTTTTGGTTTTTCCTTTCTGATTAAAATGTATAAAGTGACCATTTCTAAATACTCATTTATACACACTAGTATAATAGACTAAAACTTTACTGCTCGAGTTCCATCTAAATGCAAAGGAACTATTGTTCCCATTATCCCCTTCCATCATGACACTGACATCTTGCTTGTCATCTTAATTATACACTGATTTCCGAGCATGAAAAAATGTGTTTTCTTTAATCTGCCAACAAACTCCCACCCGTATGTAGATATTGTGTGACACATATGTAAATTTAAGTGTGTCACGATATTAGAATTACGTTGTTGAGTCAGCCCTACATCGAGGCTTCTTCGGTAAATCTAACACCAATGCGAACCGATTTTTCGGATCGAGACACCATTTTGTAAAAAGACTTCAAATCCCATGATCCTCTATGGCACATCACACACGCATCTACGTGCCTAACGGCACTTGAGTATACCATGGGCGTGACACTCAATTGAGGTTTTCCCGCTAAAATAAAGGTATTTATATCCCTGTTCAACGGCAGTGAAGAGCGAAAGCCGGGGACTCGGACCAAGTAGGTACACAGGCGGGATAGGACCCTTGAAGAAGTAAGTAGGGGGGTGACAGGAGGTTACAACAGGTTTAGTCGTGTTACTTTGCTAAACACAGACTGTTTGCCCTGACTAAAAAACTTCCGGTATACTTCATCTTCTCCCCACCCCCAAACAATACAACAGAGTGTGACTACAGGGCTATTCCATCACGCCTAGCGGGCCCCTGTGACACAGTTTTTCACCGCAAAATGGGTAAGAAAATGGATGCTTTTATTATGATTAGTATTTTTAAAGCAAAGATGCGATAGTACACTGCTTGATAGCAGCCTAGTGCTGTTCTTATAGACTGTCACGCGATATTTTCACTTTGGAATAAGTACACACACTGGCATGCTGATAATGTCAGTATGCGAGTAAAATCGCCACCGCACATTTATCTGCCACATAGCACTATTATGTTACAGATATAATTGTGTATGGCATGAGTATGATGTAAATGAGAATTTCCATTTGCACACTCACCTGGCATTTATTTAAATGTTGGGTCACAGTTGACGCACCTAATTAGGGGTGTTAATAACTACACAAATGATGTTTATGCAATGGAAACGATATGGTGTTTGTTTTGTTTCTTGTGTTTTTCAGAGATGAAGGACTGCGTATAACAGATTAATCATCTGTTATTTATACAAAAGGAGCAGCTACTCTGCCCTTTTTTTCGTTCACAGGATAGGGACTCCCCTTTCACTGTTGTTCCCAGGGAGGACGACCTCTGCCCTGAAGAAAGTCCAGGACCTTTACGGCCATCCCAGGACTGAAACATGTTGGCAATAGGGTCATAGGACCATTATCACTCCCATTGACCCATTTCTTTTTAATTATTTTTAATATCCCTGACAGACCCAATAATAAAGGGAAACCGGGGCCTGTCGGAGGATTTTTATCTATAATCCCCCTGGTCTTCACTTTCCAAAGAGCTTCCCAACACTGTGGTTGAGCCCACCCCAACTTATAGGCGTTGGGGTGACCCGATGATGAAGCATGACACCACTAGGGTGTGTGAGGGTAACTAACAAAAAGGAATTGCTTCCTTGCGCACCCTTGGGTGTCTGCAGTTCTAGATCTTCACATAGACACCTCCCTATCGTATTTAGGTAACACAGTTTTTATGTTAACCATCAGTTAATCTATAGGAGTATTTTTTGTGATAAAAAAAAAAAATTCAGGAGGAGTGACATTGCAAAATTTGGCCAAGGCACACAACACATAAGTAAACTTAGATCTACACATTGTATATGCACTAATTGTTTGTGAACCGAGCAGCTGCTAGAGGTTTGCATTGCCTTCCATCAGGCAATATGTAGGTAAACTCAAGGCATTCTGCAAATGTGTGTATTAACATGAGTGAATCAAACTCTTTAAAATGGTGAGTCGTTACACTGAGTATCGCTGTGAGTGCATATTCAAACTTTTTAATCGAAATGTTAGCCAAATTACTTTATTTTGCAATCAATGCATGTTGTTTATTGCTTTTAATGGGATTAGTAAATAGGAGGCATTCAAATATGACATACTGCCTAACACCAGTGTCTGAATAAAACAATTTTGTGCTACTGCTGGAGCAGTAGACTGTGCTTGATTTGTAAATACAATAAGTGCCAGCTATAAATGAGAAGACGACCCTCAGCCTTGCCTCTAGTCCCCCACTCTATGCAGGCTCTCTTATAGGAAAAATGGTTTCTAATTGTTTTTTAAGCAGATGCATGACGTTCGTAAACAGGAGGGGCTTTGTAAACAGGAGGCGTTGTTTGTCTAATTTTGAAATGAGCACAGCAACAGTTGTAATAAATCAGGGACCCATTTATTCCCTGAGGGTCGGCCAGTCCTCCTCCATAAATTACTCCATCGATCTTACGGAGGTGCTGACTGCCAAATTTAAAATTGTTCGCTGTGCCAGGGGAAATTTCTAGCATTGGCAGGAACTGCTGTCACAGCAGTTCCTGTCAATCCATTGTAAGTTTGCCATATGGCTCCAGCAACACATCGGAGGGATACGTAAACTTTCCTAGATTTTTTATCTTCAATAACAAAATCCCCATTTGGGATTTTCTTTTTGAAGTTAAAAAAAAAAACAGTGCTTCCCCTTTGCCAAGGGAGTTTCCTCCCATAGCAAGGACGGCATTGAATGCTTTTCAATGCCCGTTCCTGTCTGAAGGGGCATTAAAAAATGGCTATATGTCCGCCCATGTAAAGTAGGTGGGCGGGACATACAGCCAAACCTCTGACGGTCCTTACTCCGTTGCGCCGTCAGGGAAGTTTAACCACAACAGAGATGGAGTAGTCTCTACCATCGGCAAACTATGGTCAGCTCGCATTTAAATCTGGTGGTCGGACCATAATCTTGGTGGGGAGGGAACTCCGTTGCCGTTGGGATGGAGTTCCCTCCATGCCAAGCTATAAATCAGCCCTCAGTATATATTACAAATTACCAATTACTTCCGCTCAAGGCATTTGTATAGCTTTGGGTGTCATGGAAAAGTCTGACTTGTCACACTTGTAGGAGTGTGATGGTTAGTAGTTGTGTTGGTACTGTCATTGGCAGCGCTGGCAGGAGCAATAGGTTGTACAAGCCGCAGCAGCCTCCTGATAAGGGCCCTGGCCTTTGCTTTTAGGTCGAGCATTCGAGACCTCTTGTATATACTTTAGTATATACTTATATATGTATGTACTTTGTGGGCTCTGGGGATCAGCCCTAGGACTTGTCTGCTTCCGCTTAGGGACTTTGTTTTCTGTTCAACTGCCTCTATTTAACTGTCTTGATAGAAAACGACCAGTAGAGGTCAGTAAAATACCAGAATTGCTTTCTGCTGACGGACTTTCATTTTTTAAATTTTTCTGGCAACTGCCTCTATTTAACTTTTTTGATAGAAAACGACAAGCAGAGGTCAGTAAAATACCAGAATCACTTTAGCTTTCTCTAGATTCCAGTCCATAGAAATTGTCTTCCACGAGCACCTGTAGACAATAATATTTTTTTCAAATCTTGGATTTTCAGTGATATGACCACCGAAGGCCCTGATTTTATATTAAAAGCAGAGCTTTGGACTATACCATTTCCCGTTGAAAGGCAATATTTCTCTCCATGTGTTCCCATACCTGGCGTGTCAAGCAGTTTGGTGCTTACTTTCCCTCCATGTTAAAGAACAGTAGATGTTTCAGCACCCAGGCTAATGTGCTGCATAGCTAAATACATATAAGGTCCCAAAGGCGAGACTGATTGCATTGCAAATGCTTGTTTACAAATTAGGCACTGGAGGTAAAGCAGGCAAAGTAACATGCAGCTATGAAAAAGGCTCTTTCTCTTTCACTAAAGGTATGACAAATTGTACACCGCTTAATATCCCTCCTCTGTCTCTCTATCTACCGTGAAGAACTTGAAAGCAGTGACATCTTTTCTTTCCTCCTGCCCATGCTTTACTCAGGTGAACATGCTGGTACTGGGGAAACATCTGGGTATACCCAAGCCCTTTGGCCCGATCGTCAGAGGAAAATGCTGCCTGGAAGAGGAGGTACGCTCACTGCTGGAGCCTATGGGGTTAAAATGCAGCTTCATCAATGACTTCTACTCCTATCACAAGTTGATGGGAGAGGTGCATTGTGGAACCAACGTCCGACGCAAACCCTTCAACTTCAAGTGGTGGAACATGGCCCTGTGAATCGATGACACGGATGGACCAATCAGGAAACAGCTTACAAATTGCACTGGCACCAGCTCCGAGCAGCTCATCTAAGAAACGTCAAGTGATACGTGAAAATTTGAAACCAATTTAAACATTGTATACTATTTTCTAGGCGGTAAAAAAAAAAATGAACTTTCGATTCCTAAATTTTGATTGCCAACCCGGCACATAAGTATCTATCTCTTCTTTTGTGAAGCGATAAAGGAGGGATTGATGAGCGAGTTCCCTCACCTGGGGCTTTCACTGGCGGAAGTTAGTGGCCTGATAGAAGTGGCTATCACAGTTTCTTTATGTTTGAAATGTTTCTTAAATATTACATTGTTTTAGAATATTGATATTTTAACTTTATAGTTAAGAAAAGAGTTACAGAGAGAGGGATAATGCAGCTCTCTTTTAAGTATGCTTAGAATATTTACTTGGACTCTAATTTTTCTAATAAACGATTGATTGATGTTCCGAATATATTTCTCAAAGTATATAAAGGTCTCCTGCTTTGCATAATTTGTAAACTAAATATATAAAATAGTGCAAGGATCCAGGAGGGCGCCACTCACTCCCTCTAGTGGCGCCACCCACTTCACGAAGTGGAACCTCACTTTACAACTTCTGATGCTGCGACCGTACCCCGTAGACACTGGCCAAAGGCTTCTATGTTCTTATTACAACTCTGGCAAATTTTTGGTTGGGGTGGGGCAACCAGGGTGTGTAATGAAGCGTATTTTAAATTTTTAGATTAAGAGTCTTGAACTTAATGCTGCTAGTTACCCCTTTCATATCTGATAAGCATTTTGACAAAAGCGGTCAAACCTTGTATTTTACAGTACATTGTTTTCTTAAATGTATTTAAAAACCTTGGAATATGAAAGGGCACACTAAAAGGACCCTCAAAAAATATTTCCAAATTTTTGTGCAGTTTGAGGGAGTGCAAGGGCTGGGGTAGTTTATCTTGTTCTACTACCCAAAAGATGCCTGGGTTGACAGTGTGCAGGGCATACCTCTGTTAGGCCCCAGTGCTGGCATTCTGGGAGAGAGGGTCCAGATCCAAACAGTCTGGGAAGGGAGGCCCCAATAGGGACATTGTGGGAAGGATAGTCCTCAGTATTTGGAGGTCCTCGTGCTAACAGCTTAGGAGCAAACTCAGATGCTGACAGTTTTGATGAAATGCCAGGTGCAGACAGTCAGGGCAGGGAGGCCTGGTCCAATAGCTTTTGAGAAGGTAGGCCCAGGTATTTACTGTCTGGAAGGAGCCTCCTGCTGGGTGGGAACAGTTAACATGTGTCCCATAGACTCCGCCCCACACCTAAGGCCACTCTGCGTGGTGCACACAGATCCTGAGCTGAGGGGAAGACTTACTGTTTCTGGCACAGAATGCGTTGAAGGGGTGATGCCGTCTGGCTGGGGTTGCTGCTATGGGTGACAACCCTACACTCATGCCACAAAAAACTCTGAGTGGGTGAGGCCTAGCCGAGGAAGCCTAGTACCAAGCTTGACTACTAGAAGTGCTGGAATCCCTACATCAAGGGTGTTCTGAGAGAGGGGTCGACGCACGTAAAAACAGAGTAGCTGCTGCATAGGCAGGAGCTGCGCAAGCTCTAATCACAGAAATAGCAATGGGACCCAATGAGAATCAGCAAATCAAGTTACTTTTCCATATATGGAGTAGATACAAAATGAGCATCAGTGCACACATCTCAGGTATCTGTAGTGCAACCTTCTATCACACCGAACAAGTACATCAATTGAATAAGCAATTCCAGTTTCCCTTCCACACACAGAATTGTTAAAGGAAGGACAGTTATGAGTACCCCTTTTTGGCAAGTAAGTCATGTATTGCACTCAGTTGTCGTGGCAGTCCCATATTGTCATTGCGGTCCCATATTGCAGATGGATGTGAAATGAGGTGGAGAGTTATTGCAACTGGAGAGGGACTCACCAGGTGAGAATCACTGATTTCACAAGAGTACTGTAGATGCAATGGGTGGTCTGCACAGGGTAGAGCCTAGGCCCAGGAGTGGAAGTACAGAACTCAGATGTGGCAGGATGGAGGGAAAGAAAGGTCCGCAAGATGTTATATGCTTGTAATGTAGATACAAATTAGTTGACTCTTGACACTGGATCACACCACAGAAGCTGTTGATGGGAGGAGTCTATTCTAACTGAGCCCACCTTTGGAATGAACTAACTCACTTGAGGAACCTGGGATCCAGATGCCTCAAGCTTGGCATCTCCCTCTATCAAAAAGATAGGGAGAGGGAGGAGTCAGTCGGTAAAGAGTCAGCATCTTTGTGCTCACGCAACTGGAGCTTGCCAATGAGAGATAGCCACCCATCAAAGAGTCAGCGCCTCTGCACGCACATCACAATAACCCACCCTAAGACTATCAGTTACACAATAAACAAGCACTGGCAAAGCCAGGAGGTCTTGCCTATGTGACCTATAGGCTTTGTCAATCTTTTTAACCATGTTGCACAGTGTTAGAAATGGGGGTCTCTAGTTGGCAGAGGTAGGTACCTTTGTCCAAATAGGGACCCTTGCTTCTAGTCAGGGTAAGGGGGATACACACTCTAGATAACCCCTGCTCACCCCCTTGGTAGCTTGGCACGAGCAGACAGGCTTATCCCAAAGGCAATGTGTAAAGTATTTGTACCAACACTCACAGTAACACAGTGAAAACACCACAAATGGACACCACACAAGTTTAGAAAAATAAAATACCTTTATCTAAACTAAACAAGACCTAAACGACAAAAATCCAACATACACAGTTCAAAATAGGACTTTCAAAAGGTTTCAAGAACTTGTACCATAGAAAACTATAGATGCATGACTTTTACACAAAGTACGTTAAAATTCACAAGGCCAAACAGCCGCAGAGAAAGGAAGCGTTGGAAAACACAGCAATGCGTCAGTTCCTGAGTCCTTGGGGAGGCGAGGCAAAAGTTCTGCTGCACACAGGAGAAGTGATGCATCGAATCCGGACTGTAGGGGGAAGTGAGGCATCGAAATCCAAGACGATTCTGGTCTGCGGGTGATGAGTGGAAAACTTGGTGCACAGGTACGATGCGTGACACACCGGAGGTGATGCGCCGCTCTGCGAGGCTTAGTGTCGTCCGGCGTCGGTGCTGGGGGCTGCGCGGCGAGACTTCGCGCCGCCCGGTGAGACTCGGCGAGGCTTCGCGTCCTCCGGCATCGTTTCCGAGAGACTTTGCACGGCTTTGCGATGCTTCGCGCCGGTTCTTGCAGAGATTAGCTGCAAAACCCACCTCTGAGGCCCTGTAATTGGAAGGAGGCACCTCAGGCAAGGGTAGGACTCACAGATGGCAGAGTACAGAGGCACCAGCAGATTTGCAGGAAGTCTTTTGTGTCCCTGAGACTTCACAACAGGAGGCCAGCACACTTCAGGCCCTTGGAGATCTCCTTCAAGCAGGGGACACAGCACACAGCAAAGTCCTTCACCTTTCCTTGGCAGAAACAGCAACTGCAGGCCAGCCCCAGACACACAGCAAGGGCAGTACTTCTCCTCAGTCTCTCCAGCTCTTCTCCTTGGCAAAGTTTCCTCTTGAATTCCAGGAATGATCTAAAATTCAGGGGTTTTAGGTCTAATACTTATACCACAAAATGTCTTTGTTCTCTTTGTGCAAGGGGCTCTGAGCCCAGTTCAAACCATATCTGGGGGCACTCTGCCAGTGCACAACAACATCCTTTGTCAGTGTGGGCCTTGATCCCAGACACACCACAGGGGGGCGGAGCCAGCATTGTGGAAGGCAGGCACAGCCCTATTCAGGTACAGGTGCTACTCCTCCCACCACTCCAAATGCAGATCGGGCCTATTCAGCCTAGTGCTGACTCATCCAGACTCCTGGAGCCACGGCACCTCCCCAGCCCCTGTCACTCCAAAGCCAGACAGTCAATCCACAAACAGGCAGAGGCACACAGGAAGGTTGAACAAGAAAATAGCCACTTTCTAAAAGTGGTATTTTCAAACACACAATTTAAAAACCATCTTTACTAAAAGATGTGTTATTAAATTCTGAGTTCAGGAGTACTAAACTCTATTTTTCTATCTTATCCCTATGGGAAGATATGCTTGTAAAATGTAACAAAGCATTCCCCCTTCTGTCCTATGGGCAAGATAGCCTTTCAATAGTGAAAAACGAAATTGGCAGTATTTCACTATCAGGACATGTTACACACACCAGTACATGTCCTACCTTTCACATACACTGCACCCTGCCCAAGGGGGTACTATGGGCCTACCATAGGGGTGTCCAATGTGTAAGAGAAGGGAAGGGTAGGGCCTGGCAAGTGGGTGCACTTGCCAATCCAACATGGCAGTTAACAAACTAGGCGCAGGCACCACGGTGGCAGGCCTGAGACATCTTTTCAGGGCTACTCATGTGGGTGGCACAATCAGTGCTGCAGGCCCACTAGTAGCATTTGATTTACCAGCCCTGGCACACTCAGTGCACTTTACTAGGGACCTACTGGTAAAACAAATATGCCAATCATGGATAACCAATCCCAATAACAATTTACACAGAGAGCATATGCACTTTAGCACTGATCAGCAGGGGTAAAGTGCCCAGAGTCCTAGAGCCAACAAACACAGGTCAGAAAAAAATAGGAGGAAGAAGCAAAAAGTTTGGGGATAACCCTGCAAAAAGGGCCATTTCCAACACACAGCATGAGTGAAAGTTTAAGAAAAAATGCTATGATGCGGCCAGGACTGGATGCATCATTGTCGTTTTTTTCATTGCTGGCAGGAGGGCTGGAGGAAAGAACCTACACCCTCTGTGTTGCACGCCCTCCCTCTGACTACACCCTCTGTGATGCACGCCCTCCCTATGAGATTCCTGCAGCTAACTCGCCTGCCAGCAATCATAGCGGTTGCACCAGAGTGCTTTTTTTTTTTCAGCCGTGCTGCTGCACATAGTTAAAAGCATTGACAAAGATTAGGCGAGACCTATTGGCTTTGTCAATGCTTATTTACTCTTTCTGTTAGAAAGGTTTTGTCGAATCTTGTCAGATCAGTAGTACTCAGGAATGATAACTCTTCAACATTCATGAATGCAATCAGGTTAGATTATATACATGGGTACGAGTGAATGTTTTGTAAGTCATAGCACACTTAGTAACTTTAAAAATGAAACGGTTATGTCAATGAAAATTTTGAGAAACACTGCAGAAGAGGTCTCTTGTCCAGACCTATTAATACCATGTCTAAATTATGTCTAAGTCATGTAAATTTAATTGTAAGAATAATTCCTTTGGCAATATGAATGGCACATTTATTTCCATTGACAATTCACTAGAAGAACCCATCGCTTTGAA
This sequence comes from Calotriton arnoldi, assembly GCA_963921515.1. Taxonomy (NCBI): domain Eukaryota; kingdom Metazoa; phylum Chordata; class Amphibia; order Caudata; family Salamandridae; genus Calotriton; species Calotriton arnoldi. Next base: position 925,510 of record CAWUFW010004799.1, on the reverse strand, counting down.
AGCTAAAATTATGATCCAACCGTTTTTTTGTTTTGCTTCCAATCTCTAGAAAACTTTACCTAAGGAAATTAAGCAAACTGCATCTATCCCAACTTCCAACAAGTCCACATTCCTCACTACTGAATTGAGTAAGAGAATCACTGTCATCTTACCAGTCAGCAGACCCCCTCACCCCCACCTATACCTCACCTCAAGCACGCGATTGTTGTTGCATTTGTCGTTCATGTGTTCATGACATGATATGGTTCCTCACATAAATACCAAACAAACTAACAAGATAAATAGATACATGGAAATTCATCCCAAATTCATGTTTAATTGCAATTTACGTTTAAGCAAGTGAGTTGTGTTACAAGTGTATATTTTTGTTTGGTGTTCAGAAAGGGGAATTAACACTCACAAAGCATTTTTCTCACACATGACTTCAGTAGAATTCAGCTTGAGTGCAATGGCATAGTTAGCCTGAGACCAAAGACTCAGCATAGCCATCACGCTTAGGCCCCAATTACAACTTTTTGGCGGAGCGGTGGTGCGCGGTGCAAAACCACCATCCCACCACTCAACCGAAGGTCACTGCCACCAGTCCGCCAGATTATGACTTTTCAGTAGTCTGGCAGGCAGGCGGCGTGGCGGTCCAATGGCAGTGCCTCTTTTAAAGGCTGCGGTGCCCTTGAAAAAGGCACTGCAATGGGACCACACTAAAAGATACCTGCACGGCATGGACTCGAAAGTCCATGCCATGTAGGAACCTATGTGCATGCACACAGAGGGGCACATGTTATGCCCTCCTGTGTGCATTTACATATGGTTGAGGCTTTCCTCTCCTCCAAGGTTTACATGGAGGAAGGACCTCCATGTATACCCTGGAGGAGAGGAAACTCGTAATATGCTTGGTGGGACTGCGGCGGTCCCGCCAAGCTTATTGCGGCCTCTGACCGCCAATCCAATGCCAGGGAACAGCTGTTTTCTTACAGAACCGGCGTTCTGAGTGACCAATTCATAATGGGTTGGTCGGACCGCCAGTGCGGCGGTGGCTGGATCCGCCTCTGCTGCTCCACCACAAGTACTGCCAGACTCGTAATTGGGCCTTTAGGGTGTTGCACTGAGGAAAGCAAAAAGGTGATGGATAGATTGCTTGAATTAATCTCACAATTAAATTGGGCAATTGATGAAAACCCCCAAATTTACACAATTGCGGATATTAACAGGCTTTTGCATTCCCACCTTGAAAACAGTCCGAGATTTACTGCTGGCAAGCTTTTTATCGGATGGAAGTATGAATGAAACACCAATACAGTTGGAGGGGGTACATGGGAAGTTTTTTCTTCATGAAAAAAAAATCACATTTCTCCATGGGACATCACATTTTCCCTGTGGTGAAATTTTGTTTTATTTACATTGATTGAATTCTTTTTAATTCCTAAAATTGGGCCTATAACCTCTGCCAGTCCATCTACATGGGTAACAAATGCCCCACTAAGAAATTATGCAGTATGCTCCATATTGAGGAATTAATAATAGAACTGAACTCGAGGGTCTGAACTTTGCCCATCACCAGAAATGAACATGAGGAACTTGAAGTAATCTCTACAGAGTGGAACTAACGGTCTGATATATATCTTGTTGGTATACATACTCCTTCGCCGTTGCTACAGAGTATCTATGCCATCAAGATAATGGCTCACACACTAAATTTAGATGCGAGTGTACCTTAGGTTTAATCATGGCAGAAACTACTCCATCTCCGGCATGATTAAACCCTGCAACGTGCCAACAAAGTAAAGACCATCGGAGGTTGGCCTTTAATTCGGCACACCTAATTTAAATGGGTGGAATTAGAAGTCAGTTTTCACTGCCCGTCACTAGTATAAAAACCCTGGTGGTATGGGGCAAGGAAAACTGTTAAAGTTCCCCTCGCAATGGGAGAGGGCTCGCATGGCGACAGGATCATTTTTTTTCTTTTTTTCTTTTCATAAAGAAAAAACTGATTTGAGATTCCGGTTTTGAAAAAAACGGCGGATCCTGCCAATGCTTTAGAAAAGACTGTAGGCTTGGCGGTCATTTCTAAATTTGGCGGGTGGAGTAGTCTCGGCCAGGCGCAAGTTCAGCCCTCAACAAGGCCAACGGAGAATACTCCGTCTGCCAACAGTTAAATCGGGCACTAAATTGCCAACAAGGCATAGAAACAGAGATGTTAAGTTTTTGTCAAATCTAACTGCACTCAGGGTCTGCATTTGTCTTTTTGATTAGCTGAATTACTAAGTACATTACAAATATTTACAATTCTAGGGTAAAGCTTTCAATGGTACTTAATGACAAAACATGGAGGGAAAGATGAAGAGAGAAGAGAAATGGAACGGCCGAAAAAAATGATAAAGTGTTAGATGAAGAAAAATAGAAAGAAAAAATATGAGCGAGAGGAATAGGGTAGAGAAATAGAGACAGAGAATGGGAGAGAGGAAGCTGTGAAAGGGAGAGAATAAAAGAGAGTCTCTCAGGCTGAAACTGTCAATATGGGATGCTAGCAAGCGCGAGCACGCCGACTACGAATATGGCGTCTCACAGGAGGGTGGACTGGAGAGCACAGCATCCCATATTTGCAGAGAAAGAGAGCTTGGAACGCAAAGCCAGTCTAAGGGGCCGAATGAAAATATGGTCTCGGGTACAGTAGTAGTACTTATAAGATCAAAAACTCTGTCAATATAGATGATGAAATGCCTATACTCGAGTCAGAAAGAAACACCTACAGCTGAAAGTGCTCTCCGATGCCAAAGATCCAAGAACAGTAGCAAGCTTTAAGAACACAGAATTAATTATCACTCAAATGTAAGTTTTACATATCAGCAGTTTCTTAAAAATGAACACATTTTGCTATCAAGTACAAACTTTTCGTTTTGGACTAATACACTCAACCACCCCTCCACTCCAAAAAGGCTTTCATTTTCATGAACAAAACTCGGTTGTATTCTCAAAATGCAAATTTTTCATTTTTAGTAAATACATGGAGGTTCACCAAACATCTGCTTGTCATTGTTATCAAGTGCTCTTCTGTACTACTGCCAAACATGGACAGATTCGGCTTTTATGACCATTTTTCATCATCAGGTTCTTGGTTGACCACCATTTTGCAGGGAGTTCCATCAATATTATGCCAGGGATAGTCAATGTTATAACTATAATGGCCACATTAGGTCAAGGATGTGCTACTATTACAAGTAGGAATACACGAAAAACTGTCAAGTATGTCAACAGTATGCTAGGGATAATCCACTATTATACCAAGTATAGCCGGACTATTGTCAGGCTTACCCCAGTATTTCAAGAATGGTTGACTATTACGCCAAGGATTTACTTTTTTGAGTCAACAGGACCCACAATGGGTCAAGTATTGGCCATTATTATGACAAGACAGGCCAAAATATTGCTACTAATGCAACAATATAGGTAGATATTCCACTTTTTGCGCCAAATGACCACCGTTTTTACTTAATTTTTATCGATTAATTGGTTTGTTTCAATGACTTTGCCCAAGGCCCTATACACATGGATGAAAATAGTGGTAAAATACAGCAATGATGAAAGTCACAAAAGTTGCTACCTTATACCCGATTGTGCTGAAACTAGCAGGCATTTCTTTAAGGGTTTCTTATAAATCATGTAGGAGCAGAGCTTATGGAGATAAGGATTCCAGAGGTAAGGTGCATGAAAGTGAGCGAACAATGGCATGAAGAGGCACAGGAAGGTTGTGGAATGGAGAGAAGGAATTGCCAAGCAGAACGAAGAGAGCGAGGTGGTGTGTATGCAGATAGAATAAGGGAGAGCAAGTAAGTGTAAACATTTGAAAACAATACAAAGATAACAGAGTCTGAGCTGACCAGCAATTGGAAACCACCGTAGCTAAGCCGGATAGTTGGTAATGTGATTCCAGGAACCGAAAGAGAAAAGAAGGCGAATACAAGATTTTGAATACAATGAAGTGGAGTTTGGAGATACTTCGGAAGACCAGCGCAGAGTGAGGGACAGACAGTAGCTGAAATAGTAAAAAAAATCTAGCTTTGAAGAAGAGATTTGAGAGAAGAAAAAAGAAAGAGGGTTATTATATAGGTAAAAGTGACAGCGCTTGGCCAAAAATGAGCGTTGCTCAGAAATGTTCAAAGAAGAGTTGAAGATGAAGCGAAGACGCAAAGGGTAGTAATAGCCATCAAAGAAAAGTGAACAGGAGATGGGGTAATTATAGCAAAAGAAGAAGGAAAGAAGAGGTTCTGATTAGGAAGTGATTCAGTAAATTAAGTAAATGAAAATATGCCATAGCCTCAACATACAAAGGTCATCTTTAATCCGTCAACCCCCTGCTGTTCTCATCCACCATGGCAGCTGTATATGTACGTACACACACACATACGCATAAACATACATATATGCAGGTAGACACAAACATAGACAGAGGGTGAAATTGACTCATGTTTATTCACGCAATCAATCAATCATGCTCACTCTAGCATAAATGCACAATTCGGACACGCATTTGCACAAATGCATGCAGGAATTCTGTCACTCCGTCTCACTCATGTGGTAGCAGGGATTATGGTTCCCTGCTACCCAGGTCCACGAATGGTTCAGTCCTTTAGCTCTGTCTTTCACTGCAGGCAGTAGTGGTGATGGAAAAAGTAATCTGTAAAATGATGTGGGTAGAGGCGGTGCTGGGCTGCCGCCAAGGCTCAGATTATGAGGTTATCAGACACTGAGCATGAGAAAACGTGGCACTTTTGGAAGCCCCATCCTGCCCTCACCATTGCCACAGAGACACATTGGGCATGTGAGATTGTGGCATAATTGAAGGTGCCTACTCTTGCATGCTCAGTGTCTGTTTCTGTGCAGCTCTGTTGTTCTTCTCCTTCTGGGCTGGAGGGGTTTTGCTCTAAATGTTCCAGTGGCTGAGATAACTCAGCTGACAAAAAGCTGAGGGCGGACGGGGCTGAGGAGTCTGACAGTGCAGCGAGAATAAAGGCTGGCCACAACCTGAAGAGAGAGATGGATAAAGAACGAAATAGTTACGGGGAGTCTCACCACATTACTGGAGAGTAGGACGAGGCTGACCACTCACTGATTAGAGTGGCGTAGAGTGTGCTGACATAGGGTAGATTTGCATAGGGTAGAGTGGAGTAGCAAACAGTAGATTGAAGTGGCGTAGAAGGGCATAGACTGGAGTGGTATCGAGTACAGTTGTATAGAGTAGAGTGCGGTAGAGTGACATAGAGTAGAGTTGCAAAGAGTGGAATGGAGTGGCATGAAGTAGAATGGAATAGAGTGGAGTGGAGTGGCATAGAATAGAGTGGAGGGGCGTATCGTGAAGTGGCATAGAGTGGAGTGGCATAGAGTGGAGTGGCATAAACTGGAGTAGAGTGGTGTAGAGTGGAATTGTGTGGATTGGAGTGGTGTAGTGTGACGTGGAGTGCCATAGAGTGTCATTAAGTGGACTAGAGTGTCATGGAGTGGAGTACAGTGGCAAGGAGTAGAGTGGCATGGAATAGAATGGCGTAGAGTGGAATGGCTCGGAGTGGTGTAGAGTGGAGTGGCATGGAATTTAGTGGCCCAGAGTGCAGTGGCATAGAGCAGCTTGGCATAGAATGATGTAGAGTGGAAAAGAGTGGAGTAGAGTGGTGCAGAGTGACATGGAGTGCTGTGGCGTGGCATTGTGTGGAGTGGAGTGGTACGGAGTGGAGAAGAGTGGCATAGAGCTAGGTGGAGTGGAGTAGCGTGGAGTAGTGTGGTATATAATGGAGGGGCGTAGAGTGGAGTGTCATAGAATGGTGTAGAGTAGAGTGGCATAGAGTGGGGTGAAGTAGAGTGCAGTGGAGTAGGGTGGTGTAGAGTGTCATGGAGTAGAGTGGTGAGGAGTAGCATAGAGTGGTGAGGAGTGGTGTAGAGTGGAGTGGAATGAAGTGGAGTGAAATGGCATAGTGTGCATAGAATAGAATGGCATAGAGTGGTGTAAAGTGGTGTAGAATCGAGTGGCTTTGAGCAGAGGCATAGAGCTGAGTGGCGTAGAGTGGAGTGGCCTAGAGTGCCATAGAGTGGAGTGCCTCAGAATACAGTGGCATAGAGTGGAGTGAGGTAGAGTGTCATAGAGTAAAGTGAAGTGGCATGGAGTGAACTGGCATAGAGGAGTGGCATAAAGTTGAAGGGCACAGAGTAGGGTGGAGTGGCAGAAAGTGGAGTGGTGTAGAGTAGAGCGGCGTAGAGTAGAGTGACATAGATTGGAGGGTGAAGAGTGGAGGGACACCTTCCTGCACATAAACAATCATTGATGGTGTTTTGCTGTTTCTATGTGTGCTGCACAATGCATCACAGAAAGAAACAGCAAAAACGAGGAGAAATAAGGCATTTCTCCTTATTTCACCATGTTAAGACCAGGTTTTCCCTGGTACTAATTTTGGCGCTACCTCCTATTTACGCCACCCTTGAAAACTGGGGGCAGCGTCAAAATCAATGGGTGTTTCGGTGGTACACCCACCGCAACACCCATTGCCCACCCCTTTCTTGCTAAGTATAGCATGAAAGGGTGTCATATTTACAAGGTGGCGTTAAGCCACGTTAAGTGGCTTAACTCTGCCTTGTAAATAAGGCGGAGCCCCTATCGCCACAGGAACGTCGATAAAAGTGACGTTCCTGTGGCGATAGGGGCTTGTAAATATGCCCCCTTGTTGTAATTGAAAAGTCCCACAGGTCTATCCATCCTTTTCGAGAAGTTCTCTCTCTTCTGTAAAGATTATGGATTAGAAATCAATAACAACAAGACAAAATACTTGGTGTTTGGAGACCGCAAGAAGAAAATAAGAAGAAATATATCTCTATCAGGGAAGTGCTAGAGAGGGTCCTTGAGTTTGATTACTTGGGAGTCAGATTAGAAGAGTCTCATAGATGGGCAGCCCAGTTGCAGAAGAGCACTATGATCCTAAAGCAAAGAGCTGGATCTATCATAAGATCTGCTAATAGGGCCTCCTCTTTCCCAATTCCCCCCCCCCCTGCGGAAATTTATTAGACCCAAGCTTGTGGGGCTGCCTTTATGGAGCATCTGGGGACACTGCAATTTGGACACTCTGGAGAAAGCAGGGAATACATTCTTAAAGTCATTATTAAAGATTTCCCTAAGTGACCCAACTCTTCCTAACCGCATGGACTTAAACCTTAGATCCATCTCTGACATAGTGGCATTGAGGCTTATCCAATATTGGAAAAGATTGTGGTCGCCTGAGGATCCAGAGCCCTACAGATAATGGATATGAGCTCTGCTGGATGGTGCCCGTGCTGACATGATTCCTTTGTGTATCCACATAAAAAGCTGGCTATTCAATCTAGGCCTGGGGGACCTCTGGCTACACACTGTTAGTGCTCCCAGGTGATGCACAAGAAACATTAAAATCATCTTATTAGAATGTTGTTTTGGATGGGAAGATTTCAAGGGTTGTCTCTGGCAGCTTGACTGATTCTTTCCTATCACTTAAATGTTCATTTGATTTTGATTTTTATCTAGATAGGATGTCCAAATCTTTTGCACGTGCACTTTATGTCGAGTTTAGATTTGGGATTTTACCATTATCAGCTTTTACTTGCTCATGAAACAATAAGAATGATATGTCTAACACCTGCCGATGGGATTCGAGTCAGTGGAGACCATTGAGCATGTTTTATTTTTCTGTATGACCTATAAAACACAACGGTCCCGCTGGATTAAACCCCTCTGTAAACTCATGGACTTTAGGGATCACCATTTGGCCTTGAGGGTATGTAAAACTAATCCTAGTGGCCCGGTTGTGTTCTCCATTGTCAAATTTTTATCGCCCATATGGTTTTTCAGGTCAAAAGCTCTTGCTCAGAGTTGATAATGGCTGCTTTGTGACGGGCTTACAGATTTTATTATAACGCTGTTCAGAATTTGAATCTTGCTTTTTTATTTTTTAACTGTGAAAACCTTCTTTTAATATGATCCTTGTAATTTGAATGTATATATTGTTTTATATGAACGTATGCTTGATGCCTTTTATGGCCTTATATGAGCCAAAATAAAGGAATATGATGAATATAATGTTCTCCCAGGGCAATTCCTCATGCATGGGCAACAACTGGCAACATTCCAATCACTATGGGGCCCCATAGATGACGAACCATGCACACATGTTGTAATTCACACTTTGCAGACCATGGGAGACGAACGTCACTTAATAACATGGCTCTATAAAGCCATAGGAGAGCACACTGGGCCTGTATTAATGTGCCTTCGAAAACTTTGGGAGGATGATTTTGGCAGACCCTTGCATGACAAAGAATGGACTGCAGCCCTAGAGTCCCCCCAAAGCCATTTCTAGAAATGCGCATTTTAAAAACATTTAATTTATGATTCTGCATAGAGCATACCTCACACCTTCCCGCCTGAACCAAATAATCCAAACGGCTAACTTCGTGTGCTCTAGGTGGCAGATCCCGACAGCTGACCTACAGCATATGCTCTGGTCATGTCCCACTATAGCCAGTTACTGGCAAGCTATACACCCTCGCCACAGTCATGGAATTAGCAACATTACACACCTTGGAGGCAACAGCCTATGTCTTTTCCACAGGAAAAAACAACAAAAGACTCTGGCCCGCTTTGCCAATCTTAGGGGCATATTAACAAGCAGCAGCGATAATTATCGGTGGCCGCTCTTAGCGAGGACTTTTTCATCGCCGGCTATCGCTGGCAATTATCGCCATGCTATCGCTGTATTAACAAAGCATAGCGCAATGGCGATAATTTTCCAGCAATAGCAGTGTTTTCCATGGAACATCGCTGGTTTTCCAGCGATGTTCCATGGAAAACAACGATAACCTTGCTGATACGACCCTGTGGTCATATCAGCATAATCCACCCCCATTGTTAGGTATAGGTAAGTCAGCATTTTAGCAGACGTTAGTTTTTGGCGAAAACCGCGGTTTTCGCCAAAAACTAACGTCTGCTAAAATGCGTGGGCCTCCTTGTAAATATTGCGATGTACATTTCGCGATATTTTACAAGGTAGTCCGTCAGGGGTACGCCCACTGATGCCCACTTTGCATCTCATTAGAGATGCAAAGCGAGGCGTCTGGTAAACGGGTGCTAACATGCGCTAATGCATGTTAGCACCACCTTGTAAATAGGGCGATAAAAATATCGCCGCTTTAGCGGCAAAAAGTGCCGCTAAAGCGGCGATGCTGCCCTTGTTAATATGCCCCTTGGTCTTTTACTAGCTAAACGCCTGATGATCTTACACTTGAGAGCTCAACACTCTCCGTCTCTACCCCAATGGGATAGAGCTCTGTTGCTTTGGGGTGAGGTGGAAAGTTTGACACTGCTCTGGGAAGAAGCCCGCAACTCCATAAGTACCCCATTGCAGAAGCCTGGGACACCATGCTAACACAATTTCGGAACCTCACTGCCAACCACCCCCTCCACTTCTAAAGTCCAGTAGACTCCAAACTACTCCTCCCGTGTCGATGGCGAAGGTGATCGCCTCTGTCCTCACTGTGCACTCCTGCCATCGCTGCAGCTTCAATGTCTGAGCATCTCTCCAACGTTACTGCCCATGATACCTACCTTCCCCATGTTATCTCTCTTTCCCTGAGCCTATTCCCTGTTCTACATTCTCCTTAACATACTACAAGAGGTTCCATCTACCCCCTCCTTATTGCTTAATCCTGCCCTGATGGGCCCCATGCACTATCCATATTTCACTGGGCTATCGATTCACAGCACATGTTGTCATGATCATCTAGATGTAACTTCAACCAAGCCGTGGTTACCCTTAACGATGTATGTATGTTGAACTTGTATCCTGTTTTTTTCTTCCCTTTTTCTTCTCAGTCTCAATTATACCAGCCTTTATGAACGAATCACATTGTTGACAGACATGAGACCTGCGATTACAACGAGACTGCCAAAGATTGTTTCCTTCTCTGTTTTTATTTGCTCACCTTTGTACCCGCAAGGCATGTAAACCATAAACACCCCACTTCAAATTATTTGAAAAAAAGACTGATCTGTATATGGTGTCATGATGTGTAAAAAATGATGATGGACTGGGATTCGGCCCTGAGGGGGCTGAGATTAATTCAAGCATTCCATCCGTCACTTTTTTGCATGTTACTAATTGCCTTGTGTCCAGGAAAAGATGACATAGAGCCTACCTATAAGAAGTAAGAGAGGTGGCCAATGAGCAAAGGAACTGTTCAAGTGGAACCTGGAAGTGAAGAGGAAAGGCAATGGATCCTACAGGGGGCTAACTTCAGAAGCTTGACAACTAAATAGGGTGAACACAGTCTGATTTTTCTAGACTACATCTTGTATGCACAAAGGAAGAAGCAGAAGCTACAAACAGTAAACAAGCTGTGGCACTGGCATTCAGTCTCTCTCATCTTTACATCCAAGAGAGAGATCAACAAAGCAGCCATTGTTTCAGTTTTAAAATACGGACCTAAATGACATTCAATCAGGTTAGTAAAGAAACAAATATTTGCCAATATACCTTGATTGTTCACAATCATGCTTTCAGGACATAAAAGTAAATCTGCCATTCAGGCCATGGTAGAACCATTCCTCACTTTTGTGAAGAGGCTCTATTTACGGGAGAACTTGGATGAAATTGTTCAGCTATTTGTTCAGGTTACGACAGCAGTACATTCAACATCCTACCTTTACTGAGGCAAATATGATTGATTTCTGGAGATCTCATAATTCTTCCTACAGTCTTAGGGGCCGATTCCGATCTCGGCCGGTAGCTCACCAAACGGGATTCGCCCGGGAAAAATAGGAGCCGTGCGCGTTTTCTCCGACCGACTCGTACAGCTGTCCGAACGAGCTAGTACGATGCGAGCGTACGCGTTGTTTCTGACCGACTCGTTTCCGGATCCCAACCACACCGACCGACTCGTACGGACACGAATCGCACCACGCAATGGAGTCGTTCTCCGACCGAGCGAGTACGATGGATGCGTCGGACAGCCGGATCGAGTCGGAGCGTCCGGCTTGAAAAAGCTCCCGGAGCCGGACTTGAGGGGTCCGCGCCGGACCCCCCTGCATCCGTAGCCGTACGAGGCGAACACAGTCCCCCCTAAACATGCATGTACGGTGCGAGTCGCACCGACGCGTACACACTGTAGGGGGCGCACTTGTTTGCGTCATACCCATTGAGTCACTGGGAGCACATGTACGCGTTGTACGACCGGCTCCCATTGACTTCAATGGGAGTCCGACCGAATCGAGTCCGGTCGGACTGTAGGAGTCCGGCTCGGTCGGAAATCTCTCCGGATCCGGCTCGGTCGGAGAGTTTTCCGACCCAGATCGGAATCGGCCCCTAAATGTTCAGAAAATATTGAGTTTTGACACTGCCTGCAGAATGCCACTGTATGCAATGGGACTGATGTAGTGGAAATTTCATTTTATTTGTAGGGGTGCATTATAATCACAGATGTAGAGCACACCCGCAATCAGTCCTTTGTCGTGTTAAAAAAAAGTATTAGGATCTTGAAATGTAATAACGTAAAGCGTGATGTATTTAGGTCATTGAATAGTAAACGTGAAGAGTTGATGTAGAAAGTCAATGTAACTAGCATAAAACACTAACATGAAGAACTCGTGTTGTGCAATTGACAATCAATTGACAATCATTCATTATTAAATGTGCTTATTAATCATGTCATTTTCCATGTAGGTAGGAATATTAACCGAACGTGCCTTAATTTCTATGCTATTTTGTGAAGCTCATACGCTATTTCTCTTATGTTAGCTGTACCTTGTATGCCTGAAATGCAATTTCCCTGGAAGCTCTCGCTTTAGAATTAACAGTTTGAATTTCATGTGTGCTGTGGATTTCGTTCTTTCTCATGTCTGTGTTGCAGGTGGAAGAAGCGCCCTTGTTAACTAGAATAATGTCTTTGTTTTATTAGTGAAACAAGGAGAGAAGGGGATACATCGCAAGCTAAAGTCGATAAGTGGAAATGATTGTATTTTCACACTGGATAAGGCCTGGGAATCAAGGTCAACATGTTACAGTTCAGGAACATCACTGTCCCGTGGAAAAGTACCTATTAGATCGTGGTCAGAGTGGATGGCGAGACCTACAAGGATTCCTGGGAAGATACCTGTAATATGGAACGTTGTAAGTAGGGAAAGGAGCCCACTGCTCTGCCTTTAGAGAAAGAGCATCTCAGAATGAGCTTTGTCGCAATAGCTTTATGCTATTTGATGCATTGATGGTGGAGAGACTTCTTAGGAAGACACCACATGCTGACAACTTTTATTTCTTTCGCTGAGGATGCTTAAATAGGGATGTCATTTTAACGCTAGTGTAAGGATAGATTGATGCTTTATATTCCTCGACCCTTGATGCAGGGAAATATGGACTCGTGCTTTCTGATCCTCTGCATCCTATTTCTTGAGTTAATTATTTTTTGCATGTTACATCGACTCAACTTTATTCGTAGATTTGGCTTTATGAAGATTCCAATGGATTTTGACACTCTAATTTTGAGGTGTCTCTATGTCCAGTTATTTTTGGCTTTGAAATGAACTAACTAACCTTACGTTGTCTGTGGTTACTATGTGTCCAGAGAGATTCCAGTTGAATTGATTGGCGTTATTAATGATTTTCTCCCCTCTACCCTTACATGCTTCTAAAAGGTTCACTGACAGAATATCAATGTAAAAAACTATAGAAGTACAAAATATCGATGAAAATATATAGAATGCAAAAAATATATATATATATATATTCACTGAAAAAACCACCGGTTTCAGGGACGTTATAGTTAGTTGGACATTTCACTCGTAAAAAACCAGAGAAATTCGGCCGTTATAGTTAGTTGAGCTAACTATAACTTGCTCCCCCGCAATGCACTGCTGATGACGTCACATATTACATCATTCATGACATGGTCAGTGACATCACTGATGACATCTCAAATGACATCACTGATGACATCACTGATGACATCATCCAGTGACTGTGTTTCTGTAAAGTTTAAATATGTTTTATACATATATATGCCACTGTGTATTGAAAAATGAGTGGGTGTATAAGTGTCTGAATGGATGATTTAGTAGGTGCGTGTCTGACTGTATAAGTGAGTGATTAAACGTGTCTTACTGAATGCATGGGTTAGTGACTAAACTGTGTGAATGTCTGTATCAGTCTGTCAGTTGGTGTGTAAGCGGCTGCATGGGTTGGTGAGTAGCTAAATGAGTGTCTATACGGGTTATTGATTGGTTGTCTGAGTATCTGTATGGGTGCTTGAGTGTCTCTGTGGGTGGGTGGGGGGTGTGACTGTGCATAGACATGTGAGTGGGTGATTCACTGGGTGTATGGGTTCAAGAGTACATCTGTGAAGGGCTGTATGGGTGAGTGTGTGTGTGTATGGGTGTGTTGGTGAGTGAATGGATGTCTCAGTGGTACATGTGTGAGTAACTACATATGTGAAAGGCAGTATATGTGAGTGTTGGAGTATATAAATGACTATATGTGAGAGTGAGTGATTGTGAGAGTGGCTGTATGGGTGAGTGTGTGCTTGTATCAGTGATTGTATAAGAGAGTAAGTATGTGTTAGTATCTGTATGAATAAGTGAGGTGGTGTGTGGTTAACTGTATAGGTGAGTAAATGGGAGTGTGATTGATTCTTTGCATGACTGACTAGCTGTGTAAGTAACTATGGGGGAGTGGCGGTGTGTGAGTGTCTGTATAGGTGTATGAGTGCATATGATAGTGGCTGTATTGATGAGTGACTGCATGTATGAGTGACTGTATGGGTGAGTGAGTGGATGTGTGTGTAGACCTAGGAATCAGTGAGTGGGTATGTAGTAATTGGTATTGGTGTGTCTATGGTTTCGAGAATGGTAGTCTGTATTTTAGAGTGGGTGTATCAAAGGTTATATTAGGGTGTGAGGAGGTGCATCAGATTCTCAAGTGGGTGATGTCATTAGTGATGTCATCAGTGATGTCATTTGAGATGTCATCAGTGATGTCACTGACCATGTCATGAATGATGTAATATGTGACGTCATCAGCAGTGCATTGCGAGGGCGCGAGTTATAGTTAGCTCAACTAACTATAACGGCCGAATTTCTCTGGTTTTTTACGAGTGAAATGTCCAACTAACTATAACGTCCCTGAAACCTGTGTTTTTTTCAGTGAATTTGTAAGGTTTTTTAATTGCTAATTTCTAACTATAAAGTCCATGAAACCTATGTTTTTTTCAGTGAATTTCAAAGGTTTTTTAAATGCTAATTTCGAACTATAACGTCCCTGAAACCTATGGTTTTTTCAGTGAATATCAAAGGTTTTTTAAATGCTAATTTCTAACTATAACGTCCCTGAAACCTATGGTATTTTCAGTGAATTTCAAAGGTTTTTTAAATGCTAATTTCTAACTATAACGTCCCTGAAACCTATGGTTTTTTCAGTGAATTTCAAAGGTTTTTTAAATGCTAATTACTAACTATGCCTACAGAGGTAGGACATGTGCAGAAACTGAAAGAAAGGTACAGAAAGAATCAAGAGAAATGCACAAACAGACAACAGAAGTTCAGAAAGACAAAGAAAGGTGCAGAAAGAAGCAACAGATGTGCAGAAAGAACCAACAGACGTGCAGAGAGAGGCCTACTTTGACTATACCTTACAACACACTCATACAAAGTACCCTAATCAGTAATGTATCTCTCAAGACGTCTCAAATCTCACTTTTCCCTTGAGAGTTTAATATTCATTGAGTGCTCAGAATGTTATGTCTACGAAATATAAAATAGCAATCTCAAGCATAACACTGTTTTTTATATATACAAGTTACTATTATATTTTTTGGAAATAATTCTTTTAATACTGTAAAGTTGTTTTATTGTATTGTAATGCTTTCTTTTAAATTTTTTCAAAGGAGTCGCGCACTCTAAGCGAACCTACTTGATGGGTGCACGGATTAAAAGTGTGCGAACCCTGCTAGCGCGTATTTCAGAAGTCGTGCTGGAGTCACAACTTCGGCGTAATTTCAAAAGTATAAAATATCATTGTAGAAATTATAAATATAAGTGTTGGTTAAAGTCTTTGACTAATATAATTTAGAAAACAATTTATATACAGTTTTTTTGAGTGTACTATTAACTATACGAAATTTCACGAGTGCGCGACGTCTGCGCGTACGGTGCGCGACCCCGCCCTGCACGTATTTCCGGGGTCGCGACTTCGGCGTATTTTCAAAGTTTGAAATATCACTATACAAAGTTAAAATATCAGATTTGAATAAACACTTTCACTAATATGCTTTTAAAAATATTGTTTAAACATCTATTTATACTTTATAATTATGTATACAATATTTTGCGGGTGCGCGACGCGTAAGCGACAGGTGCGCGCACCCTACGCGACTTCATGTCACCACAAAAAGAAAGCTTCTGATTGGTTTAAATAATTTTCATTCTGTAAGAGGGAGGATCCATCCTTGTTATACTCCTCTCATTATTTGTCTGTCTTGCTGACAAGACCTGCTTGTTGTACCTCTCTTCATTTTTTCAATTTGTGTGTGTTTTTTAACTTTTATTTTACATTATGGCATCTAGTCATGGAGATATTGATCCACTGGAACTGGAGGATGATGACATCGTGGAGCCAGTCAAGAAAAGGAAGCAAAGTGTGGTATGGGCCTTCTTCAGTGTGCCAGAGGGATAAAAGAAGGTGAACGAGCGAGAAGTCACCTGTATCATCTGTAAGAGAGTCTTGTCAAGAGGCTCTGAAAGGAAATATTCATGCGGGGCATGAAGAAGCATTTGGAGACTATCCATCCCTTACATCTGGCAGGAGAAGTAACACGGAGAGAGCAGAATGAAGCGGCAGAACAAGACCTTAATGCCCCTTCAACATCCTCTCAAGGACTTACAGCAACACCAAGGCCTCACATTGTTCCAGAGCTGTTGGAAGTGGCCATAATTTGTAAGAAAGTGATGCAAAACTGTGCATCGGTGAGCAGTGCATTGATGTTATCACCAATGCAATCAAAGCACATAAATGTAAAAAATAAATTATAATGTGCTCCCAAATTTCCTTTTTTTTTTTTTTTCTCAAACAGTTCCTTTGCAGTGTTCAATTTTGTTTTGTTTCAAAAACAAGTCAAAAACACCCAAAAAAGAAAAAACTTTAAAAAAATACAAAAAGTCTTTTAAATTGTTTGAAAACAAAAAAACGGTTCTTACGGAACCACATATATATGGGTAAAAATAGAAAATTACCTGAGTGATTGCATGAGTGCAAGGATACTGCCTGAGTGATTGTAGGACTACTTGTATAGTGTCTGAATGATTGCATGTGTGCATGGGTAGTACATGCATGAATGCTTGGGTACTGCCAGAGTGATTGCATGAGTGTGTGAGTAGTGCTTGAGTGATTGTATGAGTGCAGGAGTAATGTCTGGGTGATTGGAAGAGTGCATGGGTAATATTTGGGTACATGCAGGACTGCTTAGGTAGTGCCTGGGTGATTGCATGAGTGCATAGGTAGTGCCTGGGTGATTGCATGAGTGTTTAAACCAACAAGAGGACACTGTTCCTATGGCAGGGTGCAAAAAGTCACTCATGCCTAAGGGTGCAAACAGTCACCCGTGCAATTAAACAAGAATAAAGAAGGAAAGAGATCCTAGGTATGGGGGACCCACAGGTAGGTGGAAAACCACTCTTTGTCCTTTGATGCCCTCACACACCCAAGGGTGTCATGCTTCATCATCGGGCAGTTGCTCTCGTAGGGCCGGCGCTGCAATTCCCTACGGGTCCCCGAAGGGTCACTTTATCGGAGATCTTTCTGGACTGCCGGATGGTGCATGAGGGTGTGCGGGAGTGGGTCCAATGAGGGTAAGGAAGTGCGTGCAAAGTGGTGAGAAAGTTAATAAGGGTAAACATGCAGCGCAAATATAAGTAATGTACCCTTTGCAGTCAGAAAACTGCTGAATAAAAACATTGCCCCAAAGGCACACTATGCCCAGGTGTCAAAGGTCATAGGTCAACATGTTTCGCGCCTGCGTCGCCTTAAAGGTCGTTGGCACTTCTTCAGGACCAGAATAATCAAAATAGTGAAGTGCACATGAAACAACATAAGTAAAGCTAAAATACCCTCTCCTTATCAGTCAGGGCTGGGCAGTAACCTGTATAACCTCACTGTGGCTACAGCTGCATGGTGGAAACCGCTCCTGATCAGTACCTAGGGAAGAAACAACAAAATAGACCACAGGTGTGGGCATCAGTACAACTTGATGCTTCATAGTGTGCCACTGCTGCGTGCACATCGATTACATAAAAAAGTAAACAAACACACGAGACAAATCAATTGTAAGCACTAGTAGATGCCACACTGGGGTAGCGGTCACTGGGGTACTTATGTTGTTTCACGTGCACCCCAGTGTGGCATCTACTAGTGAATATGGCTTATGCAAGGAGTAGGTTCCCGTCCTACACTGCCTATGATGCCGCATAGGACTAGAGCTCAATTGAGTACTTACAATTGATTTGTCTCGTGTGTTTGTTTACTTTTTTATGTAATCGATGTGCACGCAGCAGTGGCACACTATGAAGCATCAAGTTGTACTGATGCCCACACCTGTGGTCTATTTTGTTGTTTCTTCCCTAGGTACTGATCAGGAGCGGTTTCCACCATGCAGCTGTAGCCACAGTGAGGGTATACAGGTTACTGCCCCGCCCTGACTGATAAGGAAAGGTTATTTTAACTTTACTTATGTTGTTTCACGTGCACTTCACTATTTTGATTATTCTGGTCCTGAAGAAGCGCCAACGACCTTTAAGGCGACGCAGGCGCGAAACATGTTGACCTATGACCTTTGACACCCGGGCATAGTGTGCCTTTGGGGCAATGTTTTTATTCAGCAGTTTTCTGACTGCAAAGGGTACATTACTTATATTTGCGCTGCATGTTTACCCTTTATTAACTTTCTCACCACTTTGCACGCACTTCCCTTACCCTCATTGGACCCACTCCCCACACACCCTCATGCACCTCCGGCAGTCCAGAAAAGATCTCCGATAAAGTGACCCTTCGGGGGACCCATAGGGAATTGCAGCGCCGGCCCTACGAGGAGCAACCGCCCGATGATGAAGCATGACACCCCTTAGGGTGTGTGAGGGCATCAAAGGACAAAGCGTGGTTTTCCACCTTACCTGTGGGTCCCCCATACCTAGGATCTCTTTCCTTCTTTATTCTTGTTTAATTGCACGGGTGACTGTTTGCACCCTTAGGCATGAGTGACTTTTTGCACCCTGCCATAGGAACAGTGTCCTCTTGTTGGTTTAAACGTAGGCATTAGGAGCATGGACACTGGACCTTTATTAGCTCCTAGGTCCCCCCTTCTTCTTCTGTGATATAGATTGTGTACGGCGGTTCAGCCGAGGGACCAGACTATTGCTTTCTTTCTTTTCTTCTGCTCTCAGGCACACGAGGCATTACTACACGGATAGCGGGAGTTGTTTCCGGACCCCGCCTTGACATACTCGTTACGGCGGAGTTCCGGTCTACTACTCCACTTTTTTGATAGTGAGATCTATGGGGCGGGGGGCACGAGGCTATGCAGAGGTTTCAACCCTAGATAAATCCCCCTTGAGCCCATCTCACGTTTTCCATTCAACAGGATTTAGTTATTTTACTAATTCTCCCTGACCAGGCACTTGCAATACAGACCTCTTCTCATTTCATACGGTATGGGGATTTGCCCAGGAACAGAAATATTAGGACTGCATTTACATGGAAGGTTGACTAGTATGCAGTCATTGGGTTCTTTTAACGCGAGCCAGTCCAACAATGCATTGCCGACATTTTTTATTGTGGGAATTCCTGGCGACAGCGTGTTTAGCTTGAGAATTGCCCCATTAGCATAGTGCTAATTAGAGAGTCGGTACGCAGGAACTGGGGAGTAGTTCTCCCTATGAATGCACACGCGCACTTTACTCCTGCATCCGCGCATGCGCCCTATGTTGGAATCCTAGAGGACATCCCGGAAAGGGAAACCGCCCAGACATCTGACCCCGACACCTTATTAGAACCGCGTCTTGCCATTTCCAGCGTACTACCGGCAGACGCATGGACGGGGTAGGTGTAGAGGAGGGAGCACCCGTATGAAATTGTAAGTAGATTGCTCACGAAGGTAATTGAGGATTGTGGGCAATTCGCTAAGTACTATCTGTGCTCTGGTTTTGTGACTACGTATTCTTGTCCATTTTCTTGTTTTTACAGCCCGGTTATGTGCGGACATCCATTGCTCTTGCCAGTGGAGGGACTTTCCTAGCAGTGCTAGGTAAGCACTATTTGACAACTGACTCTCTCTTGTGTTAGCAGCCTAGCTATATTACCCCGGCGGGACCGCTACCCCAGTGTGGCATCTACTAGTGAATATGGCTTACGCAAGGAGTAGGTTCCCGTCCTACACTGCCTATGACGCCGCATAGGACTAGGGCTCAATTGAGTACTTACAATTGATTTGTCTCGTGTGTTTGTTTACTTTTTTATGTAATCGATGTGCACGCAGCAGTGGCACACTATGAAGCATCAAGTTGTACTGATGCCCACACCTGTGGTCTATTTTGTTGTTTCTTCCCTAGGTACTGATCAGGAGCGGTTTCCACCATGCAGCTGTAGCCACAGTGAGGGTATACAGGTTAAGGAGAGGGTATTTTAACTTTACTTATGTTGTTTCACGTGCACCTCACTATTTTGATTATTCTGGTCCTGAAGAAGCGCCAACGACCTTTAAGGTGACGCAGGCGCGAAACATGTTGACCTATGACCTTTGACACCCGGGCATAGTGTGCCTTTGGGGCAATGTTTTTATTCAGCAGTTTTTTGACTGCAAAGGGTACATTACTTAT
The DNA here is from genome assembly GCA_963921515.1 of Calotriton arnoldi. NCBI lineage: Eukaryota > Metazoa > Chordata > Amphibia > Caudata > Salamandridae > Calotriton > Calotriton arnoldi. Next base: position 905,598 of record CAWUFW010004799.1, on the reverse strand, counting down.
ATTTGCGCTGCATGTTTACCCTTTATTAACTTTCTCACCACTTTGCACGCACTTCCCTTACCCTCATTGGACACACTCCCCACACACCCTCATGCACCATCCGGCAGTCCAGAAAAGATCTCCGATAAAGTGACCCTTCGGGGGACCCGTAGGGAATTGCAGCACCGGCCCTACGAGGAGCAACCGCCCGATGATGAAGCATGACACCCCCTGGGGTGTGTGAGGGCATCAAAGGACAAAGAGTGGTTTTCCACCTTACCTGTGGGTCCCCCATACCTAGGATCTCTTTCCTTCTTTATTCTTGTTTAATTGCACGGGTGACTGTTTGCACCCTTAGGCATGAGTGACTTTTTGCACCCTGCCATAGGAACAGTGTCCTCTTGTTGGTTTAAACGTAGGCATTAGGAGCATGGACACTGGACCTTTATTAGCTCCTAGGTCCCCCCCTTCTTCTTCTGTGATATAGACTGTGTACGGCGGTTCAGCCGAGGGACCAGACTATTGCTTTCTTTCTTTTCTTCTGCTCTCAGGCACACGAGGCATTACTACACGGATAGCGGGAGTTGTTTCCGGACCCCGCCTTGACATACTCGTTACGGCGGAGTTCCGGTCTACTACTCCACTTTTTTGATAGTGAGATCTATGGGGCGGGGGCACGAGGCTATGCAGAGGTTTCAACCCTAGATAAATCCCCTTGAGCCCCTCTCACGTTTTCCATTCAACAGGATTTAGTTATTTTACTAATTCTCCCTGACCAGGCACTTGCAATACAGACCCTCTTCTCATTTCATACGGTATGGGGATTTGCCCAGGAACAGAAATATTAGGACTGCATTTACATGGAAGGTTGACTAGTATGCAGTCATTGGGTTCTTTTAACGCGAGCCAGTCCAACAATGCATTGCCGACATTTTTTATTGTGGGAATTCCTGGCGACAGCGTGTTTAGCTTGAGAATTGCCCCATTAGCATAGTGCTAATTAGAGAGTCGGTACGCAGGAACTGGGGAGTAGTTCTCCCTATGAATGCACACGTGCACTTTACTCCTGCATCCGCGCATTCGCCCTATGTTGGAATCCTAGAGGACATCCCGGAAAGGGAAACCGCCCAGACATCTGACCCCGACACCTTATTAGAACCGCGTCTTGCCATTTCCAGCGTACTACCGGCAGACGCATGGACGGGGTAGGTGTAGAGGAGGGAGCACCCGTATGAAATTGTAAGTAGATTGCTCATCAAGGTAATTGAGGATTGTGGGCAATTCGCTCAGTACTATCTGTGCTCTGGTTTTGTGACTACGTATTCTTGTCCATTTTCCTGTTTTTACAGCCCGGTTATGTGCGGACGTCCATTGCTCTTGCCAGTGGAGGGACTTTCCTAGCAGTGCTAGGTAAGCACTATTTGACAACTGACTCTCTCTTGTGTTAGCAGCCTAGCTATATTACCCCGGCGGGACCGCTATCCCAGTGTGGCATCTACTAGTGAATATGGCTTACGCAAGGAGTAGGTTCCCGTCCTACACTGCCTATGACGCCGCATAGGACTAGGGCTCAATTGAGTACTTACAATTGATTTGTCTCGTGTGTTTGTTTACTTTTTTATGTAATCGATGTGCACGCAGCAGTGGTACACTATGAAGCATCAAGTTGTACTGATGCCCACACCTGTGGTCTATTTTGTTGTTTCTTCCCTAGGTACTGATCAGGAGCGGTTTCCACCATGCAGCTGTAGCCACAGTGAGGGTATACAGGTTAAGGAGAGGGTATTTTAACTTTACTTATGTTGTTTCACGTGCACCTCACTATTTTGATTATTCTGGTCCTGAAGAAGCGCCAACGACCTTTAAGGTGACGCTGGCGCGAAACATGTTGACCTATGACCTTTGACACCCGGGCATAGTGTGCCTTTGGGGCAATGTTTTTATTCAGCAGTTTTTTGACTGCAAAGGGTACATTACTTATATTTGCGCTGCATGTTTACCCTTTATTAACTTTCTCACCACTTTGCACGCACTTCCCTTACCCTCATTGGACCCACTCCCACACACCCTCATGCACCATCCGGCAGTCCAGAAAAGATCTCCGATAAAGTGACCCTTCGGGGACCCGTAGGGAATTGCAGCGCCGGCCCTACGAGGAGCAACCGCCCGATGATGAAGCATGACACCCCCTGGGGTGTGTGAGGGCATCAAAGGACAAAGAGTGGTTTTCCACCTTACCTGTGGGTCCCCCATACCTAGGATCTCTTTCCTTCTTTATTCTTGTTTAATTGCACGGGTGACTGTTTGCACCCTTAGGCATGAGTGACTTTTTGCACCCTGCTATAGGAACAGTGTCCTCTTGTTGGTTTAAACGTAGGCATTAGGAGCATGGACACTGGACCTTTATTAGCTCCTATGTCCCCCCCTTCTTCTTCTGTGATATAGATTGTGTACGGCGGTTCAGCCGAGGGACCAGACTATTGCTTTCTTTCTTTTCTTCTGCTCTCAGGCACACGAGGCATTACTACACGGATAGCGGGAGTTGTTTCCGGACCCCGCCTTGACATACTCGTTACGGCGGAGTTCCGATCTACTACTCCACTTTTTTGATAGTGAGATCTATGGGGCGGGGGCACGAGGATATGCAGAGGTTTCAACCCTAGATAAATCCCCCTTGAGCCCCTCTCACGTTTTCCATTCAACAGGATTTAGTTATTTTACTAATTCTCCCTGACCAGGCACTTGCAATACAGACCCTCTTCTCATTTCATACGGTATGGGGATTTGCCCAGGAACAGAAATATTAGGACTGCATTTACATGGAAGGTTCACTAGTATGCAGTCATTGGGTTCTTTTAACGCGAGCCAGTCCAACAATGCATTGCCGCCATTTTTTATTGTGGGAATTCCTGGCGACAGCGTGTTTAGCTTGAGAATTGCCCCATTAGCATAGTGCTAATTAGAGAGTCAGTACGCAGGAACTGGGGAGTAGTTCTCCCTATGAATGCACACGCGCACTTTACTCCTGCATCCGCGCATGCGCCCTATGTTGGAATCCTAGAGGACATTCCGGAAAGGGAAACCGCCCAGACATCTGACCCCGACACCTTATTAGAACCGCGTCTTGCCATTTCCAGCGTACTACCGGCAGAGCGCATGGACGGGGTAGGTGTAGAGTGAGGGAGCACCCGTATGAAATTGTAAGTAGATTGCTCATGAAGGTAATTGAGGATTGTGGGCAATTCGCTCAGTACTATCTGTGCTCTGGTTTTGTGACTACGTATTCTTGTCCATTTTCTTGGTTTTACAGCCCGGTTATGTGTGGGCGTCCATTGCTCTTGCCAGTGGAGGGACTTTCCTAGCAGTGCTAGGTAAGCACTATTTGACAACTGACTCTCTCTTGTGTTAGCAGCCTAGCTATATTACCCCGGCGGGACCGCTACCCCAGTGTGGCATCTACTAGTGAATATGGCTTACGCAAGGAGTAGGTTCCCGTCCTACACTGCCTATGACGCCGCATAGGACTAGGGCTCAATTGAGTACTTACAATTGATTTGTCTCGTGCGTTTGTTTACTTTTTTATGTAATCGATGTGCACGCAGCAGTGGCACACTATGAAGCATCAAGTTGTACTGATGCCCACACCTGTGGTATATTTTGTTGTTTCTTCCCTAGGTACTGATCAGGAGCCGTTTCCACCATGCAGCTGTAGCCACAGTGAGGGTATACAGGTTACTGCCCCGCCCTGACTGATAAGGAGAGGGTATTTTAACTTTACTTATGTTGTTTCACGTGCACTTCACTATTTTGATTATTCTGGTCCTGAAGAAGCGCCAACGACCTTTAAGGCGACGCAGGCGCGAAACATGTTGACCTATGACCTTTGACACCCGGGCATTGTGTGCCTTTGGAGCAATGTTTTTATTCAGCAGTTTTCTGACTGCAAAGGGTACATTACTTATATTTGCGCTGCATGTTTACCCTTTATTAACTTTCTCACCACTTTGCACGCACTTCCCTTACCCTCATTGGACCCACTCCCCACACACCCTCATGCACCATCCGGCAGTCCAGAAAAGATCTCCGATAAAGTGACCCTTCGGGGGACCCGTAGGGAATTGCAGCGCCGGCCCTACGAGGAGCAACCGCCCGATGATGAAGCATGACACCCCTTGGGGTGTTTGAGGGCATCAAAGGACAAAGAGTGATTTTCCACCTTACCTGTGGGTCCCCCATACCTAGGATCTCTTTCCTTCTTTATTCTTGTTTAATTGCACGGGTGACTGTTTGCACCCTTAGGCATGAGTGACTTTTTGCACCCTGCCATAGGAACAGTGTCCTCTTGTTGGTTTAAACGTAGGCATTAGGAGCATGGACACTGGACCTTTATTAGCTCCTAGGTCCCCCCCTTCTTCTTCTGTGATATTGATTGCATGAGGGCACAGGTAGAGTTTGCATGTTTGCATGAGTGAAGCAGAAGTGCATGAGTGTATGCATGAGTGCATGAATAGTGCCAGACTGATTGCATGAATGTGTGCGTTATGTCTGTATGATTGCATGAGTGCAGGGGTAATGTCTAGGTGATTAGAAGACTGTATTGGTAATGCTTGAGATCATGGTGAACTCTATGGGTTGTGTGTGGGTTATTGCATGAGTGCATAGGTAATGCCTGGGTGTTTGCATGAGTGCATAGGTAGTACCTGGGTGATTGGAGGAGTGCAAGGGTAGTGCATGAGTGATTTTATAAGTGCATGGGTAGTGGCTGGGTGATAAAAGGAATGCATGGGTAATACCTTAGTGATTGTATGAGTGCAGGGGTAATGTCTGGGTGATTGAAAGAGTGCATGGGTAATGTTTGGGTACATGGAGGACTGCATAGGTAGTGCCTGGGTGATTACATGAGTGCACAGGTAGTGCCTGGGTGATTGCATGAGTGCATAGGTAGTGCTTAGGTGATTGCATGAGTGCACAGGTAGTACCTGGGTGATTGGAGGAGTGCAAGGGTAGTGCATGAGTGATTTTATAAGTGCATGGGTAGTGGCTGGGTGATAAAACAAATGCATGGGTAATACCTAGGTGATTGTATGAGTGCAGGGGTAATGTTTGGGTGATTGGAAGAGTGCATAAGTAATGTTTGGGTACATGGAGCACTGCATAGGTAGTGCCTGGGTGATTGTATGAGTGCATACATAGTGCCTGGGTGATTGGAGGAGTGCATGAGTAGTACCTGGGTGATTGCATGTGTGCACGGGTAGTGCTTGCATGATTGCATGAGTGCAGCAGAAGTACCTGAGTGCGTGCATGAGTGTATGGGTAGTGCCACATTGATTGCATGAGTGCGTGAGTAGTCCTTGGGTGATTGTATGAGTGCAGGGGTAATGTCTGGGTGATTGGAAGAGTGCATGGGTAATGTTTGGGTACATGGAGGACTGCATAGGTAGTGCCTGGGTGATTGCATGAGTCCATAGGTAGTGCCTGGGTGATTGGAGGAGTGCATGAGTAGTACCTTGGTGATTGCATGTGTGCATGGGTAGTGCCTGAGTGATTGCATGAGTCCATAGGTAATGTCTGGGTGATTGGAAGAGTGCATGGGTAATGTTTGGGTACATGGCAGACTACATAGGTAGTGTGTGGGTGATTGCATGACTGCATAGGTAGTGCCTGAGTGATTGCATGAGTGCATAGGTAGTGCTTGAGTGATTGCATGAGTGCACAGGTAGTACCTGCGTGATTGGAGGAGTGCAAGGGTAATGCGTGAGTGATTTTATAAGTGCATGTGTAGTGGCTGGGTGATAAAACAAATGCATCATTAATACCTAGGTGATTTCATGAGTGCAGCGGTAATGTCTGGGTGATTAGAAGAGTGTGTGGGTAATGCCTGGGTGTATGGAGCAGTACATGGGTAGTGCCAGGGTGATTGGAGGAGTACAAGAGTAGTACCTGCGTAATTGCGTGAGTGTAGGGGTAATGTCTAGCTGATTGCATGACTGTACAGGTAGTGCTTGAGTGATTGGAGCAGTGCATAGATGGTGTCTGGGTGATATTATAAAAGTATGGGTACTGGATAGGTGATTGGAGAAGTACCTGGATAGTATGTGGATGATTGGAGGAGTGTGGGAATAGTGCCTAACTGTATCGATGAGTGCATCGGTACTATTTGAAAAAATGGTTGAGTGCAGTAAAATCAACTGTAAACATTAGTTCATATTATCATGCTTATTACATTAATTCATCTTACCTTGGGGGGCGTGGCTTGGCGCCAATGTAGACAGCAGCGGACCTCGGAGCTCCTCCGTGGCTGCCCTCCGCCGCAAGTCATCCTCACACGCTGAAGGTGCCCCCGGCACCGCAAACTGTCGCGGAATACCGGGTGCTCCCCTAGATGAACTTTCAGGGCATCGGAAAGCAGGAAAGTGAAGAAAACGGTGATTTTCCTTTCCGATCGCGCCCATCATGCCAGGAGACAAAATGGCGACCGCGACTAGCGGTAAACACTTCAACCGGTAAGATACGCTGATGCGCTTGGAGCGCCTCCTAGACAGCGGATCGGAGCCGGAGCGAAGGCTGGAACTCACCTGAGGGACCACCAAGTGGCAATGCTGCATTGAGGTGAGGGTTGAAACGCGCCCTATAAACAATCGGAAGACGATGCCTGACTTCAAGATGGCGGAGCGGGAGACTCTGAAAGCGCTGCGGTGAAGCCATTCACTGCTGGGCTGTCTCCCCTGCAAGGAAATATCCCAAATTGTCCTGGCGCACTACCCATAACGGCCCGAGCTCAGGGAAGCCAAGCTGCCGCCAAGGATTCGGGGCGGGCTGGGATTGCCGAAGACCGGGCGAACAGCGGACCTGCGGCCTGACGGAAAGAAGAGCACACGTGGCCCTGAGAGCTTGACCGGACTGCTCTGTGCCTACGCAGGAATTGCAGTGCTCCCGGGTGAGGCGGACAGCAGACCACGGCGCTGTGGCCCTGCGCACAGGAGCACCCTGCGCTGGCCCATTGTACAGTGCCCTGGAGACCTACATATACAGGACTGCAATCGGGGAGCCCACTACGGCAACTGTCGGGGCAAGATGTAAGCATTAACTGGCCCGCCACCCGTCGAGAGGAAGAGCCTGGAATCTGAAGCTGGGGGAACAGTGGTGCCCCCGGTTGGGATGAGGAGCTGCTCACAACACTGATATACTGCCCCTGGAGACACTGGAGGGAAGTCCTGAACGGTGAGGAGCACGGGGTGGGTACTGCTCTAGAAACACGTGAGTTTGCTGGGCCTAGTGCGCACCTTCCAAGTGGATGAGAGACGCCGGGCCCGGACCCTGCTGACAGGGGGAACTACAGAGGTAACGCTATGCTGCCGCCTGGTTGTTGGGCCTCTGCATGGCGCTGGGCCTACACTCCTGACTGGATCATCCCTATACTCCTGAGAACCCTGAGGTGCCTAACCGGAGTCCCTATAGATTGAAATTGCCCGCTCCACTTACGGGGTACATTTCTATCGGTCACTGGGCGGAGGTGCCTCCTGAGAAGGCTCCCATGGACTGGAGGCCTGCCGATATTGCGCCCACTGGTGTGTGTTCAAATAACACTTGACCTGGGAGTTTGGGACTCACGAAAACTGATCCAGCAGTTCACTACTTTCACCAATGGATCGCAGGATGGGAAGGGTGTCCAAAAAAAAGGGGTATGAGGTCCTACGGTTGGACGAACCGGAGCAGCACACTGACGACGATGAGAGCTCGTCTGGAGGACATGGGGGGAGACCGTCCGGGGACCCCACCCTGGCCGACATCATGCAGGCCATCACCTCCTCGCGAGAGGCGCTGGAGGCGAAGATGGACGCCATAGGGACGGACCTCACCCTGTTGAAGGACGAACACCGAAAACTTAAAGAGAGAGTGGTGACCAATGAGACTGTCATGAAGGACGTACTGAACACGGTCGCCACCCTACAAGATACCCTGAAGGAAGTGGAAAACAGGATCAAAGCACTAGAAGTGAGGGCAGAGGACAGTGAAGGGCGCTCAAGAAGGAATAACCTCCGCATTGTGGGAGTCCCGGAACGAGAAGAGGGGGCTGATACGGTCCAGTACTTGGAAACTTGGCTGAAAACGGAGGTGGCCCCGGAGGGTCTCTCCCCTTTCTATGCCCTGGAACGTGCCCACAGGGTCCTGGCTAGACCACCTAAACCTGGTGCTCCACCCCGTCCGCTGGTGGTGAGATTATTACATTATCGAGATCGGGACTTTATCTTGCAACGAGCCCATGAGAAACAGAATCTACAGATCGGGAACAGTAGGGTGATGATATTCCCGGACTACACTAGGGAAGTGCAGTGACGCAGATCTTCCTTCCTGGCTGTCAAGCGGAAGTTGCGCCAGCTTCATCTCCCTTACGCCATGCTGTTCCCGGCCCGACTTAGGGTAACTACAGATGCGGAAACACACTTCTTTCTCACCCCGCAGGACGCCTGGGACTGGCTAGAAACGCGTCGCGGCAACGAAACACGCTCTCCACATCTGAACTCACCCCGGCGGCAGTCGTCCTCCACTTCACCACCACGGGGGCCCCCTCTCCTGCTGGCCGACGACATGAACGAGACAGGGCAGTCCAAGCAGTAGCAGACATTAGCCATGGAGATGCCAGCCCGGCTAGCAACGACACGGACCCCGAGAGAGACAGAACTGAGACCTCGAGATCGAGCAGTGTCCATGGGCTCTCTGACACTGAACTCCCGGACGTTACCCCACAGACGGCAGATGAAGTGTTTGGATGATCGGACTGCAGGTTGTATGAGAAGAGGATGACCGGCTGACCAAGATTGGCTCTTGGCCCTAGAGACCCAGATTGTGCACTGCGGGAGGGCATGTTTATACCATGGGGGCCTACTGAGAAGTTTATATATGGGGGAGGGGGGTCGGGGGGGTTCTGGGGCCACCGGTAGCAGAGCACGCACCACCGCCTTTATGATTTATTGTTTGAATGACTTTATTTGGATGGGGACCTGTTCTTGTGTGCCTGTCCTGGGGAGTGGGAGTTGGGTCGTTTTTATTGTTGGGGACAACCGATTCGGGGTCAGGCATGTCGCTATGGGAGAATTACACTACCAGAGTCTGGAGATTGTATTATGGGTACCTCCGTAGGCATCAAAATTATGACCTGGAATGTTAGGGGGATGCACACTATGGGCCGACGGCACAAAATACATGCTTATCTGACAAGAAGAGGGGTGCAAATTGCATTACTACAAGAAACCCACCTAACGAAGACAGAAGGAGCAGCGCTACAGCGCCGCTGGAGGGGGCAGGTGTTTCACACTACGTACTCAGCCTTTGCAAGAGGGACCCTAATATGGGTGCGGGCGGGGGTCCCCTTTCAATGTGTCCGGCAGATAATAGATCCTGAGGGCAGATTCGTGGTGGTGTTGGGGCGCCTTGATGGCCGAGATATTACAATGGGAAGTATATACGCTCCTAATGTTGACCAGCCTGCATTCTTCGCACAGCTCTCTCAGACATTGGCGCAGGTTTTGACTGGATCTGTGCTCTTGGGGGGAGATTTCAATTGCATTACTGAGGTTACTCTGGACCGATCCCATCCACCATTCCCTGACGCTCCCACACACAGGGCAGCAGAAGCCCGACGAGACTGGCAACGACACTGGGGGCTGTCAGACACTTGGAGGGCCCATCATCCGGGGGAACGGGACTACTCTTACTTCTCGGCTCTACATGAGCTGCATGTTCGATTGGACTCTATCCTCTGCTCCCCGGATGTACATGTAGGGGTTATATCGAGCGAGTATTTAGCCAGGACGATATCTGACCACAATCCCCTTCTGGTATCCCTGGACTGGGTTTGAGTTAGGCCCACAATCCCTAGTTGGCGTCTCCGACCAGAGACATTGGAAGACCAGGTCTTTCGAACCACAATAGGCACTGCTATAGAGGAGTACTTCCAGAATAACACTAACACGGCCACCAGCCCTCACATTGAATGGGATGCTTTCAAAGTGGTAATAAGGGGCCGCTGCATTGGGGAAGCGGTGGGGGTATGCAGGACCCTACTAAACGATATACAGAAAGCGGAACAGCAGCTAAGAGACGTGGAAAGGAATAGACCTGAAAAGGAGGACAGACAGGCAGATCTTATGAGAGTCAGGGAAGAACTGGCGGTCCAAGTGGAACGATTGAGATGCTTTGACCACAGGGCGTAAGCGGCTCGGGCACATGCTGAGAGGGACAAATCTGGGGCGCTGCTGGCTTGGCTGGCCAATCCGGCGCGCAGAGGGACGCCAATCTTAGAACTGCGAGGGGGAGATGGAACTACTCATTACGGGCAGCAAGCTATTAATGCGCAGTTCCTGGAGTATTATACCACCTTGTACCAAAGTCAGCTGGACCCACTGGTGTTAGAGGAGGAGGGATTCTTGGATATAGAACTTCCCCAAATTGAGGCGGATGATGCGGAGTCCTTGGGCCGGGATATAGAACTGGGTGAGATTAGGGGGGCCATAAAACACATGGCCAGAAACAAAACCCCTGGCACGGATGGGTTCCCCATTGAGTTTTATTCTACATATGTGGCTATTTTAGCTCCCCGCCTGCTAGCCCTCTATAACAGATCAAAGCAAGATGGCTGTTTACCTCTCTCAACCAGGGAAGCGATAATCATACCACTCCTCCATCAGGATAAACCTGCATGGGATCGCACCGCTGCCCACCCTCTCGCTATGCTTAACCTCGATTACAAGATATTAAGTCGCATTCTGGCCAGCCGTCTGATGACCCATATGACAACACTTGTGCATGTAGACCAGGCGGGATTTATTCCTTCCCGGAATACGGCCATGAATATACGCCGACTGCTTCAACTACTGGATACTCCAATGCGCGACAGGGATGAGGCGTGCATCCTGTCGATTGACATCGAGAAGGCCTTCGACAGTCTCGAATGGTCATATCTTTTTAGGGTTCTGCGAGCTTTCGGACTGGGTGAGGGATTCGTGACCTGGACGGCAATATTGTACAAAAACTCGACTGCCAGGGTGCGCACGGGGGGAGTGATATCGGAGGCCTGCAATGTGGGCAGAGGTACGAGGCAAGGGTGCCCGCTCTCCCCCCTCCTGTTCGCACTGGCAGTGGAACCGCTGGCTGTCCATGCGAGATCGGGACGATATTGCCGGGGCCTAGACAGGATGGGTCAGTCCCACTTTATTGCCCTATACGCGGACGACCTCCTAATGTTCCTCGCCAACTATGCAGACGAGTTACGGGGCGCTAGGGAACTGCTGGCCAGATTGGGACGCGTGGCGGGCCTTAAGGTCAACTGGAATAAGACGTGCCTTTTTCCCACTCAGGGTGGTAGAGGTGATCCACCGGATGCGTTAGACGTAAGGTGGGAAAGCAACTGCCTGACTTACCTAGGAGTGAGGATTTACCATGCACCCTCCGACTTATTAGAAGGTAATGTCGGACGAGCACTACGAACCACCAGGAGCAACTTTGAATTTTGGAGAACCCTCCCATTATCAGTGGCGGGAAGGGTGGCGCTGCTAAAGATGGTAACTCTACCACGACTTCTTTACTACTTTGGCTCCCTACCACTATGGATACCGCGCAAATTCTTTACCCAACTTAACACCATGATTACGGGATTTTTATGGGGCTCTGGGAGGCGCAGAGTAGCGCTCGCCACCATGATGAGACCTAGACGGGAGGGGGGCTTCTCAGTCCCTGATTTTGAGGCCTACTACCACGCAGCACAACTTCAATGGTTCACAAAATGGATGGCGAGGAGACTTCGTACTGGGGAGGCCCATGGGTACATGGACCCGGATCTGGGACAGCTTTCTCGTGTGCTTCTCTGGCTCCCCCTAAGCGAATGAGAGGCCCCAAGAGATCTGTGGGTGTTGCGGCAATGTTGGAATCAGGCCAACAAACGAGCCAAATTGGGACTCCCGTATGCACCTGAGATTCCGCTGCTGGTTTGTGAGGCATTGCCACATGGGGGAGATTGGCAGAGACTACGGGATTGGGAGGAAGCGGGGATCTCCACTATCGGAGACCTCTATGAGGACAGCACCCTCCTACCCATTAATGATCTATTAGAACGGTACGAACTGCCCCGACATGACTTCCTATTGCATGCTGCGTTGACAGCAGCCATCCTTAAGCACTGGAAGCAGGGGATGGTGGAACCGCCGACCTCTATCCCATGCCAGTATGTGGTATCAGCGGCTGGGACAATTAAAGCGGTTACTTGCCTGTATAGGCGGATTACCCAAGAGATCAGGCGCCCCTTAGAGAGTCTGCGTGTCAAATGGGAAGCAGACCTTGGGATCCCCATAGAGGAAAAGCCATGGGAGGCACTGGTAGAACGAGCGTGGAAATGCTCAAGGAATGCGAGATTTCAGCTAATCTAGTTTTATATCTTTCACAGAGCGTATCTCACCCCACACAAAATTAACTAATTTTTTGGATCCCGAACAGTCTGCCCGTGGTGTAAGCTAGAAAACGCCGAATTCTTGCACATGCTCTGGGAGTGTCCATTGTTAGAAGGGTTCTGGAGAGCGGTAACGGCTAAACTGGGTGAAATAACAGACAGAGATAGCACTTTGACCCCGGGATTTTGTCTATTACACTGGTTCCCTCATACTGCCCGCAATAAAGTTACCAGCAAATTCATTGACCTGGGGTTAGTCCTAGCTAAGCGAGAAATTATAGGGCATTGGAAGGCGACCACTGTGCCTAATACCTCACGATGGCTACGGGAATTCACAAAATGGGCTGATTGTGAAGGGATTTTTAGATTACAACTGGCCCAGAGAACCGGTAATGAAAAATTATTGGACACGGCGAGAGCATGGGAGGCGTTAGTGGACTTACTTAAGCTCCCGACTGATGACACCGAACCACCTCTTGAGTGACAAGAATTGTATATAAGGATTGAAACATCGCCCTAACTGAGCTGGTAGCTTAGGGGTTGACAAGCCTGTACTATATAGTAGCTCCCCTCTATGTAGATGCCTACTTTCTTGAAATATGATGCCAGATGCCCTACATGATTAAATACTACTTCCCACTGAGAACTAGATGATGGAGCGACATGCCTAAGGGGGGGGGATGGGTAGGGTTAGAGGAGGGGGAGGAGGGGAGGGGGTATGTTGGTAGTTCGTTGATTGTTGTGATAGATATGAATGAGGACTAGTACAGACACTTATGAGGTCGATTCCCGATATAGAGATACAGAGCATGGCCCTCCTGGGGATGCTGATAAGATGGATGAACACAGGTGCACTGCAAGAAGCGGAGACTCTAGATGAAAAGCAGCATATTGTGGAGTACAACCGTTAACATGATTGTCGCTAATTATTCCCAACAACAAGATGGCACTATTTCATCCCTTTGTATGGTACCAATTTGATGAGATGTAATTGAATAAAAATTTGTTTACAAAAAAAAATTAATTCATCTTACCTTTTTTATTATTGAAGATACAAATCTCAGTGGAACTATTTTGTTGTAAACTGAATTTAAAATCTTTTCAAACTTTACCATTACCTTCTGTAAAAAAAGAAAAAGAAAAACTGTTATTGAATATATTATAGTTTTTTAAGAACACAACATAATTTTAGAATTACATAATATATTCAGTTTCCCTTTTTTGCTGTTCTCAGACTCTACTGAATTTCACCATACTCAGTGATTTCAATGTAGATCATCATATAACAGCGGGGAAAAAAATACAATAAATAAGACTGTAAAAAAAAAACAAATCTGCATTGAAAATATTTACAACAAGTGCAACTATCTGTTTACCTATCTACAGTTTCTAAGTTAGATTCTTCAACTACATTAAATCATTTATTTCTCTGAAATACATTTTGTAAAATATAGAGACTCATTTACATCGCGTATAATATAAAGATCAAATTTATAAACTATTTCTTTGAAACACAATTTTGCAAATGCAATAAGAATTAGCACAAACAATAATCCAAACAGTAATTGATCACATCTTCCCAATAGGCCGAATAATGTTTCTAAATCCATTTTCATAGAAAATATCCAAAATAAACTCATAAATTCGTATTCACATCTTCCCAATAGGCCGAATGATGTTTTCAAAACGTTGGCATCAAAAATATCAGAGTTGAATTTGGTAATTCGTAAGGCAACCTACATTTGAATTCCAAATGAGCATCATTGCAATGTGTCCATCCTTTATTGCACGTTAAATACACAGTATAGTGTCCAGATGTTGTAGTAGGTCCATCATGGAAAACAATAGCCACAGCTTTAAAAGTTCTTCCTGAAATTGATACTTGAGTTGCCACAACATTTTTAATTTTGGTTTCCAATTTTCTTCCATTTGCTCTACAACGTTGTAGCATTAAAATGACATATTTTCCAAATCTTTGTATATATAATGTTGACAACATTTCTGATTTACAATGAGAACATTTCATATCTTGATTAGCTGTTTTTACTAATTTGTTAAAAGACACTGATTTGCAATCTGGTATAGTCAAGTATATGAATCGATCACTGTCTATTTCAGTGGTAGAAAAAAATGAACACTCTTCACATTTATGTTCCCAACTGTAACTTAGTCCAAATAAATTTTCAATTTCTATTCCTTCATCTTCCAATACTCCAAGCATAAACATAAGAAATTCTTGTGCATCTTGTTGTATATTGAGTGTAAATTGCGAAGAACCAGTACATATATCCAAAAGATACCGAATGCCAGAAGCAGTATGGATTTTAGTTGTATCAGTTACCAACGTTTGAAAAATATAATGTAGCAAAGAACAGAATCTTTTTTTGTCGATTTTCCATAATTTCATGATGAAGATCTTCTAGATAAAAGACAACATTCACAATTACATTAGCATAGCAGTTGATTCCTGAACTATTTTCTAACTGGTATCCTCCAATATCATCAACAGTGTCCTTTTTCATTTTCTTTGCACCTTCATGATTCTCTTGAATTGTTTTCTCTTTTTGAATCTCAGTAGAATGTTTGTCATATTTCTGTTTTCGACACACTACACGTTTCTCATATACAGGATATTCACCTAAGTTAGGAGCATAAAGTCTTCTTAACCGATTGTACTCTCTTACACAATTTACATCAGCACTAATCTTTTTCTCATCCAAATCAATTAAATACAAACCAGACAATGTTCTTACTCGAGACAATGCAACGTATGCCATGCCCTCTTTAAACACTGTACTTCCAATATTTACTAAAGCACTGTCTACACTTAAACCTTGATATTTATGAATGGTTACTGCATATGCTAAAGAAAGAGGAAACTGTTTTCTACGAACATACAAGTCTTTTACAAGCAAAAACGAACAGCACAACGTGCAATCTGTTTTACCTCTTCAATCTGATCAAATTTAATCTTTAAAAATTCAATTCCATCTCTGTTCTGATAATTTACAAAATCAACAATTTTTCCCATTGCTCCATTTACTAAACCTTTTTCTACATCCAAATTACGCCGTAAAATTACCTGATAGTTTATACATACATATAAAGTTTTTTCTAAACCTGCAGTCTTAGACACAGACTTTTCCAAAGAATCCAATTTTGACTGTAATTTCTCTGAGAGAAGAATAGTAACTCCTTTGTGTTCCATTTTACCAATAGCTTCCATTTTCAGTATTGGTTGTTTTTCCAATTTCAAAAGTTCTTGATTGAATAAAGAACACTCTTGCAGTGTAGGCATTAGGCAAATTATAGACTTCTTTTCTCCAATGTTTTTGTACATTATTTCAGGTGCAATGTTTTCATTTGGAAACAAGTTTATCAGTAGCCGACTTTGTAAAGCTTCTTTACCATGTTTTGTCAAAACAACAATTCTTATATCTTGAAGAATGTTTCCATAATATTCATCAGTTGCTTGTCGCATATTCTTAATAAGTTCTTTATATTCAAAATGAGACCAAATGTTCACATTTCCAATACTTCCTAAAGATTTCCCAGTGTCTTCATGGATAAGTGTTTTAAAAACTGGTTGCCCTTTCACAGGAGTAAGTTGTAGTAGATCGCCGAATACAATTACATGTTTTCCTCCAAACAGAACATCATAATCTGTTTTTAAAATCTGTTGCATTCTTAAATGTACAAAGGCAAGCATTAAGTTTGAGACCATGCTCACCTCATCAATGATTAGAAGTTTCATTTTCTTGAGTACTCTTGAAACTTCATAACAAGCTTCTATAGATAGCTTGTGATATTCCAACTTATTTTCATGTTCAACTGGTAGCATGAGTAATCGATGTAATGTAATACCTTTAATGTTATGTGCTGCTAACCCAGTTGGAGCAGTTACAACACAAGATAAATGTGATTCAGTGGTTTTGTGTAGACAACTGGTCAAAACTTTAATTAAGAAACTTTTTCCTGTTCCAGCTTGCCCACTGATATACATTCGAATAGGTTTAAATGATGTGCATTGGCATTTTTTTCATGCAGTAAACCATGCTGTATCTGTTGTGTCACTTGTAGATATATTTCTTTCTGTTCAATATTTAGTTGTTCTTCTAACTTTTACAACTCAATGATATCCTGTTGTGCTTGTTGCATTGCCGTTTCTACTTCACTCATGGCTATTGCTGCTTCATTTTCAAGAATTGGTTGTCCTAGAGGATCTTGACTTAGTGGAGCAGAACTTTGGCTATCTTGAGAACTATCTCTAGCTATTTCAGCGGCAATAGTAGTTTCTTGTTCCATCTCTTCATTCAACATTTGTAGAAAGTTTGGAAAAATTGTACATTCAATGCTATCTTTACATGCATTAAAAGAATCTTCACAGCAGTCAAAATCTCCAAGTTATTCCATTTCAGTACGCCAAGGCTTAAAGAGTTGCAGAAGTGCTAAATAGAAAAATTCCCTTTTATCTGGAGTATCACAACTGAGTTTCCTGTGATTAATAAGATTTCCTTTGGCATGTTTTACCAAACATCCATCACATCCAATTACGGCATATTTTTCTTCATTTATATTTTCTGAAACATTTCGCTTAAAATTATAATGTTGTAGTACTTCATAGAGACATATGTTTTCCAGATGTGGACTCCTTTTGGGATAGTACTTATCCAACATATTTGTTTTAACAATATCTGTACTTTCCGGCTCATTCAAAGCTAAGGGGCACATTACGATGGCGGGCGGAAGCACCACCGCCGTGCTGGCGGATGCAAAAACCACCAGTTACCGCCGGCACGCAGCAGTCCACACGCCCGTCCAATTACGATGCGAAAAGTAGGCTAAACACCGCCGGCAAGCCAGCAACACCGTCCGCCATCAAAGTGCGCCCGTACATGTAGCGGCGCAGCTCAACTGACACACACCGTCCGACGAAACACGTCCCGCCCGGCGCATAAATTACGATGCCGCAAACAAACGGCTCCCACGGCCAAGAGATACCGTACGACAAACCGAAGCGGTAACACGGATGCCGAGCACGGACAACGAAGAAGCGGCTTCCCGAGCATGAATCCAGCACTGCAGGCACTCCCCATGCTTCTGCTGATGCACCACCAAGGACGCAACGTACCGCGGAGACGCAGGTAGGCACACACACAACAAGTGCACGCAAACAGCGCACACAGTGCAAGGGCGGAAAAGCGGACAACCCCCACCAGCGCGTGTACACTACACATCCACCATCGCATCCACATATGACACACAGGCCAAATCGTAACATCGCAGAACACATGTGTACACACCACCTGGGACTAGGAACCAACCACCCCGTCACGGCCCCAAAGCGCCGATGACGCCGCCACACATGCGCACAACGCAGAGGCCAACCGCAGCGCCATGCATGCGTCGCACACAGACACAGGGACACAACCAAGCAGCACAAACATCAGCCCCACCCCGAACGCACATGACACGTGACAGGCCGGCCACAGACATGTCCCCAACGCCCAATTCACGGACAACACCCAACGCCACACAACCGACGCACACATGTCAGTGAAGACACGCAACAGCAGGACACACCCCAGTGTAACAAACATGGCGTAGCACACAGCGGCGGCAACACCAACTAGGAGAAGCAGGGCCCTTCGGGAAGAGGAACGCCAGTACCACACAGAAACACCCATACCACCCTGCACATATGAACAAGACATATAAAACGGAACACCAAAGAGCCCGGGGACCGACAACAGGTGGCCCAAGAATAACATTCACACACAAGGCCCAACGCAGAGCGGAAAGGCAGCCTGCCGCCCACACAAGGGAGAGCAGACAGCACTGAATGACCTTCCATTCCAACTCCGAAACCACAGCCCTACGACAGAAGCCGGTGAATACAGCCATTGTCCAAGAATAGACCAACACAGGCATGCCGAGGAGACCGACCACAGTGCAGATAGCGCATATCACAGAAGCACACAACGGACGGGGAAGAAAGAAGAAAACACTCCCCATGTCGGCCACATGCAAGTTAATTGGAAGGAGTCACACATCACTGACCTTGAACTGTCTGAGAAGCATGTGGGAAGAGGGCCCGTGTCCTCCAAACAAGCAAACAGAACACAAGTCCTGTCTCCCTACGACTACACAGAGCTCACAGCAACCCCGGAGCGTGCACATTGCAGACTGCACACACAGCCGGAGCACGCCACCTCAACGAACCGCTGCGAAATGGCAACCGCAACACACCTACCCAACTACGCCGAACAGCTCAAGCTGTACAAAACCAACCTGTTCCATACATTGGGATGCGATCTCCTGTCCCTGCTGAACGTAAGTTACCGACTGACTTACCGCATCACATTGTTCAGCTGCGTCATGCCCGTCTTCTACTGTCGGAGGTGTCCCTACCAGCATCCCGTCGAGATATGCCTCTCCAACCCGGCATGTCTGAAGGCGGACCTGCTACCACTACTCCTCCCTCTGGACGCACACGACAGGGCCTGCTCTGCCTATGGGGGCATGGCGTATGTGGCCAACATCGCACCCGCACTGAAATGGGACCACTGTGCCTCCACACGACGGATCATCGAGAACAGCTACATCGAATGTCACCCAGCATGCCCCATCATGGTCCTCCAAGGGACAACTTACGAACAACACCTTGACAGCCACCATCCGCTACATTGGCTGGCAAACATGTACACCACCAATGACATGGAAGCCCTGCTGGACGGCATCGCATACCTGACAACCTGTCAATTCGTCGGACCACAACGCAGGTTCCCCGAGTGACCTATGATGTCCAACCCCGCACCCATGCTTAGCTTCCGCACGGACTGGCCAGTCACCACCACAACAGCCATACCAAACGACCGGCAACTGTAACCACACCATCAACGACATCGCCATGACATCGGATATGACCGGGACATGCACACTGTTCCCCATCACATCCAGGAACACCGCATGCATCGTGGGAGGCAGTGGCATGGGCTCTGTGTATCGCACCCACATGGACGGAACTGCACGAACAACCAGGACACGACATGGATCCAGCGCCCATGGACACACACACCGCTCAGTGGACATGAATAGGTCGCCTGGAGTCTGTGGGTGCTGCACCCCTCCCACCCCCGCCCCGGGAATCCCATACCAGGACCTTTGCATGGACGACAAGTGCATACAACAACAACACGACCCCAGTGACTGTGACATGTCCAGTAACCACCACAGTGCAACAACAAGTGGCACGCCGCTGCATGCACGCAAGCACATGCCCTGATGTCATCTCACATGCACGCGTGCATGAGGAACAACCGCAGCAAACCTGTCACATGGAACTGAGATGGACTGTGCCCATGATGCCAAGCGGTCTGGTAGGCTACATGTATACCGTCTGTGTCAAAGTCCGCAGCTCCGTAGCTATACGTAAATGTACATTAGCACAGCCTTGGCCAAGCAGATGTCACTCTGAAGCCCACATCCCACATGCAACTGCCAATCACATGTAACCCCACACCCTATCCCATTTGCAATCATGCTCAGTATATCCTCAACATGTATTCCGCTGCCAGTAGTGTCCACTATACTGCATCACAGAGGACAGAAGACTCAATATAATGTTTGAAACCAAAACTGTCTCCGCTGACTCATTTCACAAGTACGAATGAGAGAGGATGAGAGTATGTGAAGTACACGGCAGTCGTGACATGACCATGTAGTCCACTGGTATTGGATGTCAACGCAAATGAGTAGCACTACTGTGGAAGACACACATGTGTCGTGTGAAGTCGTATGGACGCAGTGCTCAGGTGGGTGGGTGCGACGGGTAGATGCGCACATGCCAAGTTGGAGCACGCCGTGTTGGGAGGCGTCATGAACAGTACACCACCGCTTCCCTGGGCATTGTGAGAGGACACCTGTCGGGGGAGTGAACACGTGTGTGCACAGCAGCCGGGCACACGTACAAAGCGGTACCAGGCGCACCTCAGCCCACCCTCTGTGGACAAGCTGGATCCTGTTGTGCGCCCGCCATGCCCCTTGACAAGGCACACACAGCCCCAGTCGACCAGGTGTAACCCCAACATAGTCAATCCGCACAGGCGATACAGGGCACGGGATGGCAGTGGAGCATGGTGTGTGAGAGGTCTCCTCGCGCTCCTCCTGGTCATATCACGCAGGCAATAGAACCTCAACGTCTAGCATGGCACAAGTCACATGGAAGTGTAGGGGGACGCACCACAGCACGAGCAGCACTGACGTCACGGGAGGTGGCTCGCACCATCCCATCCATTGCCCATCATACCAACCACGCCACATGCCATTGCGACTAAGTGCAAGCGCGTGCGCCACCACCCCCGAGCCCTCCCCAGAGAGGCCAAAGAGTGAATGTGTGGGCCATCAGTCACAGACGGACGTGGCCTGGCCGCAAGGGCAGCCACAGCCAGTGGGTGTCGCAGGTGGCGGATCCGGAAGGCGAAGACTGTGATGCATAGTCCATGCAGGCCGGGTCTCCATTTGGGGCACCACGCAGGTGGACGGCGTCCCGCAACACATCATACCCTGAGACAGCCCACTCGTGCAACTGGACCCACACATACACTCCTTGCCCTCTCTGGTGCGAGCTTGGGGCTGCCTGTGCAAGCGCTAGCCTCGCAGGTGAGCATGCATATTGGGGGAGCGAGGGGAGGACATGAGGGCTGGGGCGAAGATGACTGTATCACTGTCAGTCAGTACAAGGGATGACCCAGATGTGGAAAGGAAGAGACGTGTCCCGTGTGTACTGCAACTAGTCGCCAATCCAACTACCCCCCATGTCCGGAATGTAAGCCCGCACCTAGGCCCGCCCATCCGCCACATCGAACATACCACCAGCACGACAACCTTCCCATTCGAAACACTGACTGGGGGTGGCGACCAGTGTACAATCATGTGTAGCCTACCCACGCGTACATGTGGGCCCTCCATGATCCATGTCACCTGCGGCAAAGTCATGACATGCGCAATGAGGGAAGTGAGGAGAGCTGTCCGCCCCACGCGCAGAAGGTGCATCAGCTCCACAGACCCAGCAGCGAGTCCAGCAGGGGTCACATGTGCAGGGGCAGCTGTGCCTGGTGTGAAGGCACATGCATATAGACAGCACATCGACCAATGTGTAGTCTGCCCACATCTACAGTCCATCATCATGCGGACATAGGAATAGAACACAGGGCAACACATCTTAGTTGGTGCACCCACCGTGACCAACAATGCGCAATCATCGACGTACCCGCCCTGTGCATGGCCCCCACCCAACGGAGGCACATCCAGTGCCACCATCCCACACACACAAGCCTACCACGGAACATGCTGTGTCCAATGGTCAGTACAGAGTCAGCGCCCATCTGGTGGAACCTGAACAGGAGACACATGCACACACATGCCAGCTCCCACTATGTACGTCTGCCACCTGGCACGTGCAATGTAACCTCTCACCTGTGACGTGTGACTGCAAGCACACAGCCGTCTTGGCATGGGGCTGTCAATGTGGACACCTGTCAATGTTTCGGGAGGTGTGATCCGTACAGTGCTGTACATAGGGTGCAGTGCTGACACCTACTACTGTCTCATATCCCCTCGTGCCACAGGTCCCACTTGTTTTGGCCGCTCAGCCTGTGCCCACATCGTTGTCGTCGTGTGCCATACTCATCCAGCCGCGGAAGCAGTTCCATGCTCAGCAGACATTCATGTTGCCGTGGCGTTGCCGCTTGACGGATATGCAGTCAGTCCCCATCAGCACGCCCCGCAAGTCATTGGGGCCTAGATCCCCATGTGCATGCACATGGCAGTGGTTTGTATCACTAGCCATTGCCATTGTTGGGAGACCTGTGTAAGTGTATTGTGGCGGTGCCGTCCCAGCTTGACAGCTGGGCTGTGGCTCATGTGCTTGCTCAGTCATGTCAGTGATGTGTATGCGAAATTGCTATGTGTCGTGTTGCATTGACATGTGTCCTCTGCCATTGTCCCTAGGCGGAGACCGAACATTGACCGCCCATACCAATTGCTGGCGGACATGGACGATACAGAGGTTATTAGGAAGTTTCGGCTGGACAGGCCAACCCTGCATCGACTGTGTGCCATGTTAGAACCCCATCTCCGTCCCCGCAGGGTGTATCCGACTGCTGTCACCCCCACGGCTAAGGTGATGGCCGCCATGCATTTCTTCGCCACTGGGTCATTCCAGCACACAGTGGGCATTGGAGGAGGGATGTCCCAGCCCATGTTCAGCAAGGTGCTGAGGGATGTACTGGCAGCCATGATGCTGTACCGGAACAGGTACATCCGCTTCCCCAGGGCTCGTGAATTGGCGGCAGTGAAGGGTGCATTCTATGCCCTTGGCAGAATCCCACACGTCGTTGGAGCCATTGACTGCACACATGTCGGCCTTGTTCCACCACAGGCCACTGAGCACCTGTACCGCAACAGGAAGCACACGCACTCCCTGAATGTGCAAGTGGTGTGCCTTGCGGACATGGTGATCACCCACGTGTGTGCAAAGTTCCCAGGCTCGGCCCATGACGCACACATAATGCGCAACAGCATCTTGCCACGACTGATGTCCAATATGCAACAGGATCGTGCCTGTATTGTCGGTGAGTATGTGGAGTGGTGTAGCGTGCTGGCTGTGCGATGCTGTCCCCTGTCCAGTTGGATTAGCAACGGTTCTCTGTGTCCCTCACACCCAGGTGACTCTGCGTATCCGAATGGGGCATGGCTGCTCAGTCCATTGAGGAATCCTCGCACCCCAGCAGACGATCGCTAAAATGAGGCACATGGGAGGACCAGACGTGTGGTCGAGCGTACCTTTGGCCTCCTCAAGTCCAGGTTCAGGTGCCTGGACCGCACCGGGGGTGCGCTGGCGTACTCCCCACAGAAGGTGTGCCGGATAGTGGTGGCGTGCTGCATGCTGCACAATCTGGCCATTC
The DNA here is from genome assembly GCA_963921515.1 of Calotriton arnoldi. NCBI lineage: Eukaryota > Metazoa > Chordata > Amphibia > Caudata > Salamandridae > Calotriton > Calotriton arnoldi. The sequence continues at coordinate 882,210 of CAWUFW010004799.1, read as the reverse complement.
GGAAGCAGATCCCCCTCATCGTGGATGACGGAGGTCAACCAGGGCCCCAGCCCGCAGACCAGGACAGCTCGAGTGAGGAGGACAGCGGAGAGGAGGAAGCTGGTAATGTGCGGCAGCAGCTCATCGCCCGCTACTTCACTTGACGGTGAGTGTCCATGTACGACGGCTGATGTGGCTGTATCTGTGCAGGTGTGTGTGTGCTGTGTCAGGGTGGCCGTTTGTTCACTGCGTGCTGTGTGTCAACGCTCCATGGCCAGGGTAGTATGCCACTGTTGGTGGCTGTGGCATTGTGCCCTATTGCTCTGTGCGATGTGTGTACATTGCTTGTAGTTGTTGACATGTACTGTGTGATGGGTGTGTGACACACTCATTGAATGTGCTCCTGTTCTGTCTCCCACCCCTAGGTCCCTACAGGCCCTCCGGATTCAATTGCCATGCCACGCATCAGGTGCCTTTCCGCCCAAGGTGGCCGTTGTATTCCGTACAAATAAGACACAGGGCACAAACAGCAGTTAGTGAAAAAGGTGCATTTATTACAAACTGTGACATGTGATTGTGTGTAAGGTGATGACAAAAGTGGTGCGTGCAGTGACAATGAGCTGTCGGTCATGGCTGCGTGATGATCAGGGTGTACCCACTGGTTCTATGTCCATAGTCCAACACACACATGCCATCCAGATGGCTGTGTGGAGTGGGATCGTAGTCCAAGTCAATGCAGTGGCTGGTCAAGGAAGGCTGGCGGAAGGCTGGCTGGCTGCCTCACTTTCGTTTGGAGCGTGCGAAGTCCTCCCGGGAGATCTGTTTCCACTTCGGACGGCCCCTTCCACGTTTGCGAGGGGGTGCCTGCTTGCGACATGCTGGTGGTTGAGGTGTGATCACTGGCTGTGGACGCAGGGGAACTGGACACTGCTGCTCCACCCTGCGCCCCGGCAGGTGGTGGCGGAGGGGAGCTGCTGTCCCTGGCTGTGACCTCACCGCCACCACCAGCTGTCCCATGAGGTCCACGATTTGGCCCATACGGGCGTCCATGGACCTCAGCACCCCCAGCACCTCACGCGTGTCTGAAGCAGACCGGACCCATTGTCCTTGGGCCTCTTCATAGGCCCCAAGGACTCTGGCCATGTGAGGCAGGGCATGGCTCCCAGGGGAGGCTGGCGTTTCCCTGACCCTGCTCCTCCTACCAGTCCTGCTGCCACCGGCCTGCCCACTAGCCACATTGCTCACCACGGTCCTCGCTGTGGCTCCCAGGGTGGATCCAGTCGTCCGGGCCACCACCTGCGCTGGGGCTGGTGCCAGCGAAGACGTGGCGGTGGTGGCGGCGGTGGTGGTCGGTGCGGCGATGGTGGCGGTTGCGGCAGTGGTAGTGGCCACAATGACCGTGGGTGTGGCCGCAACGACAGTGGCAGCAGGGGGCTGGGAATGTTCAGCAGCCCTGGATGATGGGTTGGTGGGTAGGAGGGGTCCTGGGGAGCGGCTGGGCCCTGCCACACCAGATGGGCCTGCTTGGTGGTCCGTGTCCGAAGAGGAGGACAGATCCTCCAGATCCGTGTGTCCTCGTTGGGGGCTTGTAGGCTGGCTGTGCTGGCTGCTGGCTCCATCCCCAGCATCCAGCAGTTCGTCACCTGTGGAGAGAATGAGATTTGTTATTGTGTTGCACCTGGCGAAGTATGTATTTGTCGTCTGACATTGACAGTTCGTGCAATCTCGTACATGGGTTTCCCGGAGGCGTGTGTGTGGCTGTAGCATCTGTAGTTGTGTGTGCTTGGCAATGGGACTGTGTGCTGTGCACATGTGGCATGGGACGGATTGGCTATGCCGATGGGTGTGTTGCTGTGCCCCTACTTATTGTGACTCTGGTGTATGCGGGCTCCTGGCCCATCCTGGGTCTGGTTTGTACTTTGCTTTTGGTGTTCAGATGGAACGCTTAGGAACGCATATGGCAACATGGGGGCCATGCCCCAGATTCGCATTTGGGAGGGGATATGCTTTTGGGGTTCAAATGGAACGCTTAGGAACGCATATGGCAACATGGGGGCCATGCCCCAGATTCGCATTTGGGAGGGGATATGCTTTTGGGGTTCAAATGGAACGCTTAGGAACGCATATGGCAACATGGGGGCCATGCCCCAGATTCGCATTTGGGAGGGGATATGCTTTTGGGGTTCAAATGGAACGCTTAGGAACGCATATGGCAACATGGGGGCCATGCCCCAGATTCGCATTTGGGAGGGGATATGCTTTTGGGGTACATGCTGTGAGCCATGGGTGCCGAACGTGACATGTGTTGTGGCAGCATGACAGTGCATGGTTTGAGGTGTGTGCATGCTTGACATGGCCTGCATATTTGCTGTCTGTTGTGATTACTGGACATGGCATTGGACGCATCGTTATGAGTGAGTGATAGTTGTGTGCCAGCCAACGTATTGCAGTTGTCCCATCTCCTTGGTGTGCATGCTGCCCTGTGCCATGTGCATCACTGCAGTGCTCGGGGGGTGTGGCCCATGTTGTGTGTTGTTGCTCACAGTGTGTCGTGCGCTTAATTGACTTCTGGCACATGGTTGGTCATGGGCATGTGTCTTAGCGTGACTGCTGTATGTGTGGCAGCTGTGCGGATGACATGCATTTCATGAGACTGGGGCTGACGGATGGGATGGATGGTATGTTGTATGTGCATGGTGTGTCTGTGAGTTTGATGGGTTCAGTGGTGTTCGTGTGCATTTATGTTGTTCCGCTCTGTTGTGTCTAGTGTTGTTTGTCTTACATAGGCGTAGTTGTGGGGTGTGTGGTTGACAGGCAGTAGGGGCTACATGGACAGGACTTCAATGGTGTTTCGGTTGTGTGTGATGAGTTGCACAGTGGCTGCCGTGTGGGACTATATTCAGTGTGGCTTGTGCATGCAGACGTGGCTCCTTGGGTGTTGCTATGTTTGTGATGGGTCATGTGGGGTGTGAGTCTGTTGTTCATGTCCGTGTGCACATTGTTCACTTGTTCGTGACGGTGGGCGGTGCTGCGTGTTCGTCTGCTACGTGACATGTCCCATGTGTTGGTCGTGTTATGGTCCTCATGCCTCCAGTAATCCAGCCCTGTCCAGTTTCCCACCTGCAAGTTGTTCGTGCGTGCACTGTACTGGATGCCACATGGCTCTAAGCGGGGGGTGCTCCATGTTGCAGGTCTGTGGGGGTGGGGGGTGTTGTGGGTCGTGGGGTGGCTGGACACCCACTGACACCGATTGCTGTGGACCGTGATGTCTGCCTTTCAGCTGTCGTTGTGCACTGCGGTGGCTGACACGTGGCTGTGGGGTGTGGGGGATGCTCCTCCTTGCTGTGCTGTGGGACTGGGGCCTGGTGTGTGTTGTACTTGGGCTGTCCACCGTCCCACCCACTGCACTTTGTGTTCCTGCCACTTACCTGTTACTTGTCGGTTAGTGCAGCTGTGGCGGACACATGGGTGTGGTGGGTGCTCGTTGTGGCGCTTCTGGCATATTTGGGGACCTGTTGGTGGTTACGTGGCTGGCTTAGTGTACACATGTCCCCACGCATCTTACAGTTGTTCGGTTTGGGCTGTGTGTGGTAGTGTCTGTTGCATGTGTGTGTGATGTGTTGTGTATTGTGTGCTGGACATGGGGGTGTTTGTCCCTGGGAGCTGTGGCATGGTAGTTGCGCATGTGAGTACATAGCGGTGTGCTGGTATACATTAGTTTGTACTTACCAGCCTCCACTCCCCTGCTAATCCGGCGAGGATCTCCGGATGTATTACGACTCGCACCTTCTCCTCCCACGCTTTGAAGGTCTTAAAGAGCGCGGGATTCCCTCCGCCAGTGACGGCAGCCAGCTCTCTGTTTTTGCCCTCCTTCTTCTTGACCAGGCTCTTTACGTCATTCCAACGTTTGTTAATTTCGACTCTGTTCCTGGGCAGGGTCCCGACTGCATTGACCTGGTCTACGATCCGGTTCCACATTCTGTTTCTGGTGGCTAGTGGTGTGTGCTGGACCATGTTCCCATAGATTTGTGGGTACACCTTGATGATCTCGTCGACCATGACCGTCAGCTCCATGGGCGTGAACTTGGGCATTCTTTGTGGTGCCATGGTGTTTGTGGTGCTGGTGCGGTGTGTGTTGTGTAATGTGCAGGGGTTTGTGGTGCCGGGGTTTGGTGGTGGTGGTGGTGGTGGTGGTGGTGGTGGTGGTGGTGTTTGGTGGTGGTGGTGGTGGTGGTGGTGGTAGTGATGTGTGCGTTTCTGTGGTGTGCTGCTGTCCTTGCTGTGTCACTGTGTCCTCTCCTCTCCTCTCTGGTTTGCAATGTAGCAAGGGGTTGTGGTCTGTGGGAGTGCTGCTTTTGTACTCACCTATGTGGGTGTGTCCTCATGGTCTGTTGTTTTCAGGTGTGTTGTGTCTGGGGTTCTGGCCTTTGTATTTTTTGTTTGTCCGGGGGTGTTTTCGGGATGTGTACTGTGCTTGTGTATTTGTGCGTGCCTTGCTGTGTGGACTTGTTGGCCATGTTGTGTGCTATTGGTTTTGTGTGCGGATGGTTTCTGTGCAGGTACGTTGGCGCCATGGCTTCTGCCGTGTCGATTCTCATCGGCGTTGTTTGCGCTGGCGGGCGGTATATTTGTGGTTTTCCGCGCTCATGTCGGTGCGATCGTAATGTCACGTGCGGTGTGTCGGCCGTGAGGGCGGGCGGTTTTGTGTTGTCGTGCGTGTTTCCGTCCGTGGCGGGCGGTTTGACTCCGACTCGGACGTTGGCGGGCGGTATTTTGTGTGCTTTTTCCGCCGATGGCGGTTTTCGGTTTGTGACATCGTAATGGCGTGGTCGGTGTTCAGACGGTGTGTGCGGGCAGATTTTTGCCGCTTCCATGCCTGGCGGATTTATTTACGCCGGGTATCATAATGGGCCCCTAAGTATTCAATTTCTTGAAGAGATTTCATAACTCAATTTCGTGTTGCAGCAAGACCTAGACTTACCCAAATGATTCCTCTTGACTTTGAATATAAACTTGCAGATGTCAACTGATCCAAACATTCGTAGGATCCAATCTCTCGATGGGAAAGAATCTTCAAACTAAAGCTGTACAATTTATTACTAAGAGTCTTCTCTTGTAAAATTTCTTCTCACATTTCTTTCAACTCCGTCTTTTCAGATTTTGTTATATATGATGTAGCATAACGAGCAACAGCAATCGAATTATCTGCAACATACTTGCATTCCACATTGTCAAAATCACTGGATTGTAGTCATTAATATACTTTGAATCTTCACTTCTTTTTATGTTGTATTCTTCGGAGATTTTCGAGTTATAGTATGTCTTAGTGCTGACATGAAACTGTTGACTCTTCCTTTTGGAATTTCTGGATGTGGGAATCCAAAATGACATTTTGTATAAAATGTTCCCTTTGATCTGTATGTCCGTCGACAATACTTTCCACATCGATGACTTTGAAACCGTAAAACGTGTTGTCGTAAGCTGTTTTCTCCTCCTCTTTTTGGAATGGCACAGGTAACATAGTCTTCAATGAAAGACAAAACACTTTCATTAGAATCGGTTCCAAATTTAGGTGCATCCTTGATCCATAATAACATGTGTATATGAGGAGCACCTCTAGCTTGGTACTCCTTTCTCCAACAGAAATCAGTAACTTCTCCAAGAGGTGGATTATTTTTATTGCAGATAAAAGACATCATAGCTTGAAACCTATGATTAAAATATCTGCATACATTTACAGGATCCAAGGAACACAGTTCTCCAGCTGTCTTCAATTCAATGTTTTACATTTGAATTTACTTGTAGAAATTGAAGTAAATCGTCCCATACGTATTCAGCACAGCTAAGCGTAACAAACCACGTAGGGGTACCTAAGTTTCTTAACATACATTTAAGTTCCCCGTGACGACGATACCAATACTAGCCCTGGGCGGTGAACTTCGCTCCTTTCGCGGAGTTTTCTGCTTCGCGATGTGCAGCGGAGTTTTTCCCCCACGGTAAGTAAGAATTTCTACCCGAGTGGCAGAAATACCAGCACAAACTGCAGTTCACACTGCACTCTGCCACTCGCTGAACTTCGAGGAGTTTTTTTGTAACTTCGCGGAGTTCCGCTAAGCAAAACTCCGCGAACTACGCCCAGGCCTGACCAATACTCATTAGTACCACGTTGACACGCCATCAAATCAATTAACTGAGCTTCTAAATGATCGTCTCTTTGTTGAACTTTGTCCATAAATTCCTTTGCAGAAACATGGGTAAGATGAAGTCCTGTTTTTAATATGTGATTCACAGCATAAGAAAGTCCAGACAAGTCACTTTCAAATAGAAGATGAAATATATATGGAATACACTGTCGAAATCTTGGATCTTCTGAGTACAATCTTGTCGTCCGGTATTCTGAAGCTGGAATCTGTACTGCTCGTTCATCATATCGTCCACCTTCTCCAGTGGGGAACAGCTGTGGAAAACAACAAGCTTCCAAACTTTTTTCCCATACACTCATGGGAGTTCCCTTCGCTTTCTTCATTTGGAATAATTCAATACTGTTTCCAATCACTTCTTTTGACTGTAGAGGATGTATACTATAATGTTCGTAAATCTCTTCACTCCTGGACTTGTCTACTTTTTCTATTTGGCCAGTTGTAATTTCTGTATTTTCCTCTAAACATATTTCCTGTTCTTCCACATTTACAGTTTTATAATAAATATTGTTCTGTACAAGATATAATGTAGCCTTTTGAAGTTTGGTGACATCTACTAACTCTTGCCATATTTTCCGACTCTTTGTTGGTACACCATTAACTAGAATAACTACAGGCTCACTTTCCTCTCTCTCTCTATACCAACAGTTTCAATATTTTTCTTAAAATTTAAAGGTAAGTACACAACTCTGCCTTTCAGACCTCTTTGTAAATCTGTTGGAGGAAGCTTACCTGTTTTATGCTCCATGCGAACAATAGCCTGAAACTGGTTGCACAGATTGAATAAGAATGGATTCATATGTATTTAAATCTGTTAGTTCTGGAGGAATAGCTACCAACTCTAACTTGTTATGTACTGCTCTAGCTGGCATTTTGTTCTCTTCTAATTTGCTGTAACAATATTTACAAATACGTTGATCAGTACCCAACTCAAAACGACCTTCCACCAACAAATAAGCACCAAATTGCTCCCACTTATCATTATTTTCCTTTTCACTTTTTAAATATACAACATTCCTAGTTTGACTTCTATAGTGAGTACGTCGGCAACAAATACAAACATAGGGGGTCATTAGGATGTCGGGCGGTTCGCGCCCGCCATCCACACAAGAAAGACCCCCCGCCATATTAGGATGGCTGGGGGGTCCACGGCAGACGGAAAGACCGTCCGCCGCATTTCCACCGATCGACTCGTCGACCGGGCGGAAAACACCTTTAATATGGTGGCGGTGTCTGTAAGACACCGCCATCCAAATTAGGATGCATGCGGAGAGCTGCCCTTCCATGGTGGCATTGCCGCCATGGAAAGGCATACGGTGATTGCTGTTGGGGGCCCGTAGCGGGCCCCCCAAGATGTTGGGTGCACATGGGGGGTACCTATGGTACCCCCCTGCATGTGCATGCACAAGGTGGCAGGCACCCCGCGGTGCCTGTCACCTTGTGCATGCAAATGCGCAACGTGCATTTCCAGCATTGTGGCGGGCGGTGCTGTGAGCACCGCCCGCCACAATGCTGGAAATGGGGGATGCCACCGCCACGGTGGCATCCTAATTGCAGGTGCGGGACCACCGCACCCCTGGCGGACGGTCCCGCATTCCGTTACGGTGGCGGGCGGACTTTGTCCACCCGCCATCGTAATGGACCCCATAGTTTGGTTTTTCACATGAAAGTATCTTAAACTTTGTAATTTCTCCTGAAAACTTCTCAGTACTAATATCTTCTACCTGTTCTTCAACACCTACACTTATAAAGCTCTCACTTTCTGTACACTCCTCTTGTGATCCAAAGAAACGAAACTGTATATCATCACAAACATTTTTTACATCTGATACTGAACCATGCAAAAGAGCTGCATTCATTTCACTTAAACATAATGCAGGACTTTTTACGTAGTACAATCTCCTTACTAACTTCCGCATTTCTGTATGATGTACTGCTAACATTCTTAAATGATGAAAAGTACTTTTACACACTTTTCTAGAGAGACAAGCAAGAGAATGACCCTGCAACTTAGTATATTTTCTTACTTTACGTGGATCTAGTCCTTGCAACATCTTAATCTTCTGTTTAACACTTTTTTTTAGCATATTCTCTTAAGAAAACTCGTAATATATCAATAGATTCCTGTTGAATACTACAAATACTACTACAATCCCAATTATACACTGCAGCATGTGCACGTCTCCCTTGAACTTCTTCAGCAATTACTTCTTCAACATCTCTAGGAACCATCTTTTCCTTTTCAATTGGACAACCATTTATCATTTCGTAACAATGACCACAGGTATCAACTGCGTGAACTAATGTATTTTGTTGAAAATGACTTTCTTCATTAAAAAAAGGCTCAATACTAGAAGTATGCTTCTATTCACCAGAAAAAGCTTTGCAAAAGTTGCTTCTATTAATCAGTCTTTTTCTTTTGCTTTTCTCCTTCATAAAGTGCATTGTTTTATTCAATGTTTTCATTCTCTTCAATACCAATATAAATAATTTCCGTTTCAATTCAAAAGCAGTATCTACTACACTTTTAATCAATTGCTTCTTCTTATATGTTGCAGATCTTTTTTTATACATTTTACAATCTTTTAATAAATTTTGAATTACTCTATTTCGAAACATACGTACACGTATGTCCTTAAATTGTTTCTGTCTTTTTGTCACATGTTGTTCTTTTCCATTGTGTTTCTTCATTTGCTTCTCCTTTGATCGAAAAATGTCTTTCTTCCTTTGCTTAGTATTTTGATCATTCAATCTCTGCACAACTTTTTTAATAAATTGTTTAGTTCCCTTACCAGAAGGCACTTTATCCTGAACATCTTTTTGGTGTTTTTCTACTCCACTCGTTTTACTTTTTATTAAGTACTTCTGTTTCCTTTGTTCTCTTCTCTTTTCATGTTTTCTTGCCATCTTTTATTTCTAAGCCAAATAAAATATCTTCCTAAAAAACAAATAATAGTTTAAGTATTTTAGTACATTAATTAAAATTTCTAAATTAATAACATTTCAATTTAAAAAATAACGACTAAGCACAAAGTTATAATTACATTTCTATTGCATTTATATCTCATAAGAAGAGAAAAGTATAAAAATGAGCAAAACACATGCAAAAACAAAAGAATAGGTGGTCACACAGCCAAAAGGAGAAAGGAAAAAAAAACAAAAGGTTTACAAACAGAAAAATGAAATACTCAAACAACACAGCTACTGAAAAATGTAAGAAATACAGAAAGAAGCAACAGATGTACAAAAAGAAAAAAGACAGGTGCAGAAAGACGCAAAAGAAGTACAGAAAGAGGAAACAGTTGTAGAAAAATGCAAGTAAGGTACAGAAACAAATAATACAAATGGAAAAAGAGGCAAAACAACTGCACAAAGAGGCAAGAGAATTGTAGAAACAGGCAACTGAGGTACAGAAAGACAGAAGACGGGTACAGAAAAAAGCAACAGAAATACAGAAAGAGGGAAGAGTGGTCTAGAAAAAGCTAAGAGGAGTGCAAAAAAAACAAGTGAGGTGCAGAAAGAGGCAACAGACGTATAGAAAGAGGGAAGAGGGGTGCAGAAACAGACAAGAGGGCTGCAGAAAGACGCAAGAAGTGTACATCTCCATAGACCAATACGAGCTAACTTAATAACTAATCCCTCTGCCAACATGTCTTAAACCTCACTTTTGGGCTACAGCTTCAGTATTCAGCACCTATTCAGAGTGTTGGATCTAGCCAAATACAAAGCAGCAACTTTTTCAATGTATCTGTTAAAAGTCTCACCATATTCCAGACAACATGCATGCATGTGTCTCTACTTTTTAAAAGTGGCATCATATATCAAAGAAACATACAAATACATGGGTAGTGGGTAGTGCCTCCGAGAACAGATAACTGGATGGGTAGTGCCTTAGTGAAAAGTTCAATGCAACACTACTGCCTGGGTGATTGCATAAGAGCAGCAGTAGTGAATGGGTGATTTCATCATTGCAGGGGACATACCTTAGACAAACCATGAGTGCAATGCTAACGCATGGTTGAAGACAAGAGTGTATGAGTAGTGCTTGAAACAATAAAAATATGCATGTGTACTGCTTGAGTGATTCTATGACTGCAGTGGTAGTAACTTGATGATTGTATGAGTGTATGGGAAATACCTCAGACAAAATATAAGTGTAAGGGTAATGCTTGGGCCATTCTATGAGTGCATCAGTAGTACCTGACTGAGTAGATAAAAGCATGAGTAGTGCCTGTCTCAATGTTTCAGTGGGATAGTAGTGCCTGGGTGATTGCACAAATCTATGGTTAATGTCTGAGGCATTACATGGCATGCATGTGTCTGTGCCTTTTCCTAGTCCCATGATATATAAAAGAAACATACAGATACATGTATACCAGAGTTTAATACCTCTACCATCTGTTTAGCCATCAAACGTGAGAGAATATATGTGTATGCAGACACATACCTCAGTCATAAGACTAAAAACTCCCATAAACTTGACACACTGCACTTCCCATTTTGAAGAGACACCTAAAATTATGCGGCATATTTAAAGTGTACATCTCCACAGACCAATACAAACTAACCTAATCACTAATCCTTCTACCAACAAATCTTAAACCTCTCTTTTGGGCTGCAGCTTCACTATTCAGCAAGTACTCAGAGTGTTGGGCCCAGCCAAATACAAAGCAGCAACTTTTTCAATGTATCTGTTAAAAGTCTCACCATATTCCAGAGAGCATGCATGCATGTGCATCTATCTTTTAAACGACGCATCATATATGAAAGGAACATACAAATAAATAAGTAGTGGGTACTGCCTAAGAGAATAGATGACTGGATGGATAGTGCTTGAGTGAAACATTCATTTGAAGAGTACTGCCTAATCAACATCTCCTTCGAGACAGCAACCTTCCCGGAAAGCTGGAAGCACGCCGAGATCACCGCCTTACTCAAGAAACCCAAGGCAGACCCCAAGGACCTCAAGAACTTCCGACCCATCTCTCTGCTCCCGTTCCCCGCGAAGGTCACCGAGAAAATCGTCAACAAACAACTGACCCGCTACCTCGAGGAGAACAACATCCTGGACCCTTCCCAGTCCGGCTTCCGCAGCAACCACAGCACCGAAACCGCCCTCATCGCCGCCACCGATGACATCAGGACCCTGCTAGACAACGGAGAAACAGCAGCCCTCATCCTCCTGGACCTATCAGCCGCCTTCGACACGGTCTGCCACCACACACTACGAACACGCCTTCACGACGCCGGGATCCAAGAGAAGGCCCTGGACTGGACCACATCCTTCCTTTCCGGCAGAACACAAAGCGTCCGCCTCGCCCCCTTCCGATCCAAGGCCACCAAGATCATCTGCGGCATACCCCAAGGCTCCTCCCTCAGCCCAACGCTGTTCAACATCTACATGGCACCCCTCGCCCACGTCGCCCGACAGCACTAACCTCAACATCATCTCCTACGCCGATGACACCCAGCTGATCCTCTCCCTCACCAAAGACCCTCACACCGCCAAAGCCCACCTCCACGAAGGAATGAAGGCCGTCGCCGAATGGATGAGGACCAGCCGCCTGAAGCTGAACTCGGACAAGACGGAGGTCCTCATCCTTGGTTCCAACCCTTCAGCCTGGGACGACTCCTGGTGGCCAACATCACTGGGAACAGCCCCGCCACCCACCGACCACGTACGCAACCTAGGGGTCATCCTCGACCCCACCCTCTCCATGACTAAGCAGGTCAACGCCGTTTCCTCATCCTGCTTCAACATCCTCCGAATGCTCCGCAGGATCTTCAAGTGGATCCCCACCGAAACAAGAAAAACAGTCACCCAGGCCCTCGTCACCAGCAGGCTGGACTACGGAAACGCCCTCTACGCAGGAACGACGGCTAAGCTCCTGAGACAGCTGCAACGCATCCAGAACGCCTCTGCACGTCTTATCCTCGACATCCCCCGACGCAGCCACATCACACCCCACCTGAGAGACCTGCACTGGCTCCCTGTCAACAAGAGGATAACCTTCAAGCTCCTCACCCACGCACACAAAGCACTCCACAACTCCGGACCAGCCTACCTCAACAGACGACTCAGCTTCTACACCCCCACCCGCCAGCTCCGCTCGACCAGCCTCGCCCTCGCCACAGTCCCCCGCATCCGGAAAACGACCGCCGGCGGCAGATCCTTCTCCCACCTCGCCGCCAAGACCTGGAACACCCTCCCCACCAACCTCCGACAGACCCAAGACCTACTGGCCTTCAGAAGACTCCTCAAGACCTGGCTCTTCGATCAGTAGCAGCACCACCCCCCCCTTCCCCCAGCGCCTTGAGACCCTCACGGGTATGTAGTGCGCTTTATAAGTGACATGATTGATTGATTGATTGATTGATTGATTGCATGAGAGCAGCAGCACTGAATGGGTGATTAGAACAGTGCAGCAAAAATACCTTAGACAAACCATGAGTGCAAGGCTAATGCATGATTAAAGACAAGAGTATATGAGTAGTGCTTGAAAGAATAGAAAAGTGCATGGGTACTACCTGACTGAATCTTTGACTGGGATAGTAACACATATAAAACAAACATACAGATACATATGTATCAGAGATTTAAACCTCTACTATCTGTTTAGCCATAATACGTGAGAGAATACATGTGCACGCAGACACACACCTCAGTCATAACACTAAAACCTCCCATAAACTTGACACACTGCACTTCCCATTTTAAAGGGATACCTACCATTATGCAGCATACTTGAACTGTACATCTCCACAGACAAATACAAACTAACCTAATAACTAATCCCTTTACCAACAAATCTTAAACCTATCTTTTGGGCTGCAGCTTCACTATACAGCAAGTACTCAGAGTGTTGGGCCCAGCCAAATACAAAGCAACAACTTTTTCAATGTATCTGTTAAAAGTCTCACCATATTCCAGAGAGCATGCATGCATGTGTATATACCTTTTAAAAAACGCATCATATATCAAAGAAACATAGAAATAGATAAGTAGTGGATAGTGTCTGAGAGATTAGATGACTGTATGCATAGTGCCTGAGTGAAACATTCATTTCAAGAGTACTGCCTGGGTGATTGCATGAGAGCAGCAGCACTGAATGAGTCATTAGAACAGTGCAGCAAAAATACCTTAGACAAACCATGAGTGCAAGGCTAATGCATGATTAAAGACAAGAGTATATGAGTAGTGCTTGAAAGAATAGAAAAGTACATGGGTACTGCCTGAGTGATTCTATGACTGCAATGGTAGTAGCTGGATGATTGAATGACTGTATGAGAAGTACATAACAGAAATTATGAATGCAAAAGTAATCCTTGGGCTATTCTATCAGTGCATCAGTAGTACCTCAGTGAGTAGATGACAGCATGAGCAGTGCCTGACTGAATCTCGGAGTGGGATAGTAGCGCCGGGGTGATTGCACAAATCTATGGTTAATGTCTGAGGGATTACATGGGATGCATGTATCTGTACCTTTTTTTAGTGGCTTCACATATAAAACAAACATACAGATACACATATACCAGAGTTTTAAACCTCTACCATCTGTTTAGCCATAACACGTTATGTTATGTTATTTTGATTTATAGCGCGCACGGATGCTCACGAGTGTCCCGGCGCGATGCCAAAAAGGGTGAAGGTGTCTGTTTAAGCGAAAAGGTGTGTTTTCAAGTTTTTCAAGTTTTTCAAGTTTTTCTTAAATACTGCTGGGTCCTGGATCTTGCGTAAGGAAAGGGGCAGTGCGTTCCAAGCAACAGCGGCCTTCCTTGCCAACGATCTGCCTCCTAGCCTCTGGTATTTGAATCAGGGAACCTGAGCAAGGCGAAGGGACATAGAGCGCAACTGTCTAGATGGAACATAGAAGGAGAACCGTTTTGTAGATAGAATGGGCCGAGGCCATGAAGAGCGTGGTGGGCCAGAACCAAGGATTTGTACTTCACCCGTTCCGCCACGGGAAGCCAGTGTAGTGAGTGTAGGTGATGTCACACGCTGTTCCTGGCGGAAATACCCAAAAGAAGTCTGGCTGCCGCATTTTGGGCCACCTGGAGCTTTTTCAGCAGGTAGCCCGGAATGCCAATGTAAAGAGCATTGGCATAATCTAGCCGGGACAGAATGAGTGCACAGGTGACCGTTTCTCTCGCTGCCTGGGGAAGGAGAGGGAAGAACTTCCTCAGAGTCTTAAGGAGACCAAAACAGTTGCCGGCCAGCTTCTTGATATGGAATGGAATGAGAAGGAGAGGCTCTCGTCAAACCACACCCCCAAATTCTTGGCAGGCTTCCCTACAGAGGTGGGCAAGGGGAACTCAGGAGGCCAAAGAGATTCCCGGAAGTTAGGAGGGAATTTTCCAAAGAGGAGAATCTCTGACTTCTGCTCATTACACTTTAATTGCGCAGCCGCTAGCCATTTAAAAATGGAAGAGAGACAGTGGTGAACCGAGGAGACTGAATCATCGTTATCGTCCCAAGTAAAGAGCAGCAGTGAGAGAATACATGTCCACACAGACACACATCTCAGTCATAAGACTAAAAACTCCCATAAACTTGACAAAATCCACTTCCCATTTTAAAGAGATACCTAAAATTATGCGGCATACTTGAAGTGTACATCTCCACAGACCAATGCAAACTAACCTAATCACTAATCCTTCTACCAACAAGTCTTAAACCTCACTTTTGGGCTGCAGCTTCACTATTCAGCAAGTTCTCAGAGTGTTGGGCCTAGCCAAATACAAAGCAGCAACGTTTTCAATATATCTGTTAAAAGTCTCACCATATTCCAGAGAGCATGCATGCATGTGTATCTATCTTTTAAAATACGCATCACATACAAATAGATAAGTAGTGGGTGCTGCCTAAGAGAATAGATGACAGGATCGATAGTGCTTGAGTGAAACATTAATTTGAAGAGTACTGCCTAGGTGATTGCATGAGAGCAGCAGCACTGAATGGGTGATTAGGACAGTGCAGCAAAAATACCTTAGACAAACCATGAGTGCAAGGCTAATGCATGATTAAAGACAAGAGTATATGAGTAGTGCTTGAAAGAATAGAAACGTGCATGGGTACTGCCTGAGTAATTCTATGACTGCAGTGGTAGTAGCTGGATGATTGAATGACTGTATGAGAAGTACATAAGAAAAAATATGAGTGTAAAGGTAATGATTGGGCCATTCTATGAGTGAATCACCAGAACCTCAGTGAGTAGATGAGAGTATGAGTAGTACCTGACTGAATATTTGACTGGGATTGTAGTGCCTGGGTGATTGCACGAATCTATGCTTAATGTCTGAGGGATTACATGGCATGCATGTGCCTGTACCTTTTTCTAGTGGCTTCACATATAAAACAAACATACAGATACATATATACCACAGTTTTAAACCTCTACTATCTGTTTAGCCATAACACGTGAGAGAATATATGTGCACGCAGACACACACCTCAGTCATAACACTAAAACCTCCCATAAACTTGAGACACTGCATTTCCCATGTTAAAGAGACACCTAAAATTATGCGGCAGACTTGAACTGTACATCTCCACAGACAAATACAAACTAACCTAGGGGCATATCATCAAGGGCTGGCGATAACATTATCGCCGCTTTAGCGTCCGTTTTCGGGCAAAAAGCGGCGATAATATTATCGCTTGATTAACATGGATAGATAAGTAGTGGATAGTGTCTGAGAGATTAGATGGCTGTATGCATAGTGCCTGAGTGAAACATTCATTTCAAGAGTACTGCCTGGGTGATTGCATGAGAGCAGCAGCACTGAATGGGTGATTAGAACAGTGCAGCAAAAATACCTTAGACAAACCATGAGTGCAAGGCGAATCCATGGTTAAAGACAAGAGTATATGAGTAGTGCTTGAAAGAATAGAAAAGTGCATGGGTACTGCCTGAGTGATTCTATGACTGCAGTGGTACTAGCTAGATGATTGAATGACTGTATGAGAAGTACATAACAGAAATTATGAGTGTAAAAGTAATGCATGGGCTATTCTATCAGTGCATCAGTAGTACCTCAGTGAGTAGATGACAGCATGAGCAGTGCCTGACTGAATCTTTGAGTCGGATTGTAGTGCCTGGGTGATTGCACGAATCTATGATTAATGTCTGAGGGATTACATGGCATGCATGTATCTGTACAATCAATCAATCAATCACAGAATTTGTAAAGCGCACTACTTACCCGCGAGGGTCTCAAGGCGCTGGGGGAGAAAAAAGGGGGGGGGGGTGCTGCTACTGGTCGAACAACCAGGTCTTGAGTAGCCTCCTGAAGGTCAGCAGGTCTTGGGTCTGTCGTAGGCTTAGTGGAAGGGTGTTCCAGGTCTTGGCGGCGAGGTGGGAGAAGGATCTGCCGCCGGTGGTGGTTCTTCGAATGCGAGGGACGGTGGCGAGGGAGAGGTCGGCGGAGCGGAGTTGGCGGTTGGGGACGTAGAAGAGGAGTCGTCTGTTGAGGTAGGCTGGGCCAGTCTTGTGGAGTGCCTTGTGTGCGTGGATGAGGAGTTTGAAGGAGATTCTCCTGTCGACGGGGAGCCAGTGCAGGTTCCTCAGGTGCGGGGTGATGTGGCTGTGGCGTGGTACATCGAGGATCAGGCGTGCAGAGGCGTTTTGTATGCGTTGCAGTCGCTTGATGAGCTTGGCCGGGGCTCCCGCGTAGAGGGCGTTGCCATAGTCGAGTCTGCTGCTGACGAGGGCCTGGGTGACTGTTCTTCTCGTGTCTGTCGGTATCCACCTGTAGATCTTGCGAAGCATGCGGAGGGTGTTGAAGCAGGAAGATGAGACTGCGTTGACTTGCTTGGCCATGGAGAGCGTTGAGTCGAGGATGACTCCCAGGTTGCGTGCGTGGTCGGTGGGTGTCGGGGCTGCTCCCAGCGTCGTTGGCCACCAGGAGTCGTCCCAGGCTGAGGGGTTGGAGCCGCGGATGAGGACCTCTGTCTTCTCCGTGTTCAGTTTTAGTCGGCTGATCTTCATCCAATCGGCGACGGCCTTCATCCCTTCATGGAGGTTGGATTTGGCGGCGAGGGGGTCCTTGGTGAGGGAGAGGATCAGTTGAGTGTCGTCGGCGTAGGAGATTATGTTGAGGTCGTGCTGTCTGGCGATGCGGGGCCATGTAGATGTTGAACAGTGTTGGGCTGAGGGACGATCCCTGGGGTACGCCGCAGATGATCTCGGTGGCTTCGGATCGGAATGGTGGGAGGCGGACTCTCTGGGTTCTGCCGGCGAGGAAGGAGGTGGCCCATTCCAGGGCCTTGTCTCGGATCCCTGCGTCGTGGAGGCGTGCGCGTAGAGTGCGGTGGCAGACAGTGTCGAAGGCGGCGGAGAGGTCCAGCAGGATGAGGGCTGCGGTCTCACCGTTGTCCAGCAGGATCCTGATGTCGTCGGTGGCGGCGATGAGGACAGTCTCAGTGCTGTGGTTGCTGCGGAACCCCGATTGGGATGGGTCCAGGATGCTGTTTTCTTCGAGGTATCGGGTTAGCTGCTTGTTGACGATCTTCTCGATGACCTTGGCTGGGAACGGAAGCAGGGAGATGGGCCGGAAGTTCTTGAGGTCTCTCGGGTCCGCCTTGGGTTTTTGAGTAGGGCGTTGATCTCTGCGTGTTTCCAGCTCTCTGGGAAGGTCACGGTCTCGAAGGAGAGATTGATGATGTTGCACAGGTGGGGTGCGATGGAGCTGCTGGCTTTGTTGAAGATGTGGTGTGGGAAAGTGTCTGACGGGGAGCCGGAGTGTATTGTGCTCATGGTCTTGATGGTGTCCTCGATGTTCACGCTGGCCCAGGCTGGCAGGGGATCGTGGTCGATGGTGTGCGGCGGGTCTGGTGCATCGATCTTAGTTGGGGCTGTCTGGGTGTTGAAGCTGTCGTGGATGTCGGCGATCTTGCGGTGGAAGAAGGTGGCGAGGGAATCGCACAGGGGTTGCGACGGTGGGATGTCGTTGGTGTTGGAGCTGGGGTTGGAGAGTTCCTTCACGATGTTGAAAAGCTCCTTGCTGTTGTGTGCGTTGTTGTCGAGGCGGTCTTTGAAGGAGATTCTCTTGGCGGACTTGATGAGGTGGTGGTGGTTACGGATGGCGTCTTTGTGGGCTGCGTGGCTGTCCGGTGTCTTATCACTGTGCCATTTCTTCTCTAGTTTCCGGCAGGTACGCTTGGAAGCTAGGAGTTCGAGGTGAACCAGCTGGCTCTTTTGGTGGTGTCAGCGTAGGTGGGTTTTTCAGCGGGGCGAGGGTGTTGGCACAGTCGTCCATCCATCTTCTGAGGTTGCAGGCAGCGTCGTCGGTGTTGGATGGGTCGGAGGGAGGGCTGAGAGCGAGGTTGCCCGTAGTTGGTCTTCGGTGACTTTGCTCCAGCAGCGGCGTGGGATCTGTTGGGTGCGGTGGTGTGTGGTGGGTTTCTGGAAGGTGAAATGGATGCAGCGGTGGTCGGTCCAGAGAAGTTCCGTGGTGTGGCTGAAGGAGACGTGGGAGCTGGAGGAGAAGATGGGGTCGAGCGTGTGGCCGGCGGAATGGGTCGGTGTTGTGACGAGCTGGCTCAGACCGAGGTTGGCGAGGTTGTCGATCAGGGTGGTGGAATTGCTGTCGTTCTTGTTCTCCAGGTGAAAATTCAGGTCTCCGAGGAGGATGTAGTCGGTAGAGGTCAGGGCGTGCGTGCTGATGAAGTCGGCGATGGAGTCGCTGAACTGGGGTCGGGGCCCAGGGGGTCTGTAGACGAGGTGCCTCTGAGGGTGGTGTTGGGGTCCGTGTGGATCTGGAAGTGCATGTGTTCGGCGGTGCTGAGAGTGTTGTCGGTGCTGGTCGAGACCCTGATGGTGTTCTTGTGGACAATGGCGATTCCTCCTCCTACTGCGTTGACGCGGTCTCTGCGGGTGATCTTATAGCCGTCTGGGATGGCTATGGCGATGTCGGGGGCGGAGGAGTCGTTCATCCAGGTCTCTGTCAGGAAGGCGACGTCTGGTGATGATGTGTCGAGCAGGTCCCAGAGCTCGAGGGCGTGTTTGCGTGCGGAGCGGGTGTTCAGTAGGATGCATCGGAGGTGGTTGCGGTCCTTCTTGGCGGGTGCCTCGGTGGCTCTGAGGCTGGTGTAGCTGCAGTTCCGGCAGGTGAAGGGACCATGGGTGCGTTTCGGGCGGCCTTGAAGCAGTTGTGCGTCCGTCCGGGGTTGAGAGCGTGGAGTGTGGTGGCATCGTATCGGCGTCGGTCCTCGAGGCTGGTGCCGGGGGCGCACGGCCCAGGGGTTCTGGCACTGGGCGCGGTCCAGGCACGGACGGGCGCAGACGGGCTTGCCTTAGGCGCGCCGAAGGCGCGCCAGCGGCGCGCCCGCTGCGCACGTCCGATGCGCGGCCGCCATATATGGGGAGGTGGGAGGGAGGAGCAGCTGGGAGGCAGGGGCAGGGGTACCTTTTTCTAGTGGCTTCACATATAAAACAAACAGAGTTTTAAACCTCTACCATCTGTTTAGCTATAACACGTGAGAGAATACATGTCCACACAGACACATTTCTCAGTCATAAGACTAAAATCTCCCATAAACTTGACAAACTCCACTTCCCATTTTAAAGAGAGACCTAAAATTATGCGGCATACTTGAAGTGTACATCTCCACAGACCAATACAAACTAACCTAATCACTAATCCTTCTACCAACAAGTCTTAAACCTCACTTTTCGGCTGCAGCTTCACTATTCAGCAAGTTGTCAAAGTGTTGGGCCTAGCCAAATACAAAGCAGCAACGTTTTCAATATATCTGTTAAAAGTCTTACCATATTCCAGAGAGCATGCATGCATTTGTCTGTACCTTTTAAAAGTGACATCATATATCAAAGAAACATACAAATAGATAAGTAGTGGGTAGTGCCTGAGAGAATAGATGACTGGATGGGTGGTGACGGTCCCCCTCCCTACATTTTCAAAGCCCCGGGGAGGTGGTGGTCCCTGGGGCCGGGGGTCCGCTACGGACCCCCGCATTTAAATAATTAGTGCCCCGGGGAGGTGGTGGTCCCTGGGGCAGTGTGGGGAGGGGCAAGAGCCCCCTCCACACTTCTTTAAATATATTGAAGCCCCGGGGAGGTGGCGGTCTCCAGGGCAGCGTGTGGGAGGGAAGACCCCCCCACGCATTTTTTTTTTCAAGCTCCGGGGAGGTAGCGGTCCCCGGGGCTGCGGGGGCCCCCGGGAGCCCCCGCTACATGATCAACTATTGCCCCCGGGACCTGGCCCACCCGGGGGCTTAAGGAAAACAAAGCGCGGGAGGCCGTGCTTCGTTTTTTTTTTTTTTAATTTTCAGCTGGATTCGCAAACCCAGCGCGACTTCAGCCGAAATTTTTTTTAAAAATGCTTTTTTTTGTCCTGGGTGTTCCGGTGGGACCCCCTGACCACGCCTAGGGGGTCAGGATGTTACTACCCTATCCCCTTTTCTTTTTTTTTAATCTTTTTTTTTTACTGTTTTCTTGTGACTCGGTTTTACCGAGTCACAAGATGGCTGCCAACCCTTCTTGGTTAGAAGTGTCGGAAGCCAATCAGAATGTAGCTCATGCTCGGGAGGGTTCGCGAACCCACCGCGGTCACAGATATCGATATTTTTATTTTTTAAATTTCTCAGGAACCACTGAACGGATTTACACCATTTAAAGCAAAGAGTGCACTCTGTACCAAGAGCTACCTCTCTGCCAAATTTGGTGTAATTCCGTTCAGCAGTTCGGCTGTAGCCGCGACAAAAGTTCCTATGGAAATTAACATGGGGAAAACACGTTTTGGGACCCCCCCTTTTTTCTCAACTCCCGCTTGACCAATCACCCTGAAACTTTCAAGACAGGAGCTGACCGGAATGCCCCATTAGTTTTGAAAATTTTGCGAAGATTTGTCAAACAGCGCCAAAGATATTGACAAATCAAAAACGCTTTTCCTATGGAAACTAGGTCCTAACTATAACTACTTACTGGCGACTGCCAGTAGGCAATATATATATACCAATAACATAAAATATATTAAAAAAACATTCTATTATAAATTAAAACATTAAACTAATTAAGATAAAATTTACTATTCCCACTCCAATCAGTGCATCAGTAGGGAAAATGTTGGAATGCAAAGGGGTAACAAATAATATTCTCACTCCAGTCAGTTCAAAAGTAAAAACAAACAAAATAAAAACATATATAAATATATTAAAAATTAAAATACAAAGATATTTAATATTGCATATTAAAAAACATATATTATAATGTTAAATGCATATGACAAATACCTATAAATATATTAAATAAAATAAAACATAATTTTCAAAAACAAATACATATTTTTAATTAGAAATTATTTAGAATCAAAAACATTAATTACATAAATTTGCTTTTTTTATTTCCTACTCTATAACACCACACAATTCACAACCCACATCTAAATTTTATTTAAAAATTTACTTACATAATTAACATAATTAATAACCAATTAAAGAAACGTTATTAATTATAAAACAAATTAAAACTCATAAAAATTAATAAACTTCCCATACGTTACCCCTATAATCGCCACAAACCACTGGTAAAATTAAACTGTAAAAAATTAATCACACAATTAAAACTTATTTTCAATTAAAAAAACTAATAGTATATAAAAACTAATTATAAAGTAAGTAAAATTAATTTACTCCCCACCCTTTACCCCTAAAAAAGTGAAACCCACACACAAAAAAATAGAAACAACTACCCAAATTAAATATCAATTAATTAACTAACAATAATGATCAACCAATTATTGATTACTTAAACATAAATTACTTCCCACCCTTTACCCCATAAACCCCACAACCCACACCTAAAATTAATTACACAATTTCCATAATTATTTTTCAATTAATTAATCCATATTAATTAAGAACAAATTATTAATTAATTCAAAATAAATTACTTCCCACCCTTTACCCCATAAACCCCACAACCCACACCTAAAAGAAATCACAAAAGTACCATAATTAATTATCAATTAATTAGTTAATAGAAATTGACAACTAATTATTAATTAATTAAACATAAATTACTTCCCACCCTTTACCCCTATAAACCCCACAACCCACACCTAAAACAAAATACCACAATTACCATAATTAATTATCAATTAATTAATTAATATTAATTAACAACCAATTAATAATTAATTACAAATAAATTACTTCCCACAATTAACACTATAAAATCTAAATTAAATAAATAAAAAAGTATTAATTATAATTAAATTACTTCCCAGCCTTTTCCCCTATAAACCCACAACCCGCTACGGAACTAAAAAACGCAAAATTGAATTAAAATAAAATTGATAACTGCTAAAAATTTAACACAAATATTAAAAACATAAACAATACTTATACAAAAAACACACATCACATACATTTAAAATATAAACCAAAATACATAACACTACTTAAAAAAATTGATATTTTAAACAACTATATTTTTGCAAACAATATTAATGACTTCTATATTTTAAAAAAAACGATATTTCTTACCTTAAATCCAATATTCTTGACCACGATATTCTTGCTGTCGATTTTTCTGAATCACGATATTTCCAACTCGATATTTGTGTAGGTCGACATTTCCAACTCGATATTCTGTCTCAACACCCTTCTAAAAAGAACCTTCAGATTGTGATTTTAGAACAGGACCAGAGCTTATGGGCGCAGCCCTTTCAGGAACAATGCAGAGATGTATTTAAGTACCTTTAATCCATCCTAAGTCATGGGGGCCATGACTAGAAAGCCCGAGCAGCACAGCGGGTTTGTTCTAAGCTCCTGGATCGTCTCTGTGTCCTTTGGAACTTCGCAGCTTGTTCAGTGAAGAGCACCCTCTCCATCAGAGATATGTGAGTCGCTAACCCTCCACAGTCCAGACTTGGCCACACAAGTCCGTAATAACCTTGGATCCGCACAACTTATTAAATGCGCCTTCCCTGCGAGCCGTTCACAAGATGGCAGCCCTCTACCGATGCCCGACTCGGCAACAGTGGTTATTCTTACTGTTTCATCTGGTCTCTGATGAATAGTAGCATTGAAGTGTCTCTCCTTTCGGTGCCTCTCTTATTCTTAGGTTTTTAACTTGCCACCCATCAGTCTCACTGCAGTTGTATACGTGGAACAGAGCTCCTGTATTGCCATTTAGTCATGCCTGCCTGTCCCCGCTGGGTAGCCCCTGACGCTAATTCTGATGCGGGAGTGCTTTTCCTTGGTTCTCACTGCTGGATGTGAAATGCTGTGTCTGGCACATTAATTCTACCTCCAACCCATGGTGCACAGTTTAGTGGCATTTACAATCATCGGTCCTCCATACCAGATGGTTCATAGATTAATCATAATGTTTGCTTTCATGTGTCTCTGCCCATGTGCCCTCTCTCACTGGCAAGACTGAACAATATCAAGCTCCCTCTGTTGTTCTGTGCATGTCCTGATGCTGATATTTGATTAAGTGGCTGACTTCTCCTTGTTTTGGGTAAGTTATTAACGGCGAGATATACTGTAATGCTTTTTACACCATGGTTACCCCTGACTGCATCTTCTACTGACACTACTCCGCTCCATACTCTGGCAATCAAAACAGGCAGGGGCAGCTTGGTATGCCCTAATTGTGAATCTATCATTCACATCTTGGTTAACATAATTTACTCTCAACATGTTTTCTTTCTCATTTGTTCATGCCTTTTTGGTGTCCAACTGGGTCCACCATCCAACGTGTGCCCTAATACAAGAACAATGTCAGAGCCTAAGCCTGTTAAAGAAAAGGAACCAAAAATTATTCTAAAAAGAATGAATCAAGAATGTCTGGTTCCGGAATCACCAGTGAAAGATAAATCAGATGAACCGTCTACACTGGAAGCAATCTTGAAAAAACGGAATTCTATTCATTACATTGCTCAAAGCACACAAAAACATGGATCTGCTGCAAGTGGAACTAGCTGGTATCCGTATATACCTTAAAGACTTGAATATTAGACTCACAAATTCTGATGGAAGAATCAGTGCTGTGGAAGATCCTAATAACATCAAAGCCAAACAGATCTGTAAATCTAAAGAGGTATTAGCGTTGCTGAAGAGGGAAATTTCTGACTTAGAAAACTGCACCAGAAGAAGCAATCTACCGATTTTTGGTCTTCCAGAGGGAGTGGCAGAGGAAGCTTCCTCCACAAGGACTTTGAGCTTGAGAGCACACATAGAATACCCTATTTCAAACCTAAAAACTCAACTTCTCCAAGACCTCTGATATTCAAACCCTTGCGCCATTAACACGAAGAACTCATTCTATCTCACATGAGGAGGATTAAATCATTTACATGGCATGGATCTAGGATCTTTATTTCTCAAGACTATGCCAGAGATACAGTTCTCCGCAGGAAAGCATCTTTGGTCCCAGAAAGACTCTCAAGGACAAGTCCATCCAATCAGCTTTTGTGGGTCCTTAAATGTTTAAAATTGTTTTCCAAGGCAAATCTATCTGTTTTACGGAGCCTGCCAACCTTGAAACCTTTTTGGAAAACAAATCAAAGACACAAATGGATGAGGGCACACGCATCACCTGACACTATTGTTTTTTTCAGGCTTAATGCTTTTTCTGTAACCAACGGCACACTGAGAAATCTTATTTTTCTCCTCTCATTTACATTTCATTGACATGGCCATGTTTTTGCTTTTTAATTTGTAGGGTTGCTTATGCATGCGACCACATCTATAGCTCTAAATTTCTCTTGCACCATATATTGCCTTGTATTCTATATTGATTGCGTCATTGTTATCGATCTTCTCTGCTGATCTTGCAGTTGAGTTATGTGGGTTTGTTGTGTTTCACATTTCTATACTTTACTTTTTGCAATGTCAATTCTTTACAAATATTTTGCATTATTGCATCATAGAAGATCTAGCTCTATTTTGCCTGTTTATGGGATCAACTGCACTGATGCACTCACACATTCTTCTGGCCATACTCGTTTATGAAGTTCAGTCCCCTTCAATATCAGTGAAGCAGATTTATTTTATTATGGTTGCAAAGCTTAAACATGATGTAATGTACATCATCTGTTTGCGGTGTACATGCTGTCTGTGTCTCGTCTCATACTGTGAGTCTGTCTTTATTGTTGTTCCTCATGTTTGTGAACACATGAATTGGCTTGATGTTTCCATGATGTGGGGGTTTTCCTGATTTAGCTCTCACTCTCCTTTTGGAGCTTGGATCCCCCAATGTCCCACAGTATAACTTACCTCTTAGGGACCGCCCGCTCTAATTAATGGAGTGGGTTTTGCATTCTTATTCCCAGTTTTTTTCTTTAGTCTCCTCTGGTTAGGTGCTATGATGGTCGTATTTCTATCGTCTTGTTAATATCTCCTACCCATCCTCATATTTCAAGCTTCTTTTCTTGCCCAAGTATTTAGTTTCATGCAGTGTTTGGCTTCTACATTCTGTACGATCACACTCAGTTACACATATTATATTCTACAGGGATCGGACTTCCTTTCATTCAAGATGTCTGCATTGAAAGTAATTTCCCTTAACACCAAGGGGCTAAATCACCCAGTGAAAAATACTTGACTATTGCAAATCAATGGGAGGGTGACTTAGGCCTGATTTAGATCTTAACAGTAATGGTCCCACCGCTGCTTTTCCGTCATATTCCCAGACCGCCTGCTAGGCGGTCCGCCCGCTCTATTAAGATGCTGGCGGGTCCATAGGCGAAAGACCATCGGATTGCCCCCGTCTCTGGGGCCGATTCCGATCTGGGTCGGAAAACTCTCCGTCCAAGCCGGATCCGGAGAGATTTCCGACCGAGCCGGAGTCCTGCAGTCCGACCGAGCGAGTACGATGCGGCCGCATGCTGCCGGACTCGATTCGGTCGGATTCCCATTGAAGTCAATGGGAGCCGGTCGTACGACACGTACATGGGCTCCCATTGACTCAATGGGTACAACTTGGACAAGGGCGCCCCCTACAATGGGTGCGCGTCGGTGCAACCTGCACCGTACATGCATGTGTACGACTCGCGCGGCTACGGGTGAAGGGGGGTCCAATACGGACCCCCGAAGTACGGCTCCGACAGTTTTCCTGAGCCGGACGGTACGAGTCGGTCGGGCTGTTCGAAGCACGCATCGTACTGGCTCGGTCGGAGAACGTCTCCATTGCGTGGTGCGAGGCGTGTCCGTACGAGTCGGTCGGTGCGGTTGGGATCCGGAAACGAGTCGGTCGGAGAAAATGCATACGCTCGCATCGTACTAGCTCGTTCGGACAGCTGTACGAGTCGGTCGGAGAAAACGCGCACGGCTCGTATTTTTCCCGGCCGAATCCCGTTCGGTGGCGATCCGCCCGAGATCGGAATCGGCCCCTCTGTCAGAATTTCTCATCCACGTCGATGGCACCATAGAGAAAAGCGGCTGTCGGAGAGAGTGCAGCCAATTAGTGCAGTCAATATGTCCGCCTGGTCAATCACTATGTGCGTTCCTGACGACGTAACTGTGGAGGCAACACCGGCACACTGGAGTTGGCGGATTGGAAGGGATATAAGGCAGAAACACACCTTTTCTCAGAGCCGATCTTCCAAGTCATGCCACTGTTGCTGCTGCTTGACCACAAAGCAAATCAACCCATTTGTTGCCAGAATCAAAGGCAAGTTCCTCTTTTACCTGTTGCCTTTTGCCCTATCTGTTAACATTTGCACTGGACTCGTGCATTTTTAAATCTCTTTTACAAGCAACAGCATGCCAATGTTCAATGCATGTAATGTTGACGTTTAAGAAATTGAAAGAAACACACTAATACTTTATGGATTCCGGAGTAGCGTGCTAGTCGACGAAATAGCGGTTCAACACCCCATCAGGGGTAGCAAGTGCTATGTAAATGCGAACATTTTCCCCCCTTCTATCCCTCCGCTATCCTTCTCAACCCAAATAACTGACTAACATATCCAGCACTCAAATTACTTACATATTTCACTATACTAATTCACCACTAAACATTTATGGGTTCCGGAGTAGCGTGCTACTCGCCCAAAAAGCGCATAAACACCCCATCAGGGGTAGCATGCGCTATATAAATGCAAACCTTTTTCCCTCTTTTATCCCTCCACTATCCTTCTTGAACCAAATAACTGACTAACATATCCACCACTCAAATTACTTTCATATTTCGCTATACTAATTCACCACTAATCCTTTATGGGTTCCGGAGTAGCGTGCTACTCACCAAAAAAGGCACTTTGTCGCCTCATCAGGGGTAGTAAGCGCTATATAAATGCATTTACAATACAATTTACAATACAATACATCTGTATGAGTACATTGTATTTTTAAATTTGGTGCGAGCTGCCTTAAAAAAATGGACAACTACAAAAAAAGGACATCAATCCAATAATCTAAAAGTGACCATACAGGTTTGTTTAAATAAATTGCGTAAATTGTCAAAATAAAAACATATGCATTAAACATCATTGGGATAAGCAAAATGTAATATAATGTAGAAATTGCACTAGACAAGGTGCAATATTTAATTTTTGAATACCTGTAAAATCAGTCAGTCCTAAACTTGAATCAGCAAATTACTCCATGTAACATTTCCCATTGCCTAGTGCAATTCCTGTTTGTTATCCAATTTCAATTGTCACATTATTTTTTAAGATGTACTGCATATGTGTTTATTCTTATCACTTATCAAGTTGAAAAAAACTTACCCATATTGACACTTTACAAAATGATTAAAACATTTATTTATTGGTGCGAGTGTCCCTTATCATGATGAATCCTTGGACCTAAATTCAAATGACCATCACATACAATTTTAACCAGAGTATGCACTTAACAAAGTAGACATTAAAAAAATCTGTTGCATTTACTGCCATAATGGTAAATAAAAATATGTACTTCCATTTTAGTCATAAACATTTCTAGGAATCCAACAATTGCAAATGAAAATTAATGTCAGGACAAACTTGTTGAAAATAAAATAGTGGTTTTATTATCCACATGAGATACTTCTCTCAAAAGTTAACTTTAATATAATAAATAGAAAGAGAACCAATAGTCTCTGATTGCTGTGGCCCTGGTGGAAACTTGCCTCCTTTGTAACTGCCAAGGGGAACCTCCTTAGGAAGGGGCATCTAGTGGGCACAGAGCACGCACCTCAATGAACTTTCTTGGGAGGTGTGGGTTTGGGTTTAGGAGGGGTGGGTCTGGAAGTGGTAGGAGGGCTGGGTTGGGGGTTTGGAGGTGTTGTTTGGTGTTTGGGAGGGGTAGTTTTCTGTTTGCAAGGGATGAAGGTCAGAGCAGGAATAAAAGCAGGAGTGTGTCCATCTGTTGTTAGTTGCATGTGGGTCTGGTGTATGTTTTGTACATTTGGGTGTGTGTTTCTTAGTAGGTGTATGTTGTTTAGGTGAGTGTATGTGTTTGTTTTTGGGGGTGTTGTTTTGACTGTAGGTGTGTGTTTGGTGAAGTGTGCTGTTGAGGTGGTTGGTGTGGGGCTTGTGGATGTGGTGGTTCTTGTGGATGTGGTGGTTCTGGGTGTGCTTGTGGATGTGCTGGTGGTTGTGGGTGTGGTCCTTCTGGGTGTGGTGGTGATTGTGGGTATGGTGCTTCTGGGTGTGGTTATAGGTGTGGTGGTGGTGGGTGTGGTTGTTGTGGATGCAGTGGTGGGGGTGTTGGTGATTGTGGGTGTAGTGGTGGTGGAGGTATCTGTATGTTGTTTGGGTGTGTGCTTGTGTTTCTTTGTGTGTTTGTGTTTATGTGTGCTGCATGTGTCTGTTGTAGTGGGTTCATGCAAAGGCGTGAGTGTGCTTGGCACAGGACTGGGAATTGGGAATTGGGATGGGGAAGGGGCCTAGATTGGGCACAAGTTTGGGTTAATTTGGAGTCTGCAGTCAGAGAGGAGACTAGTCCTGTAAATGCTCTCTGCAGGCCAGACATAGCACTATGAATGCCTTCCAGGTATGCTACAATTTGTTGCATGTGGCAACCAAGGCCCTGAATAGCATTCAGGAGTGCAGTTTGGCATACAGAGCAGGCGACACCGGCACAGGTAACAGCAGTGGGGCGGGGCGAGGGGGAAGTCGACACAAAAGGATAGGGAAAGTAAAATAAATAAAACCACTTACCTTGCGCTCTCTGCATCGCGGATGTGTTACTGTGTCACCAATGTGTACACATTCCTCTCTGTGTTGTTCCAAAAATTGTATGCTGCTCACAAATATCTTCCAAAAAAAGACTGGCTTACATGACGATTGTGAAGGAGTAAGACATTATGCAAATCTGTCACTTTTACCATGAATTAAATAGTATTTTGTAATCAAAACACAATTGGGATATGTTTCGAATCTAAAATTTAGCCATTTAATCTGATGTTACTTGACATTTTGGCTCACTTGCTCACTCTTGTTTGTGTATAAAAGCAACTTACCAATGTGACGGTTGGAACATCCACTGTATCATAAGTAGGCCTGGCTGGAAAACTACGTTGGTCATGGAGTTTTCAGAATTCGGGCACTCAGCGGCTGAGCGTGGAGTTCCTGGATTCTGCCTTCTGGCGCGAAGCTGAGATTTTGTTTTCGTTCATGCGCTCGGGAATTGTTTTGACGCTCGCTCGCTCGCTCGCACCATGAAATTCTTGGGCGGATAGCGTGCAAAACTTCGTGCCCACTAATACGGCTTCCGGCAGCGATGGTGCCAACGTAGTGCCATTTGCGAACGCACCACTCGAGTTTCTTTTGTGCTTGAGAAGCAGCTAAATCTACAAAAAGAGGTTTTCAAGTAGATTTTCTTCTCAAAAGGGACTGTATGAGTTGTTTTTTAGTGCAAGAAGCCTTTCTTTTAACTTTCTTTTTTCAACAGGAAGGAAGTGCCCCAGAGACTCCAACTTCCTGTTCCTGTCCAGCAGACTCCTCCAACTGCTTTATCCATCTCCTCGTCACTTTTCATTTGGATTTGGAGCTGGAAGGATCACTCTCTTAGTCTGCTGCATATATACCATTGGATTTAAGGACTTTGTATTTGAGATTTCACAAGTAAGTTCAAAAACTCTTCTATAAGGGTGTTGTTTGTTTGATAGAGGGCACGCACCTGTATTTATTTGTACTTTTATTATATGCACTATAATTCTAATTTATTGTGGTGGGTGGCCTGCATGTTCACTAGGGGCCTAGTTATATTTTTGCATTTAATTTATCTTCTTTTATAAAGGAACAATGTTGCACAGGTCAGTACATTTTCTCTGAATTTGTTAAATTTGCAATATTTATTTACTTTACTATGTGGCCTAGACTGCCAACGGGCCATCCAGTCAGTATGCCCAGGCCGTACTAGTCATGGGTGCATGAAACAACTGTTTCTGTGGTATATGTTGCTTTAAAGCATCATTTAGGGCTGGGATGGATTGGATTAAATTAAAAATGTGGGGGGGGGGATTGTATTTCAAGTTTTGTTGTGTAGAAAGTATTTATGTCGGGTAATATTTGATGCCTTGGGAGAACGTGTGTTGTTGTAAAATTTTTAAGGCTCAGTTAATTTTCATTTTTGGTATTGCTGAATTAATGGTAGTGTTTTCTTCAGTGTTACCATGCCTCCTTTGTCTGACCAATGAGTGTGCTTGCCATAGGCCCCCATTAGTGTTTCTTCTACATGCCATGTGGCTAGGGGCCATTTTGTAGAGTCTATGTCCATAGGCCTGAATGTGTTGTCTTTGCTCCCCATGCCTCCTCGCTTGCTGGTGTTGTTTGGCCATGTGGCTGGCAGCCATTTTGTGCATCCAGCCAGTGTGTTTTGTCATAGTCTTTCATGTGTTCTTTGTTCCTCAAGTCTCCTTGCATGCTGTTGTTGTTTGACCTTGTGGCTGGCAGCCATTTTGTGCATCCAGCCAGTGTGCTTTTGCCATAGGCTTGCATGTGTTCTTTGTTCCTCATGTCTCCTTGCTCACTTTTGTTGTTTGACCATGTGGATGGCAGCCATTTTGTGCATCCAGCCAGTGTGCCTTTGTCATAGGCTTGTATGTGTTCTTTGCTCCCCATGCCTCCTCGCTCGCTGTTGTTGTTTGACCATGTGGCTGGCAGCTATTTTGTGCATCCAGCCAGTGTGCCTTTACTATTGGCTTGCATTTGTTCTTTGTTCCCCATGCCTCCTTGCTCACTGTTGCTGTTTGAACCATGTGGCTGGCAGCCATTTTGTGCATCCAGCCAGTTTGCCTTTGCTATAGGCTTGCATGCGTTCTTTGTTCCCCATGCCTCCTTGCTCGCTGTTTTTGTTTGACCATGTAGCTGGCAGCCATTTTGTGCATTCATCCAGTGTGCCATTGCCATAAGCTTGCATGGATGGATTTGATATCAGTTTAATAATATGCTTGAGGATCATTGCAGTATATGTATGTTAAGAGTATGATTTTGATGAACAGTGCTTATATTATTACATGCATTTTTTGATTTTGCATCTCCTTGACTCACAATAGGTTTCTTCGCATCCTCCCATACATACATCGACAAATATTGATAGTTTTTCTTTATTTTAATTTATGTTAATATTTATTTTACATTTTTTAATTTGTAAAATTATTTTTAATTTAATTTTTGATTTTTGTACATTTTGTTAAAAAAAGTTATTTTTTAATTGTAATTGTTTTTAAAATTTATTTACATTTTTCTTTATTTGCATTTGTTCTCGGTCATCCATCCATCCACCATAGGCGCACAGCCATGCAACAGCATTTTGTTTTTTAGGTATAATTCCATTTCCTCCTGGACAACCTGGCTGCAGTTCACTGGAAACACATCAGCATCATTCATGTGTTTTAATAGTTATTCCATTTTCTACTGTACCGTATTGCCTGCCATAGGCACACAATAATCTTCATTTATTTAAAGATTATTTCCCCATTTACCCAGACAGTCCCTTGAGTGCCACAGGTGTATCCTTTAGAATATATGGACATAGCGCAAAGAGCTATATCTGTATGTTGTGTTATCCTGATTGGAAATAAAATGTTATGGTACAGTGATGTGGATTGACTTTAAAGTGGTTCATTTATTATTACCTAAGTAACCAACCACACTAATATTGCCTTTGTCTATACTCATTCAAACTGCAACAATGACACGTTTCACTAAATGGGTTTCTTGCATGTTTGCCTTTTGGTGCACAAGAGAAATCACCAGCAGTACTGCCAAACAGAAGGCCTGTATAGTGACGTCAGATCCTCCAATCTCTTCCACTTGTGCAGCTTAGCGCCACTGCTAACTGACCGCTTTATGATGGTCCCAAAGTAAGTTGGTCCTAAGCAAGTGGTCAGAAGAAGCAGATTTCCACCAGTGGCATGCCAACCACAAACCTCTTCAGGAGACGTGTGCCTGCCGGACCGGCCTCCGGGGAGGAACCTCAGAGCAGCATTCCCGCATCAACAGCACCATCCCAACTTAAGCCCAAGACCATGTCTGTCAGTGAGGCAGCCATTGCAATCATGGTGACACCAATGAGCAGTGACGTTGAATAGATTTGTCCCTTTCATAAAATAGTACACAATCATTTCATGAAACAGAGCAAAGTTAACAGCAGCCGCAGCCAGCAACAGTACATCTTCCTGAAGTTGGAGCAGAACAGGCGGTCGAGCTTCCTGTCGAGGAAGAACCTCCTCTTTTAGAATCATTGGCTCCCAGATCTCCTGCAAGGAAAAAGAAGGGTACTACTCCACCATCTTCTCCAAGCACCACTTCTGATAATAATGATAGGGAGATGGATTCGACCCCAGCAGAGTCCAGGAGTCACCAGGAGAGGCAAGGGAAAAGAAAAGTTCCTGAAAGCCTTAGAATTATGTAATGGGATGATGAGCAGGATGACGACGAGAAAGAGCTAGTCATTGCGGAAGGTGACACAGAGGAGTCTGACATTACTATTCAACCTGCTCTGAGGGATGTGGCACAGGTAGTATCGCCAGCTCCCATATTTGCAAAGCCTCAGCTGAGACCTGTATCAACCCCTACCTCAGTAAAAGTATGCACTGCAGAGAGGCAATCGACGACACACCAACCTACCTCCAGTTCTTCTTCGGGCATTGGCAGTGGCCCAGTAAAAAAGCACTTCTCTCCAGTTTGGCGCTTTTTTACAGGTTAGCACACAGGGGGAGCACATTGCAATATGCACCATTTGCCACACAAATGTTCGTCGAGTGAGTCTTGTTCACATTATGGTAATGGAGGACAAATGACCTAAACGAAAAAACATCACGCAATCCGGTGGGAGGAGCATCTTTAAATAATTTCTGAACGTGGTGAAGGTGAGGAGAGCCGGGAACATCAACTACAGTTCCAATCATGGTGGGAAGTGATGATGAGGAAGAAGAGGGTGACATCCTCAAAAAAAGCAATCCTGTCCCCAGCAGTGTGCCAGCAGAATCACCCACCTCAGCGGCTTCACAATGGCACACGAATTCTCAGAGTCAGATGGAGACACCATGGCATATAGAGACTACTCCCACCACGACCCACACTGAGTCTCTCACCTCCTACTTCTCATAAGTCGCCTGCATCAGTGGCCCCAGAAAAGGAGAAAATACAGGCTACTATTACAGGCATGTTTAGGCAGGACGGGCCCTAATACTGCAACCACCGAACAGCACGTTTGCACAATGGGAGGCTGGGAAAATTGTTAGCGCTGGACATCCACCCTTTTTTTTTTGGTGAAGGGGTGGGATTCTTAGAATTTTTGGCAGTCATATGCTCGAAATGGAAGGATCCAAGTCAGACCTATTTTGCCAGAGTTGCTGTTCCAGTGCTGCATCACGATGTGCTGCAATTGATTGGAGAAGCTTTGAAACAAAGTGTTGTTCACACTATCCAACTGGCGACAGACATGTGGACCAGATGTCAGGCAACTGATTACATGTGCATCACTGCACACTGGATCTTGTTTGAGCGGGTAAAGCAAAAGCTAGCTACAAGTCTTGGCACTGGAGAAGGTTTGAAGCGAATTCGGCGGTATGCAACAGTGGCCATGTTCTCCATGGAGAAATCACAAACAGCTGCAAACATCTTGAATGAATTTAACAGCAAGGTGTCTGAATGGCTGCGACTCAGAGGTCTCAGAATTGGATTTGTTGCCATGGACCATGGCACTAATATAGTCAAGGCCATAGCAGACGGTGGCTATTTCAGGGTCCTGTGTTTGGCTCATTGCATCAACCTGATTGTGCAAGACATAGTCACCAACATACTGACCACCTGCAGAAGTATCTGCACTCATTTCAGCCATTCTTTTAAAGCCCAGAAGCAGTTGCGGATTATTCAGCATGCTAGTAGAGTACCAGTTAAAGCCCTGATGCAGGTGGGTCTAACATATTGGAACTCAACCTTTTACATGTTGCAATGTCTGAGCAATACAAACAGATCAATGACTATGTCATTAAAAGAGGAAGGGATGCAATTGGGAAAGCTATAACCATGGATGCGGACAAATGGGGCCTGGTCAAATGACTGACACAGATGCTACTCCATTTTGAGGTTTTCACATGGAAAGTTAGCAAGGAGAACAGTATGATGGGCCACACTATCCTGTTGTTGCATCTGCTACAGGGCCAGCTTAAGAAGGTGTCTGAATGGTTCGCACTCACATGTGTGAATGAAAACACAAAAGCGCATGCCTTGGTTGAGAGCTTAATGTTTCACTTGGCTTGTAATTCAAGACTGCAAAATGACATCAATATAAGAAAAAGGGTATGCAGTTCCTAGTGAAGATTGATAGGGTAAATCAGATTCCAGGTCGGCGCCACCTAGGGGAGTCAGCGAGGAGTGTGACTCCTCAGGGGCAAGTGCCCTCACACACCCAGATGGGTGTCATGCTTCATCACTGGGCGAGTTCCACATTGGACCAGTGTTGCAATGACCGAGGGGCACCCACAAGGGGGCTCTTTACTGGAGATCCTTTCTTGGTGCCGTATGTGAAGCCTAGGTGTGGGGCTAGATGTGTAGATTGGTATAGTTTTGTGTTCGTTTAATTCAAAAAATGTGCAGATTTAAAATAGGTAAAGCAGTCCTCTAAAGGAGTTTTAATGAGCGAGTTCACTGACCTAAATTAAAAACATGGTCACTATCATCTGAGATAATGTCTCTGATAGCTGGTGGGTCAATATGTGTCATGCCCTAGACAGTCACAAGGATCTGGTGGCAATTCGTCAGGACCTATACCTCTTAATCTACAGTGGTTGGAATAATGTGTGGAGAAGTATAATAGATGACCAATCTGAGAGAACCTGTCTGGGTACTCTACATTCCTTCAAAAGTTAAACTAAAACCCGACCCAATTAAGGTGGTAGTTTGACTCCCTCAGTCGAAGCAGACCGCACGCTAAATATGCTTGGGTGTCCATAGCCAAAAAGTGCCGGATCACCTACCCTGGCTCAGCACCCCCGGAAGTAGATACAAAAGGACATCATCTTGTCCAAAGAGTATACCTGTGCCACACTACTACCACGGTACAAAAAAATCCTGCCCACTTTCATTCCTTTTTCTGAAGGGGATGTTTCAAAATACTAGAGGTGGATTGATGAATAAGCTGGAGACCTGGAAGAAGAACGGCTGGAACTTAGAGTCCCACTCCGCAGTTCTGGGGTGCCACTTTCAACTTCCAGAGAGAGCAGTCGTGTTGTATCCCAGCAGGCAACACCAGCAACAAGAACACCGGTGGTAACAGCAGCAGGAACACAAGAATCTCCCACAACCTCTGCATTGACTTGGTATCAAATGGCAGGGCTTAAGTACAGTGCAGAGGCAATGGCAAAAGAGGTCGAGAAAGTGGTAGCACCAATGACCATTTAGAGGATGTTTCACAAGTATATGGATGATCCAAAAGAGGTCTATGTGACTCAAAACTAATGGTGGGTGGTGAACTCCGCCAGGTCATGGAGAATTCAGCGATGACTCCGCCCTCCAAGCGGAGCGGAGTTACTGCCCAAAAAGAACGCAGTTTGTTCTGAGCTCCCTAGAGCCATCCTTTCCACACTCCTCATTTGTCTTCATGGTGGGGGGGATTAGGGGGGCCACAGGTCACTGATGGGATATCATACATTACTCTTAGCACTTTGGTGCATTCATGTATGAGTCGCGTGCATTAAAGGCACTGTCACTGCTAGACACGCAACCCCATCTGCAGCCTGCTGTGTCACCTCGGGGTCTATGCATCTGCGCCTATTCCTTAACACAAAAACTAAAGAGACTCACCCTTATACAGAGTAAAGGGATGGGGTATGTGTGGCACTGTTTGCAGCAGGTCCGTTGAGCGGTCTGCTGCCGAAACTCACGCGGATTATACCTACGTCATGAGCGTGAAAAGCGCTCCATCCATCTGTCTGCAGCAGCTCCGTTCCAAGTACGCTGCGTGGCACCTCCGAACTTAAGAAGACTGTCCAGAGTGTATGCAGGGCTTGGTCCATCCTCACAACCTCCTAGTGGGTGGCCCTCCCTCTCGGGCTTCTGCTCCACTGAGGCCTGCAGCTTCCTCACTGTAAGTAGCGGGAAATCGACATCGCTATTACTTTGTGTCATATTAATTATAACACCAAATTTAATTATGCTAACGAGGAGAGTGTGCTTGCGGCAGTGCAGCTGGAACTGTCTGCTCTGCTCTCCATGTCATCAGAGTCCATCCCTCCCTTTCTCCTGTAAGATGTGCACTGCAAATTCAGATATGGCCGCAATAAATCAATGACTGGGCGGGGGACAGACAGGTCGGCTCACTTCGCCCGCACACGGAGCTCACTCCATGGAATCACTGAGTTTTTCGGCAACTCAGCGGAATTCCGTGTAGTGTCACTCTGCACACTACGCCCAGGGTAACTCAAAACACATTGATATATTGGTATCAGAAGATCCGCCAATGGCCTGAGCTCAGCAGCCTGGCAATAAAGTATCTGCCTTGTTCTATAGCCAGTGTGTCTGCTGAGCTTGTGTTCAGTGCAGCTGGTGCGGTTGTTACAGTGAGGAGAACCAGTCTCTTGCCTCAAATAGCTAGGGGAACCTTATGCTTTTGTCAGATTTATGCTGCCCTACCATTTTTAATTAGCATAAGTGGCCGGATTGGAGTTGGACCAGTGTGCTGTGAAGAAGCCCCAACAATTCCTTCATGACATTGGAGACAATGCCTGCCTCCCTCGCATGCCTATCCTTTTTTGCATAACTTAGCAGGGCTGCCCCAGAAGATCATTGATTTGCAAGAGTGACAATACCAAATTCCAATGTGTTGCCTACGTCAAAGAAACAATTGTTTACCTACTACCTAACCTACCCGTGCTTGGATTGGAAGAGGTAGCTACACCTATTGCAACAATGAGTGAATGATTGTGAGTGATGATTGATGATTTATGTGGTGGCAGACAGTGAGGGAGGGTGTTCAATTAATAGTAAACTTGATTGAACATAATGATTAATAGCCCACAGAGTAAGGCCTTTGTTATGCGTAAATAAAACACTTAACCTTGTCGACTGCAGAGTACAGACTTTGAGTAAATTTGTCCTGAATTGAGGACTTCATGACATTGGTTTTCAAATTCCATGCTCACCATTGCTCAGAATAATTTGACATTGCTAGTTTTTGTTTTAATATGTGGTACTCTTTGATGTGTCACGGTGGTAGTACTCTGTCCTCAGTCTTTCTAAAGCTATAATATAAATGTATATGTATTACTTACTAACTCTCGGTTTTTCTCTCAATTTAGTTGCCTGTAATCCTTTTGATTAATCCTGCAGTTGGAGATCACCTAGGTGGGAGTGGGACCTCCCTGTGATGCATTCCCTGTTAGCGCACTACCACTAGCATAAAAAAGGCACCTTGGGAAACCGTCCAGTAAGGTGTTGGAAGATTGACAGAGGAAGAAGCCTCCAGCCATCACTTCATCTATTCAGGTAAGAGAACTATGGGGAGAAGTCAACTACTTTACTTAGTATGTAACTAACTTGTACATGCAGATGAGACAACTATAAGTATTTGTTTATCTATATTTCTGTAGCCAATATAGGTAATCGCAGCATACCCTCCTAACTGGCATGCACTTTGAGAAATACATTTAAAAAAACAGGCTGTGCAAAAAGGCAGCAGTGCAACGGAAAAGTAAAACACAAAAAAACAATTCCAGGCATAAAGTATGATATAAAAGTATTTTTTCCCTTTATTTGAACAGTCAAGAAAAAAGACACCCTCTCCATCAACAACAGGCCCATCCCTCTCCCCAAGCAATTCAACCCATTCCCAACCAATGCACAAAGAAACAAGCATTTGCAATGCAATCGGTCTCGTCTTTGGGACCTTATATGTATTTAGCTATGCAGCACATTAACCTGGGTGCTGAAACATCTACTGTTCTTTAACATGGAGGGAAGGTAAGCACCAAACTGCGTGACACGCAGGTATGGGTACACCTGGAGAGAAATATTGCCTTTCAGTGGGAAATGGTATAGTCCAAAGCTCTGTTTTTAATATAAAATCAGGGACTTCAGCCTTTATTGTTGGCTTGTCGCCATACCAACTCACTGTATGCTTTCCCACAAGGCAAACATTTGCATACAGTCATAACATTTAAAATATGTATAACAGTACAGTTAGCAAAACTACATTTCTCCTCTTAAGTGGGCCTAGCAGGGATTTCTATAGTGCAAATCTTGTACTTCCAAGGGTTTGTGAGAAAGGTTAATCATCATCAATATCTTTGCTATCTATTGCAATCTGTGCGATTACATGTATTAAAATACCTTTGTACAGGTTTTACCATAGTCAGGGTCATTGGCAGTGCTTAACTTGTAAAATATTAAGTGCCAGGGCTCTGACCGGGAGGCCACTGCAGCTTGCACCACCCATCGCCCTTGTCATCGCTGCCAAAACAACTACTAATCATCTCTCGCGCATGTAAATGCGACAGTTCAGATTATTCCAGGTCCCCAAAGCTAAAGGAATGGCTGGGGAGGCAGATATTTGCAATTTTAATGTATATTGTATTCCTAAACAACCGTTGTTCTGCTCATCTCTAAATTAGATGAGCAGCGCCACCATGTGGTGGACTGTTCTATGTATGATGTTGGCAATTAGGTGCCGGTGCCGAGCACCGGAAACCAATTAAGTCCAGGTGCTTAGCAACGGAAAGCCCCGGCTCAAATTAAACACTGGTCATTGGAATTATTTGGCAGGGGCACACCAAATTATGTGGGCGGTATGACTAAATTATGCAGCAAGAAAAGC
The DNA here is from genome assembly GCA_963921515.1 of Calotriton arnoldi. Taxonomy (NCBI): domain Eukaryota; kingdom Metazoa; phylum Chordata; class Amphibia; order Caudata; family Salamandridae; genus Calotriton; species Calotriton arnoldi. The sequence continues at coordinate 842,814 of CAWUFW010004799.1, read as the reverse complement.
CAAATTATGCGGCACAATGAGACATTTTTGATAGTATTCATAAGTTTGTCATTTTTACACATGCTAATATTGTCTGGGCAAAGATTTCACCTCATTAGTACCATTTTTCCAACCAAATACAGAAATAAGCAACTGAAAGACAACTAGTTAATCTTTGCAAAGGACCTTCCATAGCATGACAACATATGTCCCATAATTTTTAAAAACTTTTGATCCGTTTGAGCTAGAAATAATGTTTTGGTTCAAATCTGCAGATTATGCAGCAGATGATGGATAATGGGGAAAATGTAACAAATCTTTAATTGTGCAAAAAAAAAAAAGCAATGGCCACAGACTTGCATAATTCTAGTGGGCATGATCATAGTGTAGTAATAATGCACCCTTTGAGGCCTAACATATGCTTCTTACAATAAATGTCATGCCTACAGCCTTCTTCGTGACTTTTCATAATACCAGATCAGATTTGTGGCATCTAACAGAAGGCATCCTTGGCTTGTCATCATAGTCATTTCAGGTCTGCTGAAATGAGCATAAGCTTTCCAACAAGGAAAAAAAGCGTAATATACAGCCTTTGTCCAACCACATTCTGTAGTTAAGGAAATCAACATATAGAAGGCCAAAGCTCCTCTTCAGCAGTGCTTCTTAAAGCGTTTTTCTGTTGATTACATAAGGTCTGCGACAGATGCGCTGTCCAGCAAACCCTAAACACGAACAAAACTGAATATCAATTTATTACAAATGACAAAAAATAAAGAGTAAAACAGAGAGAAAAAAACATGAGTACAGTCACAAAGCTCTGTGGCATGGTTACTCACCGGGTAGACAGGCATTTTCTAAACGCGAGATTCAGTTTTTGACATACTTTTAAACAACCAGACCACACAGAACAGTAAGCCGTTTAAATGTCAGGGAAAGAAAATCAATGACGACAAAACATTTACAGATAAAGATCTCTGGTTCATGTACTCAATTACCAAAGCACGTTATGTTGAATGACAGCTACTTCTATAGAGTGATAGCTATTTCCCTATAACAGTCCACACAGAATATATGACCAACAGACCCCACGAACTATAGGAAAGCAGCTATACGCAAAATAGCCAGAGCAAACAAGAAAGGATTACCAAGCCAGACTGAGGAAGAACTCAGGACACATAAGAGATAAGGTCCTGACAAACTTATAAAGAAGCAGATCTCTTGGGACGCTGAACAGATATAATTTAAGACCAAACTGTTATTTACATCTTTGAATCACGTGATCGTTTTCATATAAAGGAAAATAATCAAAAATGCTAAGCATGGAAGGCAAAATTTCAGTTTCGACGAGTAACGACTTTCAATAGGAAGAGGCCTTAATGGCATCACAACCGTGAAAAGAGGGCCTAGCGTGGTATGACACCACAAGTAAACAACAAGAAGGTTTTTAAAGTGTGTTAAAATTAAACATGAGCCTGACTTTTTAAATAAACTGTAACCACAACAGCTGTTTTCCATGATGGGATGTTACAGAATAGCTAGCAAATGTCAATGTACTTACAATGGGGAGGAAGACATACAAACCCCGTTATATTACAAATCTGTCCCAAGCGGTGGATGAAACAAACCAACTGGCCAAGGAAACACCAAGGCTAGTGCTGGGCAGAAGGGTAAATCTCGAACCGCGGGGAAAAAATGCATGCCCCTTACCTTATAAGGACAGACAGTAACCCGATTACTGGCAAAATCCTTCTCCGTAGCGCTGTAACTCTTAAAGCTGGCAGAAATTAAAACATACAAGCATTTGCAATGCATTAGGTCTCGCATTTACGAGAGTTTAACCTATTGGCATTGTAAATGACAATGCCTATTATTTTTGTTTTTTAAAACATAAATAAAAGGCATTGTTAATTACAATGCCAATAGCTTAAACTTGCGTAAATGCGAGACCTATTGCATTGCAAATGCTTGTTCTTGTGCGGCGCACCAGTCCACTCCTTTACGCCACTTTGCAATAGAGGGAGCTGCCGAGTCATCAATCTAGGTTATATCATGTTCTCTACTTAACGTGCAGAATGACAAGCATATAATGAGAAAGCCACGTCTTCCTTCGTGGTTTATACTTATATGGCACATCCTGCGACTGAGCAGCCCCGGTCCAGTGGTATAGTACGGAGCAGCACTTTTGATCTGGCCGGGCATCTCCATTAGCCAGGAAAGTCCAGCAAACATTGGGCCCAACAAGTGGCAATACACGGCAAACACAGAGCCTCACAAAGCACAGCTTTTATCTGCCATCCACCTCTTTTCATACAGACGTTCAAAGGCCGATCCCATGCCCTTTCTCCAGACAGGGCGTGCACAGTATTCGGTCTATTTGTGTTTCACTCACGTGGCTCCGTGCCAGGGTATGTCAATACTTGGGCTCTATGAAAGGCCTGGGGAATTCATGGGCCAGGCAGAAAGGGGCAAGGGCACCCCTACACCCGACAGGAAGGCTGTAAACAGGCTGTCAGCATCTCATGGGCCACAGGCTGGAAACGCACTGCGGGGTTGTGCCATGGCTGGAGGGCGCACAATTCCTTCCGCTCCTTTATTGTCCTCCAAACTACAGCCAGGGGTGGATCAAGGCTGAATTTGCGAGGGAGGGGTCGGGCACACACTGTGTTGAAGTAAATAGGATGAGGAAGGGAGGGCAGCATGTTGTTGGTCTGAGTGGCAGGTTTAGGCTCCAGAGAGTGATTAATTCGCCCCAGTTCCGTCCCTCTGGAATTCTGCAAGGGGCCGTCGGCCGGGCTGAAAGACACCCCGCCATTTACCATTGTCTTCATTCCCAGAAACCAAGGGCTGCGCTGTTCCCTGCGGATGGGAGTCAGGGGGGCATTTTAGGAATTCCGCTGGACATATCTGCCTGTCCCCCACCTCCTCCAGCCCTCGTCCTTTGTGCTCGAGTGGGCAGTTGGTTGGGAAGCCGTTTTGACAGTGCTGTTACTCAGGAGCGCCCACCTTTTGTCTAATCTGCCTGGTGCCGCACATATCTGAGCCATGACTGGGCTTGGGCCTTAGGAGAAAGTCACCGGGCGGAGGCTTGCAAGAGGGAAGCTTTAGAAGTCCGACTCAGACGCCCACGTACGAGCACTGCGGCGACTCCCCCTGGTCCTTAGGAACACAGCAGCGGCTCCTTGGCCCTTGAAGATGGCGGTTCCGTGCTCCTTCCTTCCAGTGCCCACTGCGTGGCCCTTACTCCTGGCCCTTCTGTTCAGCGCGCTCTGCTCCGGTCACCGGAAAGCTCCGCAGCCCGAGAAAGCTCTGGGCTCCTCACTCCTGTACAGAGGTAAGTCACCTGTTCCACGACGAGGCGCAGCACTAAACTCCGCAGCCTCCCAGAGCGCACAGCAGGTGCAAAGTCCCGCGGCTGTCCCCATGATCGGGCATGCTGATAGCAAGCATGTGTGCTCTGTGATTGAGCTGGGGCTGTTAGCTTTTAGATCACCTCGTGCTGGCTGTATGTTGGATGCACAGATAGCCACTAAGGGCCACTAGACTTTGTAGTAGATGTTTCCCTAGCCTCCTGTGACACTGCGGGAGAGATGTCCGCGTGTCCGTGCCGATAAGAGCAGTTATGTCCTGCGTTCTCCCTTGCATTCTATTGCAGTTTCCTTTCTGTCGTCTTAACTCCAGAATTACAAGTACCAAAATGTAATGAATACACTGGATTGTGTGAGCCGGCTTCAGACAGTTTGACCGTGTGGCAGCGTCATGACTCAACGACTCAGTGCTATAGTCGTTCGCTGCTTGTGCTGTTTCTGCCTCCCGCCGTGAATTGGGAAAACGCTACTGTTTTGTCACGCATGCGTACGATGTAAGGCATCGCGCGCATGCGAGACAAAGAGTGCAAATTCACCCACGAATCAAATAACAAACAAGCATTGAAAATGCAATAGGACTCGTATTTACGCGAGACCTATTGCATTTTAAACGTAAGTGCGGACGTGAAATAAGGCACGAACGGGAGGGGGTGGGGGTGGTGGTCCAAGAAGTCACGGACTACGGGAGGGAACGGGGAGAGGCAGGGGACCAAAACTGTTTTTGAAGTAAAGGGGCCGATAGCCTTGGAAGGAAAAAAATGATGACATAGCCGTCAGGAGGCGGGACTAACAAGCTAAACACCAATCACAATGCTGAATTTATGATTGAAGCCAATCAAAAATATGGCCGGAAAGTGGGCGGAGCTTCCCCCCGCTATACTGTATACAGCATCTCTCGACGAGACAGCGCATGCGCTGCCTAGGCGAGACCTAAAAAAAGATCTAAACACCCGGTCCCAACTCCCTTCCCACCCTCTCCACCCACAACAGTCCCTACCACCAAAACACTTTTTTTTTTTTAAAGGGCTTAGAAGAGGGCATTGTCAATTCTGGTCTGGAGCTGGTCCAGACTCTGGTCGATTCTCCCTAAATGGTTCTCTAACCAGCTCTTCAAACGGTCTATCGGCTGCAGGATGATGCGCTGGAATGAGTGGAAAGGGTTCCCATAAGGAACAGAGTCAAGACTGATTTGCATATGGCTGTGTCCAAACTGGGGTGATGTGGTGAGCAAAAGAATGATGGATTAAACCCAAATCCTTGTGACTGGTAGCGAATGTTTGCATCGTTCAGCATTCCGTCCATCAATTGTTTCTTTTGCATTTGTCACCGTAAGTGGGAAGGGTATGCAGAGACGTGGGTCCCGTGCTCACTGCACCACTGGATTCAAGGTATCCTGGCTGATGAGGGGTGATGCCCCGAAACCAGTCCCAGGATGCTTGTTTCCGGTACATGGAGGACTTGGCTTGGCAGTTCAGGCTGGACTGTTCCCATACGGAACAGGATCAAGACTGATTTGCATATGGCTGGGTTGAAACTGGGGTGGCGTGGTGAGCAAAAGAATGATGGATTAAACTCGGATCTTTGTGACTGGGGTGAATTTTCGCATTGTTCAGCATTCCGTCCATCAATTGTTCTTTTGCATTTGTCACCCTAAGTGGGAAGGGTATGCCCAGATGTGGGTCCCGTTCTAACTGTGCCACTGGATTCAAGCAGCCTGGCTGATGCGGGGTGATGCCCTGAAACCGGTCCAAGGATGCTTGTTTCCAGTCCAGGGAGGACCTGGCTTGTCAGTTCAGTCTGGACTACTCCCATAAGGAACAGGGACAAGACTGATTTGCATATGGCTGGGTCCAAACTGGGATGTCGTGATGAGCAAAAGAATGATGGATTAAACCCAGATCCTTGTGACGGGGGGGGTGAATTTTGCATTGTTCAGTATTCCGTACATCCTTTGTTTCTTTTGCATTTGTCACCCTAAGAGGGAAGTGTAGGCCCAGACGTGGGTCCCGTGCTCTCCATGCCACTGGAGTCTAGCTAGCCTGGCTGATAAGGGGTGATGCCCCAAAACCAGTCCCAGGATGCTTGTTTCCGGTCCAGGGAGGACCTGGTTTGTCACTCTGGGCTGGACTGTTCCCATAAGGAACAGGGTCAAGACTGATTTGCATATGGCTGGGTTCAAACTGTGGTGGTGTGGTGAGTAAAAGAATGATGGATTAATCCCAGATCCTTGTGACTGGGGGTGAATGTTTGCATTGTTCAGCATTCCATCCATCTTTTGTTTCTTTTGCATTTGTCACCCTAAGTGGGAAGTGTAGGCCCAGACGTGGGTCCCTTGCTCACTGCGCCACTGGATTTAAACTAGCCTGGCTGATGAGGGGTGATGCCCAGAAAACAGTACCAGGATGCTTGTTTCCGGTCCAGGGAGGAACTGCCTTGGCAGTTCGAGCTGGACTGTTCCCATAAGGAACAGGGTCAAGACTGATTTGCATATGGCTGGGTTCAAACTGTGGTGGCGTGGTGAGCAAAAGAATGATGGATTAATCCCAGATCCTTGTGACTGGGGGTGAATGTTTGCATTGTTCAGCATTCCGTCCATCAATTGTTTCTTTTGCAGTGAGAGTTAGGGACCGTAGCAAGCAATGACAATGTACTGCCCGGGAGACTGTGGTTGTCTTGCTGAACTGGGGCTCGGGTCAGAGGAAGTTACTTCCACGTCTTCCCCCTCCAATGCCACCAGCCACCGGTAGTCTGACAGGATGGTCTCCAGCCTCTGCTGCCACAGCTGGGCCACTATCTCCTGCCTAGTCAGTGATGGTGGTGGACCAGTAGCCATATCAGGAGAAAAATTAAAGAAAAAAACAAATTGTAAACAATGTTCTGAGTAAACACTTATAAAATTCAATAGTGGATTGCACAGTAGCAGTACATACTTTGTGTGGAAAAATAAATGACCTCTCATTAATGAGTAAGACATTATGTGTTATGGAGTACAGTTATTGTGCTAAATTAATCGGGGCATTCTAGCCAGCACGTCAGGTACTTTGCTACTCTCTGCAGTCTGCCGCTGGGGCAGCTGTAGAGGACAATTATCTTACTTTAATTCCAATAGCCCTGCTCTTCTCCAAATGGCTTTCACATTCTACCTTGACTCCAAAGAGACAGATGAATAATATATAAGATACTATGCCACACACGTCACGCATAAAATGTGGATATTCTGTGTGCCGTAAATAGATGGTGGGCAAACTGATGCACTGCACTACAGGGAAAGGAACAGGATGTGTAGATTGTATTTGTCACATTTGTCACAGAGTATCCCATACTCCAAACATGAAATCAGCACTTAGTCCCACTTTACTCACTGGCCTTGCCCTCCACCACAATTTTCTTTCAACAAATTCATTTCCTGGGCAGAAAGGAAAGGAAACTTGATTTACTGCAGGGCAAGGTAGAGGGATTAGGCTTGGTACAGAATAGTGGGGTATCACTGATCAGCATCATGTAACTAAGCTTTGGCTAATTGAGTCACTGTAGTTGACGTAAGTCAAAAGGGAAAAATTTGAACAGGCGTAAATATGTTATGGGAAACCATGAAGTATATTTATGAATCAGTTCACATGGCCATAAAAATGTGGCACATGCCAAGAATGAATTTTTCAATTTTTTTGTAGCCTGGGACGGAAGAACTTAGGAAAGAATGAAGGAGTGAAGTACTAAAAGGTGACTGAGTGGGCGAAGGGAAACATAACTTGTGTGTTCGGTTTGCAATGCATTGAAAACTTTGCAAATGCCACATTAACTAAAGCAGACGCACATTACCCAGCCAACACAGCAGTCATGAATTGAACCATACTACACTTAGGTCATGGGTGTCAAAATTCCATGGGCAGGGAATAGAGGGGGGTGATGAATGATGATAGGTGGGATACATAGCTGCCTCACTTAACAAATACAGTGAGCCTAGGGAGTAGGCCAACAATTAAAATACTCCCACTTTGAATCATAGCTTTGATAATCATATAACCAAGTAAGTGAAATAGGTGAACAGCATGCCCCTCTTCAGAACAGCTTCCCTGTTTATTCATCCAAGCAACAATTTGTTCATCCTTTCATTCTTCTATATTCTCCCATTCCCACCATAATTTAAGCTTTACTTTCCCTCATCAAGTCTTTCACCAAAATTTCCAATCCATCCATTTAGTATCCACCCCTTCTTTAAACTATCCTTTCACCCATCCATCCATTTGGGAAACGGCCTTTACAACGACTCTTTGACAACGAAGGACCTGAACCACGACTCCTTAACAACGACCTGAACCTGAATCACGAGTCTTTTAACCACTAATGCATTTACAACTACCAAGTCTTAACAACGACCTATATTATTAAGTTTAAAATTACCTCATAAGGCCACTAGATGGCACTCTTGGATTGTATATGACAGATGTATTACTATTGATAAAATTTTCTAGAGTGGATGTTTTTTTTTTAACAAAATAAGTTTAGGAAACCGCTTTCTAAAATAGTGTTTATTATGTGAAAACCAGTTTGAATTTCGTTGTAAATGCATTAAAAGTAAAGGCATATTCATAGGAAAAAAAAATTACATTAAAATGTAAGTATTTAGGTAAGTATTAAAGGTAAGTATTACGTGTATTATATATATATATACTATATATATAGGGTTGCAAGTGTATTTTTAAGGGTTTAGGGTGAGTATGTGTTTTTGGGTGGCAAGGGTATTTTTAGGATTTAGGGTGGGTGTTGGTTTTTGGGTGGCAAGGGTAATTTTAGGGTTTTGGGTGGGTGTTGGTTTTTGGGTGGCAAGGGTAATTTTAGGGTTTTGGGTGGGTGTTGGTTTTTGGGTGGCAAGGGTAATTTTAGGGTTTTGGGTGGGTATGGGTTTTTGGGTGGCAAGTGTAATTTTAGGGTGGGAATGGGTTTATGGGTGGCAAGGGTAATTTTAGGGTTAAGGGTGGGTATGGGTTTTTGGGTGCCAAGGGTATTTTTAGGGTTTAGGGTGGGTAAGGTTTTTGGGTGGCAAGGATAATTTTAGGATTTAGGGTGGGTGTGGGTTTTTGGATAGCAAGGGTATTTTGTACGTTTTGGGTGGGCATGGGTTTTTGGGTGGCAAGGGTAATTTTAGGGTGGGCATGGGTTTTTGGGTGGCAAGGGTAATTTTAGGGTGGGTATGAGTTTTTGGGTGGCAAGTGTATTTTTTGGGTTAAGGGTGGGTATGGGTTTTTGGGGGGGCAAGGGTAATTTTAGGGTTTAGGGTGGGCCTGGTTTTTGGGTGGCAAGGGAAATTTTAGGATTTAGGGTGGGTATGGGTTTTTGAGATTGCAAGGATATTTTTAGGGTTTAGGGTAGGTATGGGTTTTTGGGTGGCAAGAGTAATTTTAGGGTTTTTGGTGGGTATGGGTTTTTGGGTGGCAAGGGTAATTTTAGGGTGGGTATGGGTTTTTGGGTGGCAAGTGTATTTTTACGGTTAAGGGTGGGTATGGGTTTTTGGGTGGCATGGGTAATTTTAGGGTGGGTGTGGATTTTTGGGTGGCAGGGGTAATTTTAGGGTTTAGGGTGAGTATGTGCTTTTGGGGTTGCAAGTGTATTTTTAGGGTTTAGGGCGGGTGTGGGTTTTTGGGTGGAAAGGGAATTCATAGGGTTTAGGGTGGGTATAGGTTTTTGGGTGGAAAGGGAATTTTTAAGGTTTGGGGTGGGTGTAGGTTTTTGGGTGGAAAGGGATTTTATAACATTAATAGTGAGTATAGGGGTATGTGTGTGTGTGTGTGTGTGTAGGTGTGTGTGTGTGTGTGTGTATATATATATATATATATATATATATATATATATATATATATAGTGTTAATATTTACCAATATCAATTTTACAATGCATATGTCTTTAGCATGCATGCCTTTACCACGAAATTTAAGTGTTTTACAGGTACATGCAAACCCATTATATATATATGGGTTTATACTTGCCTGTAAAATAGATACATTAATGGGGTAAAGGCAATCGTGGTAAAGGCATAGTAGTTGTAAAAAAAATAGTTGTTGTTAAAACTTTAGTGGTTTAGACTAAGTAGTGGTTAAGGAATAGTTGTTTAGACCGTAGTTGTCCAAGTGGTCGTTGTTCCATCATACAACCATCCAATTTCCCAATATCCATCCGCTTATCCTTTCACCAACCCATGCATCGTTTCACTCATATATAATTTTCACCCATTCTTTCTTTAACCTTCTGTTCTTTCGCGTTTCCATCAAGCCATCATTTCTTAGGGGCTGATTACGTGCCTGGTGGTCCACGGACTGTCAGACTCATGGGGGCGGCGCGGCAGTCTCCCGACTCCCCTATTACAATTTGGATGGTTGGACTGCCATTGCCTCGAGTTGCGATGGTCAGGAGGCCGCAATATGCTTGACTGGACTGCCACGGTCCCGTCAAGCATATTACTAGTTTCCTCTCCGCCGGCAGTGTCATGGAGGTTCCTCCTCCCTGAACACCGTGGCGGAGAGGGTGGCCCCCTGTGCCACCTCTGCATGGGGATGCATGCAGGGGTGCACATGTGCTCCCCTGTTTGCATGCACCCCAGTTCCTGCACGGCATGGACTTTTCAGTCCATGCCGTGCAGGAACTGTTTTTGGCGTTCCCATTGCGGTGCCCATTTTCTGAGGCACCACTGTGGGAACACCAAAAACCAGCCCGCCAGACAGGAGGAAACTCCTAATCTTGCGGGCGTTCTGACCACTGTTTCGGAGGTAGCTGCAGGGTTGACCCGACGCCGCACCGCTAAAGTCGTAATCAGGCTCTAAGCGTTCATTATGTGAGCTTTTGCGGAGTTGCAGATAGAAGAGGCCAATAACTCAACCACCACTGTAGCTGTTAAGACCGGTTACATCAATTCAATTACATGACAAGAAAAGGACAACATACAAAATTTAACACAAACAATTTTAAAACGAGAGCATTAAATAGAGATTGATCAATAAATGACACATTACCTTATGTGAAAATATGAACAAAAGGGAGAATGAGCAAAATTACATTGCAATATTATTTTCACAAAACAGAAACAAGGCATCATTGTAGTTGTAGTGAAAGCTTCATAACACTTGCAAAATTGTAACTTTAACATACCTAGTGAAAATCTGCAATTAAAAGAGAACAGACATTTACTATATTCAACACATATATGTTATTTGGTATTTGGTGTACAAACACTTACAAGCACCATAACATCATGTGAAATGTAATGGAGATTGAAACCTGTTATCTTAAATACATCACAATACATTCACACAAACAAGCCAAACAAGATGTTACTGATATATTTAAGTCTCTATGTACAAAACAATGTGCTGAGGACATTATTAACAGCTAACTTCAAAGCAAACAGCACATTTAGATTTAGTGACACATTGAAAAGTAAAACTTTTCAGTCTCCACTCCACCAGGGATTCCTGTCAAGCCATCAGGATGTAGGATCTGCAAGACCTTCTCCTCCCAAGAAAAGAGTTGTAATGAAGGGCTGAGAGAACCACCACCAGTCCTCTTGGCCTCCAGGTGATGCTTGGAAGCCAGGGTACACAGCCTCCCCTCAGGTCTTTCCACCTCTTCCTAATTTCCTCCTGTGTGTGCAGGTTGTTTGCTACAGCATTCACTCTGACAACTATTCTGATGCACATTTGCCTTTTCTGAGATATAGTTGTACTTTGGACTTGGGCTCCAAACAATTGTGACAGCCACCCTGACTGGCAATTCTCCCTATGTAAAAAGGGGATTTCTCCCCCCTGCCATTATAATGTTATTAAATTAAAAGAATTTGTGAACCACCAAGTAAAATAAAAATAAAATGCACAAGATACAGAGGGAGCAAAAGAAAACATGTGAATGTTCTGACAGAACTTCTCATGGAAAATGTTGTGCTGTGCTGGAATGGCAAAGGATCATGGTCTGAAATGGAGTGTTTTTTATAGTATAGTATGCAGGTGCAAACAATTAGGCAAAACACATCAGGTGTGTGATGTTAGCATCCATCCTACAGCCACAGGAATAGTCCAATGTTGACCGTGTTCCATGAAGGAATCACTCTGTCGGCAACCCACCACTAGACAACCCCCAGCACAACTGTGAAATCTAAATAGGCTCGTGCAATACCTCCACCCTGACATTGATGGAGTACTGTTAGCCAACAGAGTAGTCTGCCGCTTTGGCAGCGGGGACCTGTTTATGCTATGGGAAACACTCGGCCGATGAAGACAGAGATTCAGCCTGCATACATCTAAATAGGGTGGGCAGGATTCCGTCAGCTTCACAGAGTACTTGAAAACTCTGCCACGGAGTGACAATGGTAGTCCAGCTAAGATCTAACTCAGGTCCTAAGGTTTCTTGAAGGAAACCAAAATAGTTTACAAATATGCTCTCTCCATGAGACAGGGATGGGTGTGTGACCTAACATGTTCTGGAGCCTCTGCAAAGAAAATGGAGTTCTTACCTTGATCTCCTACTCTTCCAGTTTATCCATAACCCCTCAAACCATGATGACAAGGGTTGATGGCTCATATCCCGATTTCAATGTGGCTCTACAGAGTTATGCTGTAAATATATACACCCCAACTCTGGACAGCCTTAACCTCCGAATTAGCTATGCTTACCAATTTTGCCCGTATTATACTAGGTGGGTATAGTAATTTACCCTTGGACCCTATGCTGGACTGACAATCGACCTGTACCTATAGACAACCCTGTGCCCACTAACACATGCACAATATTTGTGCTTCCCATGGCATTTCAGATACATGGAGAATACAAAACCTAACTGCTAGTGATTTTACTTTCTCTCCTTATAACACCTTTTCGAAGAATGATTTCCTTTTGGCTGACTCTTCCCTACTGGAATATTCAATAGATCCCACCATAGTACCCATTGTTATCTCATTTCAAGCTGCTATCATAGTCTCTCTGCATATCACTCCGCTACATCCACAAAATAACTCCTGGCATATGAATCCTGACGTGTTAGAGCAGACAGCTGATATATAAGGTATGGACAAAGCCTTATGTGATTTTATTTCGACCAATTTGCACTCTATCTCGTCTCCTGTATTCTGTGGGATGCTTTGAAATGTACTATTAGGGGTGAGATCATTAGCCATATGGTACATAAGAACAAAGCAATAAAGAACACTTTAGACTTGCTAGTGAAAAGTATTACAGAAAAAGAAATAATCTTTAGATGTACTAAAGACTCCCTAATAGCTGCATCTAAAAAGAACATCAAATATGATTATAATTCAATCATTAGGAAACTTGCTCACATTTAGGTCCATGCTCAGAAAGGAAAATAAACATTTTACCTTAAAGCTAGAAAGCCATTGACTGCCTACTTAAAATTACAAAAGAATTCCAATCTCATATCTGCTATTGAAGACCCATCTAGTTTTCTCAAAACTAATTCATCTGATATTTTGGAGATTTTTAAAAATTTCTACGCATCACCTCTGTTCCAAAGAATTGTGTTTGGAGTTTCTCAACTCTCTTCCCCTTCACTTTCAGATTCTGACAAACATCGACAAGAGAAGGTTAGCAAATATGAGATACTAGAGGCAATTATGTTAATTCTGAAAGGCAAATCTCCTGTACCAGATAGTTTCCCCATCAGCTTTTAGCAAACCTTTGCTCCAGCCTTGGATTCCTCTGCTTGAGGCAGAACTTAATCATTTTGTCTCCTCCTGTAGGGCCTCTGGTGCAGCCGCTGCGGACACAATTCCTTTTATTCCTAAGAAAAGAAAAGATTTTGCCTCACCAAACTTTTTGTCCGATTGTGCTAATTAATATGGAACCGAAGATATAAGCCTAGATCCTTGCCAAATGCCTTGAACCTTTCATCACCAATCTGATTCATCCATCCCAATCTGGTTTTGTTAAAGACAGATTGCCTGCTGATTACAAATGCACTTTTTGCCTTGTAATTGAAAAGGCTCGCTTCCTCAATCTCCGTCTGCTGTTGCTATTGGATTGGATGCCAAAAAGGCCTTTGACAAGGTTACTTGGCCTTTCTTTGAGGTGGTGTTAGACTGCCATTATCTGAGCTCCCGATTATCAAATATGGTTATGGCCCTATATGCCTCTCCCCTGGCTAGAATTAAAATAAATTGCTCCACGACTTCCCTTTTCAGTTACAACAAGGTACCAGTCAGGGTTGTCCTTTATCCTATCTTCCTTTCATACTGGCCGTAGATCTGTGGATACACATGTTGAATGACTCACCTGACATTAAGGGCCTTTGATTTAATGATACTTGTTTTAAAGCTGCAGCATATACTGATGACAGTTTGATTTTTTTCATAAGATCCAGATTTGGCTTTCCCAGCAATCCTTGACATTTTTTCAATATTTGCCACTTATTCCTTAAATTAGGATTATACTGAAGTTCTGCCATTATATGTCAATTGCCTCCCCCCTTGTTTGGGTGATTCAGGCCTATCTTAGCAATCGAAATACTTAAAATATTAGGAATGTGGTTTAGTCGTGACATCTGAGATCTCCTTTCATACAATGAACTGAAAATAAGACACACTGACTGGTCCCCCAAATTTATTTTGTGGTGGGGAAGATAGGAGCAATTGAAAATTATGATTACACCTTAGGTGAACTTTCTCTCAAGTATGCTTCCTCTACATCTTTCCCAACCGTTCTTCTCCTTCCTTGATAAAATTATTACCAAATTCCTATGGAACAATTAAAACCCTAGATTTTCCCTTAAGAAACTCTGGCTGGATTTCAGTGATGGAGTTTGCAAACTTCCCAGTTGGTTTGATTACCAAATGACCTTTCTGACTTTTCAGGGTTCCCACTGGTTTTCAAGCTTCTTCACTCATCCCTCAGGGCTAACCATTGAGCAACATCTTTGCCACCATTTTTCTCTTAAGGCACTACTTATGATGCCCTCTCTACCCTTACCTCACTCTCGCCATATCATCGTTGATACATTGAAAGCCTTAAAACTGGTGCCACGATAATGACTTTTCCAAATCCACTTATATATCACTATGGAATTTTTAAAAAAGGGTGAATCTCTTTTTCTGCTGAGTTAAGTCACACATGGGCGGCAAAAGGGATCAATTTGATCTTCAATCTCTACCCTGACAATGAACCACTCTCTTATGCATCTCTCCAACACACATTTCCTCTGCCTGACGTTAACTTTTATAAGTTCTTAAATATTAAAGAAAAAAACTCTAAACTCAGCCCGTTTAGCCCTCCAGATCTCCCAAAGTTTTTATCAATCTGTCTTCAATCAGGACAAATTGGCTCAAAATTATATAAATTATTATACATTTCCTCTTCCATTTCTATACTCCCCATACAATATAAATGGAATACATATTTCCACAATCATTCCATTGTCTCCCGAAACTCCCAAACATGTCACGGAATATGCTTCCATCTTTTACGTAACAAATTAATACCATCTTTAATTCAAAACAATTGTTTTCATCCCATCTCCTATTTTGGATCCTTTTTCAATTATTTCAATTACATCTTTTGGAATCCGATATCTGTTGGTCCTATGAAAAAGAAAGTGGTGATCTGGAACGCATGTTCTTCAAGTGTTAATTGTTAACCTCTTATTGGATTCAAAGTCGGAGCCACCTAGACAAACATTGCTTTAGATTTTGCCACAATAATCCTTGGCCCGTATGCATCTGATACTATACCTCTGTTATCAGAATTGGATCTAGCTCTTCTGGACCTCCAACTGACCAGTCAGTAAGATTATTCTCAGTCACTGGAAAACACTTAATCACGCTTCATATCACACTTCGTGGGCATGGGTCACTTACCTTCGGTGTACACACAATGCAAAACATTGTGGTGGGTAACCCTAGAGTTTCACAAAATCTATGAAGATTACTCGATTCCATTATTAGGCACACAATCCCTATTATGGGCAATGCTGCATGAACTATCCTTCAATGCCACTCATGTCCATACCTGTGTCTACTGGCTGTCTCTCTCATATCTGCTCGTTTACCGAGACAAGCTATTTTTTCCATACGTGTCTGCTATATATCACGGGCCTTTACTAGACATAGGATTTCAATCCAATGCCCACTTCTAATACGAGACCGGGATTTAGTACCTGAATGTCGAGAGACATGGATTAAGCTCTTACAGACACCCGACCAGACACAGAGCAATGCAGGATTACGGGACTCAGCAATCGCCATCATTCAGGAGCATTAACGCCAATAATACACAGAGTTATATTGTGACCGTATCCTGCTCTAGACATTAATTTGTAGGAATTTGTCCTATATTCTTTGGGACCTTTTGTTGAGAAGGTTTATTCCTGGATCCACCCACACAGAAATAGGTGAATCCTAGGACTTTTTTCAACTGTACATGGCTTCCTGATGAAGGCTGTTTAGCCGAAACGTGCGTAGGAGATGAGAATATATGGCCATGATGTTTGACATAAGATCCATTCCTGCAGTCCTCGCAATTTGACAGAATCTCTAATAACAAATATGTTATATATATTAAAAAAAACACATGATGAAAACTCCAGTTCATTGATTATATAATGTTATTGGACTCTATGCAAAAATTAGCAATGTTCTATATCAATAGATTTATGAAACAATAACATGTCAAAATGAGGATATAATTGTGTTACACTATACTATGACTATTTCTCCATAGTATGAATGAGGATGTATGAATGGTTTTGATTCATTATTAGTAATGAACGATTAGATATTTTTATATTTAAAAAAACTTGTGATAAAATAATAAGCATTTATTGATCTTTTTTCTATTTTTGATATAATAAACATGCTAAATCTAGCTGCGTATTTGGGTCGTTTCTGGTCATATAGCTTTGAAGCCCCCTTTTATTTATCAGAACTTTTAAAATGTATAGTTGCCTAAGCATTTATTAGACAATTGCTCTTTCATCCCTGGCTTAGCAACTCCATTCATCATCAGGGGAACCCCTATTATTGTACACTGGTGTCGTCTCTCTCACGCCTTCGCCTTCTCTCTCCTGTTTTTGTCTCTCTGTTTCTGTCCTATCTAATTTCTCCTACTCTATATGGAGTGGTTGTTGTTAACAGATTAATTTTAATCACAATATATGTTTAACCTGCTTTTTAATTGACACAACACAGCTGGATATATAATCACATTATCCTTTATTGCCTGGACTATGATAATTAACGGTGTTATTCAGTGCTTTTTTCTGACTTCATTGTGTTGAGCTTTCACTCTGGATGTTTTCTATCCCTATCGGATTTATGATAATATATTAATGTGATGTTCTTATACCGCTCTCGCCTTTATGTTCTGAAATAAACAAAAATCCATCCTAAGTCATTAAGTTTCTCTTGCATCTTTAATTAACAATATATCTTCTTTTCCCCCTCAGTGCTCCTCTATGAGGATTAAGGTAACATGAGTGAGTGTGAGAGGATCTTTATGCGTTATGATGACATCCATATCTGAGGTTCGATGACAACACCTCACTCCCTTCTTGTTGTTCAACTAATTGCACCTCTCCTAGGTTTTCATTGCCAATGAACTATCCATGGATTGAACCATTACTGGCTACTTCATTGCCTTCAAACTAGGATTCACCCTGGAAGTTCTTTAAATAAATGGCAATTTTGTTATAAATGATACTACCATTAACAATTTGGATTAAATTGCCATATTTCACGGATTTTGTTACTAATCCTCGTTCATTGCATTTGATGATGGATACCAGAGGAAATAAATTGATGGACAGCCATTAACTGTGTGACTAGAATACTTTCAGCCCAGAGTGAGTGACGCATGTCATGCACCAATGTATTTTCAATGCCAAGTACCATCTCACTCGCTTTGGTTTTCTTTTTGAGAGTTAGCACGAGGAGCTTGAGATAAGCACCTTTTTAGTGTCTTATGGTGGGAATTTGAACTTATCCCCGTACTCACTATTCATGTTTTCTCAATGTATGCTTTTGTTTTAGTCGCTAACCAGGGAGCAGATGTCGGTTCCTGAAAGCTTTTCAGCTCCTCAGAAGCATGCAGAGAAGTACTGGAAGAGCCACAACAGTGTCAAATACAGCACAAAACACATGTACGTACCTTAGGATCTCATTAATCATAGCACTAGCTCATTGGGGAGGAGGGAGCCAGTGAGAAATATGAGGGAAGGGTATGTATGTACTGGGAGTATTGTTACAGAAGGCAAATACATTTCAGTTGGACACAAAATCTTCCTGCAGATGTCACCTTAAGAATGATTCCCAAAGCATTACCTTCCTGGGAGCTGGACTGAGCGTTACCTGTTAACAGAGGAACACAAGCAAGACACCTACCGCAAGGTACCAGTCATTGCGTGCCGGAGATGTGAGGTAGTAATGCTTAGCAAAATTATGCATGGGTAACCATTAAGCTGCCCGGAAGATGCAGACAACCGGGATGCCCCTGTAAGAAGCCCAGGAATTAATCATCGCCCTCATGGAATGAGCTCAGATGCCCTCAGTAGGTCTTCCTGACCAGGGTATAGAAGATTTTGATAAAAACATGACCCAACATAAAATGGTGCATTTGGTCACCTTTCCCTTTCTTGGGTCCAGAGTAGCCCACAAGGAACTGATCTTCCACTATATCCTCTCAAGTGCAGACATCATAGGAGGATACCACACACATGTGATCCACTATAAGCAGACCTGGGTTTTATGTGGAGGAGAGAAGAACGTTGGAAGACTGATAGACAGGACCACGTGACAGGCAGAGACCACCTTCATAAGAAGAATGGGCAGTTGTGAAGGACCAACCTATCCAGCTAGAACACTGTGAAGTGTAGGCAAACTGAAAGAGACTGAATTTCTCCAACCCTGCGAGCAGAACTAATCACCACCAACAGAGCTGTTCTCAGTGTAAGAAATTAAACAGGGTAACTGTGCATTGGCTGGAACAGAAATACCATCAACAAAGTCAAAACAAGTTTCAAATCCAGCAGAAGTACAACGAAGGGAGTAAAAGAGAAGAAGTGAAGCAAATCTTTCAGAAAACATTCCATTAAACAGGGAAGGTTGACCAGGAAGGCATATATACAACGATAGTGCTACTAGGTAAACTTTAACTATAGCAACCGCCAGACCTTGCTGCATTTGGCAAGCTTTGGGCTGCCAAGGTGACACCTGCGATCTCATCAGGAAGACAAAAGAATTCCAGTTAGAAACACACAATCTTCAAGCATGCAGACTTGGCATTGGGATGTGGGGGTTGGGGTGGAGCATCTGACCATCCTGCTGCGAGAGCAGGTCCACTCTGCATGAGAGAGGAAGGTGCAGGCGAATGTTGAATGCCAGCAGATCAGAATACTCGATCCTTCTTGCCCAGTCTGGGTTACTAAGAGTCAGCAGTGCTCGATCCTGTCTCACCTTCTGCAACACTCTTCGCAGAAGCAGGATCAGCAGACATTTGTCCAGCAGACCCCGAGTCCACTCAAACCTAAAGACATCCCCTCAGGAACCAATAAGAGGGCAATGAGTGCCACAAAGCCAGACATGTTCTGTTCTGGGCCGTGATGAAAAGATGCATAAATGGAAACTTCAGTCTGGAGAAGAGTGTCTCCATCACTTCGGGGTTTAGCATCAACTCATGGTCCCCCAGGGAGAAGAGATAGAGCATCTCACTCTCACTGCCAGGTGAGCAGCTACTGGGAAGACTCCAGGTCACTGTGCACACTTCCACTTCCATAGGAGAATAACTAACATAGGGTTAACATGTCTAAACATAGAATCTACATCAGCCTGTCTGTTGGCATAATGGACGGTGGTGGTGTCCAAAAGAATCTGGGCGTTGCTTCCTGGAATGGAAGGGAAAAAAATCCTTTAAATGAAAGACAAACCACTCACAGTTCAAGAAGATTTATGTACAGACCAGAATGACTGTGCTGTCCTGCTGCCCAAATAAGCTTGCTGCTCCAACGAGAAAGCATCTGTGGCCAAGGTGACCTGAGTTAGCAGTGGACTGAAAGGGCAGCTTGCATTAGGGTGGAGAGGCCCATCCACCAGTGCAGGTCTTGATGCACCAACTGGAACACCTGTACGTGGCAGAAAGGATCCCTTGATGTTGCCACCACTGCCCTCACCCATCATCTGGAGACATTAACAGGAAGCAGGAAGCAAAAAGCCATGGCATCTAGCAGGCACAATGCCTGTAGGACTCGATCAGAGCCTGAGTCAGACACATCATAATCTTCACCAGAATACACAATTCTGTGAGGAGGAGTTAAGTACTTCATCAGAGTTGTGTTGAGCATTGCCCCAATAAAATTCATCCTTTGTGCCGGAGTGAGGATGAACATTATGGCTGTTAGGGGTAAACCCCAGGTCATGGAGAAGAGTCTTCTGTTGTAGATTTGTATTTATATTTTGGATTTCTAAAGCGCATAAAACCAGAAGGGTATCAAAGCACTATAATCAGCAAGAGCAAACGGGGGAGAAAAGCAGAAGTGATTATGGTTGCGATAAATTCCAAGTTTTCATGTGCCCATGAAACACGGAGTACAAATTAGGACTCACAATCTGTGCAGGGAGAGCGTTCCATAGCCTGGCTGCTGCCACAGAAAAGGCAGATGTTTGTGGGGCAGGATTGGGGGGCTCCACCTCCACCAGCCAATCATCCAAGTACAGAAATACATGGACTCTTGACCATTGCAGTGAGGCTGCCATGACCGCTAGCACCTTCGTAAAGACATGAGGGGCTGTTATCAGGCTGAATAGGAGGACTGCAAATTGAAAATGTGGGGATCCCACTATGAACTACAAGTAGCTCATGTGTGTGAGGACGAGTGGAAGATGAAAGCAGGCGTCCTGGAGATCCAGAAATACCAACCAATTTCCTGAGTCAAGGCCAACAGGACCTGGATCCAAGACAGGATTTTTAAGTTGTATTAACAAATGAACAGGCTCAGAGGGTGATGGTGCAGAGGTGCCCTGCGCCCTTTATCGTTTTTGGGCACAGGAAGTAAAATAAATAACATTTCGTGACCATGTCTCCCAAAGGCACCATCTCCATGAGCCTTTTTCTAGTAAGCCAAGAAACTCTTCCTCCAAGTTTGAGCAATAGCAGCCCAATAGGCAGGTGGGATTAGCTATGCCTAAAGCTAAGATGGCAGAAGCAAAACTTCAGCCTTGTCTTTTTATGTCTGGAGTCAGCAAACAACATTGTGACTCCAAAAGATTCCTGGAGATGGACTTCTTCTTTCCAGGACAATTTTTGTGTTTGTTGTGGGACGATCTAGAAGAATATTCACTGGAAGGAGATGTACTTTTTGTAGAGGGAGTCTGCTTGGTGGTTTCCCTGCAGGACTTAGCTAAAACTAATTTGGTTTCCTGCTCCTTGATGGTTTTTGGGTGCATGAAAGAGCAAGAATCCCAGCTGTGGCATTCTGTGCCATCCCAGAATAACCACATACAGTCATCTTGGAGATCTGAAAGAGACATCTTTTTTCAGCATCATCTGCAACGCTTGAAGGCCTTTAAGAAGTCATTTGATCTAGTCACTGTCAACATATGAGAATGTTGTCGGTGAGACACAGAGGAAGCACCCCAGATCGGTCAATGAGGTCCAGAAAAATATGAACTGATGTCAGCGTCCTGATTGGTGCCTAATATACCTCACTAACATCACATCCAGAAACAAAACATACCCTGGTGGTGGAGAGTTACTACTGGGAAAAATGTTTGGACCGGTCTCAAGCATGAAAGCATAGACATATGAGGAGGAATCTGCGGGAACATGTATCCATAAGCAAATATAAATGAGTGCAACAATTCAGATGACACAACCATGTTGGTGCCTCGAGCAAGATGACTAGACTGCAGAAGAAAGAGAGTCATGATATTGTCCTCAGATTATTAATGTACCAATAATATGTCATGAGATCCTGCTAGCTTTCTTCACAAAGATTGTGTGATAATGCAAATGTGATAGTTAGCAACCACATTGAAAATGCAAGTACAATAAAACAGAGGACCCCTACCAACAATGCAGGAGAAGGATCATGTTTAGTAAATGTATGTGATGCTTTGCCATAGTCAGTGTTCCTTAATACAAAATAAAAATAACATTGATTGAGAAACACAGATTCATATGGGTGCACAAGCATCACAACACCTTTGAAAGGAGCAAAATAAAGGGCAACACTGGGTGGTGCCACAATTAACACATATTGTTGAATTGTTTTTTGCTCACAAAAGTAAACAATAAAATAGCATAGGAACGTAAATAATTGATAAAAGAATATAAAATAATGACAGTGATATATTGTGAAACCACAGGAAAGGTAATTGTATAACTAATAGGAGTAGACAATTGTAACATCTGTAATTAAAATATGTGCATTCTTAGTTTAAAAATAGGATGTTATTTCACGAAATACACGTGTTTCTTAAAGCTAGGCACATATTTCACCAACGGAAATTTGCAGCTCACTATCAAAGTTGTGGTCTGGAGTAAGTACCCCCACTGTCTTTATCCAACTTGCTTCTGATCGTCTGAAGTATAGTATCCTGCCCCCATCCTTTGGAGTGCGCAAACATTCAATGTATTGAAAGCAAACATTTTTGGTTTCATGATTTTGAACTGCCCGCCATGCTAAGAATTACCTGGAGTCTATTTTTATCAATTGCTCTTCAATGATCCTATATTTTTTCCTCTAAGTTTGGATGGCCCTACTTTGAAGATCTTATTACACTTGCAAATAGGTATGTAGCTCACAAAGCTAGTTTGACAATCTCTGTGCTCAGAGATTAGGTACCTTTGAGGTGAGTAATATTGAAAGTGTGTGGTTTTCCCAACTGAAAAATACTTACAGTACTATAACAAGCTTAAGTGAAACTCTCACTGGAATCAGAGACCCGCCTTGTAGCCCTTTCCCTACCAGTTGTAAGGAAGCAGGGGCTAACATAATGTTGTACAATCTGTGCAAGGCTGACTGAATCACACAACCGTTCGGAAACAGTAGAGCACAATGCAAGATCTTGATTTAGGGTATGACGATGAGGAAAAGAGTTATTCTGTGTGAGTGTTGTGCCATGGTAGTTGCAGCATCTATACTTTGCAAGCTTGATTACACTAACACCCATGATTAGAATTTGCCTGCAGGCCTTTTGTCCCAACTAAAATTGACACAGAATAGAGCTGTGAGGCTTGCTCTTGGATTGTGAAAATGTGACCACTTCACTGAGGTCCGCCGTAAATTGCATCGGCTATTAGTGGAACAGAGAATACTTAAAACCTCTGAGTCTGGCCTGCAAAACGCTAAACCTCGCTGATACCTTGGCTCTCATGACTTGCATCACTAAATACACTCATATACGGTCTTTGCATTCTTTCTTGCAAGTCAGGGCCTTTCTTCCGTGATTATAGAAAGGTGGTCTTGGAGGGAAATTTGGAAAGGCTGGGATCAGCTACCTTGTGCTTTGCGAGCTGCCTCTGATCATAGAATCTTTCATAGCAAGCTTAAAATGTATTATTTGTTAAAAGGAGTTCATGCTTAAGTTATTAAAAAGTTCCTTCCTAATTTGAACTGATTGTCTCTCTTTCTATCTTCTGGTCTTGTTCTTTCTTTCTCACTCTTGCAGCGCCAAGATGCCTTTTTGGTGTATGTTTGCATTCAAAATGTCAGAAAAGTATTCTTAAAATGCCATGTCTCTTTGAGGTATGTGAAGTAACAGGGTGACAAATTTTTGCAGTTTTAACCTTTTTGGGGTCGAAAGATCCTCCCTCCCGGAATATAGGAAGTTACCATAAAGGTAGCCTGGTGATGGACCTCAATCGTGCTCCTCAAATCAGAGCATGAAAAGGTTCAAATATGAAGAAGCAAACCTGTAGCCCATCACAGTCCCTTGTATTTGTAGGTAACAGATACTGACATATTGTCCAAAATTAACGTAAGTCTTTCTATTAGCATTTCTGTCTGCTGAAAAGAATCTGAACTTCTCCTGTTATAGCTAATAGCCTGTATCCCCAATCCTGTTGTGATGAAGTATTCAAACTTGATATGTCTAGCGTAATAAAGAGGAGACTGTCCTCTTACGGTACATACTGTAATTTGTTTAGTATGTCTTAGATATTTACATATCTGAAAGGAGAAATTCATGACATATGGTTATAAAAACAGATCTAACATATCCGTAATGTGTTCCATTGGTGTTCATAAAACCAAAATAATAGATCTACCTGGTGGATTGTACAGCCCTTGATGTATTTAAGACATAACATAAATGGAGGAATGAGATTTGTTGATGTACAAATATTTAAATTAATCATCAAATAAGAGGCACAGGTCTTGCCATTTTCGCCAGTTTCTTTTATATAATAGTTTAGTAATTCCAGAAATGTGCTGTAGCATGTATGACCTCACAGTTCAATATTTCACAGTTAGAATCTATCTGGTCCATTGTGACTGTATTGCCCCAATTAGTTTCCTCTTTAGTAATGATGCTGTGTGTTACTTTTCAGGCAATGTTATGCCTGGGATTCTGCTGAGAAAAGATTCTCTAAAGCATTGTATTCCTTGAAAGATCAGATTTGAAGGGGCTCAAGATCCCTGATCACTGCAGCATGGCATTTTTTCACGATTGGCAATACTTGAAGTAACTTTATTTATAACTTTATTTACCCAGCTTTTATTACACTTCTATTTTAGCTCCAGGCATCTACTCGCCACTATAAGGAGTGCTGAAACTGTAACCTCACAAATCTCCTAACTGATACTTGAGGTATCAATGGTGATTTCAAATTCTTTATACCCCCTTAGATGACTGGAAAGACACTCTGAGTGACTACTTTAGGAGACACAGGTATGACAGATGCCTCTGATTCACCTTTTGCTCGGACTGTTTTTCACAAGGTTGACACTAAACATCAACGTACTAGCTTAAGGTTCCAGGCTACTTGATATTTCTGTCTCACCTCTATGCCTACCTTCTACATATTTTTCTTCTTTTTATTCACATTTGTAGGAGCCTTCTCACTCATGGTGATGGATATTGCGCTTTTTCTTGAGACAAAGAAAATGTTACATTTCGTAAACAGATGTTTCTGAACTTTAGTTTCGAAAAGGTTTGTTCAACTTTTTTATATTTTTTGCAGTTTTATACAGTGGAAACTCAGTGATGGGCCCAGATTAACAAGGTTTAAACTGAAATTGAGACTCGAACCTGGTTCCCCAGTTCCAGAATAGGCAGCTCATCAACTTTGTTTTCGTAAGAATGGATGGATTAAAATGAAGACACATATATGAAATTTATTTAGAACCTTTGACATTTTAAATGGGATGACAATGCATGAATGTTCACAAAATGTAATGGTTTTCTACTCATGCAGATTCTTGCTTAGGGTGACTCCAAGACAATGGAGTTTAGCAACAATCTCGTTTCTTGTCTGTGTTTATGTATAAAAACAGAAAACCGGGAACCTTGGTTATAAACAGATACACCCAGAAGGCCCCTTAGTTTTTTCACTGTGGAAGGATGTTTTCATTTTTGAAGGACCTCAACTTTTTTTTGCTGAAGCTCAAAGCCAGCAGCAGTGACTTCATGTTTAAACAAGCATTGGCATAGCCAACAGGTCTCGCCTTTGGGACTTTATAAGTGTTTTGTAATGCAGCACATTATCCTGGGTGCTACAACATCAACTGTTACTTCACATGGCACTGGTGACGTGACGAGGCTGCATGCATACTGAATGATAGGTACTATGAACAAAGGAAACAATTAACAACAATCTGTCTTATATTAAATAAAGCTGCTCGGAATGTTAAACCCTATTATCAACTACCACAAAGGCTATACCGCTCCCTCCAGCTCCTGAGAAACATTTGAACACCAAAGCTCCAACATGCAGACCAGCCACGCCCTTCACCCACCACAACTCAGATCTTACAGTCCCACCGTACAGACAACATTAGTCAGAGTCACCTATGCAACTTTTAGGTATAAAAAAAAAACTTGGGTGCTTAGCAAGCACGTGTATTTGTGATGCAGGAGAAGAGATGAGACTATGCCCAATGGAAAGGACTGGGACTCAGTAATCTATTGTAAGGAGAAATAGCATGAGATTGTTCTGCACTCAGGATCCCAGGGCGTTTACTCACCATGCTTGGGCAGGTGCACATTACTTTGCACCCTTGGATTACTTGTTTTGCAAGCACAGTGGTGAGTTTTTTTAAACCTTCTCCAGCAGTTTCCACATTGCCTTTGTTGCTTGGGTTACACACGTGTTATAAGCTCTAGTAGCAAACTACAGATTTTAGGGATGTTGTGGGTTCAGGCCCTAGAGCAGCTATTCAGGTTATAGTGTCTGTAGAGTTCTTCATGCTTGAGCGTCTCACATGAAAGCACTCTCTCTCAGGTTTCACAAAAATTAAAAACCCATAGGACTGAACAGTTATTATCCAGTTTTATATAAATCTCACAGGACCAGGACTCTGACTGCAAAGCAATCCTTTATGGTGGAGCATCTCACATTAGCAGGTTCTTTTGTGTTATGCTTATTGCTTGTGCTGCAAACATGGAATCACCCCTGGCAGAACTGCCAATGGAAAGTGGGCAGTGCATACTTCTGACTCTCACAACACTGACAGCAGCACCACAGTGTTGTGACTCATGTTTACTTTGCCCTCTGAGACTAGTCACCGCATGTAGCAATTCACAAAAGGAAACTTTTAGCTAATCTTTCTTAAAGCAATAATATAAATGTAGTGTCCTGCTGGACACATTCTAGTGTCTCAGCAGGCACTTGTATTTCCAGCCACTCCCTCGAGGGCTGGATACACATGCACCCCACACCCATCCATCACAGGCATCATGAGTGACGTTACCATGTTAATAAAAGGGCCCGGGTGCACGGGCTCGTGGCCAGTTACCAGTACACTAAGCATGCCTCTGTGTGCCTTATTTATGTAGCATGTGGGCCCGGGGCCCACAACGCAACAATGGCGACGAGGCAGGTCTGACCCCGTTTGCTTGATGAAAGTGACTCCAACGTCCCTCATGGTGAAAAGAGGAGCCAGAGTAAGCGGCACCCTGGTACACACTGAATGCCCGTGGAAGAGGCCCACGTATCGCGCGAAGGGCACGACGCCGATGGCAGAAGCATACGGACCGTCAAGGTGAGGCATGCAGCGTAGCCGAACTACCAGATCTTCAGGAACAGACTGGTACGGAAAGAAGAGGTCCGTGGAACTCTCTTGAAACATACACCGGCCGCACCTCTGCTCCGGGCACTGCGAAGGCCAACACCTACACGAGCCTCGCCACTGCCACAAGCCTGATGTGGTCACTGCCGCTAATAAGGAGTGCCACCACCACCCTCACACGGAGCTGCAAAAGAGTCAGCAGCCCGGCTCCCAGCATCAAGAGGAGCCGGCAGCGCCCCCGCGACTGCGCCCAAGCACTGGCAGCAAGGAAAAGGTGAGCACCTACCTTCCCTTCAACAGCTCACCCTGCATAAAGGGCCTCCACACCCGTCTCAGCCAGTGCTTAATTTGTGCCGGTGGTTTCCGGTGCTCAGCACTGGCACCTATTTATCAGGGCCGGGTCTACACCTGAGTGCCAACTCACAGCAACGACTGCACAACATGAAATGACTATGGTGTTCACACTCTTACTCCCGAGTCCCGGGTGAAAAGTGCTGCTGAGGCAGTGCCTAGCTCCAAACATTTGTTATGTATGGAGCTGTGGGGGAGGGGGGGGGGGCAGGAGACCCTGTCTGACAGATCAGATTTCACCAGGCGCATAGATTAAAGGTAATTTTCTGTGCTGACTTACACGTTGTAGAATTCCATGATCACTGAAATTCGGAGAGACTCACAGTACGGCATCTGTGTAGGGTACATTAAACGGCAAATATTTTTATTGGGGACTTAATTGTTTGCATTGGCAGTGTCGAATGTCCAAAGGATCAAGCTGCTGCAAGTTACAACAAGCATTGGCATAGCCAATAGGTCTCGCCTTTGGGACCTTGTAAGTAAAAAAAAAACGGAAGTATAAGACTTCACGTTTACATTTACTTCGTATTTAGGATGCAGTAAATGTAAACGTGAAGTCTTTCACTTCCGTTTCTTTTTTTTTACTTACAAGGTCCCAAAGGTGAGACCTATTGGCTATGCCAATGCTTGTTTTTTCTTCTTCTTCCTGTTTGCAATTTAATGAAAGCGTTCACGGAGACGAAAAAAGCCGCAGCATGTGGTCTACAAACCACAACACGCTGCTTTTAGCACCTAATTCAAGGCGCACAATACATTGTGTTATAGATAAGACTAAGTAATTAACGTCCGAGACAGTAAACAAAGTGTTGGAGGACATGTGTCTGGCCCGTGAAAGGAAGTAGTTAGGCAAATGTTTAGCAGTTGGTGTGTATGATATTAGGAAAGAGCTCACTACACCGGCTGAATGAAGCTACTCAATGTGTTGCTGGTGCTTTTAAATAATGTATGACGTACTGTAGATAGGAGCATAACCACAATATGGGAGTAGGCAATCTCCGTAAAGCAGTAGGATGTGGCCAAATGACGAGAGCTGCCTAACAAAAAGTTAGGGAACCATGATAGAGTCACGGCGTTCGCTCACCGCCCGGTGATTCTGGGCAAATTAGTTAATATCCCCGCGCCATAGGCAATATGGCAGTAGGCAATCTCCCTAACGCAGCAGGATGTGTCGAAATGAGCAGAGCTGCTGAGCAAGAAGTTAGGGAACCATGTTAGAGTCACGGCGTTCGCTCACCGCCCGGTGATTCTGGGCAAATTAGTTGATATTCCCGAGCCTTCCAATAGGCAATGTGTTTGTGTGCAATGTAACTGTTTTCTATATATCTTCACAATACTTTTGGGTCTAGTTCGCGCTATATAGAACAGCAAAACAAACAACCAAAAAGCAACTAGCCAGTATACACCATCGAGCAAGAGCTCACTACACCGGCTGAATGAACCTCCGCGATGTGTTGCCGTTGCTTTTAAATAATGTATAACGTACTGTAAATGGGAGCATAGGCACTCCGCCATTTGTTCAAAATACCCCAAAAACAACTAACTAATGTTGCAACCCAAAAAACAACGAAGTAAGCAAGAGCTTACTACACCGGCTGAATAAACCTCCGCGATGTATTGCTGTTGCTTGTAAAGAATGTATAACGTACTGTAGATGGGAGCATAGGCACTGCGCTATGGGTTCAAAACACCCCCAAAAAACAACGCAACCCAAAAAACAACGAAGTAAGCAAGAGCTCACTACACCGGCTGAATAAACCTCAGTGATGTATTGCTGTTGCTTTTAAAGAATGTATAACGTACTGTAGATGGGAGCATAAGCACTGAGCCATGTGTTCAAAACACCCCAAAAAACAACGAACTAATGTTGCAACCCAAAAAACAACAAACGAACTAATGTTGCAACACTCAAAGCGCAATGGAAATTGTACAAGCTACAAACTAAAACAAGACGCGCGGCCAAGAAACGCGCTCTCTGGTGAGGGAGGGGGAGGAGGGGTGAGGGAGGGGGAGGAAAGGCAGATGGCGCCTCACCAGCGATGCGAGGAATGGAAACGCGCTCTCTGGTGAGGGAGGGGGAGGAGGGCTGACGTGAGGGAGGGGGAGGAAAGGCAGATGGTGCCTCGCCAGCGATGCGAGGAATGTATGGCAGCTGCGCGCGTGCACGCTCTCGTGAACGCAAGCTGGTCGCCAGCAAAAGCCACCGTTTGCACTTCCAAAACCCGCTTACTAAAACTCTCACCAGAGCAGCGCATGCGCTGGCTCAGGCGAGACCTAAAAAGGATTTCCCGCCGTAATTGAGGCCATGATAGGGCCCGTTACTGGAAGTTGGCACACTTATTTTAACATGAAAGACAGAGCCAATAATATGTGCATTCCATTTTGCTTTCAGTCAGTGTTGCCGGTGGGCGGGTCACTGATTGGGCTGGATTTGGTACTGAGGGGCTGCGGTAGGCGCCGCAGCAGCGTGCGTAACCTTTTTTTTAAATTCCACGACCCCGGCACACACTGATGAGTCACGACGCATTGGCACGGGCAGTTCAGCACGATGTCACTATTATTATTTGAAGCAGCCAGCATGTTGTGCAGTGTGCAGAGGCCAGGCCTCTTCTCAATAAAGGCAGTAACCCAGTAAGTAACCAACGCTGCTTTTTCTAGTGTGCGGTCACCGTGATGGTTGGTAAACTTGGTATGAACCAACTCCAAGAAATCATGCCACCGGCACCAGACACTGTGTGCAATCCCCCAGGCAGGAAAGCTGGAAGGGCAGGGCCTTAACCCCTCTCCGTCTATATTCTTGTCTATCTCACTTTTATCTCACTCCCTAGCCTTGGCATTTTCCTCAAAACCAATCGCATACAGCGAGGCCCAAATGCAACATGTTCTTTAAGATCAGTGGAAAGGAGGCAAGACACTGCACATAATGCTGGAGAAATATGTGAACTGAAGTACAACTGAAGTACAGATGTACTTCAGAAGCGGTTTAGTAGCATTTAATCTAAGGTACAAATCTCTTCACATCAACGCCTAATTCAAACGCGATGTCATTTTATGCAAATCTGAGGAAGGAAGGTTAAAATCGGCGGGTCTCATCCAAATTTATCGTGTCTGCCGATCTGAGATTTTGTGAGTGTTGTTGCGAGCTGGTTTCCATTTTAAACAAGTGTGCACTAAATCTCTATGCACTAAATCTTGCAGAGAACGATGTGAAAAGGAGGAACTGGTCTTCACTGTTCTAAATCCCAGCTTCTTGAACATTCCGATTCCCACAGATAGGTTGGCAATGTCACCCTGGATTACCGAGAATTGCATTCTTTGTAAATTTGTCAGCTGTGCAAGTGAGTCTTTCATCACCTGTCTTCTTTCACAAGTGCAAGGCTCTGATCTATCCCACTCAGGGCAGGCCATGAAATCGATTCCTCTGTCCCTGTGCAACAGCTTTTTTGGGGGTGAAATTGGTGTTGGGCAATTCTTATGCTGATTGAGTGTGCTGGGGCCAGTACGTGCTTTCACAGGCAATACCATGACTTACTAATGATTACAATATGCTGTGCTAGAAGCCAGGGGTTGTGTTTGTGACGCTAGAAGTGCTGTGATGATGATGGTAGGAATAATAACACTTATGTAGCACACAGTACCAGTTGTCTGGTCTCTCGGCCCTGATAGCTTAATTAATACTTATCACACTTATGTAGCATACAGTTCCATTTGTGTATGTTTATTTGTGTCAGACTGTGTCTGGGATCCAATTTCTCTGCCACCTCCTAAAGTAAGCCTTGACTGTTCACTAGCCTCTTTTCTTGTTAATCACAGAGCCCTGTTTGTGCCTAGTTGCTGCTGGTTAGTTCTTTCACCTGAAGTTTCTAAACCAAATATATCTTGTCCCCAGCGCCATATAACTCACCAGGGTAGGGCAGTGGTCGAAGTGGGGGGATCTGAGGGGCACGACTTGCCCATACTTTTAAAATTTTAGACAAACAGTTCCCCTACTTTTTCTCAAAAGACTACCAT
Source organism: Calotriton arnoldi (assembly GCA_963921515.1). Lineage (NCBI taxonomy): Eukaryota > Metazoa > Chordata > Amphibia > Caudata > Salamandridae > Calotriton > Calotriton arnoldi. The sequence continues at coordinate 811,899 of CAWUFW010004799.1, read as the reverse complement.
CCCGGGACGGTTAGAGAGAGAAGGCATCTCCAAGCAAAATAAAATGTTTGCAGCTGCCGCTTAACGTATGCTATTCCCCGAACTACCACAGAACCTACCCCCCATCCACCACTTCCACTGCTTGCTTAGTCTTCCATGTAATCCCTCTGAATCTCATGCTGACCTGCCCTTCATAACTACCTACCAAGACATCACCAAGCACTTCTTTCCTGCTGGAATGGGAAATGGAATAGTAAATTAACCTGGTTCATAACGTTAGCCTGGCTGGAAGAGCTTTTTATTGGAATATCTAAATTGTTAATGAAAAAAGTAACATGGTGATTTTTATAGTATGTAGACAGTGTAACAGCAGTTTGAGTTTATTGTAGTAGATATTTTTGGCGCTGATATTTGTATGGTAGATATTTTTGTTGCTTCAGTTAAGGTAGAGAACCTTGTTAGCTGTGTTGCCCGAGTGTAACGTTCACCTGTGTCATGAGGTTGATTATTGCATTTTGACATCCCTGACAAATTGCACTCATATTGAGAAGGAAATCTGTTTGTTAAATCTCAAAGCAAGGAGGTAAATGCAAATCCCAGAAGATAACCTCACCATAGTGAAGAAGACCACACAACATGACCCAACTCCTGTTGTCTACACAGTTGCCCCTGAAACTGCTTCTTTTTGTTTACTAAATGCACACCTCCTCCGCCTCCTCTCTTTCCTACAGCATCACATTCACAGAAAGTATGTCACAGTGTGATACAGTGTATAACAAGTCAAGCATAAGTTACACCCCTGAGCTGTGACAGACACCGCGTCCGTGGGAAGATAGCGCAGTGAGATATGCTCTAGCTATCGAGTGGGGTGTATATATGTGTGTGTGTAATATGCAAGCTTCACACTTAGTCATTCATCCTTTTGAAGTAGATCAACTGAATAGTAACACCTAGTATTTACAGTGCTTTAAAGAGACAAAGTCCACAGTTAGCAAGCACTATAAAAACAAGTAATCACGTTTTATGGTTCTAATATTTAAACCAGTCATATAATATAACACTATTGTCTAGATAATTGTATAGGCACAGATGTTATTCACTTATTTGCTTCAGAGTCAGAAGGCTCCCTTGCTGAAATTCAGATCGGGTATTACATCTGACTTTCAGCAGTGCAAGTTGAGGATGTGGGTGGAGCCAGTGGAATAAGTAGGTGGAGCTGGGGAAAGTGGGTGTGGCCTTTGACAAACATTTGAGCACCTGGACTTCATATTTTACAAATTAAGCTATGCCTGCTGGACTATACGGCCTGGGACGCCACAAAGACACATGGTGTTTCGATGCGCAACGCCGATGCTCCGCGAGGCCTGCCACATTAGGACAGCTGGCGGAGCTCGTGTACAATGCTTTAGCGCCACCTGGCGGCCCCTTGTCTGCACTGCACTCAGCATCAACTTGAAATAATGAAGGTAGCAGCCGCAACGGAAAAAAAATAATATATATTAAAAAATATATATATATTTTTTTTTAAACTGTTTAAAACCACAAGCAAGCGGCCCTACCACCCAGATAATACCCTGCAACACAGGTTCCCCCACCTATTGAGTGCCGACTGTTGGTGCCTCTGAGACTGCCGGACAGTGTATGAGGACATTCCACGAGGCGCCGAGACAACAGGCAGAGAAAGCCACACGTGCCTAAGTTACCGTCTCTGTGCCGACATCTCTAGAGGCCCCCAGCATCAGGAAGGCTGCCGTAGCCTATGGAGGAAACTGAAGCACCACCTAGTGGCGGCTCTTCAAACCACACCCTGAATTGGCAGAGACTGTCAGGAAACGCAGATACTGGCCGGGAGAAGACTGCGAGGCCCTCCGGTGGCCACTTGCCAACACTGTTGTAGTGGAGAAGCGCCTCATGCACACCAGCCAGCCCCCCCCCCCCATGAGTGAGTAGAGAGACAGACACTGGCACCCCAGCATGGCCCATACACAGGAAGATTGTCCGGCCTGTAGTGATGCTGGTTTTTTCAGCCGGTAAAGGTTTGCAGCGCCCCACCAACAGCCCAGGCAACCAACACCGCACCAACGCTAAAGAGGGCCCAGGCAGCATCAGCACAAAAGGAGGAATGGTGCTCCATGCGCACCTGAACTGCCGCGAAGATTGCAGCATAAGGGAAGCCTACAGTGCCACCTAGTGCCAGATCTGGACACTGCATCCCGGTCATCGTAACTGGTACGAAACGGCCAGTGCAAAGAATGCGGAGTACCCCCACAACCTTCATACTGTGCTGCCAGAGAGCAAGCAGTTGCACCCACAACTAAGTACCGCATCAACTCACGGCGGAGGCCTCGACCGGGATCAACTTGGAAAATTAACCACAGCAGCATTTGTGTGCCCCCCCCCTGGCACCGGCATCCCCAGCATCCAGGCAGCACTCAAGGAAGGCTGCCGCGACCACTGCAGTGCCACCTAGCTGTACATTATCACACTGCACCTGGACAAAGTCCCACACAGGCACCTGCAGCCTGGCAGCACTCGAGAGAGACGGTAAGCGGGACTCCACTGAGGGGAACACACTGCCAGCAATGGCAGAATCAGAGTAAAGGCACATGCGAGCCATCCAGAATCTCTGTCCCTAATTAGCAGGCACCAGGACAGTACCCCAATGATGCCTAAACAAGGGAAGAGAAACTAGCCAAGGAGCACCACTAGTCCCATATTTGCTGCCCATCAGTTGCAGTTAGAAGGGGGGGAGACCGATACCCCACAAGAAGCCTCAAGACGCTCATAGCTGCCCAGACACATCCAGTGCTTGGCATAGACCACCGAAGGACACTGCCAAGAAGCCCAGAGCTGCCCCGGCCAAGAGAAGCCTCAAGTGGCCAAGCTAGGTCCAGTGAAGGCGATAGGACCGAAAAGCAGCCAAGCCCATGAAGGTGCAAGGCGAACATGCGATGAGCGCACAACCCCTAGTGACTGTTTGATGCCACCTCAAGTGAGGAAACTGTGGCTCTCGCCCTCAGTAGTGAGCAGGCACGCCAAGCGCCCAGGAGCGAGAGACATCTCCACAGAGAAGAAGCAATGCTGGAAGCAGCAGGGAGATCCTCTACATCTCCACCGCAGCAGCGAAGCCCCGCAGTGGGCCAAACACAGCAGTGTCCTCCCTCACACTGCCTCAAGACGGAGTCGCCAGTGACCCAAGACAGGCAAGAGGAGAGTCGCACACTCCACGTGGCAAGCTGCTACCACACCACATTGCTCCAAGGACATGCAACACGAGGCCGGACGCCACATGCATACTGCAAGCATGGAGCGCGTCACTCGAAGTGACCAACCCTGCTAAGTATGCCTGAACGGAGGCAGAGGCAGACGCCACGACTTGAAGAAGAAATACAGAAGTCAAGTGGCTGTACGCCACCCAGCACCCAGGAAGAAGAAGAAGAGAGAAGAGCGACTGGAGGTCTCGCCTGCATGGTCCAGAGACCATTGAAGTTGATAGGTCATGTTGGCCTGTTTGGAAGAAGTTGCATGCTACTGCACCGGGAGGGAGAACCGAAAAGAAGAGTGACAATCCTGTCACCATGAAGAACCTGACGAACACAGGTGCACCGGAGAAAACAAGAGGAGAAGCACAAGGACTCGTATCACAGCAAGTCAAGAACACACCCAGAGACACCAGACAGTCACCGAGGCAGACCGATGTCCCTGGAGACAGCCCCATGGGAGAACCAAACGTAAGCCGCAGCAAGCACGAACCACGTCTCTCCCAAACGCTTCCCAGTGCGACCGTCCATCCCCGAGTGTCGGCAGTCTAAGTCGGACAGCATCCCAGCTCCTGACCGCAGATGCCAGAGGTGAAGGAACAGCCTCAGCAAGGCAGAAACATGTAGCTGCGAAGTCCCTCCAGAAACCTCCTCTCCTAGAAGATCATCACCCCCTGTCGTCCAGGTCCAATGGTAACCACATCATCATTGCCAATAGCAGGGCACCGCACCTAGCAGGAAATATGGAAGTGTGACCGGAGGGTCTACACTAAGAATCTGACAACCGACCAAGTTCAGGAGGGGAAGTCGTGAGTGGCCGGGCCAGACTTTGAAGAGAACTCGAGCTGCTAAAGGAGCGTATCCCGACACACAAACCGCAAGTGAAGGGGGTGACAACCAGAGAATGACCTGGCGACCTCCCAGCGGGAGACCGAGAGTAAGCCGCAAGCATGCGCGAACAGAGTCTCATGCCTCACGTTTCTCAGCGTGTCCATCACGCCACTGTTACCGACGTCTTACTAGCCCAAGAAGTCCAAGTGCACAGATGTAACTGCCTCCACAAAGGAAATGGAAGCACCTGGCCACCCCCACTCTAGTGATCGACTCAAGAACAAAGGCCTGCAACCATCACGGCAAGTTGTCACCAACTGTCGTCCAGATTCACCACACGGCTGGCAATGCCATCATGCCAGTCCTCGTCAAGTGTGTCAAACACTACCATCTCCAGAGTACCGATGGACTGGAATCCCACACTGTTGCCACACCAGCCGACAAGAAGAACCAGAGGCTACCTGCTAACCTGGCTTACACCTGAACTGCAGCAGCGAGAGCATGTCTTGACCAAGACTCATCCACCCCTGAGGTTTTTGCGAGCGACTAGGTACTGGCTCCTCGGTGGTCTTGCAGCTGCCCCACGTCAGCACACACGCAGCCCCAGCGCAGCCCACAAGCAGTCCGTTGGCAAACCCGACAAAGGGCCTCCCCAGGCGGGAGAGTTGGCCTAGATATTGCCCCACCGAGAACCGGGTTACAGGATACAGCAAAGTAGTCTAACAGAGACTTTAGTCGATCAAGCAACACCTTCGTGAACCTTCACCCTGGCCTCCAACCATGCTCTTGACGCACCCTGTTTATGAACTGTTAGAACCCACCACAGACCATCCTCAATGCCAGCGTAGTGGAGCAACTTCAGACAAAAGGACATATTTCCACTAGTATGCTACAAGAGTGCAGATGACGTCTCCAAGCCAGCATTCGTGTCCTGAACCACTCAGGTTAAATTATGAGTGCCAGCGAAGATTGTCCTGCTGCAGTCAGTCACCAGCCCCATGTCTGCTGTCTTCCCGCTGCCCGACTCGTGAGGCTGATGGACCCTGTGGTGTTTAGTTGACTGTTATTTACCCCCACAGGTTGGACTGGTGTTTTGTTTTGTTCTTCAAAAGAGTTTGGGAGGAATGTAGTGTCCTGCTGGACACGTTCTAGTGTCTCAGCAGGCACTTGTATTTCCAGCCACTCCCTCGAGGGCTGGATACACAAGCACCCCACACCCATCCATCACAGGCGTCACAAGTGACGTGACCCTGTTAATAAAAGGGCCCGGGTGCACGTGCTCGTGGCCAGTTACCAGTACACTAAGCATACCTCTGTGTGCCTTATTTATGTAGCATGTGGGCCCGGGGCCCACAACGCAACAATAAGTACCTTGTGCCTGCGACAGTCAATTAAATCCCTGTTAGTACCTTATTTATTAAGTAACATATACGAAAAATCGAACCAAGAGCTACGAAGTGGCCACAATAAACTGAACTGGACCGCTTTGCACGGAGACAGTTCGCTTCTTAAAGTGTTCAATTGCACATGGAAGTTTTCCGTCATGAGCCATCGCTCCTGGAGTGGGATGAAGACCCGAATATCAATCACAGCAGTCGAGCAGGAAGCCCAACTGGAACAGGTGGAGAGGATGTGTTATAACTGCCAGAGCCGCCGACTTTGGAACTATGCAGGCTTGAGTGTAGGGCAGGCGTTGGCTCAACATCCTGCGATTCTGTGCAAATTGCGTAATCTCCCCGTGCTTAAAAAACACAAGCATTTCCAATGCAATTGGTTTTGCATTTGTGTAAGTTAAAACTATTGGCGATATGAATTACAATGTGGTCTACTTTTCTTTTTTTGTTTGCAGTTCTGTTAATATTTGCATAGGACTATTGCTATTTGTAGCTTGCACACAAAGATGAGTAAAATGCGCAGTAGAATATTTAATACAGAAACATATTAAACAAACTATCCCTTCATTTAAGTTAAATATTATAACCATTTTATTTTCTACCGAGTAGCAATGTCCTTAACACCTGCCCGTTTGCAAGTTTATACAGCCGAAGCTATATGCATGACTGGATTAAATTTGTTTTTTAACCGGTCCTAACTCTTAGGGCCCCAGGAGGGGGTGGTTTTTGGGAGAGCTTGGCAGGCGAAGCCTAGGTGCGGTGGAGGGGAGCGAAGAGAGCTTCGATTAAACAACTCCACAGCTTCAAAAGTGGGAGAGTGGAGAGAACATGAGCAGCCTATTGGGAATTTACCTTGTGGTTTTATTTGTCCACTGTTGTTGCTTTGTGCGCCAATCGCTACTTAATAAAAAAAAAAAAAACATTCCAATTGGGGAAATATAAATGCCCCTTTTGGTTGCAACGTTAGCATTGCGACATAAGTATAGTTTTCCGTCCAGATTTGCAAGCATGTACGCAGTGATCAAAAAGTTCCACATAAAGCAGGGAGGTATCGTAGAGGACGGGAGAGCTTGTCAGCATTTCCTGTAAAATCACAGCTGTTTTGGAGAATGCTGGTTCAAACTATTAAAGAAAAAGAACAGCCTTACCTCGTTCTTCCTAGCTAACACAGGACAAACAGCAGTTATACACCTCTTGTCCCACCCAATGCATTTTCCACTTTTAAGCCCCTGTAGCTTAATGTGCGTTATGTGCGTGGGGGGAAGGAAATTTCAAACATGCAGTCAATTGAATTAAATCCCCACCTTCAGCGAGGCCTGCCATGGGGTCGCGATCATCGGGTAGAGAGCCTTTGTTACTGTTGCTTGTACGTGGAAAGTAGAAAGAGTAAGCAGGTAGTTTTACGCAACATTTGTGATGTTAAAACACAGTTGTAAACAAAAAATCCCACAGAAATGTAGCAGCACTTATATGCCTTTTGACCCCACCCAGCACGTTTCAGTACTTACGTAGTGCCCGTAGTGTAAAGCAAGTTAGTGTGTATGTGTGGGGGGGGAGGGGCATCTTAAACATGAAGTCAGCTGAATTAAATCCCCAAACCAAGCGAGGAGAGCAATTCCATAATTGTTGCTGCAGCACAATGGAGAGATTACGGGGCTGTAGTACGGCATTTGCTTGTCCGCCCCAGCGTCAAGCCAAGTGCAGTGTACTGCAAAAACTTAGGCATGTTTATGTATAAGTCGTCTCACCAATCACCATGCCAAGGGGTCGCGATCAGACACACAAACACTTACACACGGAGAGCCTTTTTAGGTCTCGCCTACGCAACGCGTATGCGCTGCATAGGAGACCTTTAGCCGTCGTTCAGCTCTTTTTCAAAGCACATACTCGTGCTTGTGGCGGCATACACCTTGCGGGAGTGCGCAGCGGCGCGCCACAAGCACGAGTATATGCTTTGAAAAAGAGCTGACTGCACGCGCACGCATACACGCACGGACCACTCCCGGGCTTGTTATTCGTCTTGCAGAAAAGACCAGCTTCAGTGACTTCTGGCAGCAGCGGGCTCGCGCTTGACCGCAAGCTGTCTGTTTTCACTGTCTGTGTTGAGAAACATTGAGAAGAAATTAAATCCAGGCTCCAGGAAAACACGAGTCCGGTAATATGGATTTTCTCTCTTTTTATTCAGGATCCAGCAAAGGAACAGACATCATGTAGCTCAAGTACACAGTTGAATGCCCTAACGGCATAACGAACACACTTTTATACAATCAATGCAATTCAAAGGAATACTCACCGCGATCCCCCAAATAACCATAACATCTTGAAGGAAAACAGGAACACGCCGATAAATAATGCGCGTGTCTTTCTCTTGCCAGTTAAGGGAAAACAAATATGACGCACACACGCGCAAGTATGCGGTAAACAACGTCGCGCTCTCGCGTGTATTTAACACTTGGTGTGCTCCCACTTTTTCCAGACACCCTTCGGTGTTCTCCAATATATCGCCCTTACCTGTCTCTGATGTTGGGATAGAGTCTGGCTCTCTGTTGTGTGCCTGCTTGCGTCCTCCCCTTACCATCGATTCCATGTTGAGACACTCTGCATGTGTCCGTCTATACTACCTTTAATGACCTACGCACCATCAAAAACATTCTCACTTGAGCATTGATGTCTTCATGTTAGGGGTTGGATGTTTAGAAAGGATTACAAAGGCAATATTTGGGCACTTCCCTGAGCCGAGCTTTCTTCTCTTAATTATCATTACTAAGTGTGAGAGCTCACTGGTGACAGACAACCAGTTATAACATTGGCATGAATGTTTTTGTTCTGTAACTACCCCCAATTCTGCAAGAAAGACTTTGCACGAGGCAAATGTAGATACCGTTTTTTTAATTTTGTGCCTTCATACAGAGATGCCTCAGTAAAAAGGAGTTGTAGACCTTCCCACTTCTGTCCTAGTAGGCAGTGGTGAAGAATCTCCTCCCAGCAGTACTCTCCGACAGCTGGCCATAGAAGTTTGAGATTAGTCCCAGCATCCAAATGTCTCTCCTTTGCCAATCCATCTTGCAGATAGCGGGAACCTGTCCACAGGGGTGTTTGCTACAGTGCCGTACCACCACTTTGCTGTCACATACAGCACTTGAGAATACTGAAATGTTAGGCTGCAGCTCTTACAATGTGCATTTTTTGAAACCATAATTGTGTTTGTATGCACACTGCCAGCCCTCCAGGCTCTAGAGTCTAGCAAATTACACGAGGAGAGGGCTGGGCTGAACCACAATCCTTCTGCAGACTGCTTATGTACGCTGCAGAAGAGGATTGCACATGTGAGAGGGAGTCGTTTCATCAATCCATAGCTGCCATGTTGCATGTGCCAAAGCAATACAGCTTGCCAGCAAAAGGTGTCTGCCATGGGGCGCTCTTCAAACAACCTGCCAAAGTAGAAGGGTTAGGGTCCCAAGTCTATCCCGCTTAGGGGCCACATCTCCCTGCTCCCACCCCGGTTGCTCCATTTCCTCTTTCCAGTCCAGGGTTCCAGGCCTTCCAACTGCTATTTAAAGTAGAGAACAGACAGCAGATAAATTAATGCAAGTAGAAATAATGTTTTTGAAGTTGAAAGAGGGAATTGGATGAATATGTGTGTGCGTTGCATGCTTGTGAATGTGCTTGCTCTGGCATATTTGTGGTGTTTTATGGGGGACATGCATGGCATGGTGGTGCAAGCTCATGGTAAAATGCTGGAGCTCGCACATGAAGACAAACAAGCATTGGCATAGCCAATAGGTCTCGCCTTTGGGACCTTATAAGTATTTAGTTATGCAGCACAATATCCTTGGTGCAACAACAACAACTGTTGCATGGCTAAACACTTAAAAGGTACCAAAGGCGAGACCTATGCCAATGCTTGTTTAATGTTGCTTGCATCTTTGGATAGTTTTAGGCAGATGTAAACAGAATATCCCCGAGAAACGTGATGGAGAGAGAGAATGAAAATGCACCTTTGGCCATCTGCTCGGAAGCGGGGTTGTGCACGGTGCCATCTCGCCTCGCATGCCTCCGGCTCCGAGTACTCCTCCTTCCCGGCACAAATTAGTTGAATTATGGGTAAGACTGAAACCCGAAGTGAGGTACAGAACAATACTGCATTGAACGTCTGCAAGTAATTTAAACAAGTAAAAAGTCAAGGGGATGTGAATCAAAAAGCCATAATTTCCGGTTTCTGGGCCTCAGCCCGCGGTGGGACTTTGAGGTGCGTGCTGGGGGCAGCGAGGGTCGCAAGGCTCCCCCCCCCTCACCGCTGCGGAGATTCCGCGCCGGTCCCAGGGCTTAGGCCCGTGGGGTGCTTTTAATCTGTTTGGCGGGGGGGTGTTGCGGGCTCCCTCCGCGGTCATGCTCAGCGGTGTTAGCTCCGGGGTGGAAGGGAGGGCCTCACGGGGCACCCCTCATCATCCGCCACTCACGTCCCCGACAGCGCCGGTGCGGGACCTGTGGTGCCCGAGGGGCTGGGTCCGGGCCTTGAGCCCACATGGCGGCAGGGAGGGGGGGGGCTCCACTCCGCCGACGAGCACTTTCCCGGCAGTGCCGGTATGGTGCCAGTGGTGGCCCGATGGGCCTGGTTGGGGCGAAGGGCAGGGCTTGGGCCCACGGGGGCCTGTAGCGGCGTGGGGGGGAAAAGAGCCTCGCGGTGCTCCCCTTCTCCGCCCCCCACCTTCCCGGCTGTGCTGGGCGGGGCCTGTGGTGCCCGAAGGGCCGGGGTGAGCGGGGTCAGGGCCTTGACCCGCGTGGGCCTGTGGTTGTCACGCTGGGGGGGGGTGTCGAGCAGCATGTAGCCCCTCTCCCCCATTCGATGTTACAGGCCGGCGGAGCTGCTCGCGGGGGCTGGGGTTGCGGGGGGTGAGCAGCGAGCCTTGCCTGGCTCCCCCCCTCTGCTGTTGCCTTCCCGGCAGCGCCGGTTATGGGGCCCCTGTTGGCGAAAGGATGGGGGCTCAGGGGGCTAATGCACATACACCAAGTATCGGTGTTTGACTTTGTGGCTACAGAAAACGCTCAGCAGGCCATTTCAGCCGTTTAAGCTCCAAAAAGGCACGGTAGGTCACTCGGCCCCTCAGTTATAAGTGGTACAACACCACTGGAGAAAGGAATGTTTTCCCGATGGGGCCTGGGGGTACGCCGGGGGTGGGCAGCGAGCACCGCGTGGCTCCCCCCTCCCCTCCGTTCAATGTACTTACAGAACTGTCTTCCCAAAGTTCACGGTAATAGCAAGGTTATAGTGCTTACACTGTCGGTGTGTGTGTAGCCCAGCCATTTCTGCTCACAATTGTGCTTTGGGTTATTTGGGCTTGTCGTGTCGCCACATGCAAAACTCCATGCTCGCGAATCCAAGGAAAAGAAAAATATAGGACTAGAGACTATATGAATCCTCCATTACGTGACAGGGTGCAACGCGCAGCTTGGATGTGGGAAGTCTTATTTTAACCTGTTTGTTGGCTACTTTTCGCTTACTGCCTGTACTAATTTGCCTGTTCTCTCCAGGGGCTCCGCAGGGGCGGGGGCCGGGCCGGCAGCAGAGAGCTTGCCAGGTCCAAAGGGCATAGCGGTATGATTTACCAAAGGGGACGGCCGGGGCAAAGGGTCACATGGTTCAGATTAAGTGGCACCTAGGGGAGAGTTTGTGCATTAATGCCTGTTTGTGTTCCCAGCTATCGACACTGAGACTAGCCATTTCGCCATCGGCAACTTCGAAGCCGGCACGCTGCGTACGGATCGCCAGCAGGTACTGGGTACACAGGAACACACTAAGCGGCGTTAGCGGCAGCGTAAACAGGATCTCCAGGATCCGGGGAAATGTCCTGGAGAGGATTGTAACGTTTTATCTATTTTCAGGGGCAGCTCAGGTCTAATTGGATCGATCGGGACTAAGCAGCACTGCACGCAGAGTGGATTACAGGGAACAGGAACAGGTAGGCGTTATGGCTCGCGTGAGCGGGGCGGAGGCGAGTGAGCCCATCGCCTGAACTCCAGGAGGGTTAGGCGAGGTGCAGGGCTATCCAGGGGAAGGGACAAGCGCAAAGCCAAAGGATTAGGAGGGTATGGCGCTTGGGGTTTCGCAGCTAACCTTTCCCCTTTTTCATCTCCGCACGCAGAGTATTCACCAAACCGTCAGTAGGGTGTACGTCGGCCTCAGGTTTACAAATTCAATCTACCAAATAAGTAAGTACAAGGGAAGGGTGGGGGTGCAGAGCGTCTGGTGGTCACAAGGGACACAGAGAGGTCCAGTCAATACAACAGAGGATTAAGTGCAGTGACGTTCTGACACATAATTTTTTCTCCTCAGATTGGTTCAGTGGCCTGCGTGTGTCATAGAGCGTCATGGATAGCCAGGGCCCCCCCCTATTTTCACAGATGTCCCAGGTGGAGGATTCGCAGCCAGGCACCTCCCAGGATGTGCAATGGGCAGCGTTTATCCAGATGGCCAAGTCCAAGGGGTTGGCATGGGCGACGAGACTCATGAAGTCGAACGAAACAGAGGACTCCGGTATCGTCATCGAGGCCCCTACCCCAGAGCAACAGCCCAGTGCAGAGGCAGGACCCTCAAGGCCAAAGCGGGTCCACAGCCCCACCAATAAGGACTTTCCCGCAGATCCTCTGGCCCCCAGAGGTAGAGCGCTGTCGGCCCCCCATGAAGCTGTGCCCCTGCTTGCCACTCCCCCGCGCCCGGCACTGGAGCCGGTAGCCTCGACGGACAGTAATGCGGCCCCAGGGAACTACGCCGCCAGGGAGGAGTTGGGTAAGCTCATGGACACAATGAGGATTTTCATGGCAGATTTTAAAGCAGGTTCGGCAGGGACTGGCTCCTCGCTGCTGCGCAGTAGCCCAAGCACTGGGGAGGGAGGGGCGCTAGCGGCTGCTAGTGTGTGGGCAAACCAGGGGAGCGAGCTGCAAGCACGATGTGTGGCCCCGGCTGCTGCAGCCCCGGAAGTTGCCAAGGAGGGGGCGAGGTTTCCTGGGCCAAGTGCGACAACAATAGCCACAGGGGGGGGAACGCATTACACCAGCACTCGACAGCCCTCCCAACACAACCCACAGTCCATTGCCAGCAGCGGGTACTGCGGGCACGCCGGCCACGCCGGCCGCCCCTGTAGTGACACCTCTTGCCATCATCGCCCGGGGCGGCGTTCCCCCGGTCGTCCCCGGGGACAACCCCCCCCCCGACAGGACTGCCTCTGCCTCCAGTCACCCCACAGCCCATAAGTGCATCCCCCCCTGCAGCTGAGCATGCCTCCTGCGCCCTCCCGGCCCGTCACCGCCGCTCCCTTGCTGTCGAGTCGCTGCTCCTTAGCGTGGCAGGTTCCTCAGGCGGCCAAGGAAGGGATTTGGCGGCGCGACTTTATAGACATTTTCACCCTGCTAATGCTAGGCCAGGAGGAACTTGACGCTAGGAAAATAGGAGGGAAAGAGGATGACAAGAAGGTCAAATATCAGGCGTGGCCTGACAAGACCATTGAAAACTGGCTCGAGGCTTTTTCTATCCTGTCCGCAGTTACAATGGAGAGATACCCAGAGTTGGGCCTGGGGCTGGTGCAATACTCCAGGATGATTCACAATGAGGCAATCAAGTGGGGGGGGAGTGGGCTGGTTGAACTATGACCGGGAGTTCTGCAAAAAGATGTCCATGTGCCCGGAGATGGGGTGGGACCAGAAGGAGGTTCAATTATGGATGGACCACATGGGCTCCCGCACCCCGCAGAGCAAAGGTTCCCAGACCAAATTCCAGGGTGGGCAGTCAGCGGGCAGGGGTTCCTTTCAGGCGGGAAAACGCGGCTTTAAACAGCCCTTTCGAGGAGCGCTCAGGGGAGGTAGCCAGAGTGGGGGATTCAGAAGGTCTCCCCCGGGGACCTGTAGGTTGTTTAACCCTGGTTCATGCTCCTGGGGCAAAACATGCAAGTTCTTGCACTCCTGCAGTAAACGTGGGGGGCCCCACCCCGCTGCATCCTGTTATTCGAAGCAAGAGCAGCAGCCCGCCGGCAAAGGCAGGCAAGACAGCTGAGGGTTTCCGATGCATAACAAAAACACACACCCCTCTCCCCTCCGGCGACCTTGCACAGCGCTCCCCTTGTTCTTTCTGCCACATTAAAGAGGGTCAGGCTTCCCCCTTCTATGGACAGTGCCCCAGCATCCATGCGCGCAGTAAAGGGCCCGTCTCCGGTAGCCCTGGCCAACCTCACACCCCTGCTCAGGCGGTATCCCAACAAACAGGATAGTCAGATGCTACTGGCTGGTTTAACTGAAGGATTCAAGATCCCCTATGTGGGTCCCTGGTAAGCAGGGAGGCCGACAACCTGAAATCTGCTAGGGAACAACTGGCAGTGGTGCAGGCCAAGGTAGAGAAGGAGCGGGCCCTAGGTAGGGTGGCGGGCCCCTTTCATCTGCCCCCGCTAGACAACTTTGTGGTCTCTCCCCTGGGGGTGGTGCCCAAGAAGGAACCAGGTTCATTCAGGTTAATTCACCACCTGTCTTACCCGGAGGGGGAATCTGTTAACCATGGGCTGGAGGAGGGCACCTGCTCTGTGACGTATTGTACCCTGGACGTGGCATTAGACTTGGTCAGGAGGGCGGGCAAGGGGGCCTGGCTAGCCAAAGCAGACATCGAATCGGCTTTCCGCTTGCTACCGGTCCACCCGAGCAGCCAGCTCCTGCTAGGTTTTAAGCTGGAGGGCAGGTACTATTACGATAGATGCATGCCCATGGGATGCGCGGTTTCCTGTACGTATTTTGAGGCCTACAGTTGCTTCCTGCAGTGGGCTCTCCAGGAGACCTACAAGGTGGAAGGGGTGACCCATTACCTGGACGACTTTCTTTTCATTGGGGTTGAGGGCAAGCAGGATTGCAAGAACGCCCTCACAGACTTTGAGAAACTGGCCAGTCACCTGGGTGTCCCCCTCGCTCCAGGGAAGACGGAGGGTCCGGCACAGGTCCTAACATTCCTGGGAATAGAGCTGGACACCATTGCCGGTGAGTCCAGGCTGCCATCAGACAAGGTTCAGGATTTAGCACAGCACATTGAGTTAGCCATGGGACAGGACAAGGCCTCACTGGGCTTCATACAGAGCTTGCTGGGGAAGTTGAATTTTGCGGCCAGAGTAATACCAGCTGGAAGGGTGTTTGCGAGGAGGTTAGCAAGGGCCACTGCCAAGGTGAAGAGGAAGCACCACATGGTAAAGTTGAGCAAGGGGATGAGGAAAGACCTGGGCATGTGGGCTGAATTCTTGGCCAACTTCAACGGCTCTGTCATCTGGAGGGCCCCCTGGGCGGGCAGTCCTGAGCTATCACTCTTCACAGATGCGGACGGCAGAGAGGGCTTTGGTGTGATATTGGGCAGCGAATGGTGCGCTGAAAGATGGCCCAATTCGTGGCACAAAAGGAAGATCACGGCCAACATAACTGTGTTGGAGTTATTTCCAATCGTGGTAGCCTTTCATCTGTGGCCTACGGTGCTGGCAGCAAAAAGGGTCCTTTTCTGGTCGGACAACATGGCGGTGGTGCAGGCTATCAACTCCCAGTCGGCTGGCTGTCTCCTGGTCTTGGGCCTGTTGAGGGAATTGGTGCGGGCTTGCCTGTATAACAATGTAGAATGTAGGGCACGGCACATTCAAGGGGTGCAGAATACAGCAGCTGATGCTCTCTCTGGTTTTCAGTGGCGCCGGTTCCGGGAGGCGTGGCCGAGAGCGAGAGAGGAGATGACTCCTTTTCCACCGCACCTCTGGTTCCTTTTCAAGTGGAACAGCGTTTGAGGGGACAAGGCGAGCTGTCTTTAGCACCCAGGAGCAATAATCGCTATAAGGCTTGTGTTGCCATGTTTTGCTCAGTGGTGGGAGCCTGGGAGGAAGGGAGGACATCTGTGGAGCACAGGGTGCAAACCTTCATAGTATGGGACAAGGATAAAGGGAAAAGCCACTCCTGGATCTCTGGCCACCTGTCGGCAATTAGTCATTATGCTAAATTAAGGGGCCAGGACGATCCTACCAAATCCTTCCTGATCAGGGCGGCGCTAAAGGGCTGGGCGAGGAGCGAGCCGCAGGCACCTGACAATAGGTCCCCCATTGAATTCAAGACACTGCAGGGCATGCTTGACTATGTGCACAAGGCAACCCATTCAGCTTTTGAAGCGGCCCTCTTTTCAGCTACCTTCAGCCTGGCTTTTTTTTCCGGGGCACTGAGAATCAGCGAGTTAGTGGCAAGGTCCAAATCAGACACGCCGGGGGTGGCATTGAAGGGACAGGATACAGTACTCTCTGGGGCCTCCCTCAAAATTGTGGTAAGAAGATCAAAAACGGACCAGGCCGGGGAGGGTGATCTGGTTGCACCAACTAGGTGACGCTAGGTATTGCCCAGTGGGCCTGGTCGCCGCCTACCTGGCCCTGCGCCCAGCTGTAGAGGGTTATCTACTGGTGCATGCAGACGGCACGCCCCTTACTAAGTTTCAGGTTGAGCAAATAATGCAGGCATGCTTTTGTGTTGTCAGGCAACAAGGTTCCTGGCAAGCGCTTCTGCAGCCATTCATTCAGGATAGGGGCAGCAACTACAGCCTTTAGGGCGGGCATGTCAGCAGAGCGCATTATGCAGGTGGGATGATGGGAATCCCAATGTTTTAAAAAGTACATCCGTCCTTGAGCTACCCAAGGGAATGGCCTGAGGGCATTTTAAGTTTTGTATTTACAGGCGAATGTTGAATGTACTTGGGGCAACCCGGTGATGCACCAGATGCCTGGTGATGTGCAGTGTTATTGTGTAATAATGTGCAATTTGGAGTTTTGTATTGGTTGGTTTGCAGTGATTCAATAAATGTGTTTAGCAACCTTACATTTCTTTATTTGCCAGGATCAAAGGTCTGGGTGATTGGCCATTCGGGCGTCGTGAGAGTGGCACGGTGGGCAGAAAGCAGGAAATGGAAGCATGGCTTTTCTGCCACCGAGATAATTTGGTTGGGATACCCAGGCATGCGCTGGAACAGCTTGCTGAAGAAGCTGCAGCAGAGACTAGGGGTGGGTGTCTCTCCTCCCAACATCCTGGTCATACACCTGGGAGGCAATGATCTGACTCTCTCGGGGAGGAGGGAACTGCTGCAAGAAATGAAGTCCTCCATGTGTAAGTTAAGCAACCAATTGGGGGCATGTGAGTTATGGTTGTCAGAGATAACCCCTCGTTTAGTGTGGCGAGGAGCCCGGTCAGTGGATGCCGTGGAAACCTCGTGCAGGAGAGCTAACAGTGCTAAGCGTAAATTCACTGAACAGAGGGGGTTTGGCTTTATCAGGCATGGTTTGCTGCATGCCAAGTCCACAGGGTGTTTTGAAGAAGATGGGGTACACCGGTCTAGAGTGGGCATGGACTTGTTTTTGCTGGATCTGGGAGAGGCCCTGGAAGCAGCAGGATGTAGGTAAGAATGCCGGCCTTGGTGGGGGGCCCTGGTTGTGACAGTGGCCACACCCAGAGCTGTGGCGGAGTTACAGGGCGATCCAGAGGCTGAAAGGTACACAGGGGTACCCTCTTCAGGAGCACAACAAGGGTGCAAATGCCAAATATCCCCAGGAAGTCCTCGCAGTGGACCCTGGAGGAGCGACGGCGCCCCGCTAGTCCTACGGGCGGTTGTAAACCTGAGCAACCGGGGGTTGCCTGCAACGCTCCGCCCCCTCAGGGGGCGTGAGTAGAGGGATGGACTGGCGGTCCACCGGTGGGAGGAGGTAAACCCTCCCCCAAAATTGGTAAGCACCGATTGGCTAGGGCCACCGTGCAATTTGGCTCGTCAGGTGGGCAGGCGGCGGAAGGGCTGCCTGCCCTTGGATCGCTCGTAAGCTAACCCATCATGTTGGCATATTTTGGTATGCAAATAAACCTGCAGCAATTTTCTCCACAAAAAAGGGGTCTTGTCTGTTTATTTCATCAGGAGATTGCTGTATGTGTGATGGGGAGTGTGTTGCTGATATTGGCACTATGAAAGTGCACCTTTGGCAATCTGCTCGGAAGCAGGGTTGTGCACAGTGCCATCTCGCCTCGCATGCCTCCGGCTCCGAGTACTCCTCCTTCCCGACACAAATTAGTTGAATTATGGGTAAGACTGAAACCCGAAGTGACGTGCAGAACAAGACTGCGTTGAACGTCTGCAAGTAATTTAAATAAACAAGTAAATATTCAAGGGGATGTGAAACCAAAAGCCGTGTGGAGACAGTAACAAAATGAAACCAGCTGAGGCTGCATCAAAAGAAAGTGGCACGATCCCGATTAAAGGTAAAGCGCGTAATGAGGCGCTTGGAAATAAAAGCAAAGTAGTCCATAAACAAATAGATGAAACCTACAGTATAAGGAAACTGTAGTTGGCCGGTGCTCCTAACTTACAAATGGAAGTGATGTATCAGGAGCACCGGCCAATAAGGAGCCAGGAAACAACAGCATTAGAGTTTTGAACCAATAGCAAGCAGGAGCTGTAATTACACTCTGTAGAGTGATTACAGCAGGTTTTGCAGACAGCGCATGCACGTTGAGGCTCGACCTAAAAACGTCACTTGATTCCTAGCCCACTGAGTTTTTTATGAAACAAAATGTTGACACCTCCTTGACACAGAAGTCTTGAAGTGTGGCAGTTCAATCATATGGCCTTTAAAGGTTTTGGTCTTGATCAAAAGGTCCATTTTTATAGGTCACATATCCGCTTTTGGGAAATTCTCTTCTTGCTTTATGAAATAATTTTGCTTTTAATGTAACCTAAAGGTGCCCCTATCTAAAGTAGTTACCTCTAACAAAAGCGACGGTTAGTTTATGTTACTGTGTTCTAAAAACGGGCACACAAATATCGTGACAAAAAAGGGTCACAAAACCTGTAGAGCAGTGATACTCAAAGTAGGGCCCTCTTGATCTTTACATGTGGCCCCCCCTGGTGAACAGCTGCTGTTTAGTTGTTGAGCACTAATATTCAGAAAACATGATAAATAAACGAGCAAGCATTTATTAACCTGAAAATAAATGCTTGTCCGTTTATTTAACATTTTGTTAGACCTCTTTACACAATCCCTGACCCACTGCGACCCCCCTACCACCACCCTGCTGGCATCACTGTGGCCCTTTGTCACACCAAAGACCTTACTTTGCACCCCTGGGCAAACGTTTGCGGGTACCCATGCCGTAGAGCCTAGAACTGTGGTTGATCCTTGGTTAATTCAAGGGAGGATCCTTTTGCTCAATTATTCATGTCAGCATAGATGTACCAGTGTGCTAAAGGATGCCAATCACAGAATCATTGAAGGTACTGTAACTGGCCCCACTGGATTCCAAACTGCTTTTGATTTCTGCTAAAATCTAAAAAAAAAAAAATGTAAGGGCAGACACAATTGTCTATCAAAGTCATGTCCCATAAGTGGGTCAGGTGAAAATATTGGAAAAGCCAAATTCTTTTCCCTTGAGCAGAAAGATATTTTGAAAATACACATGGGAAATCCATGAGTTTATCTTATTATTGTCGCCTCAGCTTAACTGCTGTTCAGCTTGCATTCGTTCCAGAATAGACTTTTTGCGGAACCAATTTATACTTCTCATCTAAGTACACAAACACATATTTGGTAAGAGTACTCATCTATAAGAGTTCCGATAGTAGTACCTGAGGAGTAACAGGTGTATCTAATTTTACCTGAAAGATAATAGCATCCTTGAATTCACGCAAAAGGGTGCATATAATACATTGATAGTATCTACTCTGAAGGAGATGCTAGAATTCCCAGTACAGCCATAGCCTCAGCACTATTATATTACAATACTATATTACAGATAGGTTTCCAACGATTAGAGTTTTCATATAATAGCTAATGTGGACATTAGCCCATGAAGGGCCAATCGTGATTAATCTACACAGAGTTTTGAGTGAGTCAAGATTCAATAAATTCCTGAATTTAGTTGAAAATAGATTTAAGATACATTTTAAAAGATGCAGGCTGGTGTTGCCCATTACCAGAAAGGAAAATTATCGGGGGCACCTAGGTGGAGTGTGGCCTGTGCCATTTTTGATGTGGTGGAAGGGTGAAAACAGAGAAGAGAACTATTTCTCAAGAACTCAACATTTTTCATTTAATTATATAAACGAGCACTGGCAAAGACAAAATGCCTGGCCATTTAATAAGTGAAAGTGCTTCTTCGGTAATTGATATGTTTGGGGTTGTGTGGGCAGGTAAGTAAATAAATGTGAGGATGTGTCATCAATGTATGGATGAGTGATTGCATGGATGATATGGCAGAAAAGATTACTCTATGGGTCAATGGCTGAAAGAAGGCATGTAGTCTGAGATTTCTAGCCACAATTTTATACTGGAATAGCAGAAAACATCTGGACTGGATGAGCTACTCACCCATGGACTTGGGGAACTTGAGAGGTATGACTTCTTGTAGTTGGAAGATGCCAATCATGAGTGAACATCACACTTAAATACCAAAATAACAAACATTAATAGAGCATCCCACATAATGATTGAGTGAGCCTTGTTTGAAGAGTATAGGCTCATTTTGTAGTCACGAAATTACCAGTTCCCTGCTATAAACACATGTTCAGCCAGTCAGATGCACTTGAATGGAAGGTAAAAATGACTTCAGATTTACAGTGCCAAAAACACCTGTAAGAAATTGGGTTATTGGTTGAGATAGGTAGAAGTCCCACTCACGCAACTACCCCAATACCTGTCAGGATGATACACAAAAGTCAAAATTAACCTTCTGGCAGCTTGGAACAAAGCAGTCAGACTTCACGATTAGGCAATTTGCAAAGTATTTATGCAGCACATAAACAGTAATAAAGTTAAACCACAACATAAGAAAAAAATCGCAAAACAATGTAGAAAAATAAAGTAAATTTTAATAAAGACAATGTAACCAGAACCACAAAAATCCAATCAGTAGAGCTGGAGATATTCAGTTTCAAAGTTTTTATTTGAAACCGCACCTAAAAGCACAAAGTACCACTCACGGTCATCTGGTCGTGCTAGACCGAGTGAAAGTCACAAGTTCAAACCGACCACAATGGAGCGCAGGCCGGATACAGGGACCAAGTTACTCCTGCTGAAAGAGTTACCTTCTTAAAGTCTGGCGCGATGAGTCCAGTTTGTGGTGGAAGCAGCCGCAAGAAGCAGGGAGAGCATCGCAGATGGTTGTCACTGAAGCACAAAGATACAGTCAGGCGTCACAGACAGTCATTGTTGGAGGTTCAAGTTGGCAGTCACCACATGCCATCGATACTGTAGCGGGAAGTGCAGATCTCGCTTTGCCGTTTGTTGCTGGGAATTGCTGTAGCGCAAAGAATCGGGTTCACTGGAGCTTCACGGCAGTGGTCGACAAGGTCTTGGCACAAATGGGCCTATTCCCAGTCGCGAACAGCCCAAAACTTCAGGATTTCTCCTTTATGTTCAGAGGAGTGCACTCTGATGCAAACCAAAGACCTGCAGCTCCCCTCCCCGGGCCACACCACATTATTTTTAGGGAAGAGGGGTACATAGCCTCCCTTCGTGTTTGTTCTCGATTGGTGGGAGCTTTAAAATTGCTCCCGCCAAGCAAGAGCAAACACAGGTTTCCCTGCCGGCTATATCCCAGGGTTGGGCATCCTGGGATATAGCAGGAGCTGGCCCTGGGGGATAGGATCCCCAGGGCCCTCAATGGCTACAGGTGGGGGCCATGCAGCCACACTCCCTCTTTAAAGCATGGCCAGGCTCAGAGAGATGGGGTCCCTAGGGCCAAAATCAGTTCAGGGAACGGGGCACACAGGCCGCCTCCCCATTAGTATTATAGCTTGGCTCGGGGAGGGGGTCTCCAGGCCAAAATCAGGCCGGGAGTGGGGCCGGGTTCCCCCTCCCAATTATTTGAAAGGCCGTGCCCCAGGGGACGGGGTCCCCATGGCCAAAATCAGCCGGGGAATGGGGGTCACGTGCGCCCTCCTCCTGTATCTATATAAAATGCAATCCCCCAAGGACCTGGCCCACCCCGGGGGCTAATATAACACAAGCAAGGGAAACTCTGCTTGTGTATTTTTTATTAACTTTCCCGCAGATTTGCAGGAACATTTAAAAAAAAACAACAAAAAAACAAAAAACTTTTGGCCCTCACAACCAGGCCCAGGGGGTCAGGGTATTCCTACACTCCATCTTATCTTTTTTTTTTTTTAAGTTTTTTATTGGGACTCGGCCAAGTACCAAGATGGCTGCCAACACTTCCTAGTTGAAGTGTAGGTAGCCAATCAGATCTCAGCATGAGATCTGTCGGATCCATGGAGGATTTGCGTCCCTATGTATACATAAATATTTTTTCTTAAATAACTCCAAAACTACTGAATGAATTTACACCAAATTACAAAAAGCACCCTTTCTGGACCAAGATCTAGCTTTCTGCCAAGTTTGGAGAATTCCGGTAATCCTTGATTGGCTGCCAACATTTCAGCCAGGGAGTGTTGGCAGCCATCCTAGGACTTGGACTCGTCTGAGTGCCAAGAAAAAAGGTGAGAGAAAAAGAAAAAGAAGTGGGCAGGTAGCAAAACCCTGACCCCCTAGGCCTGGTGGTGGAGTCTCAAATGTTTTTTTTCTTTTGGCATGATTTCTCTGAGGATCTGCAAATTTGCAGCAAAATTGAAAAATAAAAAAAAACATGTTCCACCGCGCTTGTCTACTATATGCCCCCATAGTGGGCCAGGTCATGGTGTTGTAGTTTAAATAATAGAGAGGGGTGGACTGCATGCGTGCCCCCCCCCCAGGCTGATTTCGGCCCCAGGGACCACCACCTACCTGGGGACCAGCCGATTTAGAGAACAGTAGTGGGGCCGTGCAGCCCTCTTCACGGGCTGTAATCCGCCCAGGGACCACTGCCTCCCCGGGCCAGGTCATTTTGAAAAATGGGGAGAGGGGCCATGCGCCCCCCTCCCTCCCGTGCCGGTTTCGGCCCTGGGGACCACCACCTTCCTGGGGGCCAGGCCAATAGGTAAAAGGAGGAGGAGGCTGAAATCAGCCCCAGGGACCCCCTCCCTGGGGCCCGACTATGCAATTGAAAGGGAGGGGGGCTGCACAGACTCCCTCTTGGAGCCACTAATGGCCCTGGGAACCCCATCCCCAGGGCCAGCTCAGCTATGCACTGGGGTGCTCACCCCAAGACATAGCATGTTTGCTCCCACTTGATGAGAGCAATTTAAAGCTCCCACCAAGTGAGAGCAAACAGTAAGTCCATTTCCAGCAGGCAGGAGCAGGACAAATGATCACAACACCTGGGAGTAAACTTTTAATCTGTTTCCCTGGCCGATGTGAAGCGCCAAGAAAACAGATGAAAAAAATACATCCCACACGCAGGGAGCAGCATTTTTTGATGCTCCTTGCACGCGGGAGCAATGCCGGCTCTCAATGGAGGTGGAGAGCCGGCAGGGGGTGCAGGGGCTCCCCCCATACCCCCAAAAACAACATGGTGGGTGCCCTGGGTGGGCACCAGTGCAACCACCATTAGTTGGTGTGGCTCCCCCGGTCCCTTCATAGCAGGTGCCCCAGTTGGAGCTCCACTTGTGTAAAGGATAAGTTAAACTAACTTCTTGGGCTTGGCAAAGGCAAAGCAAGTGTGTTTCCTCTGCAATTCCACGTTGAAAAACAATCTGAAATCCATAATGGAGGTGAATGCATCGTTGATCTATTGGAGCACAACCTGTTCTGTAGTGACTGTGACAAGTGGTCTCCTGCTCAGAGCAGAGTCCAAGGTTTTCCCTTTTGATTACCCTGAATACGCAAATGCCCAAAATCATTTGCAAGCTCAGCTTGCTTGGCCCCACCCATTTTCCTTAGTAGTACGCAAAGGTCTTCCCGCCTTTTCCCAGGTTGGTGAACAGCTTACCAAAAGGCCCCCAAGCTCGTTTTCCGATTTTGCTGACACGTTCTTGATGCAGAGCAATATGAGGACATCTCCACCAAACAAAGAAGCACTTACTTCATACAGTTAAGAGAAAGTACCCTTGTTTGGTGGAGATTCACCTCTTTGTAGTTTTGTTCTCTTCTCTAGGTGAGGATTCATGTTATCTCAGATTTGTGGATGAAGAAGCTCAAGGAACAATGTCATTCCCAAATTACAGGCACAAGGTCACTGGAGACATTACCTTGCGCTCCTGCACAGAGCTGTAGTGTAGACAATGCACTAGACATTTACCCAACAAGATAGCACTTACTAATTAATCAGTAGAAAGTACTCCAGTCAGGTAGACCTGTTCTGCAAAACTGAGGAATCTTTGTATAAAATGAGGCTCTATTCAGACCCTGATGCTCATTTCACAGAAATTAAACCTCAACGGAAAGCACTTACAAATATATATATATATATATATATTAGGTGCCCCAGTTTAAGCTCCACTTCAGTAAAGGACAAATGATCCTAACTTCTTGGGCTTGCCGAAGGCAAACCAAGTGTGTTTTCTTGGCAATTCCACCTTGAAAAACAATCTGATCATTGTCCATCAGAGCACAAGCTCTTCTGTTGTGACAATATGAGTGGGTTCTTTCTTGTCATCTCCTGGTGAGAGCCATGGTTCTCCCTTTAAATTACTAGGAATATGCAAATACGCAAAATCACTTTCAAGCTCCACCCAGTTGGCCCCACACCGTCCAAAAGTGACAGTGACACAAAAGTCTTCCTGCCTTTTCCCAGGTTGATGGGCATCTTACCAAAATGACCCCCTCCCGGCTTGGCGGCCAGGCCCTGTGGCCAACCCCACACCGTGGGGTTGGCTGCATGTGAGGGGAGTGGATACAGGGCCTGGCTGCAGGCCAGGCCCTGCGGTCAACCCTTCGCTGCGCATGTAAGGTTGTGCACGGAGGTGGTTGGAATAACGTATGGTGATTAAATATTACTTTATGTTTCCAAAACATACAAATTCACTGGGGGAAAAAATCAAAAGTTACAGGGACGTTATAGTTAGGTTCACATTTTACACACACAAAACTATAGAAATTAGCAATTATAGTTGAGTGATCTGAAGAAACTATAGCTCGTACCCAAAGGTAACTATAACTCGCATCCTCGCCATGCACTGCTAATTACCCCCCATATTACCTCACTCATGACGCCTTCTATGACATCATTGGTAATGTCACTGCATTATTTGCAATAAAATTGATGATAAAACTGTGCATGGAGGGGGTGTGAATTACACTTACCTTAGGGCTTGTGTTATAGTTATGAAAAACAAAATACACCTACTCACAGACCCACTTACATACATTCTCACACCCCTACACTACCACTCACACACCCACTCAGACTCACACAGCCCCTCACGCAGCAACTCACACTTCCATGCAGCCACTCATACACCCACTCTCAGACCCACAAAAACACCCATACAGCCACTCACACATCCATTCAGACCCACACAGCCACCCACTCACCTATCCATACAACCACTCACACATCCACAAAACCGCTTACACAGCCACTCACAGGCCAACACAGCCACTCACACACCCACACAGCCACTCAGACGCCCACTCACAGACCCATAAAACTACTCACACACCCATACAGCTACTCATACAGCTACTCACACAGCTACTCACACACCCACTCAGAAACCCATACAGCCACTGACCTACCCACTTACACACCCATATAGATCCACAATACCATTCACAAACCCACTCACAGGCCCACACAGTCACTCACATACCCACTCTCACTCCCATACAACCACTCACATACCCACTTGCAGACCCACAAAACCACTTGAACACCCATTCAGAGACCTACAAAATCACTCACACACGCACTCAGAGAGCCACTTACATACCCAAACACACCCAGAGCCACTTTCACACCCACTCCCATGCCCACAAAATCACCCCCACCCACTCACAAACCCACATAATCACTCATACACCCACTCACAGCCCTACATAGCAACTCACACATCAACTCACATTCCCAGACAGCCACTCAAACACCTACTAACACACCCACACAGCCATTCACACACCCACTGGCAGACCGAAAAAACAATTCACACTCAATCACAGACTCACATAATTACTCACACACCCATATAGCTACTCACATACCCACACAGCCATTCACACACCCAGACACACACATACTCTCACATATCCATACAGCCACTCACACACCCTCACAGGCCCAAAAAGCACTCACACACACCCACCACTCACACACCCACTCACAGAGCCACACAGCCACTCTTACACCTATACAGCCACTCACACACCCACTGTCAGATCCATAAAACCACTCACAGAACAAGATAGCTACTCACAAACCTGCAAAATCACTCATGCACCCACTCACAGACCCACATCCACTCACATGCCCAGACAGCCACTCAAACACTGACTCACACCCATACAGCCACTCACTGACCCACAATATTACTTACAGACCCACACAGGCACTCACTCACCCACACAGCTACTCACAGATCCACAGAGCCACTCACACACCCAGACAGACACTCATACAATCTCTCACACAACCATACAGTCACTCAGACACCCACTGTATTAAATGTGTTGTTCTTTTGTATTGAATGCATGCTTTTGGTTGGTAACGGATTTGCGGATCCACCTGCAATATAGCTGTCGAACTCCTTATTTATCTGGAGATCTGCGGCAGATCCACAAATCCTAGTGAGAAATTCAAAAAAGAAAGAAAGATAAAAAAGGATTGGATACCAAAAACAACCAGTGTTTGGGAAAAGCGTTGGCTCTAAAAAAATAAATAAAAAAAAAAGAGCCTTTGTCTTTATGATGTGTAGATGATAACTACACATTGAACAGGATGCAGTCTTAAGTTGTTGAGGAACACCCTGTTGCTTATGTCTGTCAAATGAACTCCACCTTTTTGACATATTCCATTCATGTCGAAGTGTTAGTTGTTATGGTATATAGAGCCCATGTTGTGGTCTCAGAGAAATGCAGCAACAGCTTTATTGACATGTTTCCTGGACTTCTCTAACTGCGGACAAAATTGGTTTGACCACTGCCACTTCTGTCTTTGGCAAATGTTGGAAAACACCAAGGCAGTATGTGGAGAAAAGTGACATTAATTTACCAAAGGTACCCTTCATTAGGATTTCCAGTCCTACCCCAGTAATTGGATGTTGGCAATCTGCAATATTTCCAACCAAAGGCAGCAATTGATGCCACTTTAACCCTCTCTGCCCAACCCAAGTAATGTCTACATTAGGTAAACCTAGGTCCCTGTCAATGCCACTTTTCTAGCACTCTCCCTGGCTCAAAACTCAAACTGTGGCCCACAATCCAGACTCTGCTCATTTTGGAGACAAGCAGGAGTAGCACATATGAAAAGGCAGTTTTGAAGATCTAAGCCAGTTAAAACGGAGGATAGCAAGTAAAATATACATTTTTGATTGGATGGTGGAGATGTGCATGGCACTAAAATTAGGTAGTGAGTTTAAGAAAGAAAGTAACTAGCTTGTGATTGGCATTTGATAAATAAAGAACAGTTATGTTTGGGATATGCTTGGACTTGCAAACAGTCAAGCCACACCTGCTGCAGTTGATTTGAAGCTAGTATGCTGTTGAGAGAAAGTCTTGTAAACCTTTGACCTACTGGTAAGGAGAGACTATTGGAAACATGGTTACTATGGAAACAGAGCTAAAGGAGTATGGGGAAGGGAACAAAAGAGACTGCAGTGTGAAACTAAAAAGCAGACTGGTGTACATAAATTGCTCAGTAGGGAGTGTATGCGTTGTAATTAGTAATATTTTAGAACAAAAATATAAATGCAAAGCATTGACAGAAAATTGTTGAATGCTTTTAAAGGCTTTCGTGTGGAACTGCAGATCCATTGCTGATTCACAGGGGGGTGAGGGGAGGGCACGCTGAGCACCACGGTGGATCCACCACAAAATCTACCAAATTGAACTTCTTTACAGGAAACATGGAAAGGGTTCAAAAACAGTGACTATTCAGGAGTGGAATACCAAAAATAAAAAATGAAAGGCACTCTGTGATTTACTAAGTACGGGAGTATGAGTGAGAGCACAGTGGGAAGGGTAGCCATCATTGGTACTTTTGTACTGAGAGTGGAAGAGAATTGAGAGATTTCCGACATGAGCTATGCACTGGAAAACATATCAGATATTGGCATAAAGGTTGAAACAGTAAAGAGGTTTTACAGCTATGTTAATTAGGTTGTACTATAAAAAAAATCTATTTAAAAAAAACTATGAGTGAATATAAGCTGAAAGAAAATGTGTAGCTTGTAGACACTATAGTAAACAGCAAAATAGAAGGGAGGGTAGATGAGAAGATTAATTAAAAATATAGTGAGCCGCAAAGGAGAAAGGGGAATTACTATACTGAAAATATAGTTATTTTATTAAGGCAGTATGAATGAATGTGTTTGAAACTAGATGTGGGTGCTTGCTTATAGTATGTAATTTAATAGTATATAATTTGTACCCACTCACAGTCTGGCAGGTAGTTACACACCCAGTTACACTCCTGCAAAAGCACTTGTGTGCCCACTACTCATATAGCCAGTAAGTGACACACAGAGTCACACATCCATAAAACCATTCACACACCCATTTAATCACCTATACATCCACCTACATAGTCATTCACACACCCATACAGGCTCTGTCACACCCACTTATACAGCCAATCATGTACCCAGCAGTCAAAGTCAGTTACACACCCAGTTATGCACCATGTTAAACACCAAATCACCCATCCACACAGCCACTCGCGTAACTATTTAGAAAACTATACAACCACTCAGACATCCAGTTTGACAGTGACAGAGGCACTTATACATCCACTCACACACCTGCACAGTAGTTATGTATGCACCACTAACAGAGCCACTTGCGCACAGTTACACACACAAACACCCATTAACACAGCCAGTTACCAATCCATGCTCCTACCTCAATACTCATTTAGACACCCACATAGTCACTAAGACACTCAGTCACACACCTACACAGCTACTTACACATCCAGTGACACACCCACAGAGGCACTGATACACTTACTCTCAGATCCACTCAACCAATCACACACCCAGTAACCCTACCCATACAGCCACTTATATTCACATTTATATACCTATACTTAGACAGCCCGTTACAAACTGACATAACAAGTTATGTAGCTTAAAGTGTGTATATCAAGTGGTATGCAATGTAAAGTTAAATGTATTCTATATTTGCCTTTCAGATATTTGTTTGTTTAAAGAGGGAGATTTATATTGCCGTGAAAGATACAAAGGAGAACAAAAACAGAGGAAAGAGTACTATCACTCAAAAGTGAGAGTAAAAAAAGCACATGATGTGGAGAGCGTACTGGAAAAAGAGCTGCTGGTAAGATAACTAAGGAGTTGGTTAAAACAGTATATGGGGAAAATGCAAAATGTGGAAAAAGTTACAGATAAAAAGCAAGGTTTACAATCAACTCACAATGGAGGAGTAAGTCAGATTGAAAGAGGCGGTCAATCTGTGCATGGAGTTTTGCTACTGCCATCCTCGGGTTGTGCTCCACATCCAGTCTTGAACGGTACTTTGTCTTTAATATCGCAAGTGCTGAGGACCCAATCTCACATAAATAGGACGAGCTGAAAGGCAAGAGAGTTTTGATAGCAGTTTCTCTCAAAGCTGAATGTTCTGCAAACATTTTCAGCCAAAACTTTATTCCTTAATTCAAAGATGCGGGTCAGCACTTTCCCCCGGGATAACCACCGCACTTCTGTATGAAACAGCAAGCCATCATGCTCAGCTCCCATTTCTGTACATAACATTGCAAATATATGAGCTCTTGTGGGATTTATAAAATTTACTATTTTTATAGCAGAATTCAGCACATCCTCAAGTTCGCTGAACATGTTTCGAACAGCAAGGGCTTCCCGGTATATCATACAGTGGGTCCACAGAATCTGTGGAGCCACTTTCAGTACGTTAGCTTTTAGGCCAGCCCTAGCACCACACATTGAAGGAGCACCATTTGTGCAGATTCCAACACGGTTTTCCCATTTTAAGCCATGGATACTCAGGAAGTCATTGATAATGGCAAACAAATCGGATCCTGTTGCTCGCCCCTTGCAATTAAATGGGCAGCCTTTGACACATCAGTTGCTTCATCCAACTGCAAAGCCAACAAACCTGATTTCAACCAGGCTATGAGCTGTCCCTGGATATCTTCTGACATGTCAGAGATGCGGCGGCAAACTGTTGTGTCTGAGATGGGTATACTTTTGAACTTCTCTGCTGCTTTTTCACCAAGCATTGTCCTAGCCACGTCGAGCAATGCTGGGAGAATCACTTTTTCTCCATCTACAAAGGGCTTTTTGTTTTTGGCAATGTGGTATGCTACTTGGTATGATGCTGTTAATGCATTTGCTGGAGTATTTGCCACATGTTTCACCGCTTCTTTCTGCTGAGTTATCTCTTGCAACTACCAGGCAAAAAAATCTCTGCTTTTTCTTGCTAGAGAAACGTTTCGTTTCAAGTGACGCCTTAGTTTGGTTGGCTTCAAGCTGTTGTTAGCGAAGATCATGCCACAAACCACACACTGTGGTCTACTTTCTCCACTAACAACAATGCAGGTGAAACCAAGGTCCAAATAAGAGGCATCAGGTTTCCTTGTTTTTGCAGCTTTTCTCTCTCCATCCGTTTCTGTTTCAGCCTTTCGCTTGAGCACTCTACCATCTTTTGGGAGCAGAAAACGATCCATGTCAAATGTTTGCTTAACCTAAGGTACAAAATTCTAAGCTGCATGTTAATGAATAGTACATGGCTGCAATTTTACAGCTGCATGAGGTACAGAAGGTTTTTAACTTTGTAATTTCCCAAAAATCTTTTTAAAAAATCTTACGTTTTAAATAAAATAAATTTGGATAAAAGAACAATTTTGTGGTAAGTGGATAAAAAGTAATTCCAGCTCATCCAGGCTTTAAGTAGGTGCTCCCAAAATTGCTGCAGTATGCATATGCTGTATACCACCGATGAGGCTCTGCAAGTTACTTGTTCAAAGGTTAGTGAGGGCAAACTTCCGCACTGCCCCTTCACCCATCACTCAAAAAACAAATGCGAACCTTCTTATTCACTTCCTCAGATGTTCCTGCTGCTTGAATAGGAGTCCTCAGTCTAGCGATCAAGTAGCTTTTTCACTTGCAATGAAGAGAAAATGTTTAAGAAATATTACTTGCATGTTCTCAGTATGTTTTGCATGAGACATCGTGAAAGCTCCCCCCGAGATCAGAATCATAGTGATGGGCAAGGGAGTTAATGACATGCCTAGAAGTTACCTGCTGCCTTATCTTAAGGGCAAATAAAATACGCCATGATCTGAAAGTTATTAGTTTGAAGTCCTGATGGCTGGTAAGATAGCCATGATCTCCAAGTTAAAAATAAGATTTCTGGCAGAGCCACATTAGCTTTCAAATCTTTCAAGTTTGTTAAATTGATCTTGCATGTACTTCCTTGCAGCTCCTTCACTTCAATACCCCCCATACATAACACACCCACTCTCCTGTAAGCAGAGTTTCTTTTACTTGTGCCATGTTAATATTTCAACACCTGTGCAGTTCCTTCTTGCACTTTTGCACAGAATCATAACTGGCACATGTGACTAATGTAATGTACACTCTGCAGAGAAGCGCAGGATTGGATGAGCATGTATTTGGAACAACTTTAGGACCCACTGACAGGCACTGTGAGAAACGTGCACTGCCTTTGATTCTCAACTTCAGAGGTCTTAATTGTGGTTTTTGGACTGTTTAATATGGACGCATAATTTTCATGGAAACCCTGGCCTTTGCTCATAGGTCTTTGCGATATTACAGACGGACGGCCAGGGCAAAAAAGCACGGGAACAAATAACTTATTCTACTGCATCAAAAAGGGTTCATACATTGTGTGCTGCTGAATGGCATCTGGAAAGGAACAAGGAGGGCTCCTGGGATACTCCGTGCTGCCACACTGTACCTTTTTTAAAATTTGTATTCAAAATAGAAATCTTTCCTATGCCAATGCTAAGACTCCATTGGTTAAGACACCACCTTGATATATTGGGAAAAATGAGTGCCAATAATTACTTTAAAAATATTATTTTTTCACAGTTTTACATTGTGCAAGCTCAGCTCCTGGGCACTGGAACACTTTAAATGAGCACCAGTTACATTACACAGGGTCAGATTTATTACATTACGCATGGATAAATGAAATTATTTCATCCAAGATCACAGGATGTTGCGCAAAGGCCAGGATGCAAATCCGACTCCCCAGTTACAAAGTCAGCAGCTCTGACTATAAAACCACATCCTCTCCGCTTCGATTTCACAGACATCCAACGTCCTACACACCCAGGTAACTATGAAGAGTTAGCATTCTTATGTAAACAAATCCTAAATATGCCAGAATTTTTAATTTTAAGTATGCTTTTTCAGCCCAAATCAATCTTCAAAGTGGAATCATGCTAAGTGCAATAATGTGTGTATGACGCTTTGAATCTCTAACTTCTGTAGTGTTTTCAAGGCTGCTAGTGATAGCTGTGTGTGTGCGCACACACGCACTAGTACGTGTTTATGTGTGGCAGAATGTGTACCCATGTAAACATTTGAGTGTCTGTAAGGGAGAATCTGTTATCAGATTTTTCTAGCACTTCCTAGCCCAGAGCTGGTACACGAGGAACGATTCTTCTCTAGAAATCATTAACAAACGTTCTATGCAAGTAACACTTAGCGGTTTGAGGATACATGGCTCTCAAAGAGACGCCACCCGGACCTATAGAGGCGACAATCTGGATATGGAATCATGAACACTCGAAGGACGATGTGATATGATACCGTATTTTTCTACATGCCTGGTGATTCAATCGTTGTCCTGGTTCACTAGGAGGGCAGCCACATACACATCATGATAGATTGCTTTCATGTTTTGTGGTCTGCTTGGGGCGTTGCTGCCCCCCTAGGAGATCTCCTACTGTTTATAATCTGTTTTGGGTCTGTTCTTTTTTAGTTAAAATGTACTGGGATTCACCGGATATAGGTTGGGAGGATATCCAATGTGGGAGGGGGGTGGGGGGTTGGGAACTCCTGCTGAGAGAGTTTGATTTTGTTTTTTCTTCACAGGCTACGAATGTACATACTGGTTGGCCATCCACATTCGACCATAGACTCGATCTGGACTGTATGCTACTGCACCTACTGTAGTGGGGTCGGGAGGGCGGCCGGGGGGGCTTGAATTGAGATGCATTACATGGAACGTGAGGAGCCTGTCGAACCCTCATAAGGGGCGGCAGGTGCTTGCCTATTTAACAAGACACAAGATACATGTTGCACTACTGCAGGAGACCCATTATGCCCCAAAAGTGGACAACCGATTTGCTGCTGCCTGGGGTGATAACCGGTTTTTCGCTAGTTATGGCACTTAGTCCCATGGAGTTTGTATACTGATTCGCAAGTCACTCCCCTTCATGACTCAGACTGTGATTAGAGACCCCGAGGGTCGCTATTTACAAGGCGGGAAACTTAGGCGCACAGTGTATGCTTTTTATTCATGTTTACGCTCCTAATGTGGACGCCCGGGGTTTTTTGCTAACATTTCAACGCAAATCACTGGCATTCCTATCGATTTTATCATCTTTGGGGGAGACTTTAATCTCATATTGCAACCCGGGACAGACACTACGGGCACTGGGCACAACACCAAGCCTTGCTCCACGAAGGAACTTGAATCGCTCCTGCGCGCACACCTCCTGGCTGATGGTTGGCGGCATCGGACTACTCAGGGATACTCCTTTCACTCAGCGCCACATGGCACCTGGTCCCGAATAGATCAATGGTATGTAACTCCGGATCTTTTGCTCAACCTGCAGGAAGTGGATCATTTGCCACGCACTCTGTCGGACCACTCACCAGTGATATTGGCATTGGTTCTGCCCAATGTTGGGTGTCCTTCGGGGTCTTGACGCTTCCCAACTGACGCCTTGTTGGATACCGTTTTCAAGAGCGAAGTGCAGGACGCAATCATAGAGTATTTTCAGATAAATACTGGCTCTGTGCCTCACTATGCTACCCTATGGGATGCTTTTAAAGTGTATATTAGAGGCATCTGCATGGCTAAGCAAGCTGGGGTGCTTTGTACAATTCGCCGGGATGTTGACGCCGCTGAGTGGGAGCTGCATGACCTCGATGCCCGAACATTGACCGGCGCGGCCCCCTCTCCGTTGCATCAACGTGCTAAACTATTGGGAGAGTTTCAGGAGCTGGTGCATCATGAAACTGCTTACCTGGGGAAATATGCGCACGCCAGTGTGAATGGGGGGAGGGAGGCCGGGACGCACTTTGGCCCGTTTGCTTGCCCCTAGACATTACACCACTTATATCACCCAGCTCCAGACAATAGACGGCACCTACGTCACAGATGGGGCTGACATTCAGTCAATCTTCTTGGCCTACTACACACGCCTTTACACCACGTGTTCCCCACCAACTGGTGAAGCCCTTTCCAATTATTTAAATGAAATAGCGATGGTGTGGATGGAAAAAGGACAGCAACAATTCCTGGCCTCGCCTATTGGCGCGGACGAGATCGTTAAAGCCATTGCCAGACTGGATGGCTCGCGGGCTCCAGGTACAGACGGCCTTACCGGCATGTTCTACAAAACTTATAAAGTACAACTAGTCCCACATCTTCTGAAAGTGTATGCAGAGGTGTTGGAGTCGGGTGAACTGCCCCCCACCATGCGTGAGGTGATTGTAACATTGCTTCTTAAGCCGGGCAAGCCGCCTGACAGCTGTGCCTCATATAGGCCACTGTTGCTTTTAAACCAAGATTACAAAATATTAGCGAAAATACTGGCTACGCGTATATCGCTTTTAATTGGGCAGATCATTTCCCCTTTCCAGACGGGCTTTACGCTGAATCGTTCAACCTCGGTAAATTTACATACACTGTTTGCAGTCATCAACCAAATCAACCCTGATCTCCCTGCTGCAGCGATATTATTAGATGCGGACAAAGCATTTGATTCTTTGGAGTGGGATTTTCTACAGGTGGTGCTCAGTAAACTTGGATTCCCCCAAAATTTCCGCTCCTTAGTCCGCCTTCTATATACCAACCCGGTCGCGCAGCTTCAAATAAATGGGGCGTTGTCCAATAAATTTGCACTGTCACGGGGCACTTGGCAGGGCTGCCCACTTTCGCCTTTGCTTTTTATTATAGCGATGGACCCATTAGTGCGGCATCTCCAGGAATGGCACCTCCAGAGAGGAAGAGGGTTCCATCAGGGTCCCCTCCTGGCGTCCTTATATGCGGATGATATCCTCTTATTGGTTCGAGAGCCGGCCTTAAATCTCTCTCCGATTATGCGAGAGGTGGTGTGGTTTGGTGTTTTTTCTAGGCTGGTCATCAATTGGAACAAATCCTAAATGTTTCCTCTAACAGACGCTGTAGAAGAAAAAACCTTTCTAGGGGTTCACTGATGCACCTGGTCCTTAAACCAACAAAGAAGAGATTGGCACGGAAGCTGGAATATCAAAATAACAACTTAACCTCACATGAGGGAAATTGTGTCAATACAGTACCCGCAGACCACTGTATGAGACGGTCTAAGGAATACAAAGACTCTGGGTCTTTTATGCCCAGTTTACCGCTGAGTTAGCATGTAGACTCAAAAAGAGGCGGTACAAGTATACACATGAATAGCTAGTTACATATAAGGATACATAAGAATTGCTTAGTCAACAGAGTGGGAGGGCTTACAATATTGCTAATATTAGTTAAAATAGCCTGACAGTTACTCTAAGAGCAGGTGCATTCTACCAGCTAG
The DNA here is from genome assembly GCA_963921515.1 of Calotriton arnoldi. Taxonomy (NCBI): domain Eukaryota; kingdom Metazoa; phylum Chordata; class Amphibia; order Caudata; family Salamandridae; genus Calotriton; species Calotriton arnoldi. The sequence continues at coordinate 776,588 of CAWUFW010004799.1, read as the reverse complement.
ACCTTTCTGAGCATGTGCAGTGCTCTGGCTCAGTACTGAAGGAGTTAATTATAGTTCCTGACAAGTGAAATACAAGAGCATGCAACAGTGAAGAGGGAGAAAGCACATGGCGAGCACATGGCTAACTAAAATGGCTGCCAAAAACAAAATGGATTCAGCTGATGCTAACAACCATTGCAGCTAGTTTTCCACAGATGGCCGTTTTAGCATTTGCTGAAGACATCCGCTATGATCTAGAAGCATGGAAGTTATCCTTCACATTTATCCTATCCATTTCTAGGTGGGCATTTACATTTTTAACATTGCTTAACTGATGAGATACAAATAGAAATACATGGGGAACAGAGTATTGGGTCATAATGAACACACAGATAACAGGAGAAAATAATGGCTATTATTACAAACAGAACTATCAATTTTTCCAACCCTAAGCAAAAAGTAAATCCCAAAACCATCCAGTCCAATTCTATGTTTCAGGGCTCCAATGTATTTCAGTGACCATCTATTTCAGCTTCAGAATAGCCAACAACACATATCTAATATAATATCTTAAATAAAAAAACATTTCTTTTAATAGACCTTTTCAGTGTTCTTTTCATGAGGGCTAGAGTACCAATTGATATGCTCAGGAGGAGGGCAGAGTAGTATTTATCAACTGTTAAAAAAAACGTTTCTCGTGCAGAATAAACATTCCTAATGCAAATATTAAAGGAAATACAAGGATCATTACAAAAACAATTTTCGCTTCAGGGGACCAGGAAGACCAAACGGGGCCATGGGAATTAGGACGAGGAGCTGCAAAGGGCTGCTCCTCCTCAAAAATGGGACGACCAAAGGGATACATTGCTAAAAAGTACTTAAAGAATAGAAGCCGCTGTACAACCAGCCAGAGGGGAGTTTTCTCCCTGTGTCCATCTGAGCCTCACAGGCAGGCTCCTATCGAAGTTCTTTTCCAACGGTGGAGCTGCACAACTTGCAACTCAAGAAAACAATCACAACCCAGTTTTAAGGGAAAAAGTTTCTTCTTTCAGGATAGGGCAATCAATCACCCTCCGGGGCAAATGCCCTCAACGATCCTGTCCAGTGTCTCAGGCAGTGCACCAGTTTTCTTCACTTTAATCTAACAGGCACCAAAGGCACAGCACCTGTACCCTGAACTCAAGTCCTTCCCTAACTCCTGTGTTGCTCCGCTGGCGCACTGCTCTTTTCTCAGGGCCAAAGATTGTACCCAGTATGCCCAGGCACCTCCTGATCAACAAACAAAGGTGCAGACTTGCATTCACTTGGGGACCAGGACTCAAAGGCCTGATGCTGGGATATGTGAAGCAACCCTTGTTTCAAAGGGGGTCACCTCAAGCAAAAGCCTCCTTGCCGTCCTTGTCGGTCTGTGACTCTCTCAGCTGGGCATCAAAAACTGGATCCACGACTTCTCCATTCTGATTTGTGACCCCGTTTTTCGTACAAGACAGTAGCAGGGGTACACACTTCACGTCCCAGTGCTTCCGACCTTCTACCTTCATTGAGGTCCTAGTTGCCAGCAATGCCTGTGCTGGTTCCCTTAACCTTGGCTTCAAGCTGGACTGGCGCTGACTCCCCAAGCTGAATCTGATGTCCGGGCCCCTCTGGCAATGGTTGTAGGGCAGCAGATATCTATTGATGGACAGAACAAAAAAATCTTTAGACAAGGCATACAAATAATCTATCAACAGAGAGGATAGTCCATTTCCAAATACCTTCTCCTTTTTTAGCTTGGGGCACCCCATACATTAGCAAGGCACCCAAGAACCACTTCATCTATCTGAGAGTAAAAAAAACACCCTGGACCCATTAGCGAGTATAAAAGGAACTTTTTGGTGAACTGACAAGAGTAAAACGTTACACTATGTGAAGCAGCCAAGGAAGTGTATGTTTATTTACTAAATTCTGAGGGAAAAAGAAAACAATACGGACATACTCTAAATCCTTACATTTGTGTATTCCTATTTTATTCATCTGAAGAACCTCAAGAAAGGGAATTTTTAGAACAAGCATTCTTTTGTGCTTCTTGTCTTTAACAAGCTTGTGTTTCATAAGTTATAACCTTTCACTACTTGTACAGGACTGCAGACACTTCTAAAATTATTTTTCTTACATAAAAACACCTACATTTTACGCTTAGGACCATGCTCTCATGTTATAGGCGCGGCGGGAAAATCTAAAACTGCTAATTTAACAGGGATCCTGTCAGCTCAATTACACAGACTAATAATGCCTTTGCAAAACTGTATGTAGCATAAAAAATAACAATAATGGTGTTATCACCTGAGAATTTTAGAACAAAAACTACCCACATATAGTTCCCCTTTAAAGGTCAAATAAGGGAACATCAATCTAGACTACTCATCCGTTCATAATTTCATCAGACAGGATAGGCAGCAACATGGCGTATTTTTTTATTCTTTTTATGAATCTTTACAATTTTAAAACAGTATTACTGAATAGCCAATTAAACGTCTCATGGCCGTTCCTAGACAACTTAGACAGGCTCAAGAGAGAGTGAGAAAAAGAGAGAGAGAGAGCATATAAATCAAGAAAAATTACAATGTATTACTTAATTGTAGTTACCCTTAATTTGCCCAGGAGCTAATCTCTCTAATCTCTTCCCCTCATTCGACAGCAGGTAACCTGAAACAGGTGACCTTCTGTCGACACTATTTACCCCTATTTTTGGCAGCTGGGCACAAACAAACTTGTAGGAAGTAAATAGCACATTGAGCTAGCTAGAAAACATTAATAACCAACTACCAATTCCTTTAGCAATTGTACTAGTGTAACATGAGGGCGCATGAATGCAAACTGAATTTCATAGCCTTTTAATCTGGCCCTAGCTCCAGGAAGGCTTAATCTACTCTGTAACATTACAAGCTTTCATAGTGTAATGTAGAAATCACATACTGTCACAGTGGCTCCCTGCGTGGAAATCTTTACATGCAGTAAGGCTGGTCAGTTCTAAATACAGAACTTGGCCTCTTGACCCTTAAACCTGCTGTTCCATGTCAGTAAGGCTGTGAGAAGTTGGCCTGGTATATGCTGTTCACTAGTTAAAGTGGACACCTTGCACCAGTACAATTCGACTCTTATGGTAGATAGGTTTAAGACAACCTTTACAGAAAGCTATCCTAGTGGTAGCTGTGGAGAGCAGCCTTCAGGCTAAGTCTTGGGGGAATGTAAAGCAGCTTGTTTTACCACACAATCTCTTGAATCACCAAATGAAAAGACACCACACAGGTATATATATCAAATATATATGTATTTATTACTAAACAACTCTCTACTAATCTCTTGTGAGATTAGAAGTCAGGAACATATGCACAAATCAACGTTTCACAACAAATTGAGCACAAATATGGCTGGGGCCCTAGGGGCGTACCAGACCATATACTAAAAAAGAGACTTAAGAACAACGACTTGCAAAGGGACAAGGCCCAGGGCATTCAGAAGTGCTGGGGCCTCACGAAACCACCCAAGGCAGGTAAGTAAAGGACCCACAGGGGACGCGTGCAGTGAGGGAACACAGGCGCGGATCGCCGTAGACTTCAATGGGGCAAGTCGCGGTTGGAAATTAAGAGTTTCAGGGCACTTCGGGAGTAGCTACAAGCAAGTCACTTACAGGGTAAGTAGTTCTAGGGCCAACACCCACAGGAGCACCGTAGTGCTGGAGTTACCTCACCCAGGGAAGCCGGGTGCATAGGTGTCCTTTGGTGTCGGGTCGCGGCGTCGTTTTCAATGGGAGCCAATGAAGACTTGCTGCTTGTGAAGCCAGAAGAAGTGTCCGGTGGAATCCAAGCCTGGATTCGGAAGAAGGAAGACCTGAAAGCAGAGGGGACAGTGTTCAAAGTCACTTAGCAGTGACCCGGGGCAAGGAAGATGAATGCCCACCGTCGTCGACAGATTCAGGTCATTCACGGGTGTCTTGACTCTTCGGCCACGAGGTCCAGGAGGCGTCAAGGATGACCAGGAGCTGGATTCAGCGTGTCCCACAAAGTCTACAGCTGACTGCAGTGTCGGCGACCCGATTGGAGCCAACAAGCCTTGGTAGCAGCAAGTCTCGTGGAAAGAACAAAAAGTCAATGGTGCAGACCAGCAAGGTCTGGGGGACTCACCCAGCGAGGGTAAGTCAGGGCAGGCCTGGAGCAACCAGGGGAGCCCTTTGGATTTGTAGAAAAGTCTTCAGGGGAACCACAAGCCAGCTGGCAAGGGATCGCGAAGACGCCTCAGGAGGATTCCTTCAACAGGGGCCCACGGTCACTCGGGACAGGGTAGGCCTCTGATCTTGGGAGGGATCTCTGCTAGAGGCTGGGACCACACGTGGTCCAAAGCACAGGTTCGTAGAACGTTGTGAAGGGGTTGCACTCGAAAATAGTGCACAGTACCCAGGGACTGCGGTTCCTCATCACTCGTGGGGTCCACTTGCCTCAGCTTCACTAGGGACTCACGATGGCCTTGGAGAAGTCAGGAAATCCTCTTCCTGGGCTGCAGGGACTTCGGGCTCCGGCGGGAGCGGCGTAGTTTGCGACTGTCGTTGCAGTTTTTGGCGCCTGCCAAGCAGGGGAGTCACTCCTTGACTCCAAGGGAGATTCTTCAGTCTTACAGAGGTAGTGGAACGTCGAAGGTCCGGGATTCTTCTTTAGAGCGTCGTCCAGGGATATCTAGTTTGCAATGTTAAGGGTTCCCTATCTTATACTGAAAAGAAGGGAGGGACTAGCTCTATGACCCCACCTATGGGAGGGTCAGGGGAGTGGGTGGCTACACCCACTTCCCTTTGTCCAGTTTCGCGCCAGAGCAGGGGCAGGTAGCCCCTGAGCCGGTTTGAACTGGTGTATGCACAGAGGAGCCTCCTGCTCCCCCAGTGCAGGACTTCAAAGCACTCTAGGAGTGCACCCACCCAGCCCCAATACACTAAACCCTGTCTGGGAGGTGGTCACACCCCCTTGTGACAGGATACCTAATGTTGGGCCTCCTCCACTGCGAGTTTCGGTCATCAGCAGGAGGGCAGCCCAGTGTCTGTGACTGGTGGCATCCATTTTGTGATGCCAGGGCTCTTCAGGATTCTACCGCGTTTCCACAGTAGGTACATGTCTATCCCTCTAGAAGGGTGGGATCATACTCCCACACCAGTTACTGGTGTGGGGGTATGATTCCAAAGTGTTTGACACCAAACACGACATGTTTTGATGCAACCATTCCAAAGTTAGCATTAACCGCAAGGTTATAATGCACTTAAGAGTATATGGTTTGACTGCATTCACACACAGCCCCAGAGAATGGACTCAGAGCTGCAGAGGGGCCCTGCTCAGGCAGAGGCACCCTCTCACATAGAAACTAAGCACCCTGCCCTCAGGATTGATAGGGCCTGCCTTAGGGGTGACTGATAGGTTTAAATGTGTGTGCAGGGGAGATGTAGGGAACCTATATCTCAGTGAGGGGTGCTAGCACCTCCTCACCCAGGCTGCAGTAGCAGGCCTGTGGTGTCAGATTTAGTCTGCTTCCCAGGGGTGGCATAATACATGCTTCAGCCCCTGGTAGGCCTGTGAAGTACCTATGCCCTTGGTACCTAAGGTACCATATACTAGGGACTCATAAGGTACCACAGTATCCAATCACTAGTGCACCTAGAGTGCACTCCAAGTCGTTTAGAGAGAACAGAGAGGCTGGGGCCCTGATTGGCAGGGTCCCAGCCAGACTATAGGCAGAAACCAGTGTAAACATCAGAAAAAAAAGTGGGGGCAACATAAGAGGCAGATCCTACTCTCCTACACAACCCCCCCCCCAAACGCAGGGACACTAAACTAACCTTGACCAGTTGAGTCTTCGTGCTCTAAGTGGAAATACCTTAAGAGTCCATCTGCATTGGCATGTTGGGTCCCAGGCCTATGTTCCACTGTATAGTCCATCCCCTGTAGGGAAATGGACCACCTTAAAAGTTTTGGGTTTTCACCTTTCATCTGTTTAAGCCATAGGAGGGGCTTGTGGTCAGTCTGAACTATGAAGTGAGTGCCAAACAAGTATGGCCTCAGCTTCTTCAGGGCCCACACCACAGCAAAGGCCTCCCTCTCTATAGCTGACCAACGTTTCTCTCTAGGGGTCAGCCTCCTGCTAATAAAAGCTACTGGCTGGTCTTGACCTTCATCATTCAGTTGAGAGAGTACAGCTCCCACACCCAGCTCAGAAGCATCTGTTTGGACAATGAACTTTTTGGTGTAGTCTGGACTCTGTAAGATGGGGCAGTGCACATGGCCTGCTTTAGGTCTTCAAATGCCTTCTGACAGCTAGCTGTCCACTGAACCTTTTTGGCATTTTCTTTGAGGTTAGATCATTCAAGGGGGTCACTATAGATCCATATCCCTTCACAAACCTCCTATAGTACCCAGTCAGGCCTAAGAAGGCTCTCACCTGTGTCTGGGTGGTTGGAGCAACCCATTCCATTATGGTTTGGATTTTGCTCTGTAAAGGCTGAACCTGGCCTCCACCCACAAGGTGGCCCAGGTACACAACCTGACTCTGCCCTATCTGGCACTTAGTGGCCTTGATAGTGAGGCCTGCTTTCTGCAGAGCCTCCAAAACATTTCTGAGGTGGACCAGGTGATCCTGCCAGGAGGAACTAAAGACAGCAATATCATCTAGATAAGCTGAGCAATAAGTTTCCATCCCTGCCAGAACTTTGTTCACCAACCTCTGAAAAGTGGCAGGTGCATTTTTCAATCCAAAGGGCATCACCACAAAGTGGTAGTGCCCACTAGGAGTCGAAAATGCTGTTTTGGCTTTTGCACCATCAGCTAACCTGATCTGCCAGTAGCCAGCTGTTAGGTCAAATGTACTCAGATACTTGGCTGAGGCCAAAGTATCAATCAGCTCATCTGCCCTTGGTATGGGATAGGCTTCAGTCCTGGTGACTGCATTGAGGCCTCTGAAGTCTACACAAAACCTCATTTCTTTCTTACCACCCTGGGTATGAGGCTTGGGTACTAGGACTACTGGGCTAGCCCAGGGGCTATCTGAAGGCTCAATCACACCTAACTCCAACATCTTCTGGACTTCAGTCCTGATACAGTCCCTGACATGGTCAGGTTGCCTGTAGATTTTACTCTTGACAGGCAGACTGTCCCCAGTGTCCACCTCATGGGTGCACCAGGTAGTCTGACTAGGGGTCAGGCTAAACATATGTCTGTACTGCTGCAGAACTTGTCTGCACTCAGTTTGCTGATGGTCAGTGAGGCTGCTTGCCAAAGCAACACCATCTACTGACCCATCATCAGGGTTCTGTGAGAGCAGGTCAAGGAGAGGGTCACTCTCCTCCTCCTGTTCCTCATCAGTTGCCATGAGCAAGCCCATGTCAGCCCTGTCAACATATGGTTTCAATCTGTTGACATGGAGCACCCTCAGGGGGCTCCTGGGAGTTCCAAGATTCACCAGATAGGTGACTTCTCCCTTTTGCTCAACTATTGTATTGGGGCTACTCCATTTGTCTTGGAGGGCTGCTGGGGCCACAGGCTCCAACACACACACTTTCTGTCCTGGCTGGTACACAGTCAGCACAGCCTTTTGGTCATGCCAAGCTTTTTGTAATTCTTGGCTGGCCTCCAGGTTTTGGTTGCCTTCTTCATGTATTCGGCCATCCTGGAGCGGAGACCAAGTACATAGTCCATCACATCCTGTTTGGGGGTTTGAGAGGTAACTCCCAGCCCTCTTTTACCAAACATAATGGACCTCTTACAGGATGCCCAAACAGAAGCTCAAATGGGCTGTAACCAACCCCCTTCTGTGGAACCTCTCTGTATGCAAACAACAGGCAGGGAAGAAGAAGGTCCCATTTCCGCCTAAGCTTCTCTGGGAGTCCTTTAATCATTCCCTTAAGGGTTTTGTTGAAGCGTTCAACCAACCCATTGCATTGTGGGTGATAGGGGGTGGTGAACTTATAAGTTACACCACACTCCTTCCACATTGCTTTCAAATATCCTGACATGAAGTTGGTACTTCTGTCAGAGATGAGCTCCTTTGGGAAACCCACTCTGGAGAAAACTCCAATGAGGGCTCTTGCCACCACAGGGGCTGTGGTGGTCCTCAGGGGAATTGCCTCTGGGTACCTGGTGGCATGATCCACTACCACCAGGATAAATTTGTGCCCAGATGCAGTTTGAGGGTCAAGGGGACCAACAATGTCAATCCCTACCCTTTCAAAGGGTACCCCCACCACAGGTAGTGGTATCAGGGGGCCTTTGTGGTGCCACCTGCCTTGCCACTGGCTTGGCATGTGACACAGGAGCGACAAAACTCCTTTGTGTCCTCTGACATATGTGGCCAATGAAAATGTGGAACAAGCCTGTCCCAGGTCTTGTTTTGGCCCAAGTGACCTGCTAAAGGGATATCATGTGCTAGGGTCAAGAGGAACCCCCTAAACTTCTGAGGTATTACCAACCTCCTGGTGGCTCCAGGGGCTGGATCTCTACCCTCAGAATATAGGAGTCCCTTATCCCAATTAACTTTATGGGACCCACTAGCACTCCCAGCAGCCTCAGCAGCAGCCTGCTGTCTGAGGGGTTCAAGAGAGGGGCAGCACTGTTGCTCCTTACTCAGATCTTCCCTAGAAGGGCCCCCTGCCCCCAAGAACTCAACCTGATCAGGCTCAAGTCCCTCTGGGGCAGTTCCTTCTTCAGGATCTGCTCCTCCTCCCTCAAGAGGGGAATCAGTGATCTGAGACAGAGGGGAAGGCACTGCCTTACCCCTACTGCTCCTCTTCTTAGGAAGCATCTGGTCCATGGTTTCAGGATCCAGAGCTGGTTCAGTGTCATGCATTTTGGCCTGTGACCTGGTCACAGCAAATACCTCTGCAGGGATGCCCAACATCTCAGCATGAGTCCATAACTCTACTTCAGACCAGGATGAAATTTCTAGATCATTGCCCAATAGACATTCTACAGGGAGGTCTGCACCGACTACAACCTTCTTGAGGCCAGTTACCCCTCCCCAGGAGAAATTCACAACTGCCAGACTATTGTTGGTCCTGACATTGCTTGCATTGGTCACCTGGTACATTTCGCCCAGGATGATCTGTCCAGGGTCCACAAGATCCTCTGCCACCATGGTGAAACTAGCACCTGTGTCCCTAAATGCCAAATCCTGTTTGCCATTTATTACAGGCTGCTGTTTGTATTTGCCCAGATTACTGGGGCTCACTAGGAAGGACATGTCAATGTCTCCATCACAAATCAGCATTGCCTGAGTGGGTACTCTGACTAGGCCAGAGTCCACTTCAGAACCCAGGGTCAACCCTACTACACCCTTATTCTGAGTACCACCTCTACCAGTAGCTGAACTAGGGGGAACAGTTGCCTTAGGGGCAGGAGTGGTGGTGGTTTGGTCTTTGGACTTGTTACAATCAGAAGTCCAGTGCCCTTTCTGTTTACAGAATTTGCACCAGGGCTTCTTTTGGCCTTTTCCCTTGTTGGATTGTGACTCCCCACCAGATGCAGATTTTTGGGGCCCTTGTGAAGACTTCTGGTCTTTTGACTGATCCCCACTTTTCTCAGAGCCCTTAGAATCCTGCTTCTTTGTGTCACCCCCTTGGTTCTGGGTTTTCTGCCTCACCCTGGTTCTGACCCACTTGTCTGCCTTCTTTCCCAATTCTTGGGGAGAGGTCAGATCTGAGTCCACCAGGTATTGATGCAACAACTGGTTCTGGCAATTATTAAGGATCTGTTCTCTCATCATTAGATTATACAATCCCTTGAAATCAGTAACCCTCCTGCCAACCAGCCAACCCTCCAGAGCCTTGGTTGCACAATCTACAAAGTTAGTCCAGTCCTGAGTCTGTGCCTTCTGAGTGTCTCTGAACTTCAACCTGTACTGCTCAGTGGTTAAGCCAAACCCATCTATCAGTGCACTCTTCAGGACTTCATAGTCATCAGCATCCTCTTCTCTAACAGTGAGGAGCTTGTCTCTACCTTTATCTGAAAAGGAGAGCCACAAGATTGCTGCCCACTGCTTTTGGGGGACCTGTTGTACTCTACAGGCCCTTTCCATAGCAGTTATCCACTTATGGATATCATCAAATGGCAATGGAAGTATCATCAGGATCTCCTTTGGATCCATTGCCACATAAAATTTGGAAGGGGCTGGCTCCTGAACGGTTTCCAGCTTTACGGCAAATCTGTAACCAATCCCTGTTGAATGGCTCTGTGCCGGCCTGCTGGAAACAGGCGTCGGTTACACCCCTGCTGAAAAAAGCAACACTTGACCCGGCCTGTCTAAAGAACTACAGACCCATTTCCCTCCTACCTTATCCAGTTAAAATTCTGGAACGAGTGGCTAGTAAAGCACTCTCCCAGTTTTTAGAAATAAATAACATTCTTGATAAAGTACAATTTGGATTCCGCCCAGGCCATGGGACGGAGACTGCCCTGGTGACCGTCATGGACGATCTACGGATGCGAGCAGGCAGGGGACAGTCGGCCATACTGGTTCTCCTCGACCTGTCTACCGCATTCGATACGGTGAACCATGGGATTCTCTTGTCCAGGCTTGAAGAGGTGGGAGTGACGGGCACTGCCCTTAAGTGGTTTCATTCTTACCTATCCAACAGACAACAAGCAGTAGCCCTCCCCTTTTCGGTCCAAGTTTTCTAACATGCTGTATGGAGTCCCGCAGGGATCAGCAATCAGTCCTATCCTATTTAACATCTACATGAGCCCTTTACCTGCCATTATTAGATCACATAATGTTAATTTGGTGAATTATGCAGATGACACCCAGCTTATCCTGTCTCTTGAGGGTGAGCAATCAGTGTCTCTAACAGATTTTCATGCGTGTCTGCAGGATATAGCAACCTGGCTCAGAGAGAACTCTTCAATTTAATTCAGAGAAGACAGAGATTCTACATTGTGCAGTAGGAAGAATTCCCTCTTTACTTCCATCTAACTTCTGGCCTACTTCTTCCAGTACCTTACTAGCTCCCAGCAATACTGTACGCAACCTGGGAGTCATGTTTGACAATAAACTGACATTAGAGAAACATGTCAACAAGACAGTTGGAAGCTGTTTTGGCCTGATTAGAGCACTTCGGAAAATCCTTCCGATGTTCTCTTTGGAGGCTAGAACGTTGATAGTCCGAAGTACTATCCTTAGTAGATTGGACTACTGCAATGCTCTGCTCTTAGACTCTCCACAATATCTGATTGAGAGATTGCAGAGAATACAGACCATGGCTGCTAAAATAGCACTACGGCGATCGCGCCGCTCTTCTGCATCTTTGGCACTCTCTGACTTGCATTGGCTGCCGGTCTCGCAGAGAATACAATTTAAGGCATTATGCATAATGTTCAAGGCCCTGCATGGACATGGACCCAAATCACTGCAGGAAAAATTTACCTGGTATGTCCCCCTTCGAACGCTTCGCTCCTCTTCGGCAAACCTGGTGAGGGTGCATAGAGTTAAGAAAGCTAAATCAGGAGGCAGGGCTTTCTGTACGGCAGCCCCCGCCTTTGGAACAAACTTCCATCTGATATCAGACATATAGACAACATTCTGCAGTTCAGAAAAAGGATAAAAACCTGGCTCTATCCCCAGGTATGCTCCTTGGTTCCCTGTTAATTCCTTCTGGGCAGGGGCTATAGTTCTTGCTACAGTTTCTTTCCACACCCAGCTAACATCTTATCACAGCACCAGGGTACCCGTAGGGTGTCAGCTGCGCTTTTCAAGCAATTATAATAATAATAATAATAATAATACCCACTCTGGTAGGGAGGAACAACCTTGCTCAGGTTCCTATGGTCTGGAATATATTCTCTGCCTCTAGGGACACTGTTGCTGCCACCAGGGGGTTCTAACCCCTCTTTTCTAGAAGCTCTCTGGAGCTCCAGGGCTTCTCTATCTAATGCCAACTGCTTGGTTTTGAGGGCAAATCTTGCTTCCTCATACTGCAGCAGTTTGTACATTCTGTCAGAGGAGGTCTCTCTTCTTGGGAAGTAGGAGTTCCTCTGGTGGACAAATTCTCTGCCAGAGTGATAGGAGTGGTCAGATTCCCTGGACAGGGACCTGTGCCTCTCCTCCACTATGTCAGTTCTCTTAGGGAGAATTCCTCTGTCCTGTTCAGACCCCTTGGGACCTGGCCCTACAACCACAGAGTCTTGGTCATCCTGATGTCCATCATCTGACCCAGACACTGTAATTGACCCACTCACTGATTCAGACCCATTAGCTCCTAGAGCTAATCTAAGATCATCTGCTGTCAGCAGATCTATCAGGTGTAGTGTTGAGGGACTCTGTCCTAGCTTCAGGTGCCTTGCAGCACACATTGCTTTCAAGTCAAAGAAAGTCATGTCCTTATACTGAGGCTGAGTGGATCCACTGGGTCCACCCCTTAAGGACATTCTAGTGTTGTGCAGTGTTGTACTACCTACACTAGTTTGTGGCCTACTGATACTAGCTTGAGCTGTAGAAAGGGTGTGCTATCCCTTGGCACACAGCTCTAAGTTCAGTAGAACTTATTGATACTAAGCTTGACTTTATATGTACCTTGAGTACCTATAGTGGTTTTCAGTTAGTAATTCAAATAGAGATTTTCTGGTAAAACAATAGCAAGCTGGAATCCCACACGCTGCCCACCAATGTGAGAAGTTGGCCTGGTATATGCTGTTCACTAGTTAAAGTGGAAACCTTGCACCAGTACAATTCGACTCTTATGGTAGATAGGTTTAAGACAACCTTTACAGAAAGCTATCCTAGTGGTAGCTGTGGAGAGCAGCCTTCAGGCTAAGTCTTGGAGGAATGTAAAGCAGCTTGTTTTACCACACAATCTCTTGAATCACCAAATGAAGACACCACACAGGTATATATATCAAATATATATGTATTTATTACTAAACAACTCTCTACTAATCTCTTGTGAGATTAGAAGTCAGGAACATATGCACAAATCAACGTTTCACAACAAATTGAGCACAAATATGGCTGGGGCCCTAGGGGCGTACCAGACCGTATACTAAAAAGAGACTTAAGAACAACGACTTGCAAAGGGACAAGGCCCAGGGCCTTCAGAAGTGCTGGGGCCTCACGAAACCACCCAAGGCAGGTAAGTAAAGGACCCACGGGGACGCGTGCAGTGAGGGAACACAGGCGCGGATCGCCGTAGACTTCAATGGGGCAAGTCGCGGTTGGAAATTAAGAGTTTAAGGGCACTTCGGGAGTAGCTACAAGCAAGTCACTAACAGGGTAAGTAGTTCTAGGGCCAACACCCACAGGAGCACCGTAGTGCTGGAGTTACCTCACCCAGGGAAGCCGGGTGCATAGGTGTCCTTTGGTGTCGGGTCGCTGCGTCGTTTTCAATGGGAGCCAATGAAGACTTGCTGCTTGTGAAGCCAGAAGAAGTGTCCGGTGGAATCCAAGCCTGGATTCGGAAGAAGGAAGACCTGAAAGCAGAGGGGACAGTGTTCAAAGTCACTTGGCAGTGACCCGGGGCAAGGAAGATGAATGCCCACCGTCGTCGACAGATTCAGGTCGTTCACAGGTGTCTTGACTCTTCAGCCACGAGGTCCAGGAGGCGTCGAGGACAACCAGGAGCTGGATTCAGTGTGTCCCACGAAGTCTGCAGCTGACTGCGGTGTCGGCGACCCGATTGGAGCCAACAAGCCTTGGTAGCAGCAAGTCTCGTGGAAAGAACAAAAAGTCAATGGTGCAGACCAGCAAGGTCTGGGGGACTCACCCAGTGAGGGTAAGTCAGGGCAGGCCTGGAGCAACCAGGGGAGCCCTTTGGATTTGTAGAAAAGTCTTCAGGGGACCCACAAGTCGGCTGGCAAGGGATCGCAAAGACGCCTCAGGAGGATTCCTTCAACAGGGGCCCACGGTCACTCAGGACGGGGTAGGCCTCTGATCTTGGAAGGAATCTCTGCTAGAGGCTGGGACCACACGTGGTCCAAAGCACAGGTTCGTAGAACGTCGTGAAGGGGTTGCACTCGAAAATAGTGCACGGTACCCAGGGACTGCGGTTCCTTGTCACTCGTGGGGTCCACTTGCCTCAGCTTCACTGGGGACTCACGATGGCCTTGGAGAAGTCAGGAAATCCTCTTCCTGGGCTGCAGGGACTTCGGGCTCCGGCGGGAGCGGCGTATTTTGCGACCGTCGTTGCAGTTTTTGGTGCCTGCCAAGCAGGGGAGTCACTCCTTGACTCCAAGGGAGATTCTTCAGTCTTCCAGAGGTAGTGGAACGTCGAAGGTCCGGGATTCTTCTTTAGAGCGTCGTCCAGGGATATCTAGTTTGCAATGTTAAGAGTTCCCTATCTTATACTGAAAAGAAGGGAGGGACTAGCTCTATGACCCCACCTATGGGAGGGTCAGGGGGAGTGGGTGGCTACACCCACTTCCCTTTGTCCAGTTTCGCGCCAGAGCAGGGGCAGGTAGCCCCTGAGCCGGTTTGAACTGGTGTATGCACAGAGGAGCCTCCTGCTCCCCCAGTGCAGGACTTCAAAGCACTCTAGGAGTGCACCCACCCAGCCCCAATACACTAAACCCTGTCTGGGAGGTGGTCACACCCCCTTGTGACAGGATACCTATTGTTGGGCCTCCTCCACTGCGAGTTTCGGTCATCAGCAGGAGGGCAGCCCAGTGTCTGTGACTGGTGGCATCCATTTTGTGATGCCAGGGCTCTTCAGGATTCTACCGCGTTTCCACAGTAGGTACATGTCTATCCCTCTAGAAGGGTGGGATCATACTCCCACACCAGTTACTGGTCTGGGGGTATGATTCCAAAGTGTTTGACACCAAACACGACATGTTTTGATGCAGCCATTCCAAAGTTAGCATTAACCGCGAGGTTATAATGCACTTAAGAGTATATGGTTTGACCGCATTCACACACAGCCCCAGAGAATGGACTCTGAGAGCTGCAGAGGGGCCCTGCCAGGCAGAGGCACCCTCTCACATAGAAACTAAGCACCCTGCCCTCAGGATTGATAGGGCCTGCCTTAGGGGTGACTGATAGGTTTAAATGTGTGTGCAGGGGAGATATAGGGAACCTATATCTCAGTGAGGGGTGCTAGCACCTCCTCACCCAGGCTGCAGTAGCAGGCCTGTGGTGTCAGATTTAGTCTGCTTCCCAGGGGTGGCATAATACATGCTTCAGCCCCTGGTAGGCCTGTGAAGTACCTATGCCCTTGGTACCTAAGGTACCATATACTAGGGACTCATAAGGTACCACAGTATCCAATCACTAGTGCACCTAGAGTGCACTCCAAGTCGTTTAGAGAGAACAGAGAGACTGGGGCCCTGATTGGCAGGGTCCCAGCCAGACTATAGCCAGAAACCAGTGTAAACATCAGAAAAAAAGTGGGGGCAACATAAGAGGCAGATCCTACTCTCCTACAAAGGCTATTCCATGCGGTCTTTCCAATTCAAAGGAACTCTGGAGAAGCACAGCTGAAAAGCAGTCCTGTTCCGTGCCTGTGAGCTAATAATTTTAAAGGTAAGATGCACTTGTTGCTGTCTTATTTTATACTAATTTTTATTCTTATGCAGTGTGTGATGTGATTTCTAGCAGTTTTAGAGGCCAGCTACTTGTTCTGCAATTGCATGTGTGCACTGCTGAAACCTAAGATCAGTTTGAAAACAGCCCTGGGTGCCAGGACTGCTTTTAAAAAGTAAATTGTGCCCAAAATCGACTTTGGTGGTAGGGGCACTTAAAAATGAATAAACCTACAATGTTTTAGCATATTAGGGACCTCCAGGGTCTCCCCTAGATATCCCAGAGGTGGGAGGTCAGAAATGCATAAGGTACACCCTTATAAAATAAGTTTTTATATGCCTGGGTAAAGTGAAATTTCACATTTCACTCCCCACATTGTGGTAAAGTGCTGCTCAAATTCAACTTTGATACTAGGAACTTATATATTTGTCACAGTAGGATTATTAGACATTGAAAAATGCAAAAACGATTTTAGTGCAATTATTTTTAATAACATTTTTTTTTTTATATAGTCAATTTTTTTTAATACTGATCACTAACCCTTTTGATGTTTACACATATGAAAAGCAAGCCTCATTCCTTTCGCCTTTAAAGGCATGTATTTATAACACTAAGCACATAAGCTGTACTGAAGCATAAAATAGTCTGTGCTACTTTTTTTTTTTTTAAAGGGCAGTAATTATTTACCATCAGAACCACAGATATGCTTATTTAGAAAAGCAACAAGAAAGAAAATCCCTGCTTTTAATCCTGTCTATTTTATCCAAAATAATGAAGCTGTATTTGTAACTTTTAAAATCAGTAGTCTTGTGGCCGAGCATAGCCATGTGTTGTTTACTCAGCTGTGTTTTTACGACCAGCAAGCCTCAACTTCCACGCCTTTTTCAGAAGAAAAACCCTTTTGCTGTATTCTAATGTCCTGAAAAAGTTTGATCTCCGTCTGTTTTGACAGACAGCTTCCTTCGGTACAGACAGCTTTGAACAGCTGTTTTAAAAGCTCTTTTTGTAGTGCTGGAAATTTGAGCACGGTGCAGTCTATTTAAAACACAGGCATTCCAAGCCGGCACAATTCTATCGTTTTGTAATGTAAAAAAGAGGCGCTTTTATTTCAGCAGCAACCAATTTACTCAGATGATGTGAATGCCTTTTAATATTAATACCTTAAGGATAATGCTGTAACATTTGGTATTAAGTCCTAGTTTGAAAACACACAAATTTGTTTTATTTTTCCTTTCTATGAGGCCTATTTTTTCCCTATTGAGTGTTAATTGTAATTTCTCTTTACCATTGTGGCAAAATTCACACATCTATACTTTGTTACTGTTTTACTTCTAATGGTAGCGTGCAGCTATTTAACATATGTTACATAATTCATTCCTTGAATTCTAAAATGTAATTCTTTCAATGACATTTGCATAACAGAATGACGACAAAAAAACAAATTAAGCTCATTCCAGACATTTTCAAGAAGGGGGCCCACAGACTCAGAGCACACAACACTGCTTGCTAAGGCAAGCCATTCTCACACAAAAAACAGAGTCACTACTTACTGAAACAAGTGCTTTCAAGCAGCACCACCGGTGTCAATCCACAACCACATGGACACTCAAAAAAAACAATTAACCCACAAATTAACACTTAGGACAAAAGCAAGAGACAGCTCACAGACTGTACTTAAACCAAACCATTTGTAAATACCAATTGTAAGTCATATTTACAAATGAAAGGACTCTCAAAAAAAAGGTACAGAGATTACACCAAGACAAATAGACAGCCAAAAGACTGCCATGTTCAAAAAGACAGGCTCACGCCTCAGGCCTTTTCCAATAATACACCAAATTACCAGTTGGGCTGGCAGATCAGGATCCTATATATATATATATATATATATATATATATATATATATATATATATATATATATATATATATATATATATATATATATATATATATATTTTTTTTTTGTTCCATAGTGTACTAGTCATCATGGAAGAAATACCATTTTTAATATACCTAAACCCATTTAGGTATCCCCTCTTAGGGAGTCAGCTGAGTACTTCCTAAATCCATATTGGTACCTCCAAGACAGCAACACTTTCTACGAAGTGTGCTAGGAGCAGGCATGCCAAAAATATTATAGCATATATAATATTATACTCCAAGTGACACTTAACACAATTTGTGCCGTTCAAGTTTTCAAAGTTAGAGAAAAATCTCCTCATTACCTGCCTTCATTTGCTGCAGCAAACAAACAAACAAACCAGAATCTTGGCCAAGCTAATCCAAACAAAAGTGTTGCTACAGCAACCTTACCAAACCAAAGTCTCCAACCTCCACCTGCCAAGTTCTGAGTGCCAGTACACCTAGGAGTACTCTTGCTGCTGCATTCTGAGCAGTCTAACTTTTGAATGCTACGCTTGGGAGCACTAGAAAAAAGGGCATTACAATAGTCCAATCTTGAGGATATCAGCACCCATACCACCGTTTTCCTCAGGTTCATATGTATTGCTGGAAGAATTTTCCTCAAAATTTTCAAGATGAAAAAGCAGGCCGAGGTGACAGAATTGATTTGCGCTTCAAAGGACAGCTTGGTGTCAAAGATAACTCCTAAGTGTTTGGCTTTGAGCACTGGTGTAGGTAGTGAACCAAGTTGGACCGGCCATCAGCTATCAGTCTAGAATGAGGGATTGTTCCCCGGGACCAAAACCTCAGTCTTGGAAGAATTCAACTTCAGACAATTGTCTGTCATCCAATTAGCTATATGGCTCATGCAGTCGTGAAAACTAATAGCTGTCTGGTTAGATGGACTGCTCACCGAGACAATAATCTGTGTATCGTCTGCATAAGATACAAGTGCAAATCCGTAACTTTTTACTAGTCTTGCAAGGGGGGTAACATAAAGGTTAAAAAGCGTTGGGCTCAGGGAAAAACCCTGGGGAACTCCACAATGCAGCGTAAAGGAAGGCGAAACAATGTTCCCCAGTGCCACTTCCTGGGACTGTTCGGACAGGAAGGAACCCAGTAGGGAGAGCGCCTTATCCGGATGGAGGCTAGACGGACCCGCTGCAGCTCATTACTGACCATATCAAAAGCTGCCGACAGGTCCAGAAGGATCAGAGCTGCGCTCCCCCCACTGTCAAAGGACTGCCTAAGCTCCTCCGTAGCTGTAATAAGGGACAGCTCTATGCTGTGATAAGCACGAAATCCAAATTGGGAAGAATCCAGAATAGCGTCATCATTGATAAAAGAGGATAGTTCGATATTAATAGCTTTCTCAATCACTTTTGTAGGGAAAGGGAGCCTCGATATGGGTCTATAGTTGAGAGTCTCCTTAGCATCCAGATTAGTTTTTTTTTTAATAACGGAAGTATAGATGCCTTCTTCCATTCCATTGGGAAGTACCCGGTTGTGACCATGGTGTTAAAAATTGCTGTGAGTGGAATCGCTATAATTTCAGGAGAAATATGCAGAATTTGTGGGGGGCATGGATCTGATGGAGAGCCAGATTTAATTGCACCAATGATTTTTGAAGTTTGTTCAATTGTCATGGCAGAGAAAGAGGAGAGGGTTGGAGTAGCTGACTCTAGTGAACCTTGTAACTTGTCATAAGTTATAGATTGAATCTTTTGGAGTTGGGCAGGGTCTGAGCTAGGCTGTTGTCCTGAAGAACAAGTGTCAAAAACAGACTTGACCTTATGCTGAAAGGATTCTGCTAAGGAGTTGCAGAACTCCTGACTGATGTTAATATCTGGTGCAGCTGGCAGCTTTGCCAGATTCTTTACTGTAGTAAACAAGGCTTTAGGACATCTGTCGGCTGCTATGATTTTCTCAGAGAAGTAAGAAGCCTTTTCTCTGAGGATGAGATTCTTATATGTTTGAAGAGATAATTTATATTCCATATGAGTGATTGAGTTGTCTTCAAGTCTCCATTTCTTCTCTAGAGGAGTGACTGCAGGGCGAGTGAGGTGACCAGGTGACCATTTGAATTTGGGTGCGGATGTAAGTGCAGAGTGGGACGAATGAATGTATGGTTAGTGATGGGCTTATTTGTGTGAGACTGTAGATTGAGCAGTGAGGGGAAAGGTGAGTGAAGTCACATGAGTGCAGGTTGAGTAGTGTGCTCGTGTGACTGCAGGGTGAGGTACGGGGTGAACAACGCAAGTGCATAGTTAGTGCAGAGGGCTCACTGTGAGTGCAGGGTGAGCAGGTGAATGGTGTGAGAGTATGGGGATCAGTGTGAGGGCATTGTGATCGCTGCGAGTGCAGGGTGAGTGTGAAAGTGAAGGGCGAGAATGAGGAGTGAGTTGTATGAATGCAGGGTGCATTCCCAGACACTTGAAGTAACTCAGCACGTTATTGACGGCGGCGTAGGGTTTCAGATATAAGTTAAACTATTGCTATTATGGCATTATCCAGGGACCGAGGGTGGAGGAAATAAATAATGTGCTGATCTTGCAACAAACTTCCAGTTTTATGATTAGGGTTCCCCGCTCATTATTTTGATGTCCCAGGCGGTACAAAAATAAGCAGTCACCTAAAGCCGTATTTTCAGCACTTATCTGTGCATACTTCGAACAAGAAATATAAATAGAAAGCACTTTTAATTGTGTTCTAGGGCTGCCTGAATGATCCATGACTGATAATTAAAGGGAACAAAGACGGAAAAGTCACATTACAAATGAATACATACTTCTTTATTTATAACCCTATTTACTGTCAAGACGAGGTCTTTGCAGGGTCGTTAAACAACACATGGCTGGCATTTGTCTCTTGGCAACTTGAAGCCCTTTTAGCCCTGTGGGCGTTGCTCGCCTGACTGTAATTTTAAGAGAGACTTTGCCTCCTTTCTGGGAAGAGCTAACCGTCCCAGGACGGGGTTAATTTCTAGAGCTGAAATGCTTCAACTGCAGTGGGTGAAGTGTCACATGAGTGACAGTCCACAGTAGACTGTCTGTTCGTTCACTTTCGGTTTCATAGCAGAGGAGACTCCCACTGCAGCTGAAGCATTTCAGCGCTAGGAATTAATCCCTTCCTGGGACAGTTAGCTCTTGAAATTACAAAAGCATGGGCACGTCGTGCTCAATCGATTTCCCCCCCCCCCCCCAACCCTCCGTTACCGCCGAACCTCCCCCACCCCCCCAACCCCTCCCAGACTTCAACAAGCATTTGCAATGCAATCGGTCTCGCATTTACGCGAGTTTAAGCTATTGGTATTGTAAATGACAATGCCTTTTATTTATGTTTTAAAAACGAAAACATTAAAAGGCGTTATTTGCAATGTCAATAGCTCAAACTCGCGTAAATGCGAGACCTATTGCATTGCAAATGCTTGTTTTTTTTATAACTCCGGAGGAGGCGTAGCTCTCAAGGCGCGAGGGGTTGTTTATACGGTTTACGCGTCGTCCCTGGGGAGGCAAGCGAGGAATGTGGAAAGCCAGGGAGATGAGCTAACGGAAAATTGGGGAAGTAAGGAGAGGGGGGACTGGAAGAAAGTGACTATTCAAGGGGGCAGGCAGGTACCACAAGCAAACGTTTGGAATACTAAACTAGGATCGCAAGGGCACATGCCATTTTGAACAGATATTTTGGGTTTGTTGTCAAAGGTTGGGAGGGGGGGCGTGAGAGGCCAGGGTGGTGTGTTTTAATGGAAGGAGGATGGCATAGCGCTTAAGTGTTAGCAAGCTGTCGGGGCTAACAGAATGTATGGCTCAGTCAAAGAAGTTATGGGGTCCCAGCTTGCTCCCAAAAAAGCAGCCATTTGCACTCTAAGCAAAACACAGTCGTAGATTTGTTCCTCCCAACTGGAAACGTCATTGACTTTACCATTCCAATAAATACCCTGACAGGAATATTTGCTTAAGGCAAAATGCTGCACTAAGAGCTCACCGAAAATGAAGCTGTACCAACAACTAGATGTATAGGAACCCCACATATGAACACCTCATTATTTAGCAAGACACACAGGCCGCATTACAAATCCTTTCACCAAGAATACAAATATATAAGATGAAGCCAGTTACATAACACGAGGTCTCCGCCCCGCCCCACATGGACACACGCTGGCCGGAGACAAAAGGCAGCTGGAGTGTGTGTGACCCTCGACACGCCCGAGTCCTGCAGCGGAAGCAGCTCCCAGCGCCTCTGAAAGCAGATACTTCAGCTTGTGTTTTTTTTTTTTAACGTGAAGCCTTTGTTTATGCTGGTGCATGTTATCACGCTAGGGATTGAAAAGAACGGCTGTGTGCATGTACAAATCAGCAGGGAATGGTCTACAAAACAATGCTAATTCGGCCTGTTTGTGACCTGTAAGTGATATGAAGAGCACTATTTGCATTGTACATCCACCCAAGACAATCTCACACAGACTTCATTGGTACACAGGCAAATCAGAAATTACAAAAAATGGTACCCTTGGAACAAATGTCAAAGTAAAAGAAGCACTTATTTGTGAACAAAAAAGCACAAAAAAACGTAATGGAGATTGCAGGGATAGGATGACCTGTGGCTCTGGCAGAGGCGTGGTGCAGAATACCAACACCAGCCCGAGGAAGTCGGCAGTAACTCTTTCGTGCCCTTTGCGCAACTCACGTTTATTTTGCTGTGGCCCGGAGCACCTCAGAACGTGCACAATCCTACACCACGACTTGCAAACTGCGATGATCAAAGAGCAAATACTGCTTACTCATAAAAGCAATTTTCTCAGGCCATTTACAGAGGCTCGAAAGTAAAACAGAAGGCAGGAGATAAGCAAGGTCAGGCAGGAGGGGTGCAGCAGGGCCGGATCTGAAGCAGCACCAAAGCATTAATACTGCTACCTCCAGGAAATCAACCCCACCTTCACTGCTAGAGTGCACACTTAGAAATAACAAGAGAGGAGCGGGGACGAGAGGGGCGGGGGCGAGCGAGCGCGGCAATCTGCTCAGCTGACCAGACGCTCGTGCGTCATGGCCTTTTGCCGGCATGTGTTTACAATTATCGCGCCCGCGTCTGGGCACGATAATTGGAAACACATGTTTGCCGCGCGTACCCATCCCAAAAGGCCAGCCACGACGCACGAGCGTTTGGACTGCTTTTGAAACTCACTTACTAAAAGTCTTCGCCTCTAGCAGCGCTTGCGCGCTACTCGAGGCTCGACCTAAAACTGGGCAGCACTGAATGGCCCAGCAATGTTACAAAAGCCCTCTTACCTGTTGATCTAGAATCTTCAGCAAAGTCCTACACAGCGAGGTGGCGGTAAAACGCAGGAAAGCCTCAACAGGAAACAAGGAAGAAAAGGCAGCAAGCAGTAGTATGCAGGAGCTTTATGCACACAAATGTTGTGGTACTTCCTGCCATCTCTGCTGCTGTCCCCCTCGTTGGTGGAACATCAGTGGTGACGTTCTTATGTGCTGATTGGCTGCTGCTCCGGAGTTCCCCAATCCAAAATCCCCATTTGAAATGGGTGAAGACTTGCGACGTGGGACAGTGGAAAACAAACAAAGGTAAGATTTTATGGTGGAGTGCGCTCCCCCCCTAAGATGGTGTCGCCCCCACCCCCGTGGGACGCGCCACACAGATTGAAGAACTCTGGTGTGTGCGATAAAGCGTTTGCCCTTTCAGCGCAAACTATTTATCTTCATACTAAACAGAATGAGAACACTGGATAAAGCAGTACTAGATGTATGCTTCAATACGCCTTTAAAAATTTTGTAAAATCACTGAGGCTTTCTTTAATGAAGAAAGATACTTACAACTGAATGAATTAGTGCATGCAGTTGAAACAACTGGCCGTTGCTATGAGGCAAAATAAGGTACTCCAATTGCAAAAGAGAAGCTGTTTCTAGAAATGTGGAGGAAGAGATGGGTGAAGAGGTACAAGGAAGGTGTAGTCTTGCCCCCGTGTATAAATGGGACCGCAGTAGTATTTGTAAGATTTCCAGGAATCAATTGATATATCAATAAATTTTCGACATCTATTTCCAGATAGAAGTGTCAAGCGGAAAACTGCAAAGTTGCATTAGATCCATGCAAAGTGTGGAAATACACTAATTTACAAGGACGCCCATTGGCGTTTCTATCGAAGAAAGTGTGCACAAGCACCTTTCATCATTTTCGAACGTTAGCTGTTCATCATTAAAAAATGTGAAATTTAGTTAGAAGACTTTACTTTGTAAAAAGTTCTGCATTGTGTTTAGGAGAAATAAACAAAGCACTTCTGTATGGTACAGTATCACAGGTTGAAAATATTTTCAGCAATATTAAGGTCGTTTTTTCAGTTCTGAAGGACAGTCTGGCCAAAATGAGGAGCTGGTATGTTCAAGCGTAGAGGATCAAAACATAGATATTAGTACTGCTAAGTTTAGACAAGAAAGAGCAACATTTAATACAGTTTCTATAGAGAAACCAAATGATGTTTGTATTTGTTGTCGGTGCACCCACTACAAAGGCCAAATTTTAAATGTTGATGTGTGCTTAAATACTCAAGACAAAAAAAGAGAAAAGCGGCTTAATTTTGCAGTGTATTTATTTGCAAAGGAACATTTTGATTTGTAAACATGCCAGATTATGAGCAAGTATTGCTATGACAAATTAAAGGAAAACAAAATGCCTGCCAGAGCAATCCACAATAAGGTAGAGGTGAGGGATACTCTGCTGCTTGTTGTTGAAGCTAACATTGCATCCAGACCCTGGTGGGACTCACTCTCTTAGCGCCTGCTGTCTCGTCCCAGCCTTGTGAAGAGGGATGCGTTGGGACCGCGCTTAAAGCGCTGCCTCCTACTTCACAACGCGGGACGCTCTGCTGCTTATTGTTGGGGCCAACCTTATATCCTGACCCCAGTGG
This sequence comes from Calotriton arnoldi, assembly GCA_963921515.1. Taxonomy (NCBI): domain Eukaryota; kingdom Metazoa; phylum Chordata; class Amphibia; order Caudata; family Salamandridae; genus Calotriton; species Calotriton arnoldi. The sequence continues at coordinate 752,276 of CAWUFW010004799.1, read as the reverse complement.
GACTTGCTGTCCCAGGGCCCTGCGGTCTTGCCCCAGCTGTGTGAAAAGTGAGGAGTTGGACCACGCTTAAAGTGCTGCCTCATACTTTGCAGCGCGGGACATGCATGGGGGTGCCCGGGCCAAGGGCGGGCCTGTAGGCGCCCATCCACGTCCAGACAAGGCTGGGCCACCCCCCTAAGATTAGCATCCGAACCAAGGATATCCCCCCCCTCCCTAGTGCTCTCCTTAGGTTTTGATAATGGCAAGGGTGCCACCCTCGCAATAAAACCAGACAGAGACCTGGGCTGAGCTAAGAAACAAGGTTACACATCAGCTTGGCGTGCATAAGAACTTCAATCCTGCAGAGAGCAGTAAAATTATTATGGCTCATAGGGTAGGTTGGATTGGCCCGTCCAGGAAAAATATAGCAGGTGACTGTATTGTAGTCAATTTTAGGCACACTGAAAATGTGAGGAAACTACTAGACGTCTATATGCCAGTGACAGCAAATGGCCCAAAGATCATTACACTACTCCTGGGGTTCTTCTACAAACCAGATAAACAAGCATTTCATCAGACAGCCCATGGCCATCGCCCCCAGCCTGAGTGGGGTCTGATATGTGAGAATAAGTTGGCAGTATTACCGGACTGTAAGGAGGTGGATTAACTGACAGTCCCCAAGGGGAGTGAAAAGAGGCAGCCGGTGGCATTAGGAAGTTGCATTGCAACTCAAAGAACTTTGAAAGTGGTGTCTGACGCCACAGCAGTGATGATCCTACCCACATCGAGCATGACGGCACCATCATCAGTAACGAAACATACAGTTCAGAAAATAATTTGAATAGGTTCCCCACACAGGAACTTTGGTGCTTTTTTTCCAACTCCTGCTTCTTTGCTTTTGCCAGTCAAGAACTCGGAGTTAAAAATAATAAGTTGGAATGTCGGAGGTCTCCACTCCAAGAGATCTATTCAACTGGCAAAAGTTAGTTAAATCATATGATATCATTTTATTGCAGGAAACCTGGGAAATGAATTCCTTAATTTTTGAACGATATAGCAGCTTTAGCCTCCCAGCGGTTCCATCCAGTTTCTGGTTGTGCCTCAGGTGGATTGTCTATCTGGATTAATCTCTTAATTGGAGACTCTGCAGCAGTAGTAAAAACTCCTGGAATGGATTTTCAAGCGGTCTCATATAAGGGAGCTTTGACTTTACTATTTATCCATTTTTATAATAACGATTTTTTTAACGTCCCCAATCAAAAATGTCCAGGTTTATTTTCATTCATTACTACTTCTGTAGAAGGTAAATCCCAACAGCGCCAGCAGCTGTACCTTTTCCTAGGGAGGAGATTTCAATGCTAGGCTACCCTGCCAGAAGGCAGGCGAGAATGGGGGAGGTGGGGGGATGGGGCAGGGGGCGGTGTTTAATGGGCATCAGTAAAACAGTTGAGCGGGGAAAACAGCTGCAGTCATTTGTTGCCTCCTTTGATTTACATAATGTTTTGGAGGGATTGGGAACGCCACACAGGGGTTGCCTACTTTTAGAGGAAGGAACAGCTCCTCAATTATTGATTATATTTGTATCTCTCATAACTTCAGGGACCATAACCCGATTGAGATAACTTTGGCTGCACCATATAGAGAGACTTACCCGTAAGTGCCAGGTCCTACCAATTTATTACCAACTATAGACATCCTAAGGCTGCACTGGAAGCTGCCCCCCCGAAGTTTCTCAATAAGGTGATGGCTGAGAAATACAGTTGGTTATGGGCTGTTTATCGGAGAAAAACAATAGTGAAATGATAGTCGCCTCCTTTACGGCCTTTTGTAATAAAATTAGACTCTCCCTTCTATGACCTGTGAAATCGGTGCCCCCACTGCCCCCGTTGGTTTGACCATGAATGCTCACTGGCTAATCGACTTTGATGAAGAGCCTTAAATACACAGCCCTGCGACGTATACTTGTGACCGCTCAACCGAAGAGCTCTAAAGTAGTCACAAGTAAGAGCAGGAATGAAGTCATTACCCAGCAGTGGTCCTTACTAACCAACACCACCCGCACACAAGATATTCTGGAAAGCTGTCTAGCATGCGTTACCTAGACCAGGGTGGCACAACAGTTAGTTGCCACATAAGTGGGGAGGAGTGGGTGGCACACTTTGTTGACATTTACACAGATAGCATTCCTATTGGTCCACAGTTATTGTATGGGGATGGCTCACTTACTCGATCACTTTCTTTGCTGGAAATTATGACTGCAATTCAGGAAAGCTCAGGGGGAAAGAACTAGGGCCTGATGGCGTCCCCATTGACAATATCAAATGCAATGTAAATTATTGGGCTCCACTGTTGACAAATGTGGACGCCCATACCGGCAAATTGCTGTTTTGCCTGCCTCTCGTCTGCCTCCGAGGAGCGTTGGGAACTCGAAGTCCCGGGAGTGCTGTGGCCTACGGAGGAGGGGCTAGTTTCCCGTGCCGTGAACGTTAAAGTGTCTGTTGTCATGCATGGGCCGCGCCTAGACGAAGCCAAGGGCTGGCTCGTCCGCGTCCGGAGGAGACCAGGCTGGGTCCCCCCTCTTGGTTTTTGACCCCAGCAGCTAGGTTACGGGCTGGCCACCACCACCGCCTAATTGGAAATCGAGGAGTTGGAGCCCTTATTGATTTTCTGTGAAAGTCTGCACTTGGATCTTCATGGGATCACTATTGGAGGACTCTGGACTCCGGCTAAGCATTCCAGGGCAGGTAGGAGAGCCCACTTACTCGCTCTCTTGAGCAAGTTGGGCTCGGTGTTCTATCACAATCCCCAAGTTCCTGTTCCCTGGGCTATGGGCGTCCGCTGGCTTCAGTATAGGTGTCTGCTTGACGGTAAGAACTGGTAAAGAGCCAGAGTAGACTGTGCCTTCTTGTTTATCTGTTATCTACCTCTAGCGCCTGCTGGTCAGATCCCTTTGTTTTTTCTGCCACCCCGGAGGCTACACCTTATTGGGATACCATTAATGGTGTATCTTGTAGGATTAAGGTGGGGCACAATACCCTGGGTTGCCAGGTTACCAAAATGGGGAGAATTAGGCCAGTGGGACCCCCTGCTAAGGAGCCTGTGGACGCTTTCCTGCAGTGTGCTGTAGGGGTTCTGCACAAAAAAATTTGAACTGGACACACAGCGACTCTCTCGATCTCCTATACCTCCCCTCTCCCAGAGCTCTCTAGTACCTCCATGTCTAGTATCTTATGAACCAGTTTTCTCTCCATACTCCGTGAACTTGGCCCCATATTGGGATGGGGGGTTTGCCTGTCTTCCCAGATTACTCTTCAACAGGATGGAATTCAGCCAACAGTGCCCCTGGCAAACCCAGTTACCCCTGGTGTGGGCCCTGGAGCAAGAGCAAAGAGGAAGTGCCCCCCGATTGCGAGTAACGCTAAGCGCTGGAAGAGCATTGGCTCACACCCTAGCATCTCAGAGCCCTCAGTTGTGACCAGCCCAGATCTGTCGATCCTGCTTGATGTCTTTAAGGTATCTTTGTTATCTGCCCTGGATCTTAAATTAGACCCTATTCTACACAGGTTATCAGTAAGAGAACAATCTTAATAAGTTGGCCTCTCTACTGCAAGGTGCCTCCACAGCACTGCCTATCTGCCTCCCGGCTCCAACAGTTCTGCCCTCCAGCATCAGTCATAACACGCATGTGCCGGGCTTAAAGATTTTATCCAAGCCCGTGACTGAGGGTACAACCGAGTGTACGTGCCACTCAGTGACTCCGGTACGTTCTTCCACATCGGTCTTAACACAGAATGTGACATGGTCATCGGCAACTACTACTAATGATGGGGCATCTTCACATCCCATGCAGCACCAGTATCCAGGACCTGTTGCAGGCAGTACCAACAGGATGACAGACAGGAGGTTAGGTGGGACCCACTCAGGGGCATCCAGTAACTCTGCCCAGCATCCTTGCACTCTACACTTGCCACCAGAGTGAAGTCCATTCATAGTAGTTTTAGCTAATGTTCCTAATCTTGTTCCTGGTGCAAAAGAAGACTTTGATCAACTGAAGAATAAAGTTGTGCACTGGTTAAACACCAACATTGCTTCAGAGTCGCGGGTGGAAAGTCGTATCATCATGTTGCGTAAAACATCATGGGTGGGTAGAGTGGAGAAAAACTGGGATGGGGACTGCATTATCAACAACTTTAATAGCCCCCATGTGGTAAATAGCATTCTTAGCAAGGCCTCCCATCTTAACCCTAGGGGCCGTAATTCGGCCATTGTGGCTCTCCCACTTAGGTTACATTTATAGACCCTCGAACCACCCACTGTTTTCATCTGGAAGAATCCATGGATGGTCTATAGAAGTGGGTCAGGGGAGCCAGCAGGAGGTAATCTCAGGCCTAGTTAGATCTAATAAGTTTGCTCCTCTGAGCTCATTAGACTATTGTGATTGACTGAGTGTAGTCCCTCTCAAGCCGGATGCCCCTTTAGCACACTGCATGTGTGGGCCACCGGGTCTGGGTCATCCAGATCACAAGGGTTGTAATTTTATTTCTTGGAACATAGCAGGGCTGTCGAGAAAGCTTGATGATCCAGAACGGGTGCCGCTCCTAAGAGGGTTCGATGTGATCTGTCTCCAGGAGACATGGGCCACGGAAAATAGATCTCATCTGGAAGAATATAAAACCTTCATGTCAGCCACTACCTCCATCGCAGTTCCGCCATGTTGCCCCATAACTCTTACCTTGCAGGTGTTATCTAGTGGAATGAGTAAGCTACTGCTTCTAAATTTCTCTAACGCGGTAGCCGGCCCGTTAGAAGCATGTAATATTACACTGTTGGGCTCTTTCCTGAGAAATACGCACCAGAGCAAGCAGATCTATTCTAATGTTTATATGTACACATGTGTGGGGACCATAGGTGAGGGGGGCAAAGAAATGGGATGTGCACGCCATTCCGGCCTGCACATGGAACACACCCTTCAGGGCTCCATACTTAATAGTATTCTGTATGAGTTTGACCTAATGTCCACTATGAACAAGCTACCACCAGACAAGATAGACGTTGCCACCACCTTCACCGGGAGAGGGTGCTAGTCCTTTATTGATTTTATTTTTGTTTCCATGCTTTTCATCTCTTACATGTTGGACTTCACCATTAAGGAAAGTGTGTATAGTGATCACAACCTGGTGTGTGTCTCGACCGGATGACCCCTAGTGGAAAGCCAATCAAGGACAGAGCAAGAGGGTCCCTGATAGCTGTGGAAAGGGGGAGGAGACCCAAGTGGGGTCAGATCATCCCGGATCAGTTCTATGAGTCCCTGTTAACTCAGTGTAATAATGAGTTTGCCACCTGGTTAGATGCTGTGGCAATACCATCAGATATCCTGGAGGCTTTCTGAAGCATTTCTGGAGTTATATCTAACTTTCTGTGGGCTCTGTGTAGACGATCACCTCATACAGGCCCAAGATGGTTTGACTCCGAGTGCTCCCGTGCCTCCAGGAGATTGAAGGAGGTTTTGAGTGTTACACCAAGAGACACCCTCGCTGTCAAGAGACATTGTAGTCAATACAAGGCCGTACTGGCAAAGCGCAATGCTGTTTTGAAAGAGGAGGCCTGGTCAGAGTTGTTAGAGGCTAGCACATTGGGTAATAGCTCCAAGTTTTGGAGCATTATTAGCAGTCCCTTTTTTGGCAGGCGATAATGCCAATTTACTAGACGCCCATATTACTGAGGAAGAGTGGGTAAGCCACTATGAGGGCATGTTTCCACTTGATTGCATCTCCAGGGATGGAAACCGCTGCGGGGAAATCCAAGGTTATATTCACAGTACAGGAAGTAAGAGCAAGTATCATGGGGTTATCTAAAAACAAGGCCCCAGGCCCGGACGGGATTCGCTCAGATCACTACATTTCAAATTTGGACTTCTGGGCACCCGTACTTGCCTCAATCATCAACGCCACGGTGAAGACCGGCCGCTCTGCCACTTGGGCTTTATCTACCATTTTCCTGGTCTTCTAAAAGGGAGACCAGGATAGCACTCATTGCTATAGTCTAATCTCTTTTGGATTCTGTGGTAAAGGTGGTGGGTCGTATGGTTTTAGGTTAGTGAGTTGGGCAGACGATAATATTCTGTCAGAAGTCAAATATGGTTTTCGTCCTGGTTGCTCAACGGTGAACCAGTGTCTGAACTTATACATCGTTTTGAATAAATACACCGGTTTCCATTCCGGTACAGTCTACCTAGCTTTCATGGATCTGTCTTCCGTGATTGATCGCTTTAACAGATCCAAGCTCTGGCAGATGATGCTCTCTATTGGTATCAACAAAGATATTGTCCTTTTTTTAAGGGTCATCCACCGAGATTCTAAAGCCGTAGTTAGTTACTCCAAAGACCTTAAAGTGACCCGTGAGTTCTCCATCCAGAGCGGGGTGCGCCAAGGGTGCATCTTGGCCCCTTTTCTTTTTAACTTTTATATCAACAATCTAGAGCAGGTTCTCTCGAATCTAAAAACTGATTGCCCCCGGTGGGTAAGCGAAGTCTGCCGGTCCTCTTGTATGCTGATGATGCTGTCCTCATGGCAAGGACAGCGTGGGGTTTACAACGCCTGCTGAATACCTTTGCACAATTTATGGAGGACCTGGACTTGTTGGTCAGTCACAGCAAATCTTTTGTAATGCAGGTGGGTCTTCGAACAGCTAAGTCCTACACATTCATGGTAGGGGCCATGCCGATCCCCAAGACTGACTTTTTCTCCTACCTGGGAGTAGTGTTCAACGAGGCCCTGAATTGGCACCCTTTGACAAGTTGAAAGAAAGGGGACCTGGCCAGGGCGATTGCAGCGGTTTTTAATTTTGCCACTACATTGGTAAGTAGGCCGATTGGGGCACTCTTGCAGATTTATACAGCTAAATGCATCTCAAAGATTAGTTATGGGAGTGAGATCTGGGGTTACACCGAGCAGGATGCATTGCAAATTGTTGAAAATACCTTTTTGAGATGGATACTCTGCTTATCGCAGAGTATCCCACCATTTGTAGTGCATGAAGAACATGGAATGGCATTCCTCTGAGATGTGTTGGCATTTGGCCCTCTATCGCAATGGATGAAAATCTGGAACAAGAAGGAAAATGCCCTTAATAAGGAAATTTTAAGGGATTGTCTTTCCCTCGATCACATGAATCATATCTGATGGCTTAAGTCCCTTAGAGAACGCTTCTCCAGCCTGGGAAGGGCAGATTTATTTGAGAACCCAGAGGAAATTTGTAGTAGGGATACAACTTGGGTGAAGGAGAACTTGAAGAAGCGTATGTGGGCCAGAGAAGTGAAGCCGAGGAAGTCTAGTGTACGTAGGTATCTCTTATTGAAAACTGGGCCATCAATCAAACTTTATCTTGTATGGTTTAAAAGTATCCAGGACTGTTTTTTATTGACTAGATTTCAATTGGATCTTTTTCATTTATTCCTGGCCCATCCTCGAGGAGTTTATAGAGGGCAGTGCCTCCCATCCTCTGGCTGTGACAGAAAGTCTCCACAGGATACAATGCACTTTTTAATGTTCTGTAGTTTTTATGATGTCTTAGAAAGTCTTATCACTCCTTTTCTTTAAATAAATCAATAAAAAACAAGCTTGTCAGGTTTGACCTACTTTTATTTTTTTACAACTGCTTTCTAGCCATTCAGTTCTGCATGTTCTTAGCTTTTTAAGGGCTGTCATTAGGCTTAGGTCCTGCTGTGATTAACCCTTAGGGCCAATTACCCGACACTGTGATGATAGGGATTTGGTTTTAATATGGTTCACGTCCACAATTTTTTTATCCCTGGAGGTTGTGATGGATGTTTTTACTGCACCTGATATAGTTCCCATGATTAATTCTGTATTTTACAGTGTCCAAACCAAGTCTTTTCTGCAACTTGGACTCTCCTGTTCTTGGTATAGTGTTTGTTTTCGTTTTAACCCTGTATTTATGTACCCATGATGGTTATTCTGTACTGCTTTACTATGTATTAGATGGAGATATTTTTTTAAAGTGTTTATTCTTTTTTTACAAGGAATAACCGTAAAAGTCAAAGTGCTGTGACAGTGTATAACAGCTTGAACTACTCTTTAATTCCCTGCTCTTGGGTCACCTTGGCATTGTCCCGATCTTTAAGAAAGGGAATAGGACGGAGCCCAAATGATATCGCTCTACTTCCCTTTTTGACATCCCAGCTAAAATTCTGGGTAGAGTTCTGTATAACAGAATAGTAGAATGGGCCAACAAAAACAAGGTATTAAATGCATGCAAATATGGTTTTCGAAGTGGCATAGGGACAGCCGAGCAATGCCTCAACTTAAGCTTGAACATTGGGAAACATACTGTGGCCAAACAGTCAACATTGCATCTTGCCTTCATGGACAGGTCGATGGCTTTTGACTGTGTCAATTGGGTAAAGATGTGGCAACTGCTCATCAAACTAAAAATGGACCCATCAATAGTACATTTGTTGATTTCTTTACATGGAGGGACTAAGGCCCAAGTGAGGTTTGTGAATAAGGGGGAGGTTTCGGATGAATTTAGCATTGGTCAGGGGGTCCGCCAGGGGTGAGTATTAGCTCCACTTGTTTATTTTACATATAAATGATCTAGCACAGAACTTACTAGAAGCACCACTGATGTTTTTTTTTAGTCCATTCCTTTGTCGCTTTCATGGCAAATCTTCATTTATCGACCAATTTTACGAAGTAATTTTTAACGACTTGTGTCCTGAAGCGTACAAGACTACAATCTATTACTGGAGGCCCAAATATGTTATTTAACACCAGCACTCTATACTTCGGGGTTACCTTCAGTTCATCTGGGTCATGGTCCCCCCCCCCCCCCGTACAAAATAAAATAAAAAAGTGCTTCAAGGGCAGCCTGCTGTCACCAAAGGGAGGGAAGGCCCCTTAAACTCCAGTTGCAAACGTACTCTGCTCAGTGTGCCCCCATCACGATGTATGGGGCCGGATTCTGGGTTTAGGCGACCCTACAAACCTCCAGAGGGAGGAAAATCACTTTTGTAGATTACCATCAGGCCCTGTATTAACTTCTCATTTTATTTGGCAAAGTGAGTTGGGCTTAGATTATTTGAGCGATTGTATCCTGTCGCCTGGCACTTTTGTGGCTACCCATTTGGAGTTCAGAAAACAAGTCATTAACCAAGAATATAATTTCTGACTGTGATAAGGGACTTACTATCCCTAGACTGGCGTATGTTAAACGCTGAAAACATACCTCTTCAGTAGCTAAGGTATAGAGTACTCTGGTTAGGCTATGCTCTTGTAGGCCTCGGATCCTAATTTTTAAGCACCGGGACACTCTTGGAGTAGCTGCGTGCTATATAAATAATCATCATTCATTCAAGAACATGAACTGATAGTGGTTGGAACCCACCTCAAAGCACCGATACCTACGATGGCACTGCAGGATTGGTATATGAAAATTTGCATCCTGCAAGTTGAGTGAGTCGATCTAGTAATACAAACAGAATTTTGAACTTCTACTTGCAGAAGAAGGTATTTAGTGTATGAAGGGCTAAAATGGGATGGAAGCCCTTTCATTCTTGCCCTAGCTCTTTCTCCGGATGTAACTCCATGGCGCCTTTGCTCAGAATAACCAAATCGTCCTGCTGCAAAATAAAAGCATGGGTGTCCAAGGTGACTGAAGTCACAGGGGATGGGAGGTTGCAAGTCCCGAGACAGGAAGAGAGTAACTATGTCTGACTTTCCGCAAGACAACAGTATGATGTGATGGACTGCCAGAGTGCAAAGTGATGGGAAATTCACTTGGACATCACCTGAGAATCTGGTGGAGCGCCCCACATGTATGGCATTGGATAGTAATTGAGGCTGCCATAGGCCACGCCAATAAATCCACCAAATCCAATCAAAGGCACATGATTTGTTTCACCGCATTCAGCCCATATTGCACGTCGTCTGCAAAACAGTCAAAGATCATGAGGAAGATTCGGTATGACCAACTACACTATTTTCCACAGGGTGTAGGAGTAGCATTTGCGGAGCAAATGGCAAGGCTTCCGGAAGAAAAGACATTCCCAACAGAATCAACTTTGTTTAAATCACTTTCAATAGGGGACGTAGGAAAGGACAAAGCATTCCGATTTTGTTACCCATTTTGCAGAAAGATCAAAGCACACATTGGTTCACATGGAAAGTGACTAGCAGCTCAGAGGGACAACATGCCAATACGTTTTAGGCACATTAACCATTCGCTGCCATTTAAAGTTTAGGCATGAAAAGGTGCCTTTTCCAACGTACACATACGATGACTGAAAGAAAACCCCAATGTTGAACTTACTAAAGATGGTGGTTGCACTGCAGAGCCTACATGCTTCATGGGGCACCATTTTGCCTGCGTTTCATTTGCCATTTTGCCCCCCCCCCTTTCCTCCTCCCCATTGTTCCTAACCTGCACCTACTGCTCACGCCACTCCTGCGACCCCGCCAAGCCCCACTCCCCACACTCTTCCCTCTCCCTGGAGCTACATATTTGCAGGTGCACCAAAGGCAAACCAGTCTTCGCCTGGACTGCACCCACTGCCAGAAACCCTGGCCCTTCCCAGACCCACCTCGCTCCTCAATGCCCTCAATCTGGGCTGCTGCCACACCACACGGAAAGAGCCTTAGGCTGCATCTTCTGCTGCTTCACCTATACCAGCACACCCACTGCCACCTAAGACCTCTCCACCCCCCCAGACCCACCATGACCACACCATCTCCTACACTCACCCGCAAACCAGCACCCACCCCCACCTCACTCCTCGATATCATGCATGGGCTTTTCTGACTCGCTCAGCAAAGACACCACAGCGATCTGGGACCTGCTGGACAAAGCTGGCCCAGACCTCTTATGCTGCATGGAAACATGGCAGACCACAGCATCAACACCACACAGCCACTGCCTCTAGATGATCGTCAGCCAAGACTAACAGACATGATTGCCATCATTGTCAAGGACACTTATCAGCTGAATCCACTTCCACAGAAACCAGAATGGATTAAATAGAGCACCTCAACTTCAAATCAAAGCCAACTTAAGCCTGGGTGGAACCCTGGTCCACAGACCCAAAGCCAACTTCACCAGCAAAATGTAGGATTTCGTTGCTCCTCTAGTCCAGTGCCTACATCCTCCTAGGAAACCACAATTTCTACCTAGAACACTGGATCAAACCCAACTTTTTCACACCCTCAAAAGCCCCAGACTCACCCAACACATTACAAGCACCACACACGCTGCCAGACACATACTGGACCCAGTTTTTACCTCTTTCAAGATCACGACCAAGACACAATCACCCAGCTTCTGGACCGGCCACGCCATAGTCCGATTCACAATCAACATCCCTCCCCACAGAAGGGCAACCAAGACTTAGCCAGCTTGCCAATGCAGTAAGAACAGAGGTGGACTGGGCTTCTGCCCTCCACAACACAGGCCACTTAACAAGCAATATTGGCTTTCATGACTGGGTCACTGCCTACGCAAATACCCTGGCCTCTTGCATGCAAAGCCAACTAGCAAGACCACAAACACAGGCCAGCTGGTACAACAAACTCAGAATGAGCAAACGGTACTGCAAGCAACTAGATGGACATGAAAAGCTAGCCAGGAAGAATTGGAAATGGACTAGTTAAAATGTGCCCTGAGGTACTACTACCAGCAAATCAGAGAAACCAAGAGAAAGGCCCAAGCTGAATGCAACAGCAGCAAAGAAATGTTCATAATCAAGGACTTCACCTCACCCGCAGCAACATCACATCAACACAGGACCTGTGTAACCACCATGTGGAATTCTTCTACACCAAAATCTAAGCGATATGTGACAACTTTGAACCATAACCCTACCCCAGCATAACGAGTCTACTGATAGAGGAGAAAAGAAACACAACATGGAACACCATCATTGCAGAGGAAACAGCAACAATCATGAAGACCATTCAACCGAGGCCCCGTCAGACTCTTGCCTGCACCATGCATTCAAAGGGTCCACCCCAATCACCAACCCTCTCACCCTCATCACTTCACAGCCACCTTCCCAGTATTCTGGAAACATGCAGCCATCAACGCCCTCCTAAAGAACCCCACAGCAGACTAAGCTTCTGAACTACTAACTGATCTCCCTCTTACCATACCATATTTGCGATCAGGATTCAGACCAAACTGCAGTACAGACAGCTCTCACTGCAGCACCATCCGGATGATCCTTGCCCACCCTGATGAAACAACTGCATGAGACTGTCATCCAAGGACCCCCACCCTCCAATAGATCTGCACGTTTCTCACTGGAAGAACACAAACAGTCAACATGTCGCTTTACTCCTCAGAAGCCTTTGAAATCCTTTGTGGAGCACTGCAGGGCTCCTCGCTCAGCCCGATCCTCATCTGCTGGCAGACATCAGCCGTGCACACAAAATATACACTCACCTATGTCGATGACATGCAAGTGATACTGTCCCTCAGACAACATTCAGCTTAAGGTAAAATTTCAACTTATGCATGACCGAAGTGGCAACCTGTCCAACTGCTTCAAGCTGAATATGGATAAGACTGAAGTAGTAATTGTTAGAAAGTAATGTTGCAAAAGAGCCTGTGGGACTCTGCCTGGTGGCCTACATCATGAAGACCAAGCTGGACATGTCTGCCTAGGTCAACGCAGTTGCATCATCCTGCTTTCACACCCAAAGGATGCGGAGAACATTCTACAGTGGCTACCAAGTGACAGCAGGAAGAGCTACCTAAACCCTTATCACTAGCAGACTGGACAACAGGAATGCCCTCTGCACAGAAATCACAATACAACTCACAAAAATACTTCCAGAACACCTCAATCTCCCATGTCAGTCTCATATCACCCTATAACTAAGAACTCCTCTGGCTCCCAATACACAAGTGCGCACAGTCAACCTTTTCACCCACATCGGCCCAGTCTACCTTAACAGCTGTGTACGTTTCCACCAACTCTCCAGGCACTCCACTCAGCTGAACTCTTACTAGAATACTTCCCATGCACACACTAAAGCAGGTCAGGAGATTTCACCATCTCATACATCACTCAAAGCATGAAACGACCTCCCACACCGCACCAGAGCTGCCTCCTCTATTCTGGACTTCCGCAAGTAGCTGAAGACCTAGTTCTCCAAGAAATCCCCTTAAGGCTAGTTCATACACTGGTGAAGTGCCAGGAGTCTGGGACATTAAGGATATGATCCTACTGTTTCAGGTGGAAGCACCAGGATGCCTTCAGGGGTGATAGTGCGCATATAACAGAACACCAGCAGAAAAGGTCTCAAACATCATTGCTTCCAGAGCAGCTTCTTTACTGGAAATCCTCTGCACTGGCCAGAGGTGTGACCTGGGCTTGCTGATAGAGACCCTTAGGAAGAGAGGAGAGATGGTCATCCACAGTTCGGCCACAGTTGTCTGACAAACTCACTTTCAATAGCCAGTCAGTGAGGCAGGTGAATACATTTACTGCCGACCTGCAAAGATTCCCCACAACAATTGCAATCTTTCGTAAACACCCTGGGTCTGAAGTGAGGTCAAAGGGAAGAGCAGTGGCGTGAAAGTGTTCCTTTCCTACCATTAAGAGAACTCCCTATGGGACTGCGAAAAAGGTAAATGAAAGTACACATCCTGCAGAGCAGAGACAATTCCAGTCCCCAGCACCAAGAGAAGCGATTTACTGGGCCAGAGTCAGCATCCTGAATTTGTTCCTCAGAAGGAAGATGTTCAAAAAATGAAGGTTGAAAATTGGTGTCAGTTCACTGTCCCCAAAGACATAACGGGAGCAACACTTGTTGAACTTCTACTTCTTGGGGACTAATTTCATTGCTCCTTTGTCCAGTAATGTCAGAACCAGCTGGGTTAGGATTGAGGCACGATCTGCCAAGGTCTGGATGAAAAAGAAAGGGGTACTGTAGACAGGGGGAGGGTTAAAAGGAAGGAAAGGACATAACAATGACCGACAACCTGCAAGACTTATTTGTGTGAAGTAACCATACATCAGCTAAAAGCATATTATGCCCTCTGTCTAGGTGACTCTCAAAGGAGGAAATCAGAGCACCTTGACCGTACCACAAGACTAGGTGGACTGGGACTTGCTCAATTGATGGCAGCCCTGTTCTTTGCACCTCGGAAGCACGCAAGGGCTGGGACGACTACTGCACGGACTAAGATAGTCGAGTCTGGCAGTAAACCAGGCCCCAGATGTACCCCTGAACTTCTAGTACTTTTATATGGAACTTGTGGGCCGGAGAGAGCAAATCAAAGGACTGGGCGGTTTACACAAAGGAGTTCAGACACTTTTCAGGGAGGGTTGGTAGGATCCCACCTGTCAAACCCCAGAGGGTACAAGTGCATCTGCCCATAAAGCATATTGATTTCAGAGATTGCAAAGCCAAACTGGCAGAGAACACCTTCTTGGTAAGTGCATCAATGTGCTTTGATTTTCTATCAGGCATAAAAGTAGGAAAGCCATTCAGGTTTAGATTGATATCAGGTGAAGTAGGAAAGGCATTTGGGTTAACCTTGCTGGCTGTAGGCTGCAAGATAAGACTATCAGGGACTGTGCGCAATTAAGGAGGCAGGGTTACCCCCACCCCTTAAGTAATTCAATGGTGCCCAGCAACGGGGAGACTAATCAGTGGCACTTATCAGGCTTCGATGTTATTGCAGAGTTTCTGCCAGGGCCTCTTAAAGTCAAACAGTTGAATTTTAAAGGATCAGGCTGCAAAATTTCATTAAGATTAGCTTTAGTTTACACTATTGATAAATGTCGTTCCAACACTTCTGCACCTATGTACTATTATTACAACAAAGGTCTATTGAAGTGTCAGGACCACTAACATTTTTGAGATCTAAAAACAGCGCATCTATGTAAAGGGGACAGGGAGGGAGCAATCATTTGTTCACTGCCACACCATCATCCCAGTCATGTGGAACATTCTGCAAGGCCTTTTCGGGATCAGAATCTTTCTGAGCAACATAAGGCATCAAGGTATAGGAGATATTGGCACTGAGGAAGAGGCATAGTCGGAGAATCCTCATAATATTGTCTATGCCTTAGTAATATAAGACAACCGTGGCCAAGATCTACTCAAACTTTGCTCTGGATGAGATATTGGCGTCTGAACTGGTGCCTCTGGAGCCGGCGCTAGTGTTCTTCAGCAAATGTGCGACAGCGTGGCATGGTGAGGGGTAGGCAGACGCAAAACTGGGTCAATGATGGCAGGTTCTGTCGGGAGACTCCTGGTAGATCCACAACCTGGTAGGCACAACCAGTAGGACCTGAAAGACAGAAAAAGCTGCAACATTACCTTCTTGAAGGCCTCATGGATGATAAGGAAATTCAGGGTGCACCAACCCCGGCTGTGTAATAGTGAGACAGATGCAGTCAAGCCATTAAGAGTTTCGGACTTGGAGCCTCTGAAGTCTCTCCCAGTTGGTCGTGCCCCATTTAATCTTGACTTCTTGTGTTTGCGTAGAGATTTGCACTTCAAACGGGGGTAACTGTTCCAAGGTAGGGTGCAATAGTCACTCGAAGCAAGGGTAAGAAGAAACAGGAGTAAACGGAGTGGGGTCCAAGGCTTAAACCCTGTATGTTAGAGGCAAGCGCAAGTCTTGTCTCATGATGCCCTCACACCCCGAAGGATGTCATGCTTCATCATCATGCAGCTGCTCCTCGTCGGGCCGGCGCTGCAATGCCCTATGGGTCCCCTGAAGAGTCGCTTTGGCGGAGATCTTTTTTTGGTACTGCCGTATGATGGGTGTGAGATAGAGGGTTCTCGGAGAACAAGTGTGTGAGTGTTTAAAACTAGCTAAGGGATACCAAAGTGAATTAAGTTTAACAAAGAGGGTTCCCTTGCCAGGTTAAAAAACCTGGAGGTTGTGTGTTACTGATGGGGCATAATGTGCCACAGTAACTTCAGGTCAACATGTTTTGAGCTGTGTAAATGGTCAGAACGATCCCTAGCACTTCTTCAGGACCAGTGAAGTAAATAAATAAAAGAGACCGCCAATGGGTCAAAAACCCTACACAGGGGGAGCGGACCTCCCTTGTGTGCAACTACAAGGTGGCTATGGCTTGGTGGTTGGCCGATCCTGTTGCAACCTAGGGATAGAGAGAGACAAAGAAATATCGAAAAACAAAAGTGAAGGGAGGAAGTCAATGAAATCCTCTGTTAGTGGACGGTAGAACGCATCAGAAGTCTAAGTTGCTTACACATCCAGCCAGTACATGTAAAAAAAACATAGAAAAACACGCATGAGACAGACAACATACAATAATGACCAAAAGCCAATGTTAGACATGTATGTGGTATTGCCCCATTATTCAGGACGAGAGTCAAGGTAGCGACACAGAGGTCTTTAGCTAGTGGCGCGTCACATCGGTGGTTTGATACTAAAGCAATTTTAGTGCATGGGTTCATCAACAGTGACTTAGCGGTGAGGGGCTGTCACGAGACTACCGTAACACAGCATGCAGCAGAAGTGCTTACCTAGTCTCAAATTGTAATCTGCTCCATAGGTTAGCACATGCAAGAGCCCACACCGTGACAGGCTGTAAAGAGAAAGTGCACGTAGAGAGTAGATCAAGTAAACAGACGCTCAGCAGTGACAGCCATTCTGTAGTGCTATGCGGGAAGTGAGCGCGACCCTATCAGGGTCAGTAGCGGTTGGCCAGCATGGTAATACTTACAGTTGCCATTGGGTGCTCCACTAGTCCGCACCTACCCCAAACTTACGTCTGCCTGCCTATTACCGGCCTAGGCGCTGCCGCCGTCTGATATAAAGCAGGGAGCTCCTCTGAGTAGTGTCGCACTTCCGGGAGCGTCGAGTGGCACGGTAGTGCCCATGCGCGGGTGCCATTTTTCAATGTCTATGACGATCTAGTTATTCGGGCCCCATCAAGAGTGATGGCGTCTGTGTAGAAAGAAGTGTGAGTGGTGCACCGAGACATGACATGCTACGTTGTCCGTGGGGGCATTGTAAAAAATATGTATGAGCGTTATAACTATGAGGATGGGAAGAGCTTCTAACTTCACATGTGCACATTAACTGGTAGGAAATGTGCAACAATAACGCATAGCAGCTCATTCTGTCTAAGGCCATGCGCAACAGTCTGTGGAAAGCCCGTGGAATGAATATTTTAGAAAAGGGGCCATCTAGGAATGGTAGGGTCTGTGCAGCACCACCACAATGACTGCCACTCAGATGGTCCCACCCGTAGCATGCATCCTGGGGGTGCACGGTCATAACCCTGAGTCTATGGGGCTTGTGTGGGTGAAAAAGCAGTCTCATCAGAGTTCAACCCATGGGATCGAGTCATTAAGACCCCTAGTATTAGTTTGAAGGCGGTGCACCCAGGGTTGTTCACGTCTCAGGAGTGTGGTATTATTCCAAGTGGGGTTGGCTTCGAGGATGGTCCATTTTATGTCAGTGACTGAGTGTTTCATCTCAATGAAATGGTTGCACATACGTGTGGCCGTGCGTCCACACCGTATTGTGCTCTTGTGTTCGCTGATCCTTGTTTTGATAGGTCTAGTGGTCATCCCCACGTAAAGGAGGTCACCTGTGCATGAGATCAGATATACGCAATTCTTAGAATTGCAATTTGTATGTTGGCGTTGTTCCCAGACTAAGTCCCCAAATTGTAACTTCTTGGTGTGCTTAGTGGAAGGACATGCATTGCAGTCGCCGCATGGGTAGTGTCCAGTGACAGGAGGTAAATTCCACAAGGTCGTATATGTCAGTCGATTCCGTGGGCATGGTCTTGTGCTGACCAGGTGATCCCTGTGAGTCTAAGTCAGTGATGGAGCTACAGTTACGCCGAATCCTCAGAAACTGGTACATACCAGGACATACAAGAAGGCAACCGACTGTAATAGCCTCCTCTCCTTCGAGAGCCACCACCCAAAGGCACTCAGAGAACTTACCATATGGCAAGTTTGAGGATTCGGCGCAACTGTAGCTCCATCACCGACTTCGACTCACAGGCTACCACTCTCACCTCCCATCTGAGAGAGAGGAACTACCCCATGCATGCTATACAAAAGGCCAAAAAAAGAGCCAGAAACAACCACCGCCAGGGCCTACTGGAGACCAGGGAACCCCAGAGAGATGATGTCATGACCTGTGTGACTACCTTCACCCCTCTGTCCAACCAAGTTAAGAACCTCATCTTGCAGAACTGGAGGATTCTTAATTCAGACTCTCTCAATATAGCCAAACCCAGGTTCGCATTCAAAAGGACCACGAACTTGAGGGATCACCTGGTCAGCACACGACCACGCCATCGACCGACAGATACGACCTTGTGGAATTAAATCACCTCACTGGACACTACCCATGCAGCGACTGCAATGCATGTCCTTCCACTAAGCACACCAAGAGGTTACAACTTGGGGACTTCGTCTGGGAACAACGCCAACATACAAATTGCAATTCTAAGAATTGCGTATATCTGATCTCATGCCCATGTGACCTCCTTTACGTGGGGTTGACTGTAGGAAAGTAGGATCTGCTTCTTATGGTTACCCCCACTTTTTGCTGATGTATCACTGTTTTTGGACTAGTCTGACTGGGATCCTGCTATCCAGGACCCCAGTCTATCTGCTTTCTCCCTTAAATTGCTATGCATGTACTTTAGGTACACTCCAGATTGGATACTGGGGTACCCTTATAAGTCCCTAGTATATGGTACACCATGTACCCAGGGCATAGGTACCCCAGAGGCCTCCCATGGGCTGAAGCATGTATTATGCCACACGAGAGGCCATTCAGACTGACACAACAGGTCTGCTACAGCAGCCTGTGTAAGCTGGTGCGTGCCACTTACTAAGATATAGGTTCACCATATCTATCTAAATCACTACACTTAAAAACCTATCAGTCACCCCTATGGCAGGCCTTATCAATCGTGAAGGCAGGGTGCTGGGTTTTACGTGAGAGGGTGCTCCTGCATGAGCAGAGCCCCTCTGCAGCCTTCGGAGACCATTCTCCGGGGTTGTCAGTGATGCAGCCAGACATATAGGTTAAGTTGCATTATAACCTCGAGGTAAATGCTAACTTTAAAACGGCTGCTTAGAAATATGTCGTGTTTGGTGTCAAACACCTTGGAATCATACCTCCACACCAGTAACTGGTGTGGGAGGTATGATTCCACCCTTCTAGAACCACTACTGTGGGTCACCGGTCTACCCGGTACCAGCTTGCTCGACCTGGGCAGCACAAAATGGATGCTGCCAGCCACAGACACGCTTCTGCCCTCCTGCTGCTCGAGCAGAGGAAGGCATGACAATAGGCATCCTGTCACAGGGAGGTGTGACCACCTCCCAGACAGGGTTTAGTGTATTGGGGCTGGGTGGGGGCACTCAGAGTGCCAGAAAGTCTGCACTGGGGGCACATTTGGTGTCCCGGTGCATAGTCCAGCTCAAACCAGTTCTGTGAGCCAGTGGCTCCCGCTCTGGCGCGAAACTGAACCAAGGACATGGGTGTAGCCACCCCTCTGTCCTGCCCCTCCCCTAGGAGGGTCCACAGATTCTTTCCAACCCTCTCCCGTGGGTATAAAGTGGGATACCTGGCTACAGGACTTTAGATTTTACCTGGACAAGATTCTGCAAAGAAGAAACCAAGTACTTAGATTGTCTGCAAGACGCTTGACGACTGAAGAATCTCCCTTGGAGTAAAGGAGTTACTCCCCTGCAGCAGCAGGTACCTAAACGCATCTGACCGGCTTGCATCTCCAGAGCTCCTGCGGACTCAGAAGATTTCAGCAACAAAGGAGGTGGGTTCCCGAAGGTCCTCGAGGTTGATCTGACCTCTCAGCGATTCTGAGACCAGTATCCCTTGTGGGGACCGTGCAACCCGAACCCCTGTGCACCGCGTACATTTGCAGAAGCATATGCTTGTTGGCGTTCCCTGAGCCTGTGCTTTGGACTCCGTGTAGTCCTGACCCCGAGCAGCATTTGCACCGAAGATATCCAGCCTCCACTCACCGAGTGCTCTGTGGGCTGGTGCTTTGTGAATTCTCCCGAGGTCTCCTCGCGATCCCTGGTCCGTTGGCCTGTGGGTCCTGGCGAGGGTCACTTTGTTTATCCTTGGGCTTCCCTGGTTGCTCCAGACGTGCCCTGACTTCCCATTGCTTGGAGAGTCTCCTGGACCTTGCTGGTCCACACCGTAACCTGTTTCCTCTGCCCGCGTGGGTTGCATTTGCCAAGGCTTGTTGGTGCTCCAGCCAGACACTGACCCCTCAGCACTCGACATCCTTCGTGGGACAGCTCACCTCCGGACTTTGGTCGTCGTCGTCTCCTGGTCCCCGTGGCTGCAGTCTCAAGCATCCTTACGTCTCACCTGAAGCACCCGACATCGGTGGGCATTCGACTACCGAGCCCCTGGTCACCTGAAGTGACCCAGACTCTGTCCCCTCCACTTTCAGGT
The DNA here is from genome assembly GCA_963921515.1 of Calotriton arnoldi. Classification (NCBI taxonomy): domain Eukaryota; kingdom Metazoa; phylum Chordata; class Amphibia; order Caudata; family Salamandridae; genus Calotriton; species Calotriton arnoldi. The sequence continues at coordinate 731,831 of CAWUFW010004799.1, read as the reverse complement.
TCCTCTCACCTCGAATCCAGGATTGGATTCCACCGGACACTCTTCGCCTTCCTGGCAGCAGTACTTCTTCGCAGCTCTCCATTGAAAACGACAGAGGTTTCTGACACCACTTGACTGACCCCTATGCACCCGGCTCCTCTGGGATAGGTAACACGGGTACCTCGGTACTCACTGGTGTGTTGGCTCTAGAACCTCTTATGTTCCAAAGGGTTTGCTGGAAGTCCTCGTAGAAGTGTCCTTAACTTGTCAGTTTCCAACCGCGACTTTCCCATAGAGTTGAACGGAGCACGCGGTTGTGTTTCATCACTGCACCCGCCCTCCGTGGGCGCCCAGTTTCACTGCCTTGGGTGGTTCCTTGGTGTCCCAGCGATTCTACATGCTCTAGGCACGGTCTAGTCAAGTCGTGATTGTTATACCATTTGTTTAGTATATGGTTCGGTCACCCCCTGGAGCCCGCTGTGTATTGTGCTACTTACAACTGTTCTATTGATTCTATATTGTGTGCTTTATGTTCTAATCTTATGTAGAGATTAGTAGAGAGTGTTATATTAATAAATACATATTTTTATATCACTACTGTGTGGTTCTCCTTTCATTTAGTCATTCAGGAGGTGATACTCTGGTAAAACAAGCTGCTTTACATTCCTTCAAGATTAAGCCTGAAGGCTGCTCTCCACAGTTACCACTAGGATAGCTTTCTAAAGGTTATCTTTGACCTCATACATCATAAGGGTCGTGTGGACTGGTACAAGGTGCCCACTTTAATTAGTGGACAGCATATACCAAGCCACCTTCTCACATTGGTGTGCAGCGGTTGGGATTCAAGCTTGCTATTGTTTTACCAGATAAATCTCATTGAGTGATTAACTGAAAACCACTAGGTACATATAATCAAGA